>CM074718.1:594243115-594843115 GCA_037306005.1 Rhinophrynus dorsalis
TAGAGGAGCAATCCAGGAGCAAACTAACTGCACCACAGGGGAATGGTTAGGGCAGAGGGTGTGGTGATGGAAGTACATCAAAGTTGTTGTATGCCTAGGGTACCAAGTAACTTTTACTGGGTCTGTTCTGGACGAAAACAGTTGCATCACAGGGGAAAAAGATCAAAATTCCCCATTAATTCAAATGGAGAATCAATGAATGCAAGAAAGGTCTCCAAAGCATTTCATTTCTTCAAAATGTGAAGTAGACCTTCTAGAATTAATGGGTTTAAAAGCCCCATTCATATTTAAATCAATGGGGATTTACATCCCTCCACCACATGCAATTGCTTGCTGCAGAAATGGTCCTCTTATCTTCTTGAACACAGCCCTTAGTTACCAAGAGTGCAGGATTTCTCACTCTTTAGTAGTAAACCTGACATTGCTGATAACCTGGAACCAAGGCATCTTATTGGAAGAAATAAAGTAGCTTGCTATTTCTATTGAGAAGGTTATGCATAAAATTGTGGTTGTTCAATACTCTCTATCCTGACAAAGAGGCCTCGGTTAGCTGTACACATTTTCCAGTTAACAGTAAATCAACAAACAGAACCAGAAATAACTGTTGAGTTTACAAGATGAACTGCTGTAAGAGAAGTGGTTTATTGCATTGTGTAGTAAAGATAAGAATATCTCCATTGATTACCTGCAATAATCACCTTGTTTTGCTACTTCAGCCAACGAGAAAAGGCAGTCAGCAGTTGCTAAGTGATGAACAGCTTTACATACTGAATGATAATGCTCTCCAAATTTACTATAGAAACAAGGCAAAATGAATTAGAAACATAAACTGTACATGTCCTATATAATAATTTGCTAATGTATGTTTGTCAGAAGATGTCATGCACAGTACAGATGGCTGTGCGCGCTGCAGTCATGCACAGTACAGACTGCCCGCGCCGCGGCTGATAACGGAGTGGGCCACTCCAAATTCAGACTGTAGTCCTCTCTGAGCACCAAAGCCGCGGCGCGGGCAGTCTCTACTGTGCATGACTGCACCACGGCCATTGCTGTCTGGCACTGTGGCCCGTGTTCATCTAGTAGAACAATAAAAACAAAATGACTACTACTTTAGGAATGCTGACATAAATAAGGAAAGTCTTGATAATGGAATTTATTATTTTCTAACACTATTTTGGTAAGATATAATTAGGGATGGGCAAAATGTAAATTTTTTCCTGTGGATATTTTCAAGACTTTTCGGCTACCCCACAAATTTTGCAAGTTTCGTCCTATACCCCAAACATCCTGCTGGGGGTTCAGACTCAGTAGTATGTGTATTTATGGCTACCAGTGTAGTGGGACAGGACTGGGACTCAGAGGTGAGTATGTTGGGTTCTATGGCTACAAGTGTCATAGGATAAGGCTAGAGAGCCTTACACTGTTCACCTCTTCCAGGGGATACCAGTGCAGTGGGATAAGTCTGGGGTATCAGTTCATGTGGTTCTAAGGCTACTGTGGGAGAAGACTGCTGGGGTCAACATGTGGGGGTCTATACCTGCCAATGCAGTGTGATAAGGCTGGGAGTTAGTATGTATCATCAATTAGACAAGGCTGGGAGTAAGCATGTGTGATTCTATGACTAATAGTGCAGTGGAACAAGACTGGGAGGTCAGTATATGTGGTTATATGGCTACCGTGGGACAAGGCTAGAGGTCAGTATATGTCATTCTGTAGCTACCAGTGCAGAGGGACAAGACAAGGGGTCAGTACTTGTAGTTCTATTGCTAATAGTGCAGTGGAACAAGGCTGGAATCAATTGGAAAAATAGTGGGAACTCCCAGGGAAAAAAGAAAACAGCTATTTTTCATACTTTTCTCTTTTGAGGTGAATGTTTTTCCTCATCCCTGGCTATAATGCTCAGAAAGCCACAGCAATTCACTTTAGTGATGTGATGAAAGAAAACATCACTGGAAACGAAAAATCACCAAGAAGAATGAACAGTTTATATTGAAATAATATTGCAAAAACAGGACATACAGGGCCATATTTAGGAAGCTAAAGAGGAGTAATTCTGGAGCAAACCAACTAAACCACAGGGGAAAATGACAATTCCCATTGAATGAACTTGGTCGTTTAACCCCTTGAAAGTTATACAGGACTTCAGCCCATTGAGACCTATAGCATTCAGAAGGATAAAAGCCCAGTTTAAATAAATGTTTATTTGGGGAATTTTAACTTATCCCATATGGTGGAGTTGGTTTGCTCCAGAAATGCTCTTCCATGGCTTCCTAACTAAGGCCTACAGACCCTGTGTGGGATCATGGATTGTGAGCCTTATTAAGAAATGCTCCTCTATAGTTTCCTGAAAAAGGCACAAACCCCATGATACAAAAAATCTAAAATATTCAGTGCTTTAGGATGCAGACTGGGAACATCACAAAAGTGATTAATATATATATAAACATATATAAAAAAGGTGTGCCAATGCACTGCAAAGTACTACATTACACAACTCCCCATCAGTGAACGTGTGTGTGTGTGTGTGTGTGAGAGAGCATGAGCATGCATGCATATCTGGGAGCGTGCATGAGTGTGTGTGTGAGTAAGCATGTATGGGTGAGTGAGCATGTCCAAGCAAGCCTGTGTGTGAGCGAGCATGTGTGTGTGTGAGAGCCTGTTTGAGCATCAGTGTGAGAGTGGCCGCGAGTGTGTAAGCTTGTGTGTTTATTGAGTATAGCGTTTTGCATATAGTGTACTGCCTATAGCGTAGTTTGGAGTATTGCGTATGGCACTTGGCATACAGATTTTATCAGTAGTGTTTGGCATTTTATGCATAGCCTTTGGAGTATAGCTTTTGGTTCCACTGATAATATTAAAGCTAGGGGAGAGTTTATTATTGACCTTAACTCACGTGCAAAGGGTATTTGTAAAGTGCCATGACACAGGATAGGAAGAGAGGACCCACTCCTTAACATTCAAGCGTTTTCTCAAGGAATACCTAATCTAATGGCTTTTTGGCATCAACAGAAAGCAGAAGAGTCAACGTGTTAGCGACAGAGGCTTATTTACTCAAGTTCAGAAATATAATGGCATTATCCCGTACTTCCCTACCGGGTACAAATGGTAGTTTAGGATTCCTGCCCTCCTTGGGGAGAACTGCGATAAGCACTTCTGACAAAATTGGATAGTCTGCAATGTGGTCTGGAATAGCGCTAAGAGCCCTGGTGAAAAGGCATTTAAAAGACGGGAAGAACTGTTTATAGAAAGCCACACCAAGGTTGTCTCTCCCAGGAGCTTTACTTGAAGGCACTTGTTTGATGACCCATTCTATTTCATCTGGGTGATATTCCTTTCTAGAGAATCAGAATGGGAACCCGATAGTTTTGGGGTCTGTGAGCACAAGATATATTTATGTAGAAGAGTCAGGTTAGGCCTGAAAAGGGGAGAGGGCAGGTTATAAAGAGTACTGTAGTACTCGCCAAATGCTATCACTATAGAAGTCGTGTCTGTCTCCCACTCTCCATTAGAGTTCTGAATCTGTCATTCAAAGGAAGTGGAATCAAGAGGTGTCAATTGCTGAGCAAGAAGTTTGCCACTTTTGTTGCCATATTCATAAAACATTTCCCTTTTAAGAAAAGGCAACTACCATTCTCATCCTGGAGAGTATGCTCCACCTCTAATGGGACATACTCAAACCACGCTTCTCTATAGCTGCAGAACTGTTAAATACCCTGGAGTATTGCTTACATTTAAGAAACATGGTGTGTTGCATATCAAAATGGGTTTCTTGCACCATCACAATATGTGCTCTCTGGCATCTACACTCTGTCAAAAACACACTATGCTTTTGCGCTGAGTTGTGGCCTTTAGAATCAACATATAGTTTTTTAAGAGGTACCTCAGAAGTTATTGTTAAACAGTAGATTGGTTAGTTGAAGACATAGATGTGCTATTCCCCACAAAGATACTGTTCTCACCTGTTAAATGTTTTCTCTTTAGTCCATATGGAACACAGGTCCCTTGGGATTGAGTCCCTCTTCCTGGAGGGCAGGGTCCATCAAAAGACAGTTTTTTTTTTAGGTGGAGACTCCCTCTTCTTCCCCCTCCAGCTCAACCCCCTGTCTACACCCAGAATTCACGTGACAAAAAAGCCACAGAAAAGAAATAAGTGGGAAAGAAGAGAAGAAATCTCTCCCAAAACTAAAAGACCATAAGAGACTCCTTTGCCAGGGTAAACAAACACAGATAAAGTTTTTTCTCTGTGTGGAGAACTGTGTTCCATTTGGACTAAAGAGAAAAGGATTTAACGGGTAGGAACACTAAAATCCAGTTTTCTCTTTTGTCCAATACGGAACACAGGTACCACGGGGATGTACCAAAGCTAGGATTCCTGGGGAAGGAAATGAGAAAAGACTTCGCTCATGTCCCCATGATACCAGAGTTCCCTAGAACTATTCATGATCTGAATAACCCAGATAAAACCAAGTGTCAAAGGATAATGAACTAGCTTTAATGATCTGACAGACTAAGCACCCAATGTAAGCTGCATGGTTAGACT
Source organism: Rhinophrynus dorsalis (assembly GCA_037306005.1). Taxonomy (NCBI): domain Eukaryota; kingdom Metazoa; phylum Chordata; class Amphibia; order Anura; family Rhinophrynidae; genus Rhinophrynus; species Rhinophrynus dorsalis. Next base: position 594,247,656 of record CM074718.1, read on the forward strand.
CCATGAAGTAGATTCCCCACAAATAGGTGAAAGAGTGCTATCTGATATAATACAATGAGAGTACAACAACAGACAATACAAGTATACTGCAAGGTAGATCCCAGTGGGCCAGATGCTAGGGAGCAAAGACTACAGTACATAGATAGCTGGCAGTGGCTGCTCTCTGGGTTGCCTTGCTGTGGCTTAGGCCAATTTTATGCTGGCCCCAATACCAGATGGTATTGACCGGTGGAGCCAGCCTGCACCCCGATGACACTCCAGTGAACAGCAGCCACCTACAGTATATTTGTAGTTGTTGTATAGGAAGTTGACGGAGAAAACAGGACAGTCGAAGTCAGACTGGAGTTTGAAGAGATAGAAGCCCCCCAGGGTCAAGGCAGAAGGGAAGTCAGACAAGCCAGATCAGGAAAGGGTAGCAATGCAGTACAAGGCAGCAGAAAAAGGGATGGTCGAATCAACTGAGCCAAAGTCAGTAACAGGATATCAGATGAACACGGTACCAAATCACAGATCAGGAGGGAAGTTGCAGGAAGAGCCAGGTCAATACACGAGATAACGCTCAGGAACAAGACAGGAAAACTCAGTGTCATGGCCTGGAACGCTTTGATAGCACCCCGTCCAAAAGCACTGAGGCTCTATAAAGGCTCAGGGCAAACACAAGACAAGGATAACAAGGAAAAACAAACAAAAAAACAGACAAGGAATCATACACCGCATAAAACTATCCCACTCCCCAAAGGGACTACATTAGGGAGTCCAAAGACGGTTTGGCCGGAAAGGACAGGTGAAACTGTTGAACCAGAGAGGGAGCATGGATGTCGAAGGCCACCACCAATGAACACTCTTCAGGGCTGTAGCCCCCCTTCCTGTTAACAAGGTACTTTAAAGTACCACAGAAGAGGTGGAAGTCCAGAATGGTGTTGATGAGGAAGGATGAGAGGCAAGAATGTCGAACCTTGAAAATACATCCTAGTTAAGACCAGTCTGTAAGAGACAGGGAAGAGACTGGCCTGAACCTTAAACAGCCCTAGATAAAGGGGACCCAATATGTCCGATGGATGGCGAAGGTGAATATTCTTGGCAGAGAGCCATACTATCTCCTGGAGCAAACCTACGAGCCAAGGAATGATGTCAATCAGCCACTATTTTCTGCTGCATTTGTGATGACAAAAGAGCATGGTATATAGCTTGCCAGTGGTCCTCGAAATTACAGGTTGTGAGCCTTGGCAGGAGGATCCTCGGATACAGAGGGGCAGACAGTCAAAGCTGGAGGGTTGTAACTGAGACCCACAACGAAAGGAGAGCACTTGAGAGAGGAATGAAGTTAGTTGTAAGAAAACTCTGCCATGGCTAACAACCGGGTCCAATCATCTTTCTGCTGAGAGCAGTAGCACCAGAGAAAGTGCGCTAGGTTCTGATTCAACCTCTCGGTGCGGGTGTGCCCATTCATCTGCAGACAAATGTTGAAAAAGGATACCAAGTTTAGAGCAGAAAGCTTTATGGAAACGGCACACAATACGTTGTGGTATTCCATGAAGGCGGTATAGATGTTCCGAATAAAGAGCTCGGCCCAACTCTATGGAAGTGGGAATTTTGTGTAAAGACACAAAATGCCCCTGTTTGGAAAACCTATCCACGACAACCCAGATGACTGTATTTTTCTTGGAGGGGGAAGATCTACCACAAAGTCCATGGAAATCTGTGTCCATGGAACAGCAGGGACCAGCAAAGGCTGCAAGAGACCCACAGGACAAGATCTGGGTATCTTCATGTGGACACAAACTAGGAATGAAGAGACGAAATACGGGACAATGGACTTCAACTCAGGCCACCAAAAGTAATGAGATATGAATGTCCAGCCATCACTGATCAATGACCCCCAACAGAGAATGTCTGAACTAAACTCCTCTGGTAAGTAGTACACATTGGGAGTTAAAAAAATTCTTTATGGACAAAAAAGAGAGTACCCGTGAAGGAGAACTATAAGCTCAGGAATAGGCTGACAGACACCAGAAGAGTCATGGTGCGTGACAAGGCATCAGCCTTAACATTCTTTGTCCCAGGGATGTAATAAATAACATAATTAAAGTGGGAAAAGAATAAGGAACAACAAACCTGGTGGGCATATAGATGCTTGGCAGAGGCTAGATACTGAAGGTTTTGGTGATCGGTAAGAATTGTGCCCACATAAGGTGATCCCTCAGGCAAGTACTGCTTTACACATTGCCTTTGTGACTGTTCTCTGCCTCTCTGTTCCTTACAATGAAAGTAAGGGAGAGAGAGAAGTAGAGAACAGACTAAAAATGAAGCAGATTGAAGCAAAAGTTGGGGGTAACCCCTTCATCGGTGGTGATGGGGGCAAGATAAATGTAGGTCCCATAATGACCTACTGACATGGCTTTTTTTAAGAATAAATGGAAGCAAGATCAAAGTATAGAATTGTACAGACAATTTTATAAACACATCTGCTGAAGTTTAAACAAACAATAATAGGAGTTTTATTGTTGTGGAGGAATGGAATACACTTATACACATCACAAAATCTTATCAAGAAAAAAGTGGGAAAATAGGGAGGGAAAGAGGGACATAGGGATTTTCCCCCCAGGGGGACTGTGCCCCCTTAAAACTGCCCATTTTGTAGGTTTGAATGACTGGTCATACCTTTCATGCTGTCTCCATAAAAAAAATTAACCCATTGTGCTCAAATGGTCACAAGAGAAGCAATAAAAATGGTGGAGTTTTTTTTTCTTACTTTTTTTCATCTTTTTCTTTATTTTTAATTAAATAAATGTTGGGTTAAACATATAAATGTGGAATTATAAGAAAGCCCTACTTGTGCATGAAAAAAACAGTATCTAATTTATGTGGCTGGAATAAAAGACTTTGAGGGAAAACACTATTGAACAAAGACATAGTCAAAAAGGTCAGCATTGCCCTGGTCCTTAAATGCAATCCACCTCAGATTTTCCCAGTCCTTAAGGGGTTAAAGGGATAGTAACACCTGGAAACAAATTCAGCTCTGATTGATACTCCTATAAAAAAAGGATCATGTATCACTTTATTGCAATATGTTCCGTGTTGCAGTTCAAAAGGAATTCAATGCTAAAGGATCCCCCTCCCCTTTAACTCAGGTCATGCTGCCTCTTTCAGCTGGCCGGATGGAGAGCAACGACGGAGAATCCTGGCCTCCTTTGTAAAGGGGGACAGGGTTTTCCTTAAACTCTGTGTATGAAGATTGTCCCTTGCTGCTCACTATCTGTTCCCAAGACTGGATTCCACATCTAAGGGCAGGCGGCTTACAGGATGTAAAAGGGGCATGAGGGGGATCCTTTAGCATTGAATTCCTTTTGAACTACAACATGGAACCTATTAAAATAAAGCGTTACATGATCCTCTTTATAGTACGATCAATCGGAGCTGCATTTTTGTCCAGGTAGTACTATCCCTCTGCTATACCTTTGATGAACTTGGGACAATAATTGGAAAAGTCAATAAACAGCTGGATAGTCTTCAGGCCGAGAAGCAGAGGCTATTCAGTAACAGCAGACAGCTTCCCTGGATCTATAGCGAGTACTTGAGCAGATATAATGCAGCCCAAAAATGACAGAGGTGTTTTGGAACTCTCATTTTTAAATCTTGCAGTAGAGATGGTTCTCTTTAAGGTGAGTCAAGACATATTTTACATGAATACGAAGCTCTTCAAAATGTCATCCAAGTATACAACAACAAATGATAGTAAGAAGTCCCTGAAGACATTGTTTACAAGACTCTGTAAGACTGCGGGGCATTACGAAGAGCATAACCAGGTATTTGTAATGTTCAAACCTGGAATTAAATGCAGTCATAGGTCTAGTTTGGTGAATAAGCGAGCTTCCCTAAGTCTATCCAACAACTCAGGAATAAGTGGTAATGGATAGTACTTTCTTTGTATAATATTGTTTAAACAACACAGGGACAAAGACCCCATCCTTCTTAACAAAGAATATAGCAGCACCAGCAGTAGAAGAGGACAGTTGTATAAAACCTCTGGCTAGGTTGCCCTGGATGTATTCCTCCATGGCTTTGGTCTCAGGGATAGATAAACCTTACCCCGAGGAGGTGTCGTCCCTGGCAGAAGATATATGGGACAATTGCAAGGCTGATGAGGTGGTACAATTTCAACATTGGTCTTACTGAATACAACAGTATAGGACAAGTAGGGTTCAGGAGCCAAAGGGGAGTCAGATCCCATAACATCCACTGTGAACAAGGAAACCTCTGGAGTATTTTGGAGGCACAAGGAAAAGTAAGAGTACCCATGGACCAATCAATAGCAGGGTTGTTCTTCTGGAGCCCCAGATAGCCTAAGATCACTAGATTAGCAGGGCAAGATATTACATCATAGGACAATGTCTCAGTATAAGAAGAACCAACAAGCAAAGTAAGAGGAATAGTACAGTGAATAATAAGACCAGCCCCTAAAGGAGAACCGTCAATAACGATGATGGGAACAGGGACCTCTCTTTTCTCAGAGAGAGTAACCTTGCTGAGCAGCAAAGACAGTATCCATGAAGAGGCCTGCAGCACGGGAGTCAATGAAGGCTGAAATTAGAATGACCCTCTGATCAAAGGCCAAAGAAACAGAAAATGCTAATTGTCTTCTTTAGCGGAAATAGTAGATAGTTTCTACTGAGGGAAGTACTCTAAGGCTAAGCCCTGGAGTATTCCCGGCTTATTTGGGGACAAGCAGGTGGAGTGTTCAGGTTAAGCACAATACAGACACAACCCAAGAGACAGTCTCCTAGCTTTTTCCACTACAGAAAGAAAAAGAAGTCTCCCGACCTCCATAGGTTCCACTACTTTATTAGTAGTGTAGACTGGTATCTAGGATTTGGAAGCAAGACATACTTGTAGACATGAAGAAGGCTGGTAGTTTCCTGTAGGAGGGACTCAACCCCATGGTACTAGTGTTCCATATTGGATGTAAGAGAAAATTGATTAACATACTCCTGAATCACTAACTACAATCAACTGGCTTTTCTTCTGGACAAAAACAGCAAGCAGTTATTTGTACATGAACTCACAACAGAAACAAAATGGAGAAGAAATTATGAACCCAATGAAAACCAGTTACATATCCAGTGCATTGCTTCCCAGTTCACTATATGTGGAATTAATTAAAAAAAAACAAACAAACAAACAACAAAACACTAGTAAAGAATTTAGCAATTAATTCCAAAGAATGGGCAACTGAAAGGGGAATACATACTAATAACCCCAATCCTAATGGCCCTAATGAATTTCACCCTTGTTAAAGAGAGAACATCTTCAGTCTTTCCTGAATGTCATGCCAATGGAGGTGAAAACGACAGCTGCTAGCAGGACCACAGGGAACAAGCTTCACCTACTGCGCCTGGCAATCTTAGCCATTTAAGGAACAAAGGGGTTTGCTTTGCAATGTGCTGCACACCCTGTGGTCTTTAAGAGATTAAGTAGGCTAATGCAGTCTGCCTGTTTCAGTTTGAAAAACATGCAAATGTCATGTCTGCCTCCATAGATATGATATCCAGAACCAATTGAAGATGTTATGTCTTGAACAAAGGTACAAGAACAAAACTCATAAAGGCCATTAGTATTTTCTGGTCATAGCAACATAAGTGTGTGTGTGTGTGGGGGGGGGGGGTGTTGTTATTTGGAGCTGATAGTTATTTGAGGCATCCAATGCATTGAGCTGCAATGAACTAGATACCTCTCTGGCACTCAAAGAGTCAAAGGGGTAGCAATGCATTCTTCACACTCAATTCTGGTCCTTAAAGGGTTACCACAGCAGTAGCAATGTATATTTCCTATATTGACTCATTACTCTGCTCTAAAGCAATACAGTACTGTGCACCACCATAGTTTATAGAAAGGTTTTGTGATTGTTTTACAAACTCACTCGAGAAAAAGTAGCCATTCAGTATTGCAGTCAAGGACTAACTGCTCCCGAAGCTGATTCAGATGTCTGTAATTTTCTACAATAAAAGGAGAGTGGAAACGGCTGACAGCTTTTGTACTAAGAGGAAGAGTGGGGGGAGGAAAACAAGAAAATAAGAAATCAAGGTTACTAAGCAATCAGTTATGTAATCAATGGATACAATTGGACTAAGGTTCTTTTTATTCTGACTGAGCGTTAGAATTAATGGACTGAAATATATAATAAATTAAAAAAAGGATAGTCTCATGGTAAAACTAAAGCACAGTACATTCAGATATCCTTCATTATAAATAGAGCGACAGGTTGCCATGGCGAAGTGAAGAGGAAATACTTTTATAAGTGGATTATAATACACGTTTGACTACATAAAACCATTTGATAAATGGAATAAGTGAACAAATAAAGGAGAAGTAACACCTCCTAATAAACCCTCCTCCACAAAAACACACACTTACTTTATTATATCCAGAAAATCCTAATGGCCCCTATGAATTTTGCCCTTTTTTCAGACGATAACATCTTCAATCTGTCTTGGATGTTATGTCCATGTAGGTGGATATGACTGCTGGCAGGACCATGTGAAAACGCTGCCTATTGCACACAGGGATAGTAACCCTTTGAGTACCAGAGGGGTAAGCAGCATAGTCTGGAATTCAAAGGGCTAAAGACCAAACGGGCATGCAGCATTTTATTCACAATACATTGTGCAGCACTCTGATTCTTAACTCTTTCAGTGCCAGAAAGGTATCCAATGCACTGCAATGTGTTGCATGCCTCAATGGCACTCAGAGGGTTAAAGGGCACTCAGAGGGTTAAAGGGACACTAATGTCCCATAAAAAATGTTTTCTTGTTTTGTAGTGTTTAAAAAAAGAGGATTTTAGTCTTACCTGTGAAATCCTTTCTCTTAGTCCATACCGGTTACTGGTAACTTTGGGTAGGCTATCTGCCCCTTTAGGTGGGCAGGAACAATTCTAGAATTCTATGCAGGGTATGGAGCCTACCTTCCCTCCTTGGCTGCAGCTAGCCAACCAGCTCCAGAAATATTTGAGACACTAACTGTTGACTAGATAGTGGAAGGGAAAGAAGACTCCTGTGAGAATTACCCCGAAGGACCCCCACAGTCTGCCACAGGAGAGCCAAGCATGGTCCCTTGACAGGGTGGGAGCCCAGTAACCTGTATGGACTGAGAGAAAAGGATTTAACAGGTAAGACTAAAATCCTCTTTTCTCTGTAGTCCAATTCAGGTTACTGGTAACGCTGGGATATCCAACCATTGAGTTACCCTGAGGTGGGAAGAAGGCAAGGACCAGGAGCAAGGACCCCAAAGTTACCAGAGCAGACATGAACCATCAGATCAAAGATAGCCCATCAACAAAGGAGCGTCAATGGACACTGAACAGGTGTACAACACCCCAACTGTTACACAGCACACTGAACTAGAGCCAACAGGGCTCAAAAGTGAAGGAAGCACCAAAACCGAAGAAGATCCTAGACAGGCAAGACTGCCTCCAGGATCTTCCTCACAAAGCTGGCGTCAGCCGATGCAAGCACATCAGCGCGGTAATGCTTCAAAAAGGTGTGCACAGACGACCAAGTGGTAGCCTTGCACAACTGATCAGCAGAGGCCTGATTCTTGTAAGCCAAGCCCCAATAGATCTAGTAGAATGAGCCGTGACCCAAAAGGGAGAAGACTTCTTCCTTAGCTTGTAGGCCTTACAAATAGTGGACTTGATTCAAGACGCAATAGACACTTTGGATGCAGGTCTTCCTGCCCTGTGCCCCTCAGGAATGAAGAACGGCACGTCAGATTGCCTAATAGACTAAGTGCGGTGTACATAAAACTTGAGACAATGCACCACATCTAACAAGTGGAGATTCCTCTCCGTGTCAGAGGTGGGTTCAGGGCAGAAAGAAGGCACCGCAATTTCCTGATTGCTATGGAACTCCAAAACCACCTTCGGGAGAAACTCCTGAGAAGTGCAAAGCACCGCCTTGAAACACCAAAAAGAGTGGTTTAAAGGACAGAGCATGTGACTCTGCGACACGGCGAACGTAGACGATCGCCGGGAGAAAGGCCATTTTCCACGTTAACATGCGTAGAGGAATGGTAGCCAAAGACTCAAAGGAAGGGCGCTGAAGAACGCTCAAAGCTAAGTTAAGATCCCACGGAGGATCAGGATTCTTAAAGACCAGACGAGTATGAGCAAAGCCCTGAAAGAAAACCTTGACATCAGGAAGAATGGCAATGCGCCTCTGAAAGAAAAGAGAGAGAGCAGAAGTCTGAACCTTAAGAGAACTCAGACCGAGATCCTTATCCACACCATCATGCAAGAAGGCCAGGACCGTAGGCAGATCTAATTCCTGAGACAGGTCCCTATTAGCACACCAACATAGAAACATTGACCAGACACTATGGTAGGCCTTAGAAGAAAAAGGTTTGCGGGCATTAAGCAAAGTAGCCACCACACCAGAAGAAAAACCTTTCTTCTTCAGTATTGAGTATTCAATTTCCGAGCCGTCAACGCTAGACGATGAACATCCTCCTTCCACAGGTAACCCCATAAAATAAGATCCGGATGACAAGAGAGATGGAATGGCTCTGCCACTGACAGATCCAGAAGCTCTAGAAACCAAGCCTGTTGAGGCCAGTACAGAGCAATCACAATGACTGGACAGCGTTCCAGTCTCAACTTCCACAACACCCTGTGCAACATGGGTAGGGGAGGAAAGATGTAAGCCAAAGGAAATAACCAAGGAATGGACATGGCATCCACCGTTATAGCTAGAGGATCCCTCCAGCGAGAGCAGAACCTCGGAACCTTCCGGTTGTGTCTTGTTGCCATCAGGTCGATGCAAGGAAGACCCCACTTCTGAACGATGAGGTTGAACACCTCAGGGTGCAGCTCCCACTCGCCGCTGTCCACTGTGTGTCGACTGAGGACGTCCACCATGATGTTGTCTATGTCAGGAATGTGCACTGCGGTCATGGCAGGAAGGCTGGCATCCGTTGTCATCGTGGTCCAGAAGGATACCAGGAAGGACTTGCCCTTCAGCAGGTTGGAGAGGTCGAGCCACCAAAACAAACTCAGTTCCACATGAAGAGGAAGGGATACTGACGTCTTCAGAAGATCCGGCTGACCCCTGTACACCTGGATCACAAACCTCTGGCGTTCCCTGGTATGAGTCATGCCAAATGGAGATGAATTTCCCCACTAGAGAGGACAGCTTCTTGTCTGGAACTGGATCCTGAGCCAGAACAGCAGAAACCCTGTGGGTGATCTGGTGAGAGAAGGCCCAGGAAGACCAGACGCTGGGATGGGACAAGATCCGACTTATCCATGTTGATGATCCATGCGTCATGGGTGAGTGCATGAATGCAGTCCTGAACCTGCTGAAGAGGTTCTGAAGAAGGTGCCTTAAGAAGCAGGTCATCCATGTATGGAGTGACTCTGATGCAGTTCCGATGGAGGACAGACACTAAGGCTCCCAGGAAATGACTGAAGACTTGAGGAGCTGTAGTCAGACCAAAAGGAAGAGCTGAAAACTGAAGTACCCTTGGTCGCAGGCAAATCTGAGATACTGCCGGCTCTCTGGATGAATGGCGATGTGTAGATATGCGTTGAAGATTCAGATAGGCAAGGAATTCCCCCGAGGACATCCTTAGTGACTTTGTAAAATATGGTGGAGTATTTTGGGTTGACCCGACATAGGAGGGAAGTGACTATGTACTGCAGGGAAGTGGGTGATGATTCCCTCTGGTGCTTGAGGAGTTAACGATGTTCATAAGCAATTTGCAATGTTTATATATTGTTAATAATTTCGAATTTTTATGTTTAATTTTCATTAGATGAATGGGAATACATGATGAAATTAAGAGAACAGCAGTAATAACACAAAACTACTCATCCTTTTGTATGTAGATGATAGATAAAGTTGGATGAGCCCAAATTGACATTACGTCAGAGGAGTCTGACGTAGTTCCGATTTTAGTATAAAATAAACAGTTTTTTAACAAATGTTTGATTGCCCCTGAGGAAGTGCTGAAGCACGAAACGCGTTGGGCCTTGAGTATCTAACTATTTGGACAAGTATATACTAATTGGAGGGTACCTTTGTCTTTCAGTCTAACGCGGATCTATTGGCCATAAGTCCGCTTATAGACGAGACTAGTACGCGGGCTTTCCATCCATGTATGTGCTGTGCATCTAGTGATATTGATATTATTTGTATTAATTTAAATTTTATATGATGTACACTTTTAAACTATTTTGCGATTAAATTTCATTTTATTTTGATATATACCGCTTGACCCCTTTGCTGTTTATTCCTATGATATAACATCGCTATAAGGGAGAGGACTGGTGAAGGAGCTGTGCGTTTAAGTCTTAAACGTAAGTGTGGATGCGGGGGAGGGATCCTTTATATATTGTGGTCATTTACATCTATGCCCCTTTACTTGAGGATCTCATACGGATACCCCTATTACAAAAGAGAGAGAAAATCAAGTTACAAGTGGATGCTCGCAACAAACGGCATTTAAAGAAAAGACGTAAATCGGCAACTCTCAGAGACCAGTACGAATTCGGAATAGAGCGGGACATTGGAGCTTTAAACGTGAGTGGATATTATACATTCCGTTTTGGAGTTAATGAGATAACTGATGGATGTTTTCTCTCTTTTTCCTTTATATCTCCTGTGACTACTTGGGATTGAGTCATTCGTGTGCAGATTAACTATATAGAGACAATTGTTCTAAAAAAGAATTTGGAGAGATATTATCAACTTAAAGAAGCTATAACTTTAAAAGAAGACAAGTTATATAGTTGGTATTTTGTTATTTTATGTACTGAGAAATTTGTTGAGATTGTGGTATATATATGTGCATAAGATACTGTAGAACTATATAGAGCATTCTGGATTCGCCTGGAATTGCAATATTGTATATTTTGAATCTTTAAGAGTTGGATTTTTTCCGGGCAGAATCTGTATGCTGTATAGTTTTTGGGTTTTTAATAATTGGATTTAAACAGAAAGACATATTGTTTTCTTCTGTATGTCTATTGTATCCAATTCTGATACATTTTGTATATAAGCGCCGGAGTTTTGTATCAATAGTTTTCTTTAGTTACTCTTTCCTTTTGGCAAGCTTTAATACTCTAGTATCAGAATAATGGATATCTTTACTTCATGGAGACATAGAGAGATTGATTTAATATCAATATTTGAAGAAGAGAAATGTACTATTATTGAAGAAGATATAGATCTTAATATAACATTTCAAGAGTTGGAAAAGTTAATGTTGAAAGAATTAAAAATTTGGTGGGACATGGTGACACTTGAAAAATATATACAACTTAATATAATACCGAGGGGTTTGAGATTAATGAAACAACCCTCCTTCGATTATCCCTCAGAAGATTTCAAATTAAAATGGGAGAGAACTTTAGATAATTGCTCGTTGTCACTCATGTCGCTTATTACAAATAATCACAAAAACAAATTGGATGAAATAAATGTTAAAATTGAGGAGATACATAATTTATTACAACCATTTAAAAATTTGGAGGATTACGAGCAATTATCAGCTGAAACGGAAATACGTTTGAAAAAAGCAGAAGAAACCATTATTAAGAAAAAACAACATAAACTAACAAGGGATAAGAATGATTATAAAAACAATAAAGAAAGAACATGGCCAAAGATTGGAGTGGAAAAAGATGAGAAGGAAGAAAATATAAACAACAGACAAATTTTAGATGAAATCAGTCAGTTAGTAGAATGTATTAATGCTGAACCTCTGAGAGTAGCAAATACTAGTCCCACACAAACAACTAAAAAGACTGAGGAAAATAAAAAGAAGAAGGATCAAACCCCAAAAGATAATAGACATAACTATAGATATAGGAAAACACATGACTTCCGTCAAAGAAATAGAAATTATAATGAGTGGGACTCTTATCGTAGAAATGTTCCAACACATAACAGATACATACCATTGAGATATAGAGAGGATCAATATCCACAACCAAGTTCCCCTTTTCTATATCAAAGGGGGAATATGGAGTGGAGAAATGCACAAATGGATCATCAATGGAGACCAAACAGAAGGTGGTCACCAAATTACATAGGAGGAATAAGAGAGGAAAGAGAGGGGGTAGGAAGGTTCAAATAAAGAAACTTAAAGTTGAAAAATCTGACACTCCCATTTTTAATTTAAGCACTATTACTTTAACACAACCACAAGAAACAGTTTTAAAAAAAGGATTAAAATTCGCTCCTACTAGGAGATTGAATAAATTCGATACGTTTATAGATATTCATAAATATATCAGGAAGTTGAATTTGAAAAAATATTTTTTTAATAAAAATGATGCTATATTAACTAACGGTGGTGATTCATATAAACATACTAATTGTAGAGTAAATTCAACTTTTAATCCGATCAATAACTCTGGCCAATATATAGAAAGTTTTAAAAAGTTAGTTCTGGATGATCTTGAAGAATTAGATTTAAAAAAAGTACAACACAATTTGACTAAATTTGAAATGGATGCATTAAAGGAATTGGAAACCAATAAAGACTTAGTGATAAAACCAGCAGACAAAGGAGGAGGGATTGTATTAATGAACAAAGATCAATACGTGGAAGAGATGTTAAGACAATTAAAAGATCAAAATACATATAAAACTTTGAAAAGTGATCCTACTAAAATATACAAAGAGGAATTGAATAACTTACTACAGGAAGCTAAAGAGGAGGGGATCTTAAATGAATTAGAATTTGAATACTTAAACATCCAGAAACCAAAAATTCCAGTATTTTACATATTGCCAAAAATTCATAAAGATATAAAAAATCCCCCGGGTAGACCTATTGTGTCTGGTGTAAATTCATTAACTGCAAATTTGTCTCACTATGTAGATTTATTCCTACAAGATATAGTCATCAATTTGCCATCGTATCTAAAAGATACAGGCACCACGATAGAATGGTTGAGGACATTTAAATGGCAACCAGATTTCTATCTAGTAACATGTGATGTAATGTCACTGTATACTGTGATAGATCACAAATTAGGAATAGAAGCGATACAAAAGGCTTTACAAAAACAAGGTTCTTTAGAGGAGAACCAAATTACCTTTATTTTGCGTTGTATATCCTTTATTCTTACTAGAAATTATTTTTGGGTGGAAGGAAACTTCTATCTACAGTTGCTCGGCACAGCTATGGGGAGTAAATTTGCCCCTAGCTTTGCAAACATTTTTATGGGTGAATGGGAGGACCAATTCATCAACAAAGCTGATTTAAAAAATGGAGGGATAGTGGCATGGAAAAGATATATAGATGATTGTATATGTATATGGAAAGGAACTGAGGACTCTTTAGTACAATTTTTAGAATTCATTAATAAGAACGAAATGGGTTTAAAATTTACGTGGCTTTATAGCAAAGAATCAGTTAATTTCTTGGATTTAAACATATACATAGAAGAAAATCAAATTAAAACAAAAAATTTTAGAAAACCGACTGATATCAATAACTATATAAATCCTAAGAGTTGCCATTATGCCCCGTGGCTAAAAAACATCCCAAGAGGAGAATTTAAAAGGATACAGAGAAACTGCACGGATACTAAAGTTTGTGAGGAACAAATTAATCAGATGGAGCAACAATTTCTAAATAAAGGATATAATATGTCTGTTTTAAGCAAAGCAAAGGAAGAAGTTTTAAAAGAAAGTAATAATAAAAAGGATAAAATAATGAAGGATACAGAAAGTAAAGAAAATAGGTTTAATTTCATCACACAGTATAGCAGTGATCATAGGAAATTGGAGAATATTTTTAAAAAATATTGGCCGGTGCTTTTGAAGGATCCTCAATTAAGATCAATTTTGCCTTCACAACCAAGGATAATTTATAGAAGAGCCAATACATTAAAAGATCGTCTGGTTCCAAGTTTTATTAACCATAAGGAACCAGATGTATCTTATTTTAAAAAAGGATTGAAAGGTTTTTATAAGTGCACAAGATGTATTGGATGTAGATTAGGAAGAGAGAAAAATAAACATATCCAAGGTTTTCAATCTAATCAAACAAACCAGATTTTTAATATTGATAAATTTATTCTATGCACTAGTAAAAATGTTGTTTATCTATTGGAGTGCCCATGTGGTCTACAATATGTAGGGAGAACCACTAGGTCTTTACATTTGAGGATTGCAGAACATATCAGAAATATTAAGAAAGGTCTGGAGACACACAGTGTCTCAGACCATTTTTCAAAAGTACATAATAAAGATCCATCAGGACTAAAGGTTATAGCGATAGACCAGGTGTCTATACATTGGAGAGGTGGTAATATGGTGAACAAAATCTCAAAGAAAGAAACAGAATGGATTTTTAAATTAAAAACGCTCACCCCGTTAGGTTTAAATATTTGCATTGATTTGAATTGCTTTTTAAGAGAATGAAATTTTTAAGTGATATTAATTGTGTGTAATCTATACAATATTTATTATTTTATATGTTTAGATGGTAAGAAACATTGTAAAATATGGTGGAGTATTTTGGGTTGACCCGACATAGGAGGGAAGTGACTATGTACTGCAGGGAAGTGGGTGATGATTCCCTCTGGTGCTTGAGGAGTTAACGATGTTCATAAGCAATTTGCAATGTTTATATATTGTTAATAATTTCGAATTTTTATGTTTAATTTTCATTAGATGAATGGGAATATATGATGAAATTAAGAGAACAGCAGTAATAACACAAAACTACTCATCCTTTTGTATGTAGATGATAGATAAAGTTGGATGAGCCCAAATTGACATTACGTCAGAGGAGTCTGACGTAGTTCCGATTTTAGTATAAAATAAACAGTTTTTTAACAAATGTTTGATTGCCCCTGAGGAAGTGCTGAAGCACGAAACGCGTTGGGCCTTGAGTATCTAACTATTTGGACAAGTATATACTAATTGGAGGGTACCTTTGTCTTTCAGTCTAACGCGGATCTATTGGCCATAAGTCCGCTTATAGACGAGACTAGTACGCGGGCTTTCCATCCATGTATGTGCTGTGCATCTAGTGATATTGATATTATTTGTATTAATTTAAATTTTATATGATGTACACTTTTAAACTATTTTGCGATTAAATTTCATTTTATTTTGATATATACCGCTTGACCCCTTTGCTGTTTATTCCTATGATATAACATCGCTATAAGGGAGAGGACTGGTGAAGGAGCTGTGCGTTTAAGTCTTAAACGTAAGTGTGGATGCGGGGGAGGGATCCTTTATATATTGTGGTCATTTACATCTATGCCCCTTTACTTGAGGATCTCATACGGATACCCCTATTACAAAAGAGAGAGAAAATCAAGTTACAAGTGGATGCTCGCAACAAACGGCATTTAAAGAAAAGACGTAAATCGGCAACTCTCAGAGACCAGTACGAATTCGGAATAGAGCGGGACATTGGAGCTTTAAACGTGAGTGGATATTATACATTCCGTTTTGGAGTTAATGAGATAACTGATGGATGTTTTCTCTCTTTTTCCTTTATATCTCCTGTGACTACTTGGGATTGAGTCATTCGTGTGCAGATTAACTATATAGAGACAATTGTTCTAAAAAAGAATTTGGAGAGATATTATCAACTTAAAGAAGCTATAACTTTAAAAGAAGACAATTTATATAGTTGGTATTTTGTTATTTTATGTACTGAGAAATTTGTTGAGATTGTGGTATATATATGTGCATAAGATACTGTAGAACTATATAGAGCATTCTGGATTCGCCTGGAATTGCAATATTGTATATTTTGAATCTTTAAGAGCTGAGGGAACCGCCTGGTTCGCGGGACGTGTTTCAATCTGAAAGGAAAGATTATACTTGAGAGGAGTTTTCTTCCTAGGGACCAAAGGCAGAAGTGTACTTTTACCCTCTGTGGCCTCACTAATCAGATCCTTAAGACCTGGCCCAAACAAAGAGGTGCCTTGAAAAGGCAATGAGAGCAAAGCTTTCTTGGAAGCATCAAATAAGGCAGCAGAAATATAGTGCTGGGCCTCAGAAATGCTGGCAAGAAGGCGCAACATATACGAAGTAGGAGCTACCTGACAGACAGCCAGGATGAATTGTTCAGTCCAGATTGCAATGCCCCGGTTAACCCATGCTGCAGCGAACGCTGGACGCATGGCTGTACCAACAGTTGCAAAAATGGACTTTAGGGAGACCTCAACTTTCTTGTCAGTCCAGTCTATCAGAGCGGAGGCGTCAGAAACTGGCAAGGCAGTCGACTTAAGATAGCCTGGAAATAGGAGCATCCACTTTGGGGGGGTGAACCTACTGAGCAAGCGCCACCTCAGAAAAGGGGTAAAGCTTGGCAAATTTCTTGGAAACAGGTTTCCTGTCCGGGGATTTCCACTCATCAGACACAAGGCTGTCAAGGGTGGGGTTAGGTGGAAAACAAGTAAGGGGCTTTTTAGGCTCCTGAAACACATCAGAGGGATCTGAAGAAACCTCCTGAACTAAGGGAATGTTTAGGGTAGTCAAGACAATCCTGATCAGGCCCTCAGCAGAGGGCTCAGGATCAGCCTCAAAGGGCTCCCCAAAAAACTGAAAGGAGCCCATAGCAGAACATTCCTCAACATATGAATGCACTAACAGTTCCTCCTCAGAGGAATCTGATATGTCACGTACTCCCTGCGGTTTAGGCAGGGAAGATTTGACTGAAGAGGGGGTCTGCCATGAATGGAAGAACCCCTGTAACTGGGATGGAAAGAGTAGCAATGTAGACTGGAGGTCCCTAGTAGCAGCCTTGAACTCTTGCACTAAAGCTGGCTCTAATGCATGGCTGGAGGTCCCTGGAAGAGACTCAGGGACATCAGAACATGCTGGGCATAAATGACCTAAGAATTCTCTAGGCAACCCTGAAAAACATGAGGAGCAATGCGCATTAGGGGACACAGAGCCCACAACGTCCTTAGTCTTAGGCCTGGTCCAAAGCTCCAACGGATTAGACATTCTCACAGTGTCAAAAAATTATAGTATAAAGAATCACCCAATTACAGTGTGTAAGATTAAAGTTTCACCCCAGAAATCGCTAAAATACATTTATCTGACAGGCGAAGGGTTAGTCTGCAGAGGAGAGAAGGAGAGTCCAAGCCCTGCGTAGGATACTCGTTCTAGAAAAGGCACAAAATGGCTGCAGTGGCCGATCAGAAACGAGCATGTGAAGCAAGCGCTCATGGGAAATGTAGTTTCCCTAGAAAAAGTACCCCAACAGTGGCCGAAGCCCCCTGAGCCCCCCAACACACTTGAAATGTGAACCGGATGAAAGAGCAAGGGCAGACAATTAAAATGAGCCATCTCTGAAGTCACTACGTTGAGTGGTTACAGAGATATGTCCCACACTGTGCAGTCCCATAGAAGTGAATGGAGCAATGGCGTCTATGCGATAAAGCGCGCCTTTAACTTAAATTTTGCTAAGTTCAAAAGTAAAAAAAGTACATGAAACATCACTAGAGACCCAGAAAACACTGAACCCAGTAGGGAAAGAGTCAATAACCCCCCAAAAGATGCAAAACCAGCAGCTAAAGGGTTAAGTTACCACATAAATCTGCTCCAAAACACCCAACAGACATACAGATAAACCCAGTGAGTGCAGGAATGTGTAATAAGAACTCCAAAGGAAAAACCCTGGTACGGAGGGGCACTGTGGGACATGTGGACCTGCAGCACTCAAAGGGTTGCTCACCTTTTCTGCAGATCTTCTGTCTTCAGACTACCATGTATTAAGAAGCCGCCTCAGTGAGCAACTTCTGAGGAAAAAAACTTGAACCCAAGATTTTCCCCCCAGGGCTTAAGGTCCACAAAAAAGCATCTGGTTGCTGAGCTAGCCACATCTAAGGGCATTGTCAGTTATGGTAATCCGCCTAATGGTGGTATTCCATTTCTAACAGAAAAATAAAAAAAAATTCTAAAAGTATAGCAGAACTGTTCTCTTGTCTGTGTCTTCCCCAAGGAACAAATCTTACTGGAGCTGATTGGATAGCTGCAGCTAAGGAGGGAAGATAGGCTCCACCCCTTGCATACAATTCTAGAACTGTTCCTGCCTACTTAAAGGGATGGATTGCCTACCCAGAGTTACCAGTAACCTGTATTGGACGACAGAGAAAATAAATTATATGGCACAAATCCTATCTCTCAAACCGTTATGGTTTGAGAGATATTCACATTCAAAGTTCCATCCTCCCTCACCTTCTTCTGATGTCAGCTGTAAAGATGACAGCAGGAGATTTGAGTTGGCCGACACGAGGAGGCTCTTCAGCAGAGCCGAAATTGCATTATTTAAAAAGAACTACTTAATTGTAACGGTCTACAAAGTGTGCTTGCAAACCAGGCACACTTTGTAGATCTTTCCAATTAAGTAATTCTTTTCCAATGTCATGATTTCGGCTCTGCTGAAGAGCCGCCGTCTTGTCCCAGGACCGGGATCTCCTGCTGACAGCACAGAGATGACGCCAGGAGAAGGGGAGGGAGGGGTGAACTTTACATGTGAATATCTCTCAAACCATAGCAGTTTGAGAGATAGGATTTGTGCCATATAATTTATTTTTTTAAACGCTACAAAACAAGAACATTTTTTTATGGAACATTAGTGTCCCTTTAAGTAAGTTGAAGTAAGAAGAAAAACTGCCAGCACCTGTCATGTCTGCCTCCAAGGATATGACACCCAGGACTGACTGGAGATGTTAAGTCTTGAACAAAGGCAGAAATTCATAAAGGCCATTAATTTTCTGGACATATGTAAGAGGGGGTTATTATTGAGGGTTTGTTACGTCTCCTTTAACTGCTTTGCCGTATTTAAAATAAAAATGTTCTGACTAGGAGGCCATTAACCCCATTAGGACCACAGGGCTGTGAAACACTTTGCCTCTGAGCAAAGCAATGTGTTGTGTACCCCTCTGGCACTCAAGGTGTTAATTGCTTCCAAAAGCTGAGAAGTCTCCATTAGGAGGTCTTGACTAGCAGAGTAAAATCACCAAAGCCACACAATGCACTGGAAGCTTACTGATACCAAAGCGATTTTTCAGCTAAATAAATTGAAATTAGGTAATGGTAGGGAAGTGCTCAAAAGCTAGAATGGAATACAATGAAGACATACATTATGTCTGCTTAGTTCACATGCAGACATCCTATATAATAATTCACTAGGATGTTTGTCAGAAGCCATCATGTGCAGCACAGACTGCCCGAACGCACGGAATGCTGGGAGTTCTGTGCTGGGAGCATTCTGTGCTTTTGGGCAGTCTCTACAGTGCATGACTGCTTCGGTGGCAGGACGCAGCACAAGACTGACCTCTTAACCCTTTGAGTGCCAGAGGGGTACACAACGCATCTGCTTCAGGATGCAGAGCAGGGCCAGCCTCTTAGCCCTTTGAATGCCTGAGGGGTACGCAATGCATTGCTTTGCAATGCATTGTGTGCCCCTCTGGCACTCAAAGGGTTAACATCACCTGGACCTTGGCCCGTGTATGCGGGCTTTTACACTAGTTACAAATAAAATGCTTTAGCAGTGAATTAAGAAAGCTAAAAAAAATTTTAATTTCAGAGCATTCCACTGCTCACCTTTCTGTCATTCAAAGGGTTAACCACTCTGGCACTCAAAAGGTTGAGGAAGAAAAAAATTCTTAATAAATCCTAATAAACATTTAATCTGAACTGGGGGTTTGATGGTTTTCCAAAACATTATTAGAGAATCATACCACCCAATTGCACTATTTCTAGTAGAGAGATTAGCAACATTACATGCCACGAGCTGGCAACAAGACTTTAAAGCAGAACTTTCACCCTAATGACATAGATCAACAACTGTTAATTTTATGGCCTTCCACGGAGGCTTCATATTATGCATTAAACTCTCTTCACTGCCTCCTAGCAGCAAAGACAAACTTTATTTAACATATCAAATAAAGAGACAAAAAAACTTTCTAGCCTCTGTAGTTATATCCCACCAATAACAGTGAGACCTCTGTAATAAATTGAGCTGCAAAACACTTCCTCTTCCTCTTTCTTTGCTGCTTTCTAGCAAGATAAGTATTTGCATTTGTTACTGCCCCATTCATTAACCCCACTATGGGCAAATTAGCTCCTTGCTTTGTCATCGCCATTCTCACCTGCATAAGACTCTCCTCCTCCTGTGTCCACATTAAGTGTCACGCCATTCACATTGCACCCTCAATTCTTCACTCACCACTTCTCTGCTCCCATGAACTTTTTTCATTCCTCCGCTCCCTATCACCACCATCTCCTTCTACCCCTGCAAAAAAGCCCCACTGCTTCAAATCTCACTCTCACCTTATGTCCCTGTCCCTTCTCCTCCTACTTGCTGCAGGTGACATCTCACCTAACCCAGGCCCCCCTTCCATTCTCTCTTGTACCACAAAACCCACTCACACACGCAACACTCACAACCTAATAACCGTACCCCGTCACCTAACCTCCTCCCCCCCCTTTTTTTTTGGTCTCTGGAACGCCCGCTCTGTGTGTAACAAACTAACAGCTGTTCACGATCTGTTCATTTCTCACTCCCTAAACCTCCTTGCCATCACTGAAACTTGGCTCACATCATCAGACACTGCCTCCACTGCCTCATATGGAGGCCTTCAATTCACACACACACCGAGGCCTGGCAACAGACATGGAGGGGGAGTAGGCATCCTGCTGCCCCCTAACCATATATTTCAGGTACTCCCCACTGTTCCCTCTCTTTCCTTCCCTACATTTGAAGCTCACACACTTCGCCTCTTCTCTCCCTTCCCCCTGCGTGTCGCTGTCATATACAGGCCACCTGGTCCCACTGCACAATTCCTTGATCACTTCACCTCCTGGCTCCCTCACTTCATGTCCTCTGATGTCCCTACTCTCATCATGGGTGACTTCAACATCCCTATAGATAATCACACCACCCCCCCTGCCCTCAATCTCCTCTCCTTAACAACCTCCTTAGGCTTATCGCAGTGGACCAGCTCTCCCACACACAGTGATGGTCACTCCCTCGACTTGATCTTCACTAACCTCTGCTCGGTCTCCAACTTCACTAATGTCCCCTTTCCCCTCTCTGACCACCACCTCCTCACCGGTAACCTCATCATACCACGCAAACCCATCACCCCCGCCACAATCAAGCGCATGCGGAGAAATCTACATGCTCTTGATAAGCAACAATTTTCCACCTCCCTGCAGCCTATCCTCAACCCCATCCTCACACTTACTTGCCCAGACAAAACTACTGCTCTCTACAACAGCACTCTCACTTCAGCCCTTGACATCGCTGCACCTGCAACTCCACGCCACCCACGCACAACCCCACTACAACCCTGGCACACAAGACTAACGCGATACCTCCAAAGGTGCTCACGCACTGCTGAAAGGCACTGGAGGAAATCGCGCTCCACAGCCGACTTCACACACTACAAATTCATTCTCCGTTCATATAGCTCTGCCCTCTCCCTGGCTAAACAGTCATTCTTCTCCTCTCTAATTTCTAATCTTTCCTCCAACCCCAAACACCTTTTCTCAACCTTCACATCTCTTCTAAACCCACCAACACAAACACCTTCCACTAACTTCTCTGCCCAAGATCTCGCCAACCACTTCAAGAACAAGATTGAATCTATCAGACATGACATTTCATCACTACCACCCCCACCCAGCCAGCCCAGCCCTGTCGCCTCTCCCACATACACACTAAGCTCCTTCCCACCTGTCACTGAGGATGAAGTCTCCCTTCTCCTCACTCGCTCAAACCTAACAACATGCCCTCTCGACCCAATCCCATCTCAGCTCACCCAAGAACTCTACTAACTCCAATCCTTACTCACTTATTCAACCTCTCTTTGTCAACCGGCACCTTCCCATCCTCTTTCAAACATGCACTAATCACTCCCATCCTAAAAAAACCCTCCCTGTACCCAAACTCATTGTCAAATTACCGGCCAATTTCCCTACTCCCGTTCGCCTCCAAGCTTCTCGAGCGCCTTGCATATAACCGGCTCACTAAATTCCTCTGCTCCCATTCCCTGCTAGATCCCTTGCAATCTGGATTCCGCCCTCATCACTCCACTGAGACTGCCCTCACTAAAGTGGCCAATGACTTGCTCTCAGCCAAGTCTAAAGGCCACTACTCCCTACTCATTCTTTTGGACCTGTCAGCCGCCTTTGACACAGTCGATCACCCATTCCTCCTCCAAGCCCTCCACTCCCTAGGTCTCTGCGACACTGCACTCTCCTGGTTTTCATCTTATCTCTGCAACCGCTCCTTCAGTGTTTCCTACTCCGGCTCCACTTCCCCACCCCTCCCACTGTCTGTTGGTGTGCCTCAAGGATCAGTACTGGGACCCTTGCTCTTCTCAATCTACACTGCTTCCCTTGGAAAACTAATAAACTCCTTTGGGTTTCACCATCATCTCTATGCTGATGACACCCAAATACATCTTTCCTCCCCAGACCTCTCTCCTTCCCTCCTGTCCCGAGTGTCTGACTGTCTGTCTGCTGTGTCTTCCTGGATGTCCTCCCATCAACTCAAACGTAACCTTAGCAAAACTGAACTAATTCTCTTCCCTCCATCTACAACCAGCCTTATCCCAAACATTACCCTCACCGTTAACAACACTTCCATCACACCAACCCCTACAGCATGCTGCCTGGGGGTCACATTTGACTCTGCCCTATCCTTCATTCCTCACATCCAGTCAATCTCCAACTCATGCCGCCTCCACCTCCGCAACATCTCTAGAATCCGACCCTTTCTCACAGAAGACACTACCAAAAATTCTAATCCAAACACTCATCATGTCCCGTCTTGACTACTGTAACTCTTTACTAATTGGCCTGCCTCTCACCCGACTAACCCCGCTACAGTCCATAATGAACTCTGCTGCAAGACTAATCTTCCTCACTCATCGCTTCTCTAACACCACACCCCTCTGTCAGTCCCTACACTGGCTCCCGTTAGCATACAGAGTAAAATTCAAAACTCTGGTGCTAACTTATAGAGCCCTCACTAACACTGCACCCCCCTATATTTCATCTCTCATTTCCAAATATACTCCCGCCCGCCATCTTCGCTCTGCACATGACCTTCTGCTCTCCACAGCTCTTATCACATCCTCCCACTCCCGCCTACAGGACTTCTCCCGTGCTGCACCTGAGCTGTGGAATTCCCTCCCCCGCCCCATCAGACTCTCCCCCAGCCTTCAAATCTTCAGATGCTCCCTGAAGAGGCTTATCAACTGCCTCCATAAACATCATCACCAAGATTCACCCCTTGCACGGACTACTGCACTCAATGGCACTTCTCACTCCCACCCACTGACTGGCAGTTCATGTGGCAGGAGGCACTTAAACACAATAGCACTTACTCCTTCTGTATCAAACCTACCTTCCTCTAGACTGTAAGCTCTCACGAGCAGGGCCCTCTGATCCTCCTGTTCTACACATCTGATTGTACTATTTAATACCTCTGTATGTCTATTCCCCAATTGTACAGCGCTGCGGAATTAGTTGGCGCTATATAAATAACGAATAATAATAATAATAATAATGCTTCATTGTTATCTTTACTGTGATTTATCCGATTTAACCTATGCCCATTTATTTTTCTATAATTCCTTTACCGGATTGACTTGCCTGTCCCTCCCTGTCCTGGGACCAAGAGTCACTTTACTACTCCTTTCCATTCTTGTTTTACGCGGTTAATGCGGTCCACATTTCATACCATTTACCCTTTACTCTTTCAGTACAGAGTGGCGTGCGGCGTTTGCCTCAGAGCGCGCCACTGGAACTCTTTAGGAACTAACACGGCGCATGCGCGAGGCTTGTAGGCGGCGCGCCACATTCGGACAGCGCCATTTTCAAGTTACTTCTTCAACGCAACACACACTACTTGTCTTACGGTCCCTTCTGGTCCTCCTTTTCCTATACGTTTCTTTTGACAAAAACATTTAGTGTGGCTTTGGTTAACCTTGTTATATATATTTTCTACCCTATTTAATCTTAGGTTTAGGGTTTTTTTCTCCCTTATATTTAACCAAATTTAATTATAGTTTCTTACAGCATGTCTAATTGTAGCTCTGACTGTGAGAGCCCTTATCTCCAGGGTTAAACCAACAGGAGACTATAGAAACTTCCAATAGCAATCCCACTGACCGGGGTTTAGGAGAAGCTGGTGCCATATCTAACTATCCCGTATTTCAGACTGAACACAATCAGTTCCAAAAATTTATGGAAATGTCACTCCAGTCCACCATGCAACAACTATCAACCTCCTTAGCGGAGTCATTTGCTTTGGGCCTTAAAACTCATGCACCCATAACAGATAATGCACCCCTACCAGGTAATACCTCTGTTAACCCTACAGTGGGGGCTGAAGTCTCTTTACCCCCCGTAGTATCTGGGGAAAATTCTTTGCACCCAACAGAACAATTTACCAAAAAGGAAAAATGTATTCGCAAACAAAAACATATTTCTGATTCAGCAGATAGTGGTCTAGTTAAGATGCTAATACCCAATGATAATTCACTCAATTGTGATAATATCGAACCGTGCGGCTCTGGCCCACAAAAACGACCCTCACCTCAAGAGGAAGGTTATTTGAGGAAAAAGAACCTGAGGAGGTTAAAACCAAATTCTTATCGCTCCTCGTCTAGCGAGGACTCATCTGATGAGGACTGGGAATTGTCCTCAAGCAATGGGGAGGATACTGATTCTGAGGTCTCTCTACCCAAAAAGAGGAAAATTATGGAATCTAGTTCCAAGGCTACTACTCCTAACACGTCTACCCCCATTGTACTAGACGACAATGGAAAATCCCCTTTTTGATCCGGAGGGTATAAAACACCCCCGTTCATCCGAGTGGACTCCTATCCCCCACATTTCTCAGTATTTGGAAACTTGGGTATGTAAACCCATGACTAGGGCCACTAGAAACAAACTAAGGGCTGAGTGCCCACGCCCCGTTATTGCGAACAAGGTGTGCGAAACACTAGAGTTGGATACCAGGATGGTACAATTTATAGCTAAATCTGGCATGGACCCCAGGAAAGGGTTAGATAGAGCTCTAAAATCTTGCCAGGACAAGCTATTAGATACTTTGGGGCCACTAACTAAAATATTTGGGCTTTCAGAAACTGCCTTGCACACTAATACCCCTATAGATACACATGTTGTCTGGGGTTGGATACAAAGGGCCATATGCCTCATAGGTAATACAAATTCTGCTCTAGCCTCTGAACGACGCAGAGCAATTTTATTACGTATAGATCCAAAATTAGCGGATATGGCTAATTCAGAACCTGGCCCCTCCGCAAACGGACAATTATTTGGAGAGTGTTTAATAAAAGAGTTGGGGACATTTGTTTCAACTTTTACCGCCTTGGATAAGGCTCAGATCTCCCTAACGGTCTTCAACCCTAAGATTTTCACCAGGGCCAGGAGAGGCAGGGGTTGCTTTCTCGGCCGTACCCATTACACCCAACAGAAGTTTCAGATTCCACCCCAACCCATGCATAGGGGACAATTCCCTCAAGATTCAGGGAACCAGAGTCTGTTCTTCCCTTCACGGGGTAGAGCGTGGAGATCAAGTTCCGGCAGGAGAGCATTCCGATCCCGATCCTATACAGGTAAGACTTCATCCATCAATCCATTCTTTCCCGGAAAAAGTGGGGGGCAGACTCTCCCATTTTTTGAACCAATGGTGCAATCTGACATCAGATCAATCGGTACTACAGACAGTGAGGGGATACCATATAGAATATTATACTCCCCCAGTCCAAAGGACAAAACCTCCTCCTTTCCGATTCTCAAAAGCAGACGCTCTTTTGGTAGATAC
Organism: Rhinophrynus dorsalis; assembly: GCA_037306005.1. NCBI lineage: Eukaryota > Metazoa > Chordata > Amphibia > Anura > Rhinophrynidae > Rhinophrynus > Rhinophrynus dorsalis. The sequence continues at coordinate 594,273,507 of CM074718.1, forward strand.
CGAAATCAAAGAACTGATGAAAAAAGGGGCCGTCAGACTCATTTATGAACAATATTTTCCTAGTACGGAAAAAAGACGCGGGCCTCCATCCAGTGATCAATCTAACGAGTGCGTACTATATCGGCACTTCAAGATGGATGGAATCCATCTCTTGAGAGATTTACTTCTTCCGTCAGACTGGATGGTCAAGATAGATCTGCAAGATGCGTACCTGACGGTACCAATAGCCGTCTCTTCCCAGATTTACCTTTGGCATGGTCGGACATGGCAATTCACTTGCCTTCCTTTTGGCTTGTCCTCGGCTCCCTGGTGCTTCACGAAACTCCTAAAGCCTGTCATCGCTTATTTGAGGAGTTGCGGAATCCGACTCAACATTTACCTACATGACATTCTAATCATGTCTCAGGATCAATCTCTTCTACACATTCATGCCGATTGGACAATTCGACTCCTTACGAGCCTGGGTTTCCTGATCAACTGGAAGAAATCCCAGTTAGTAACGTTCCAGAGACCATGGAATTTTTGGGTTTCGTAGTGAACTCCCTAGAGGCGTCATTGAGCCTTCCAGGGGCGAAAGTTCAGGTTACTCTCAAGGAGATTCGCTTCATCCTTCGGAGGGAGCTGATTTCCTTACGGACTCTTGCCCAGGTAGTAGGCCTCTTGTCGTCCTCCATTCAGGCAATTTTTCCAGGCCCTCTCCACTATCGGGCACTTCAGAGACTGAAAGCACTCCATTTACGCAGAGGTCTCAGCTACGCAGATTTTATCGCACTTTCTTCCGACGCAAGAAAGGAACTCATTTGGTGGCTAAACATATCGATGCCTGGAATGGCGAAGCCATTTTTGGTATGGTGCCAGCTCTCTTCATCGAATCAGACGTCAGCCTATTAGGCTGGGGTGCTCGATTAGGCGATATCTCTACAGGCGGCAAATGGTCCCCGCAAGAAGCGGCTTTACACATCAATTGTCTGGAGTTACTGGTGGGGTCTTTCGCACTGAAGAGTCTGGCAAAAGACAGTGTCAATTGATGTGTCCTTTTAAAGATGGACAACATCTTGGCCGTACAATACATCAATCGACTGGGAGGCACGAAATCCAAACAATTGGAGGAATTGGCCAAGGATTTTTACATTTTTGCCTGGACCGCAATGTGACTGTTCTCGCTCAACACCTTCCTGGACTTTCCAACACAGTGGCGGATTGGAATTCCAGATACCTCTCCGACTGCAGCGATTGGATGCTGCAAAGAGAAGTGTTTTCCCTTCTACATCAATTATGGGGACCCTTTCAGATCGATCTCTTTGCATCCCGCCTGAATCGACAAGTTACCCGATTTTTCAGTTGGAGAGCAGACCCAGAAGCTGTGGCCACAGACGCGTTCATGCAATCGTGGGTTCCAGGAACTAATTACGCTTTTCCATCTTTTGCAATGATTCCGCAGACCCTTTTATCGATCCGCCGTCAACAAGCAACAGTGGTTCTAGTTACGCCCTTTTGGCCAATGCAACCGTGGTTTCCTCCTCTTCTGGAGTTATCCGCCAAAGTTCCACTCCTTCTTCCTTTTTTTCCCATCTCCTAACGAACCCCTCCAGCGATCCACACGATTTACTGATGTCCGGGGAACTTCGACTTCTGGCCTGGTTCATATCAGGAGTACCTTCGGTAAAAAGGAATTTTCGGAATCAGCTCATTCTCTTCTGGCGGAATCTTGGGCACCAGGTACCCGAACCATGTATAAATCCGCCTGGTCATTATGGCGTAGTTGGTGCCTGGAACGGGACTTGGATCCCATTTGAGCCTCTTCAGTAGAAGTAGTCAAATTTCTTTCCCATCTGTTCGATCTGGATAAAGCAAACCATACTATTAATACGTACTGTTTGGCTATATCGGCAGGTCATGCTCCAGTAGACGGTATCCCGGTTGGCCATGTCGATTGTTGTTTGTCGCCTGATGCAGGGGATTAGTTTCTTAAGACCTCCCCCCAATCGAGATACCATTCATTGTGGAATGTTAACGATGTTCTGCGTTTTCTAGAAAACTGGCCAACCAACGACATTTTGTCTTTGAAACAATTATCTGCAAAACTGACTATGCTCCTTTGTCTAGTATCCTTCAAACGAGTCTCAGACGTTAGAGCCCTGTATCTGCATTCTAGATCTTTCACACCTTTAGGTGTCCAATTTCGATTCTCTCGTCGCACCAAGATGTCGGTCCGTGTGGTCTCTTATCCGTCTTTCCCTTCTCAACCACAGTGGTGTGTTGTTCAATGCTTACAATATGAGAAGTGAACCGCTTCACTTCGCAACTCTGAATGGCACCGGTTGTTGATATCTTTCCGTAAACCGTTCCTTCCGGTTTCGGCAGCCACCTTAGCCAGATGGGTCCGATGTATCATGCAACTGGCCGGCATTAATGCCGATTTGTTCGGAGCTCATTCTTCTATAGGTGCGATGGCATCTATGACGTTCCAATCCGGGGGAAGATTGGAGGATATCCTTAGGGCTGCAGACTGGTCAAGGGAATCTACCTTTAAAGACTTTTATTGTAAACCTATTGATCATGTTACAAATAATGTGTTAAATAATCTTTAATATGTTTGCTTGTTTAGCTTTGAATTTGCATAATATGAAGCCTGCATGGAAAGCCATAAAATTTGTGGATTTTCCTAACAATGGTGAAGGAAAGTCAGAATTTTATTAAAGACACGGAGGCAAATATTATCCCTCCCTATGTCCCCCCCCCCTTCTAACATATATTTTCTGTGTCTTCTATAGGTTGAAAGATTGCCATATCCTAGGAGGTTCAATTCAATTCCTTATCAAGACGCCGGTTGAGATGTTTTTGATCTAGCATGTTTAATTTTCTTATGGACTATCTGGTTTAGTGGCTGTTTAATGTTTGCTATGATAATGAAGTTCCTTATTTGAGAAGAACGACACGCAAGAAAGAGGAAGAGGACGTGTTTATCAGCTCAATTTATTACAGAGGTCTCAATGTTATTGGTGGGATATAGCTACACAGGCTAGCAAGTTTTTTTTGTCTCTTTATTTGATATGTTAAATAAAGTTTGTCTTTGCTGCTAGGAGGCAGTGAAGAGAGTTTAATGCATAATATTCGCCTCCGTGTCTTTAATAAAATTCTGACTTTCCTTCACCATTGTTAGGAAAATCCACAAATTATATTAGCGATATGTACACACTTAGTTATTTATTTTCAAGTACAATTGCTTCATTAACGAAAAATATAACCTTTTCGGCAGGTAGGCAGTGGGGAACAATGCAGACATCTTGCAGAGCTAGCATCTCTGCGCCTGCGCTATCCGTCCCCTTCAACTCCACGACTGGTGAGTTGTATGCCTTTGTGCTGAAAAACACCGGAAGGGACTGACAGCTCAGGCGCAAAGAACGGCTACAGCAAGATCCCAGCAGGTGCCTGCCGGCATAAAGGGTTATATTTTTCGTTAATGCAGCAATTATACTTGAAAATAAAACGAAGTGCATATTTCTAATATAATTATCATTTGCCGTGCTATGTAATTCTGGTGAAAGTTCCTCTTTAAAGGAGAAGTAACACCTTATAATAAACCCCACTTACTTTACTATGGCAGAAAATGTTAATGAATTTTGTCCTTGCTCCTTTATCAACAGAGAAAAGGAGAAGTGAGTGGAAAATGGGAGGAACGGGGTGGGAAGGAGGAGAAGTGGGTGGGAAGTGGGAGGAACAGGGTGGGAAGGAGGAGAAATGGGAGGAATAGGGTGCAAAGGAGGAGAGGTGCGTAGGAAGTGAAATAAACAGGGTGGGAAGGAGAAGAAGTGGGCGGCTAGTGGGAGGAACAGGGTGAAAAGGAGGAGACATGGGCAGGAAGTGGGAGGAACAGGGCAGGAAGGAGAAGAAATGGACAGGAAGTGGAAAAGGGTGGGTAGGAGGAGAAGTGGGGAGGAAGTGGGAGGAACAGGTCGAGCAGGAGGAGAAGTGGGCAGAAAGTGGGAGGAACAGGGCAAGCAGGAGGAGAAGTGGGCAGGGTTTCATAACAATCTCACCACCACAGGAGAATCAGCCTCTGTCCCTGGAAACCTGGTAATTTACTTCAAAAACCCAGAGTCTCCTTGGCAGATCTGGAGAGTTCCCAAGTATGTGTAAGTGGAGGGTTATTATTAAGAGGTGCAAACATGACACCGCCCCACCTTAGTCAGTACCTAGATATGTGTTGCAATGAGATGGATACCTCTCTGACACTCAAAGGATTAATGCGAGTACTAGCTGGAAGAACTTTTGTGGGGGAGAAGAAAACAGGTCCCAGTAGGCAGGAAAGTGTTGTTAGTAGTCAATGTACCAGCTCTTACGTTAGCTTCCCCACATGGACTTTGCTATATCATGTTACAGTAAAAGCAACTATCCTTAATTTCAGGTAAATAAGGAACATGTACTAACTTACCTACTTATGTTAACCCAGTTGGACGGTACTGTGGACATCAAAGAATTTTTAACTTCAATTAAAAACTAAAAACAAAACAAAACACATTATTTGTATAGTTCATGATATTTACTTTCTATTCAAAAAAAGACAAATTTGCCATTCTTAACTCTTTGACTGCCAAAGGGGTATGCAACGTGCACAACGAACCCCTCTTGCACAGAAAGGGTTACATGGCAGGCTTTCATATATATGGAATCAGTGTGTCTGATTTACTAGATAAATTTTGGAGCAAACCAACTGCATGAAAGGGAATAGTTAAAAAAGTCCCAAATTCCCATTGCTTTAACCCTTTGAGTGCCAGAAGGGTAAGTAACGTGTTGCTTTCCAATGCATTGCATACCCCTCTGGCACTCAAATGTTTAAACTAATCTTTTAACCTTTTGAGTGCAAGAGGTGTAGCCACAACATTGCACTGCAACGTGGGTTAACACTGAAAGCTAAAGAGGTCTCCAACAAACTGCATTGGAGATCTTCCCAATATTCGGGGGATTAAAGGTCTCATTTAAATCATTTGGGATGTTGCTTTGCCCCCATGGTGCATTTGGTTTACCAAAGAATTGCTCCAATTCATCATAGCAAATCAATATTAGCATCATATAGGAATAAACAAAAAGTTCAGAAGAAACTGAAACAACTTGATGCACAATTAGGCTTGAGAATATTCACAAAAAGTAAACATTTTACTGAGAATGGTTCGAGCACGAAGATGTGATAAACAATGCAATTATAATTCTTCCTCTTTTGAAAGCAGTGCTGTATGTGCTCAACACAAAGAAAATAATTCAGAAAGGTTACATCTACTCCACCATAATAGGAGCACTGCTCATCGGCTTATCCTTCATCACATTTCTGGAGGATGTGGATTTGTGCTCATTTATTGTGATGGATAGGTGCTAGTTATTTACAATATCGCATCAAATTAATTCTACATGAGTTAAAGGGATAGTAATGTTTCACAAAAACAGCAGCTTCAATTAATCTTCATAGTATTTGGGCCACGGAGAGTGTAACTGCAATACTGTCACAGTTGTAGTTCAAGAGTAATTGAATGATAAAGAGTCCCCTTCTCGCCCCTTTTACCTAGTGTAATCCACCTCCCCTCAGATGTGGAATCTGGTACTGGGACAGGTCAGATCACAGCAAGGCACAGTCTTTTACTGTGAGCATAAGGAAAACCCTGCCCACTTGACAGTTTTTTTTTCCCTTATGCTAATAGAAGATTGTCCCTCTCTGCAAACCATCTGGACATTCCTGCTGCTCTGAGGTGAGCAGTGTTATATCAGTAAAAGGGGAGGGGAACTTTATCATTCAATTACTCTTGAACTACAACTCTGACAGTACTGAAATAACACTCTCCAAGGCTCAAATACTATGAAGATTAATTGGAGCTGTTTTTATTGTGAAACATTACTATCCATTTAAGGCTCAATAAATCCTTACAAATATTTGCCAGCAGAGTTCTCTTTTTGGTAATATTTTTTATTATTGGAGAAAAGGTACTCTCCTGCAGCCATTCTTATTTTGAAAATGAGTGAAAATAGGAGAGTATGTCCCATATTTTTAAAAGTAAACTGGGACACACCAACTGCACTTTAGGAGAAGAATAAAAATTGCTGTTAAATGAAAGTGGGATTTTAACCCCTTGAATGCTACATGGGATTATCTAGCAAACAAGGGATTATAAAGGGATTCAAGTGCAGGGGAATTTAAGAATTTTTATTTGTTCTCTATGGTGGAGTTGGTTGATTCTATAACAGCTTCAGTTTTCTTTTATAAATAAGGCCCTATGTCCCTAAAGCATACCACATACCACAAAATTAACATGTCCACTTCTTTTGCCCTTCAGAGAAAAATATGCTATGCCTTAACTTATACCCAAGGAAAATTGTATCCTGTTTTTTTTAATGGTTTACCTACAAAAATGTTAAAAACAATGTGCATCCATTTTATCTCTTTAATTCCATAACATCCCAGTGGTCCTGGAGTTGGATACCCCTTAAGATTCACATAGACGTCATTCGGCGAGCTGGCACAATGACCATCATGTTTCCCGGCTCGCTGGACAAGAGTCTGAAACTGATCGCTCCGGTTTTGCAGCAGTCAGTTTCAAACTCCCCTAGTGTTTGCAGTGCTCCCGTAGGAGTGCTGTGAACACAAAACCCATGACATGCCAGGACCGTCACTGGTCCTTAACCCCTTAAGGACCTGCCGCGCATGCACTGTGTAGTCACTTAAGGACCTTTTTTTTTTCCGGCGTGCAACCACGCGGGGAGCCCGGAATTCCTTAAGGGTATAACAACCCATGACGGTCCAGGACTGTCACGAGTCCTTAAGGGGTTAAGGCATATACACAGATGATGGACCTGGCACATCATTGGTCATTAACCCTTTCAGTGCCAGAGGGTACGCAATGCATTGCAAAGCTATGCGTTGCGCACCCCTCTGACCGAAAGTGTTAAGAGGCTAAGACCTGAGGGGTGTGCAACATATTAAGTTACACACCCAAAAGGCTTTCCTCCCTTGTGGGACCTGAAACTGGTTGGTTTTTATTCAGATATTTTTTATCTGAATACCAAAAATGTTCAATTTCTATCCATTTTGACAGACAGCTATACAGCAGTAACCCCAGAAGCCTAGTTGTGTTTGGGTAATCAGTCAGTGGAACTATTTAGGTTAGTTCCTTTCCTTCAAAGATTTCTTTGAATCAGTGACTGTACAAAATGGACTACTGACACCAATGCATTAGCATATATGCACTGGCAATAAAATGTATGGTATAAGTTTGTTTAAAAAGGGCTAGATTCAATTCTCTGTGAACAATAGACTGCAACAGACATAACAAAATTCTGTCTGTAGACAGTGCTTTTACAGCAGAAAGGAGTAAAGGAAGTCATCTTGGGGGCAGTCAATGTGGCAGGCATATTGGTCCCTGCCAGGGGGTGATTTAAAAAAACAAAAACAGGTCACATTCTATAATGTTGCATTACCCCCTGCTGGTGGCTTGTAATAGTACATCATTCTGCTGTTGGCATATAACAAAGGTAATGGGTATTCAGCTTGGCATGACCAGCAGAAAATGACCACTGTTCTCTGCTCTAAAGAGCTAACAATCTGGGGCTTGGTATAAAGGGAGATAATGACAATAATAAGGTCAGAAGCAAGTGACTCCGAGAATTCAAGCAGGCATCCTCCCAATAAGCTTTATGTTGAAAGTGAAAATAACAAAGTTATAATGACTTAGGTGATTCTGAAAGAGCTTTGAAAATCACCTATATTTTTGTTAGTCATTATTTCAAATAACAGTTCAGAAGATATTTAGCTTTATTTATTTGTCAGTTTATGCAAATAAGGCAGTACTTCCAGGTAGGAAGTGGCAGTTGGGAAGGAGAGTGGAATGTTAGTATCTTACACAACAGGATGTAGGAAAGAGAAGAGAATAGGGGTGTCCAGCAGTGCCTGATCAGTATATAACAACAACTGATTGTAGGATAATTATATATACTCACAATAATGAGTGTTTGAGAAAAAGTATATACTTAACCCATCTGAAAAGCCTGCAGAGAATTTCTCCCTGTCTCTCCTCAGGTGTTTAAATGAAGGCACTGGAACTTCAAGATGGTTCAAAGTACACAAATCCTTTATAAATGGAGATATATGCAAAATTACATGTAACATATAAAAAATGAAATATTCTTAAAAGCAATTATTTAGTGCATCACAATGGATGAGCCAAAGGGAGCTCTAGTTGGGTTAGGAATAGCTAAATGCAGACATCTTTTGCCATTTTAATATGTGACTCAACCAGATATATTTTTTTTCGATCATATTAACATTTCCGGTTGTCTTGACCGAATGTATACTACTTCCAGGTTATAATCTCTATATATAAATCACTGTGATTTTTTATTTAGAAATATTTTGAATTTATACGTGTTGGAGATATTTATGTTTTTGTTTTTATGGATGATTGACATCCCGATCAAGACAATACTATATCCAGTTGTCTCGATCGAGATAATATCATTTCCGGTGATTAAGGTTATGATTAAATTTGCTTGCAATTTTAAGTTATAGTTTTTTATGTTTGCGTTCATATAGTTTGATAATAAAGTCTGAAATGTACGAACCCAGTATTGAAGATTATAGAGGAGGTTTATATATTTTAATCTAAAGGTTCCATGTAACCAACTGGCATCCAAGGTGGGGTATTTAAACATGGAACCCATATCTGTTTATTCATTGTATTTTTTTATGGTTAGAGCCATTTTTCTCTTGATAAAGCAATTCCTTACTGTGAAACGTGTCAACGCTTCTCTGTGGCTCATCCATTGTGATGCACTAAATAATTGCTTTTAATATTGCATTTTTTAATATATTACATGTAATTTTGCATATATCTCCATTTATAAAGGATTTTTTTTTTACTTTGAACTGTCTTGAAGTTCCAGTGCCTTCATTTGAACACCTGAGCAGAGACAGGGAGAAATTCTCTGCAGGCTTTTCAGTTGGGTTAGGTATATACTTTTTCCCAACCACTCATTTTTGTGAGTATATATAATTATATATAACTAACTATATTGTTATAGTGATCAGGCACTATTGGGCGTCCCTATTTGCTTCTCTTTCCTATATATCACTTCCTTCGTGGACTACTTGGGAGCTGCCAGTTACGGGAACCGCAAGATACTGCTGGGGCAATGTAAATCCCTCCTGCGCATATATCCAGCTAGCACATAAGTGTTTTAGCTGGATACAACTCTTGTGAGTAAGATTCCAGGTGGCTAAGAAATTGATTCTTTCTATTTATTATACAGTGTTACACTAGAAGCGCCTTCTTTTTGTTCTTCTCGCTACACAACAGGATTTGCAAGCCAGTACTGCTTAAATTGCAGCTAAATATCTCAAACTATAGTTTTAAACAAAAAACATAACATAAAAGAGGACTTAAAAGTAAACTTTTTTTATGAAAAAACATATATTGTAGGGCTTTTCCTGCTGAGTAAAATAAGGGTACTCTCACTGCTGAGAGATGCACATTTCCAGTGCTGTTACAGTTTAAACCCTCAATGCCCTCTAGTGGCAAAATTCCAATGAGTTATTCTGTTAGATTCTAATGGAGAAGAAAGTGACTTACAGTTCTCCATAGAATCATGCTGTCAGTTAGAACTTCCAGGAAGTAAACATACAGTAAATTTACTTCCTGATTATTTGAACCATTATAAATATTGAATAAAACAAATGACAGCAGTTAGAGTACTCTTGTTTTACTCAGCAGAAAAAACTCTATAACATATATGTTTTCATAAAAAAAGTTTACTGCTCCTTTAATGTTGAATCCTTTTTGCTTAGTCCATGTGAAACACAGAATCTATGGGGTAAAGTTCCCTCTGCCAGAGGGAAGGGCACTTCAAAAAGAGGCAGGGCCATTGATGGAGAGACCCCATATTTCCCCCAGCTTTACCCCCTGCCCCTCAGTTTCAAAGTATACCAAAGTGGAATAGAAAAAAAAAAGACCCAGAGAGGACCCGCTGCTCAATCGTTTTTTTATCTGGGTGGGAGTTCTGTGTTCCACATGGATTTAGAGAAAAGTGTAAGTTCATTAAAATCATATTTTCTTTTACGCCCAATGTGAAACACAGGAACTATGCGGATGTAAAAAAAAAAAAAAAGCATTCACCAAGATTCCCGGGAGGGAAAAAGAGAAAAAAAAAAAACAGTATACCACAGGACTAACTGGAATGATATAAACCTATTACGTCAATGGACACCAAGCGTGCACATAAAACACCTGAATAAGAACCAACTGGGTACAGAAAGCCTTCTTGTTAGTAGAATCAGGACAAAAAGATGGAAGAATAATTTCCTGGTTCATATGAAAATCCAAAATGACTTGGGCAACAAACCTCTGGGTGTTTGAAAAACCACCTTGTCCTGATGAAAAATCAGGAAAGGGGGTTTACAAGACAGAGCTTGTAGTTCGGCAACTCTGCAAACAGATACAATAGCCAAAAACAAAACAAAACAGCTTAAGCATCAAGAGATGAAAAGAAAGAAATGAAAGAGGCTCAAAAGGAGGCCTCGGGAGAACTCCTAACACCAGATTCAAATACCATTAAGCAGTGGGATCCAAGGTAGGGTAGGATTGAGCTACTCCTTGAACAAAGGTCTTCATGTCAGGAAGAAAAGCTATACCTTATTTAAAAAAACAAAATAAAACAAAAACAAAAAAAAACTGAGAGGGCTGAAATTTGAACCTTAAAGGGATAGTAATGTTTCAAAATAAAAGCAGGTCCAGTTAATCTTCATAGTTTTTGGGCCATGCAGAGTTATTTCAATACTGTCAGAGTAGGTCAAGAGTAATTGAATAATAAAGTATCCCCTTCCCGCCACTTTTATCTAGCGTAAGCCACCTCCCCTCAGATGTGGAATCTGGTCTTGAGATCAGACAGCTTACAGCAAGGGAATCTTCTTACCTTGACAGGTTTTCCCTTATGCTAATTGAAGATTGTCCCTCTCTGCAAACCATCTGGACAGTCTTGCTGCTTGAGCAGTGTTACATCAGTAAAAGGGGAGGGAAGGGGATACTTTTTCATTCAATTACACTTGAGCTACAACAATGACAGTATTGAAATAACACTTTCCATAGTCCAAAGAAGGTTAATTGGAGCTGCTTTTATTTTGAAACATTACTTTCCCTTAAATAGAAGCCAGACTGAGACCCTTGTTAATGTCAACTTGAAGGAAAGCCAGAATCATAGGAAGGCTGAAAGATAGTGGGGACACATCTTGGTCAGCACACCACTGGTAGAGCAGAGACCAGATGCTACAGGCTTCCTAGCCTGAATCATAGTGGAGATGACAGCATCCAAAAAAGCAATTCTTTAAGTTGCCTGATTCAAGAGCTATGCCATCAAAGCCAAAATTTCCATCTGAGGATAACAAAGAGACCATGGGTCAGGAGATCTGGCCTCAGAGAGAGCCTGACGGGACCAAAGTGTTTGAGCACCATTTTGATCTCTCTCAGAACCCTGGGAATCAGAGGAACAGTGGAAACACATATGACAGATGGAAGTTCCATGGAATGGACATCATGTCCATAGCAAACAATAGAGTATCCTTCTTATTGGTGCAGAACAGTAGAACCTTCAGTTCCTGCAGGACACCATGCGATACACTATTGGAAGACCACAGCAGTGAAAGATCTGGTCAAACACACTCCAAGTTCACAATTTCCAGAAACCAGATGTTGGTGATTTAAAGAGTCTGTGACCAGGTTTTCCAAGCCTGAGATGTGAAATGCAGAGATGTCTGGCACATGAACTTCAGTCCACTGAAGGAGCTCCCTAATCTCTGCCCAAATGGACTTGCTTCTGGGTCTTCCTTAGTGATTAGTAAGAGACCACTGTCACTTTGTCAGACTGGACCATCAGTGTTCCCATCGGCACATGGTACCAATGACAAGGCTCTAAGAGAATTGCCTGTATTACTAAAATGTTGAATGGAAGAAGACTCCCCTCCCTGGTCCAAGGGCCCAGTGCCATTAAGGGACTCAGGGTAGCTCTTCATCCTTCAGGCTGGCATTTGTGGTGACCACCGCACATTCTGGTATGACAAATGGACTTCCTAGCATTAGATTGGGACAGTGGAGCCACCACTGAAGTCCTCTTTCATCCATGGAGACAGGGACGGAGCACGAAAAATGTGAGAGTGTTTTTTTTTTTGTTTTGTTTTTTATTAAGTTTAAATTTATTGAAAATTAAAGATGTTACAATAACCAAAAGAGATCCATAGTAACAGTTCATATAGGCAATTACAGGAAAGACATCGAAGAATCCAAAAATAAGAAATTGAATGGACAGAAGACAGGTGGAGTCTCGTGATGTGGGAAGTATATGAGAATGGCACTATACAGTCATGTGATGTCAGATAGTATATATTCCAGGGGAGTTCCAAGTTCCAAGACAAATCTATAACTCCTGAGCTTCCCCCACCAGATATCCGGCAATGGGAGATTCAAGCAAGGCTATGAAGCCGAGCAAACTGAGCTGAATTTCAGGCAGGACAGGGGTGAATTCTGCTACCCATGAGGAGAAAAGTTAGGGCTGGGGGGGGGGGGGGGGGGAGAAAAAAATAAATAAAAAGAAGAGGGAGTCCCAGTACTAGGGTGATTGCTGTCAAATGATGCCCTAGGGGGCAACGACAGTTGCAAGATGAAACTCAAGAGAGTTGAGTAGTCCACACTGAACACCAAAGGTCTCGCCTGTTGAGGCCATCAAGTCCAAAAATCTATGAAATCAGGAATACAGAACGGAATGGAGAGAACACAAACAGGAGAGCGCCTCCTTGTGTAATATCTCTTGGACCAATACCCTCCACCACAGATCAACCCATATAGATGGGTACTCACAAAATCTAGGACACAGCGACTGCGCTTCTTTGGGAGTTTGACTGCCCCAAATCACAGTTTTATACCAGATCTCTGGAATGGGCTGCTCTCGTAATCCTCACTCTCTCCAAATGGGCAGAATATCCAATCTTATAAAACAAAAAAGACACGAGGCGCCTAGTAGCGTATTACTGATGAACTATAAATAAAGAGTAATATAAACTTATATACTCACAAACGGTTGGTCAGATTGGACTGACTTCAGGGCAAGTGGAGAAATATGCCATCTCCATTCGGGTACCTCCGGTAGATGGAAATCCAGTTCACGGAGCAGTCAACCAACGGAACTCTATACACCCACTAAAATGATCCCAGGGGTTATAACATACAGGTAGCTGCTCCACAAGAAATCAATAGTAAAAACAGATTTATTTATAAAACCTCCATGTCATGGAAGATAACAATAATAATATCTTAGATTTTAGAGATCTTAGATAATAGAAAGATCTGAATGTGAATATCTATGTATACACTATATTCTTGTTAAATTAGATATAAATCACTTATGAAAAGTATAGGTTTTCAGTAATAGCATAAGATAGAATTTTATGAACATATCATTTATGGAATTGGTATTTATTTTGGGAAAACTTTAATAATTAATATTGTTGTAGTGTGTGTAGATTTGTCCTGTAGAATATATGGACCTGTTGGACAAATGTGCCCTTATTGTTATTGTAAATATGGCATCTGATCATTAACCATTGAAGGGTTATTGTTATATATACTTTTTTATAGTATTGCGCTACCCATTGTGGCATTGTGATGCCTGGATACTATGTTGATATGTAATCGCTCACGTGGTCCTAGGAGATGCAGATTCATATGTTGGTATAACACGTGCAGGTCTATTAACACTATGGTCTGATATTGGATGCGGGTTGGATATATCTCTCTCTTTCGGTCTTTATTTGAGTTGGAGAAGTCTCCCTGACCCTTACCCATGTATGGACACATTGAAGACTGGAACATATTTAATCTGTTCACCGAGGCTTTGTAAAGTAAACTGCTAATGTGTGGACATTAACTCGTAGTTTGGAACATGCTTATTCTGCTCACTGAGGCGATGTATGGACTTCAAACATATTCTGATTATTGAGGCGGGATATAGCATTGCACAGGTAGAAGACTGCTAATGTGTGGACATTAACTCTTAAATAACTGTTCAGATTTGGAGACATTGGATGTCATACTAGCAAATGCATCGTTTGACCATGTACGGTTTCCGTCGGTTCTATGATGCGTCCGCTAATCAAACCAATCTCTAGCCTAGAAAGGGGACTTAAATAAGTTTTTTTTTCGGTGGCGGCTCTTATATTTAGTCTTTGAAGAACTGGTGGTCTAGCACCACAAAACATGTTAGACCCTTTTTATTGTTATCTTCCATGACATGGAGGTTTTATAAATAAATCTATTTTTACTATTGATTTCTTGTGGCGCCGCTACCTGTTTGTTATAACCCCTAGGATCGTTTTAGTGGGTGTATAGAGATCCGTTGGTTGACTACTCTGTGAACTGGATTTCCCAGGATATTTCTCCACTTGCCCTGAAGTCAGTCTAATCTGACCAACCAGTTTGTGAGTATATAAGTTTATATTAAAAAATAACTTTTAATATATTCTAAAAGTAAAAATCCATAATAGAATGAATAAAGCATACATACAGTAGTGAAATAGTGAACTAATAAAAAGGTCCCTAAGGACTACTTAGTCCCTCTTATTTTTATCTTGCTCACAAATACCGTCCTATATACAGAAGTAATAATCCGCAGTGTATGGAGAGGAACGACCATCTCAAGAGAGGAGAAGAAAGAACAATGCCATATAAAGACAAACAATAAAGAGCAAGTCCATTAATATCGTAGTATGCTCTTACCTTACCCTATCATTCTCCTAAACGACGTAGTGAACCGACAAGATGGATCGGATAACATTGGCATACAGGAATCACAGATGGTATAATAAATGTGATCCTATCAATGAGCGGTGTTCCCATATGATCCTGTCTAATAAGTCACACCGTTTATCAAGATGTACTGGTTAGGTAACGGTGACAGAGAGGAATCAACCGATATGATTAATTTTGCCACGACCCTGTTAATGACCACCTTTATACAAACACCCGTCATCAATACACAGGCAGAAAGAGGGTGCACATCCCATATAATTTCTTCAGTTAAGAACTTCTTTTCCTATATTTCTTTTTGTTTTTATGTATAAGTTTATATTACTCTTTATATATAGTTCATCAGTAATACACTACAAGGCGCCTCGTGTCTTTATAAGACTGGATGAAATCAGGAAGGTTGTTAGAGAAAATGGTGTGATGCCTCTCCAGCAAGTAAAATTGACTGACCTTTGCGGTCCATTGGGTCAAAGTTGGCACTTCGCTAATGTTCGCCCGCCGAACATTTTTTTAAAATTATTTTATTCAATGACTTCCGGGATATACATGTACGTCCTCTGTCCACCTGGGACATCCGCTCGGGACGTACATGTACGTCCTCGGACGGTAAGGGGATAAAAAGAGGGGGGTAGTTTGTGCCAAAGAGAGGGAGGGATTTTAGTTGATAGGTCATTTTGGTATGCGAACAATCAAATAAGTGGATTAAAAGGAATAGAGAAGTGAAGCCTTTCTTGAAGGAATGCAATCACTGATTTCCAGAAAATTTCTGTATCAGGGAAGGACTACCGTATGTGAGCCACAGAATCATCTTCTGCATCGCATCTCCAACAGCAATTCGGGAAATTGGGGTAAATCAGAGATAGCCTTCTTGGTGTCATGTACCAGCTTGAAAATATCTTATAATTGAGTTCTCTAGTGGAAGACAGCATTGTTTTGATCGACTCCTGAGAATGTTCAATTGCAGCTCGCTCATGTGAACTAAGCATATGGAACAGCTTCCACAGCTGACACCAGGAGATCTAGAACCCTTATATATTCCCTTACAGTTGCAGATGTCCAGGTTATTGCTTGAGACACATGACAAGAGCAGGCCTGGATCTTGTCCACTGGTAGAAACACCCTCCCTAAGAAGTACAGAACCTTAGAAAGCACTAGTGAGGATATCTTGACACTAAGGACCCAACCATGTTGTTCAAGAATGTCTTGGATCAGTGAACTGAAAACAGCCTCTGAAGGAGACTTGAGTAAATATTGTCTAAATAACGAGTCAAGGAAATTCTTTGAGGGAGGTGGTAAGCTGACAAAGCAGCCATGTCCTTCATGAAAACCCTTGGAGCAGATGCTAGTCTGAAGGGAACTGGAAGTGACTGCTCTCGAAGGCAAAATGTAGGAAGCATTGAAGATCTGGATGAATCGGGACATGAAGGTAGGTGTCCTAGAGATCCAGGGAGGCAAGAAATGCCCCGGGACACACGGCAGTGATTTCAGAGATTTCATCTTGAAGCTTGGAGCTAGCATGTAGCACTTCAGTTCTAGAATAGGACGGCCACTGCCATCTTTCTTGGGAACCACAAAAAGATTTTAGTAAAATCTGTTGAAGCGTTCCTGGGCTACAATGGGAACCAACACTTGCATTTATAGCAAGGAGGACACTGCTACTATGAATAGATGCCCCTGTACTGGATATGGAAGAACTGTGAACAAAAAATAAACTAAGGTGGAAGAAATTTGAGATCTATGTGGTACCCTTCCAAAATAACCTGTAAAACACACTAGTCCATCACTGAAGTTTCCCAAGCATCTTGGAAAAGATGGAGGTGACCCCGTTACTAGCAGAGATAGGCCAGGACCCCGTGAGTCATATGGAGGTGTTCTTATCAGCCTTAGGTTTCTGAGCAGGTGTCTTGTTATGCCAAGCCCATCTGGGTTTTGGGGCAAGGCAGGCCTAAAAGGCCTGAGGAGATTTTGAACTCCTTCAAGTGTTAAGGGACACGGCATCTACCATGCGAGTTCAACTGCAGGTGGAGAAGCCCACTGCGACAAGACCTCAAATTAGAAAGGATAGAGGTTGAAAATGCTTTTGTTAAGGAAGAGAGAAAACATGGGTGATTCCTTTTTGCACTGTTGGAAGTTGGAAGATTTCCAGCGAGGAAGACAGCGACCTGCAGAGTCTCTAATGTGCCCATCAGCTGAGGGATAAGGGTTCTCCTCATAAGAATCTCTAAAAGACAAGGAATAATCCATATCCTCCCCATCAGAGTCAACTTCCTCTGCAGAGGAATTTCTATCCAACTGAGAATAGCCCCTATAGACAGGTTAAATGTGTATGACGGGAGGTATGGGGCACCAAGAATGGAGAACCCCTTGAATAGATGAGGAGATAGAAACAACTGAAGAAAACAGTCTGAGCCCAAACTGGTTCTTGTTCTGCAATGGAGGGACCTGTGGGAGTAGTAGGGGTCACAGTGCAAGAGGGTGCCTAAATATTTGCATGGAAGGACAGTTTAGCATGAAGAACAGTGTGCTAAAGAAACCCCTGAATCCTTAGGCTTGTATTTCCTCATATGTCCTTTGGGATATGACATGTTCAGAGAAGACCTCCCCAAAGTAGAACAAAGTAGTCCAAAATAGTAGAAAAGTACGAGAAAATGCACAGACGTACGTCAAAAGGTATTTATCTGACTGCAAGAGGTAAAACAGAGGCCAGTATCTCTGTACCCGTTTCACTTACAAGGGCTCAAAATGAATTGTTGGACCTGCTCTGTCAAATGGTCAGTGTGGAGACAGTGTTCAGACCACTTAAATGTGCTGCTTTTTTGCAGCTGGAGAACCACTGTTTGCTGACATATGCAATTAGAGACTACATCCCCCGAAATCCCCCTATTCCTGTGCTTTCTTGATTGGGCAGGGTGATGCTTTGGCAGCCATCTTACTCATCTCATTACATGGGTTACGCAGAGTAATCTCTAATTGCATATGTCAGCAAACAGTGGTTCTCTCGCTGCAAAAAAAAAAAGCAGCATATTCAAGTGGTCTGAACACTGTCCCCACACTGACCATGCAATAGAGCAGGTCCAGTGTTTCATTTTGAGCCCTTGTCAGTATAACGGGTACAGAGATACTGCATGTCCCTCTAAAGATTCTCCATGCACCTCTATGAAATGAAGAGGGCCATCACACAGACACCTCTTCTTAAAAAGGCTGTGGCACAGCTAAATGAAGGCAACAGATGAGAAAAGCACTTTCCAGAACCACTGGAGAGAGAGGGCTAGGGACAACAAATCTGAGTTTATGAACACACCAAATATAAACCAAAAGAAGAACTAATATATCCACCTCAGTGATTCAAGGATGTATTGAAATGAAAAAAGCTGGGGGACCCACATTTATCCATGGACTACACGGCAAACATGTGATATCTCCCAGTCCCAAGGCCTCGGTAAGTGACCTGGAAAACTGTGGAGTAAAAACCTCTCAACCCCAACCCCACTTCAAAACAAGAGTTGTAAAACAAAACTAGGAGAGGTGATCAATGGGATAAAAAGGAGGGTCAAGCTCTTGACTAAGATGGAGATCTTGTCCCCAAAGGTGACCTCTAACAGAACCCTGCTCTATACAATTAGATAGGAAAAGATCAAGTGCAATGATGCCTGTCTCTACTTGGTCACCACCCACTGCAAATATACAGCCCCCACCACCATAGCAAGTAACAAAATATGAAACAGTGTGTAAACCCATAGATTGGTATAAGCCATGGAAAAGAGGAGTGAAACAATTGCTGCCCCCACAGGCCACGGAGAGAGTGTAGAATATGATGGTGTTATGTGGTTCTGCATGAGAAAGTCACAGCATGTGGGTATGGGGTGCTAAATGGGGCTTTTAACCCCTTGAATGCTAGACGTCTCCAACACTTTGGAAGCAGTGCACTGGAGGACTGTCCATTCATTCAGTTGGTTGAAATGACCATTTGAAGCAACAGAAATTTGGGAAATGTTAATTTGGAATTCTCCAGAATTGCATCTCTTTAGCTTCTTGCATACGGCCCTATGTCTCCTAATCACTTTCAGTGTCTTAACGTTCATAACAATAATGGTTATATAATCACTATATGGAATGCAAAACTGAATATCTATTCAAAATGTTCTTATCAGATTTAATAAATACCCATGCACTGTTACTAATTCTTTCTATAGTGCGCAATGTTTTCTTTTTAACCCTTTGAGTGTCAGAGGGATACAGAATGCATTGCTTTGGCACTCAAAGAGTTAATATGAATAGAACAATTTAATCGTAGGCTTTTAAAAAGTGTGTTTTATCCTAGTGGGATTATTGTAATGATGTATTTTTATCATAGTAGTGGATTGTTGTTCTAATCTTTATAAACATATTTTACCAACAACTGCAATACTTAGCCTGAGTGGCTTTATAATTTCAGTTCAAAGAGACATACATATGCTTAGCTGTAACACATAACAATACTACCTTTTACAGTGTTCTTTTTCTACTCTACAGCAGTGGTTCTTAAATTGTGCCCTGTAGAACTCTGGGGTACCTTAAATGCGGACTGGGGAGCAAGGCTAGAGAGTCAGAACTAGAGCAATCCCCCCAACTCCAGATTCATGTGTGATAAAGGGAAAGAAGAAAAGGATGCTCCTAAGACTAAGCCCCTAAGAGGCCTCCTCTGCACTAGGAAGGAAAATCATCAAGGTTTTTCTCCAGGTGGGAGTCCTGTGTTCCACATGAACTAAAAAGAAAGGGATTTAAAGGTAAATTCACTAAAACCCTATTTTCTCATACGTCCAGGATGGAACACAGGACCCACTGGGATATATCAAAGCATCCCAAAGATTCTGGAGAGGGAAAGGAGAAAAACTCTCTCCTCCCCTATGATACCAGCACAATGAACCAAAAAAGAGCCAACAGAGTCAAACTACTGAACAACAACTGTGCAGTAGAGGAAACAAAAAAAAGAAGACTCCTCAGACCTGTAAGACTGCTTGAAGGGCCTTCCAACTAAAGCTGGCTTCAGCTGAGGTCAGGATATAATTTAGTAAAAGTGTGCAAGGAAGACCATGTCGCAGCCTTGTACAGCTGTTCAGCTGATGTCTAGGTTTTATAGACCCAGGAAGCACCCACCATATTCTACTCAAATCTTTTCATTGTTGTCAGCGCTCATCCTGTTCTGGACATAAATTGCCTTAACCTTTTTGTGCATTCTCAGTGTTTCAAAATGGAGTCTCCTTGCCATTGCCACTATATGTGCCAAGGAGTTCCTTGCCTCCCTACACCACCAGGACACTTACCTACAGTTTCCAGTTTATACGGATCATCAGCGATTTCTGCCCTTTGACTTTCAGGGCAGTCACTTTCAGATCACCAACCTCCCTTTTGGTGTGTCGTACTCCCAGAGGATCTTCATGTCCATTTTGGCAGCTCACATCCATGCTCAAGGAATCTACTTGATCCCTTATATAGATGAGCTTTTTCTCATGTCTCCTTCAGGGGCAACTGGGCTTATAGATTCAGGACTGCTTCTCTATACTGGAGCAGCACGGGTCCCTTGACAACCCAGGGCCTCTGTAACAGGGAGGAGAATCTTCCAGCAATGAGTGTTCTAGAGTTATGGGCGATCCGCCTAGCACAACTCCACAGTCTCATCACCTGTAGGGTCCTTGGTGAGGATTCAGTCAGATAATGCAACAGTGATCACTATATAAAACTTGAAGGAAAAACCAGAAGCACGTCAGCTTGGATTGAGGTTCGAGTGATTCTCCCACATAGACCTGGGATGCTCTGGCTTTTGCAATGCATGGAACCACCACCTGTCTTATGTATTTCCCCTGGATATCGAAGATAAGGATGGAGTAAGCTCTGGTCATCCTAATTGCTCAGTTCTGGCCCATGTGGGCCTGGTTCGCAGATCTTATCAATGTGTCTATTCAGGAGCTGCTCCACCTGCCACCGAGACAGGACTTCATGCTTTAGAGGCCGTTGTGGTATAAGGATGTGGAGAGACTGCCTTGACAGCATAGTTTTTGAGGCCACCATTCTGAGAAGAAAGGGATTCACAGATGAAGTAATCTCTGCCCTGATCCAAGCTAGGAAGCCTGTCTCCTCTAAGGCGGACGACAGAGAGAAGGAGGCTTTCATGATAAAGCTCAATTTTGGTCCCCAGTGAAATCAAGATTAGTATTGCGTAATGATCTTGGAAAGCAAACCGCAATAAACGCTAATGATCAGAGTGGATAGAAATGTGAATATATGTGTCTTTTTTGTCTAGGAAAGCCAGAAACTCCCCTGGATACATGGCTGCAATGACTGAGCACAAGGTCTCCATCTTGAACCAAGTAGCAAGCACAAAATGGTTGAGGTGTTTTAAGTTCAGAATAGGAAGACATCTGCCGTCTTTCTTGGGCACTATGAAAAGATTGGATTAGAACCCAGTGAAGGTTCCGCAAGATGGAACTGGCATTAACACCTACATGTCTCACTGAGAAGTCACTGCATCCAAAAATAGAAAGCTTTGCTCCGGATCTCAAGGAACATGAAGAATCGTCATGGAGGAAGGGACCGAATTTACCCCGAAAACAAGCTGGTCCTGAAACTCCCCATTCGCACTGGAAAGACGTAGATGATCTCATAAAGCCTGCTCGGACCAGACCACTGTGACTCATGCATTGGTAGGATTGTCAGTTTTGAACTTACTTGGGCTTCCTGCCCACTCAAGCGTGCTTAGGTTTTGGAGTGGAACATGCC
Source organism: Rhinophrynus dorsalis (assembly GCA_037306005.1). Lineage (NCBI taxonomy): Eukaryota > Metazoa > Chordata > Amphibia > Anura > Rhinophrynidae > Rhinophrynus > Rhinophrynus dorsalis. Next base: position 594,295,091 of record CM074718.1, read on the forward strand.
TGGGATGCTGACAGATGTAGTGCCCTACGCTCATACCCATATGTGAGAGGGTAACAAAAACAATGCTTCTGTTATGGAAAAAAGGAACGTTTAGGAGTAAACTGGGGCAGCAAAGTATTCTTGCCTCCAGTGGCTGATAAGCTTGTCCAATTCCAGGCCAAACAGCTGTTTGCCTACATAAGAGAGAGATACCAACGATCTCTTGGAGGACTGGTCTGTCGACCAATTCTTAAGTCACAAAGTGTGACACACGGCCACAGAGAAAGCAGAGGCCTTTCCAGTAAGCTTAGGGCCATCAAAGGCAGCTTCAGTAAGATAAGAATTGTATTCAAAGATCTTAGATATAAGGACCACTTGGTTGTGTTTGCTGGTCCCCGCAGACAGCCAAAGCCCTAGTGCAAAGACAAAAGTAGGGTGTAAGGCAGCCCAGAGACTACAAAATTTGCCTTCAAAAAAGGAATCCAGGCATTTGTCACCTGATCTTTGAGTGCCGCAGCATTTGCCAGAGGAAAAGCAGTATTCTTGGCAAGTCAAAAATTGGGGGATTAACCACAAGAAGAGTGGTCCACTGCACAAACACCTCAGCAGAAAAAGGGTATTAAAGAAATATATATATATATATATATATATATATATATATATATATATCATATAGAGATAACTTACCGGCGAATCTGACAGCATCAAAGGCCACTTCGGTGAGATATGCATTGGCCTCAAAACAACTGGCCAACATAACTAGATGGATTTAGCTTCTGAAAGCTGTTCACCCCAGATGGCTATAACTCTGGCGACCCAAGCCTTAGAAAAAGATGTGTCTAAGAGCAGCTCCAGTAGTTCGCGTTTAAATAGACGTCTATGCATTTATGAGTCTTATCCTTAAGGACTGTGACATCTGGTAATGGCAGGGTGGTATTTTTGGCTAGGAAAGAAATTGGGGGATCAACCACAAGTGGGGAAGCCCACTACGTTAATACCTCATCAGAAAAAGGATATAAGTAGAAAATATATTTATTAAGGAAGAGCCTCTTATCTGGTGTCTTCCATTCCTTCACTGGTGAGGAAGATCCTGCACCAGAGGCCCCAGAATCCTGATGTGTCTCCAACACCGCTATGATAAGTCCCTCTGCTGAGGAATAAGGGTCAGCCTCAAAGAAATCCCAAAAGGACAAGGAAAAATCCATGTCTGCTCTATCTGTATCTACTTCCTCTATGCTCCTGGAAGCCCAGTTTGAAGAATGAGCTAAAGCAGTTAAGGGGGCACCTGAAACCTTAGGTTTGGATTTCCCCATTTGTTCAGGAAAAACAAAACTAGGACAAAGTGGTAAAAGTTTAGAACACATACCCAGAAAGGTACTTATTTGACTGCAAGAGGTTAAACTGGTAAGGAGGAGAAGAGAGACAGCCTCTGTGTAGCCTATGAAATGGGTAGAGTAAGAGGGCTGCCAAGGCACCAAACAATCCAAACAGTAAAAAAAAAAAAAAAAAAAAAAAAAAGGATTCTGGAAAATGTTGTTTTTGCATTACCTGTGCTCAGCAAACGGTGGCTCTCCATCTGTGAAGAAATGCAAAATTAAATAGTCTGAATATGCTGCCCATGTAGACCAAGTAGTAGAGCATGACCAGTATTTTAATTTGAGCCCATTCTGCCCCTTTTATGTGAAACGGGTAAAGAGATACATCCTAGAGAAGATTTCCCATTGATCTCTATGTGACAAAGATGGCTGCCACACGGTCTCCCATTCTTAAAGGGACCGTGTAGGTTAAATTAAAACATACAGAAAATAAATAATAAAGTATAAAAACAGCATAAATACATACCAAAATGTAAAATAAAGGGTTGTAAATGTAGGAAAGGATAAAGCCCAGGAAAGATCAGAAAACAACATATTAGCACTTTATAGGGTTAATGAAAGCCACCTTTATTTCATAGGATGCAAAGAGAGGAAGAAGGATTGAGTTCATATTAGGCAGACACACCACCTCTAGTGGATGCCATAAACGAAATGGGATCATAGCACTCAAATTTTTAAGTTACCAGTCTTCTTTATTCGGGCTCCCATTATAAAGTACAGAACCTCAGAGAAGTTCAGTAATGATGCATAGACTTGTAATAAAGTCAACCTCTACAGGAAGATGGTCCAGAAAAACACCTGTTAATTGGACAATCCAACTCTAGGGAAGCCAGTTCATGGGAGCACATCTAACAAGGATTATATAGTCCTATAGTCTTGAGGGAGGTCACTTAAAACTGGGGGTGGGGGATAAAACTGGAGGAAGAGAGGGAAGTCTCAAAGGTCCTACCTTTTTTGAAGTGCCCTGCCATCTGTAGGAGAGGAAATATTGGGTAATATGTCCTGTGTTCCTTATAGGACATCAGAGAAACTTACGTTACATGGGTGACTTTTGTTGCATAAATATTTGCCACTTGTAGATAGAAGCATTAGAAGCAAGGATGTATAAATCAGATGCTGGCTACTGAAGTGACCACTGAAGGGTGGATGGTGTATGCCAGATGAGGGTTGGTGCACAGATGTCAACAAGATATGACTGGCTGATGTACTCTGTATTCCCAGAGACTGGTCACTGTAATATGTGCTGCGCTGTAGTCAGATCTTGATCTTTATCTCTATATCTGCTCATCTTCCTGGATGTTTCCTTTGTTTAATACAAAGAGCTTTTTAGTCACGCATCCACCAGCACTGCCCTCTCATGACTCAAAACGTTCTAATTTTCTTTTACTTACTCTTGCGTCTAGAGCTGTTGCTCTCCATGTTCAAGACCTCTTACATTTAACCTACTGGAGCACTGGCATATTCTGCAGAGTATCACCTATACTTGTCCTTTCCACTGTGATCAGCACTCATTACCCTCCTATATGTCTCTGTCAGACTCCTATTATCCATTTAGGCTGTAAGATCACTGGACAGGGGCCTCTTGTCTATTGTTCCTGTTACTGACACTTTATTTATTTAGAATTTTCTTCTATATGGTGTTATGTTCAATAAGCTGTGCTATAGAAATAAAATATTAGCAAACACATTTGTGCAGATAAACCTCTAACACACATCAATAATGACTATACGGGGCAAATGGAAACCGGGCCATATGCATATGAGCCAAAAGAGGTGCAATTTGAGGGAAAACCAAAATAAAACAAACATTTCTAACCATTTAAATTAGTATTTTAACAACTGAAACACTAGAGAGGTCTCAAATGCACAGCTCAGCAAAGCTTTGGTGACCTCTTAAGCATTTAAGTGACTAAAATGCATTATTTAAGCTAATGAGAATTTTGGACATTTTGATCAATGGTGCAGTTAGTTGTCTCATAATTCCCCATAGCAAAAAAGATGCATTCTAACCACCTTAAATAATAGATTGGTCTTCAAGCGGTAAAAAGCAAAATATAAGCCAACTGTAACTAAATACATTTTTATTTGTCCTCTATGGAATTGCTCCAATTATGACCCCAAGTACAGGCAATTTCGTATCAGAGGCTAAAGTAGTAAGATGCTGCTTTCATGTCGTGAATATAAAGACTACAGAAAAGCAATCTCCCTAATGAGGCTTCACTGTGCAAGTTCTACAAGCACTGAAGTTTCATAACACAAAAGTCACAGAATTTGAACATAATAAAAACAAATGCACTACCTCTTGTCCATATACAGACGAATAAGATGCAGCAGGATTCTTCAATATTTTACGTACATCTTCCAGATGTGCCTCTATCTGTGAAATCACCTCCTGTATTTCCAGTTTTCTTTGCCTTAGTTTAGGAAATTCTGTGAGGTCTTTGAACAGTTCAGTTTTACTCCCAGACCTGTGGAAAATAACAGCAGTGCTATGTTTAAGTGGAACGACCACTCTAGCTAAAGCGGCCCTGCAATAATTAGGCAGGTGGCAACTAGCTTAATAATAGTTATATTACCTCTCAAAAGTAGCCGATTATAAAGTAATCCTTAATCTTCTGAGAACGGAAGCCAGGCATCAGTGCAGACATCTTGCCTCCGTTAAAAAGCATTGCACTGGCCCAAAAGGGACTGACAGCGCAGGCGCGCAGACTGCACTAACCTGGCACTCAGACTCGGAAGATTAAGGATTACTTTACAATCGGCTACTTTTGAGAGGTTATATAACTATTATTAACCCTTTGAGTGCCAGAGGGGTGCGCAACGCATTGCGAGTCGCCACCTGCTTAATTATTGCAGGGTGACTTTATATAGCATGGTAGTTCCACTTTAACCTCTTAATAACGGATGACGTGCCATGACCATCACAGAATTCCATTCTTTGAGGATGGATGATGGTGTTGGCAACACATGGGTTAACAATCACAGAAGTCAGTTTCAACCAATCTCTGGCAGTTCCACGTACGTGATCACTGCATTTCCACAGCAAATCACATGTGCAAATTGTGCCATATGACAGAATTTGCAAACATAGCCTCTGTTACTGTTCTCTGCCTCCTTCCCCCACACTTGGATTTTGAGGCAGAGCAAGAAAGAGAACATACATTCCAACATTTCAAATTGCCAAGAGTGGGCACTTTTGTTGTAGGAGGTGTTGCTAGGGGAGTGACTGGTGGGTGGAGCATTAAAAGAATTTTTAGTTTAATTCATGACTCACTAACAACTCTTTATGAAACTGAATGATGTAGAAGAAGGCCTACATATTTTATTTGCACAGTCTAATTTATACACACAGATATTGAACTATAAACAAACATGGGCCCTTGCTCTTCATGCTTGTAGTGGGAATCAGATGCACCACACCAATGAGATCCATATAGGCTGAAACATACATCTGTGGTGGTGCTGCTTCTCTTGTCCAGAGAGGATTTACCCGGCATTTCTGAGCTGTGCTACCTGTGGGCCGGACCAGGTTGATTTGGAAATTCCCTCTCTGCAATGGCACAAGGGAGTGAAAAACCTGACTTGAAGTACCACTGAGAGAGCACCATTCCTTAGAACAAAACACTTTATTATGTTCATTATCAGTGCGTGTTTGTCACAATATTTGTTTGTAAACATTAGTGTGAGTTTTATTGCTGTGGAGGAATGTGATACACTTATATACACTCTACACATTCTGATTTCCTAAAACAAGAACACCATGTTAGGAACGAGGGACAGAGGATCTGGGTCTCAAAGAGGGACACTTGGGAGCTATGACAGAATGTTCATACACTGTATTTAGTCTCTGTTAAAAAGGACCAATAATTGTGCATAAAATCATCACAGGAAAACCTATGTTAAAAAAAAAAGCGTTTTTTCCAACGTTTTTTCTTTTTTATTTTACTTTATATGCAATCTAAATGATTATTCATATAAATATGGCATCAAAATAAAGCCCTATTTATTGTTAAAAATATGGCATATAATTTAACAAGGCCAAAATTGCTCTTCTCATCTAGTGTAAAAAATAAAATGCTTGGCACCAAAGGATTAAAGGACAACACTTACAAAATAAAAATGGGGAGTTACACAGTTAAAATTACTTACTAAAAATTATCATCTGTAAGAAAGAATTTTAATGAACTTACTATTAAATCATTTATGTGGAACGCAGGAACCTGCTAATTCAGTTTTATCATATAGCAAAGCCAAATAAAGCAAAACAGAAGTAAAAGAAGAGAAGGAAATCCCCTTAATCATTTAAGGACAAGAGGAGTGTGCAACACACAGCTTCACAATGCACTGTATACCCCTCTGCTCCTTCAAGGGTTAATAGAGAACCCAACAGGTCCCCTCTGCCTGGGGGATCAACCCAGTGTTTTTTTGTTTGGGAGAGAGTCATGTGTTTCACATAGGTTGAGAGAAAAGGATTTAACGGTAAGTTCACTAAAATCTTTTTTTCTCTGTCATCCAGTGTGTAACACAGGAGCCATGGGGCTACACCAAAGTTATCCACCAACATTCCAGGGAGGGAAAAAGAGAAAAAATCCACTGCTGAATGTCACTATCCACAGGACCAAACTGATACAACATGAAACACAGGTGTCAACAGATACCGAATCTGCACACCAAATATTGGCATACGAGCAACACAGAAACCAACAGAGTTCTGATTTCTGAGAGAAAAGGGCAAAAAGGACACTTATAGAGGCACCACAGACTGAAGGACCTTCCAACCAAAGCTGGTTTCAGTTAAAGTCAGCACACTCACACATTAGTGTTTGGTAAAGGTGTGCACAGATCACCATATGTCAATGCATTCCACAACTGCTCAGCAGTGGCATGACTTTGTTGGCCCAAGATGCACCCGCAGACCTGGTGGAATGTTCCGTGACCCGTAAGGGTAAAGACTTCTTCCATAGGGTTTACACCTAGGGAATGGTCGTCTTAATCCAAGAAGCAACAGTAACTTTAGACGCAGCCACACACAGGCCCTCAGGAATGACAGAGTGAAAAAGATCTCTGCATGCAATGTAAATAATACTTCAAGCATCTTACCACATTCAAATTCCTGCTCCTGTCTATTTGGAGTTGGACAAAAAGAAGGAAGGACAATTCCCTAGTTGTTGTGAAAAATTTGAAACAACCTTGGGCAAAAAGGGTTTGCAAAACCAACCAGTGCTGATGAAAAACCAGAAAGCATTCTTACAGGCCTGAAGCTTGCCTATCATCGAACAGACAATACGCGAATGAAACACTGTCTTGCATGCCAGCACAGAAACTGAAGAAAGAAGTTAAAAACAAGGCTTCTGGAGTTCTCGTAACATCAGGTTCATGTCCCATGGAGGAGTTGGATCCTGAAAGACAGGGTAGGAAGGAGACATAAATTGGACAGAAGTTTGCTTTTCAAGGAGCAATGTGATGTGTTGCTGGAATAGAACAGAAACAGAAAGAATCTGAACCTTCATGAAACTAAAACTAAACCCTTTCTGAACAGCATTGTGAAGATAGGCCAGGACAACCTGAAGCCAAACAGGCAGAGGGCACAAGCCTTGGTTAACACATCATTTGTAGAAGTGGGACCATACCCCGTGATAGGCCTTGGAAGAAATCAACTTTCTAGACTGCAGCATAGTAGTGTAACGGATCCTACCCGTTACTTGAACCCTTGTCTGGCCCTAGAACTATTTATCCAAAGACTGTGGACATTTTGCCCTGGTTGTGTACTAAAAAAGACTTCTGATAGACTTTATGTGAATGGGCTAATATACAAAACTGCCCTGTGTTAGACTGCTGGCTTGCTTCCAAGGGAAGGGGCAGTGAGGGGTTAATTCTTTGAATGTGTATTGCAGTCTCTCAAGCCATTGTGTTGTGTATTGTAAGATGTATTGAGAACTGTCCTGAGACCCCCTGCTGTGTGTTAATCCATTCACGCCCCTCAAGTCTTTGTTCATTCAAACCCTTTTGTATCTGAAATTAAATCCTGTCTAAGTTATTGTAACTGTTAAGACCATCTGTTGCTGGCCTTTGTCTGATGTATTGTGATTGGATCACACCCTATTGTTTCTGGTTTCCCCAAAAGTAAGATTTGTGTATGTACATCTGTGGTCTTTGCCAATAAAGTGAGTTATATTTGGAGTGAACAAGGAGTCCTGGAGTCTTGTATTGCTTATGGTCTAAATTGTCCACTCTGATACCCATCTGCGCCAAGTATCCTGAATCGTCGACTGCCTGCTGCCAGTTTCCTGCGACCTAACTTCGTGGACTGTCAGGCGACAACGTGGACTCTTCCATGCTTCCCTGCTTCCAGCGATCCTGCGACTGTTTCCAGTGACCGTCCATACTTCAACCAGTGCATCTGACGGGCCTTATCTGGCGTTGAGAGGGAGAGACCCGGGAACGACGGCAGAAGGCGACGCGGTCCCTTCACAGCTTCCGTTACACTGGTGGCAGCGGTGGGATTTCTCCTTCGTTTATTGGGTGTACCAGTTAAGAGATGACAGGCAAAGCATGACTACCGGAGGCCATAGGCGTACTCGAGATGCGGTATGATTATATCGGGTACCAATGGCAGACACGACTGGGAGACATTGTGCAGGAGAGCTGGACTGGTGTGCGCAAGAGGAAATTTGGATCCAAAATGAGTACTGGGAGTTGACCAAATACCTACACTGGGAGTATGCTGAGGTTATGGTCGACTTCTTCCCATTCAACTTGCGGCTGGAGCTCCAGGGACTGGTGTGGGCAGCTTTTCATGAGGATGCCTGTTTGGGCTGCATGGATGCCAGGAGATATTCGGAGATCCGTGCTAAGAGGGAAGCGATGTTTGGAAAGTATTTCCCTCCGGATCTTGAGGAAACCCTGAGCAGTTTAACCGAGCATGAATGGAACTTGGAGCGCCAATACCTCAGCTGGATCCAAGAAGCTCAGGAAATTTTGGATGATGAAGAGAGGAGGGGTTACTCATCTGAGGAAGACCTCAGTGAAGCTGAGGACTTGGAGGAAGCTGCCCCTGTTCACTCCACACTGGTGAGTGTGTTGTTGCCCCTGCATCAGGAAGTGGGACAACGGTCCTGCCTGATACCCCATTCCCCCGAAACTGTATTTTCCCTGAGCTGAGGAGTGGGAATGCGTTCCTCCTCAGTGAAGAAGATGCCTCTGCATCAGGGGATGGGACAGACGTCTCCCCTGATAGGCATGTTGCCCCTTCCCCTGTCTTCCCAGCTGCGGTGGATGAGATGCAGGTCCCCACCAGCAGCAACTGTATGTCCCAACTGATGGGTAGGAGAGAGCCCATCAGTCCCTATGACCCCCCTGCTGTGGTGAGTGTGGAAGAGCTCACCAGCAGCCCCAGAGAGATGCCCCCTGTTCTAATGGAGAATGCCCTGGGAGAGGAGCAGCGTGTGCTCCCCAGGGCCATGGATGATGCCGCCTTGAGGGATGGGACTGCGGTCTTCCTCAAGGCAGAGAAGGGCCTTGAACGTGACAGCCTACAAGAGGAGGTCCCCAGTGGACTGGAAGGGAGCAGCGCTGCTGGCCCTCCTGTGAATGTGTTATGTGACCTGATGGGTGGAGAAGAGTGCCCCATCAGCCCCCCTGTGACCCCTGGCCTGGTGAGTAGGAGCAAGCTCACCAGGGCCTGGGATACCCCTGCTGTGGTGAAGGAGATGCAGGTCCCCACTAGCAGCCCAGTCCATCCCCTGTTACTACTGTCCTGGAGAAAGGGAAGAGTGTCTTCTCCAGGTATCTGAATAAGATGGCGAGGAGGATTGAGATTGCCCTCCTCCCCAAGACAAGAGATGGCCCTGATGTGGGGGGCCAGGAAGAAGAGGGATCCAGCAGGCTGCCACCCTGCAGTGCTGCTGCTGGCCTTGGAAATCCTATGTGTTGCCCTAAGACCCCCATGCTGGAGAGGAGGAGAGAGCTCTTCAGTCCCCTTGTAACCCCTGGCTTGGTGCGTGGGAGCGAGCGCACCAGGTAATGTGAAGCCCTGGCTGGGATGAGTGGGACAACAGTCCTCATCCCCAGCCCAGAATTTGTCACCCCTTTTACTGAGATCCCTGGCCTGGTGAGTGGGACCACGGTCCTCACCCAGGAGTCTGTTGTTGCCCCTGTTCTGGAGAACCCCACCTTGGTGAGTGGGACCACGGTCCTCACCAAGGACTCTTTTGTTGCTCTGGCCCCAAGGAGTGGGACCACCGTCCTCCGTGGGGGTTGTTCTACTTGCCCCAGTACTTTGGATGCTTCTACGCTGGGTGAGGGAATCACCAGTTTGTCCAGAGACCTTCTGAGTACTGTCCCAGCCCAGGAGAGTGGGAAGAACTTCCTCTCCTGACCCTCTGGGGCACTTGACAAACTAAAAGGAGGAGATGTGCCCCTCTCCCCACACTTTGATTCCCAGGTCACTGAGGATACAGAGACACAATTGCCCCAGGGAGATCCACCGTATGGACTGGCTCTGGACCCTGAGCCACTGGCCCCAGACCCAGGAGGGTCTGACCCCAGCACTGCATGGAGCATGGCCCAGGAGAGGCCTCACAATTTGGTGCTAGCCAGGACCAAGAAGCACCAGTTCCCATGGCCCAGGACCAAGGACCCCAGTTTTTCTCCTGGCCAAGGACAAGGGGCATACCTGCTGTTTCCTGGCCCGGACAAGGGACTAATGTTTTCCCCTGGTCAGACAAAGGACCCAACTCTTGTTCCTAGCCCGGACAAGGGGCATACTTGTTTATTGTTTCTCTGGCCCAGGACAAGGGGCTCCACAATTGTTTCTGGCCTAGGACCAAGGCCTGCGGACTAACGAACTGCCCAGACAAGCGGCTCACAACAGTAATGCTCTTCTAGAGTCCCAAGCCAGCATTTACTACTGCAACCGCTGGCTTGGTACAAAAAAGGGGGGAGAAATGTAACGGATCCTACCCGTTACTTGAACCCTTGTCTGGCCCTAGAACTATTTATCCAAAGACTGTAGACATTTTGCCCTGGTTGTGCACTAAAAAACACTTTTGATAGACTTTATGTGAATAGGGCTAATGTACAAAACTGCCCTGCGTTAGACTGCTGGCTTGCTTCCAAGGGAAGGGGCAGTGAGGGGTGAACAAGGAGTCCTGGAGTCTTGTATTGCTTATGGTCTAAAGTGTCCACTCTGATACCCAACTGCGCCAAGTATCCTGAATCGTCGACTGCCTGCTGCCAGTTTCCTGCGACCTAACTTCGTGGACTGTCAGGCGGCGACGTGGACTCTTCCATGCTTCCCTGCTTCCAGCGATCCTGCGACTGTTTCCAGTGACCGTCCATACTTCAACCGGTGCATCTGACGGTGCTTATCAGGCGTTGAGAGGGAGAGACCCGGGAACGACGGCGGACGGTGACGCAGTCCCTTCACAACTTCCGTTACAAGTAGCAATCACAGAGTCTGAAAACACATTTCTCTTCAGGATGCTGGAATCAAAAGCCAAGTCGTCAACGCTTGCTTCTTTACCCTAGGGTGGAATAATGGGCCCCGAGTCAGAAGGTCCGGATCTAATGAAGACATAAAGGCTCCTCCACAGACATATTGAAAAGATCTGAAAACCAGGTCTGACAGGGCCAGAATGGAGCAATCAGGATGCCTTGAGCCCTCTCCTTCCTGACTTTCCTCAACACCCTGTGGATCAGGTGAGTGGGATGAAACATATAAACCAGAGGAAAATCCCAATGGATAATCATCTCATCCACCATGAGACTTAGAGGAACCCAAGACCTGGTACAGAACTGTGGGACCTTGCGGTTTAGGTGACAGGCCATGAGATCCACCATTGGTAACCCCAATGGTGAATGATCAAGTTGAACAAGCTATGATATAGCTCCCAATTTCCCCATATCAAAGTGTTGGAGACTAAGAAAGTCTGCAATTACCTTCTCCACCCCCCATAATGTAAAAAAAGTGTAAAGGGCCAGTATGATGATCCTCAGCCCATAAGAACATCTTCCAAACTTCGGCCAAAACTGAAACACTTCTGGATCTTCCTTGGTGGTTGATGTAACTGCTGTTGAGTTTCTTGGTTGGATCCATACTGGGGACCCTAGACTTGGTGTGCTGTGTGGCAAATTGCCAGTAGGTTCTCCTCCCTGGTCCAAAAGGCCTGCGGTGTCAGAGGGCCCAGAGTAGCACTTCAGCCAAGCAGGCTGGCATCTGTGATAACCACAACCCAATCAGGAATGACAAAATATTAAACCAATGTCAGATGGGACTGTTGAAGCCACCAGTGAAGGTCCTCCTTCATCGTAAGGGATAGGGACATGACATAAGCTAGATGAGTCTTATGTCTGGACCAATTCCTAAGCATGTCTTTCCAGCCATTCAAAAAATACCCCCTGAAATTTAGAAAGGATGCCACAGGGGGTCGCTAAGCAGAATAATTAACCAGAAGCACTCCTACGATCAGCTGGAGGCAGGGTCTGTCCCATACAAGTGAACCTTATGAATCCAAAAAGGCTGCTGTGCACATAAACTCAAGACTCAACCCCATGGTACCTGTGTTCCATATAGACTAGTGAGAAAATGATTTAACAGGTAAGAACACTAAAATCCTATTTTTTCTATATTTCATATGGAACACAAATTTTCCCTCCTGGTTTGAGACCCACTGGCATAGAAAAGTCTATAGATGAATTAGAAAAAGCAAGTTTAATTATAGATACTATGGATCTAAAATTAAATAAAGATTTTTACTATGGGTTTGAGGTCTGCAGGGCACTTCCCAAAAAGGTCTCTGAGATGGAGACTCTCTCCAGACTTCCACTTTACCCCAACATCATCAGGAAGGTTGCATGGGCACAGCTCTTCCTTAGTCTTTAGCCTGAAGACTGAAGTTGTAGTTGGGTTACATGTTACAGTCCAGTATGTGTGTCTGAATTCTACTGACATCCACTTGTGGTGGTCTTTTGCCTTATTTGCACACTATGCACTCTTCTTTTAATATTAATTTTAAGTGTATCACCTGGTTGCCTTAGGCACTGGGGTTATTAACACCTTTAAAAAAAAGGAATTTATCAGGAGTTTTCCACTCATCCAGAAGAATTTGGTCAAGGGTGGCATTGGATGGGAAGAAGGGAGATGACTTCTTATGGCTTTGGAAAGCATCCAGAGAGGGAGTTCCCTCATCAGAGGTGTCAGAGAGCTGAAGGGTCTCCAAGACTGCCTAATGAGGCCCTCTGCCGAAGGGACAGGATCAGCCTGATAGGAATCTATTTAGAAGTAGGAAGAATGTATGTCTTTGTATTTCCCATCATCCTCATCTGGCAGTTCCTTCTCCCTTAGATATGGGCACTATATGTTTAAAAGCAGCGGTAGGTTTCCATGACTGAAGTACCCCCCTCCCCACTCTGCAGAGAGAAGGGTATTTGGGCCAATGAAGACAGTAAAGTCTTGACCCATACTGGATCTCGATTAGTGCTGGAGGACCCCGGTGGGGTAGTAGGGGCCACAACACAAGAAGGGGCATAGAGACCAAGAATACTTCCTAGGAAGATCTGGTTGAAAAGAGGAACAATATGTGAGAGGGGGTTAGGGGAGCCCCTGAGTCCTTTGCCTTGGATTTACCCCCCATGCTCCTTAGAGTCTGACATACTGTCATGGTACCTGTGCTGCGGCTGCTCAAGCTGACCGCATTGCACATCCACCAGCTCCAGCCGCATCCTATTCTGGCTCACTGCCATTTGCTCTTCATTGCGGCTTGTCCACATCCTGTGTCTCGGCGGCTCAGCCGCCTACTGGTTCCACACGCGGCTCCTGCCGCTTCTGCTGTCAGTGCTTCCGGCATGGCTGGTGATGTCATCATGTAGGCGCACGTCCAAGTGCATGGATGTGCGCTCCATTTAAAGTAACAGCCACTTTATGAATTCTCCTCCTCTTCCTACTATTTTTACTGCATGGACACAGGACTCAGTTGCCCTTTCGTTGGTGTCCAGTGCAGTGCTATTGTTTTGGCTCTGTGTATGACCTGGTTTGTCTGACTAACCGACCTGGTGCTGACCTGTGGCTCTGTCTGACTATCCGCTCTGTGTATGACCCTTGGCTTTGTCGGACAACCATTCTGGTGCAGACCTGCGGATCTGGCTGACTACCCGTTCCGTGTGTGACTTCTGGTTCTGGCTGACTACCCGTTCCGTGTGTGACTTCTGGCTGGTCTGACTACCCATTCTGGTGTTGACGTGAGGCTCTGTCCATGGCGTATCCAGCATTCCAATGCTTCAGTGGACATCCCATCTGGTGCAAACCTGTGGCTCTGGCTGACTACCCGCTTCATGCATGACCCTTGGCTTTATGACTATATTTATTTATATATTGTTATATTTCTGTTTTTGTTGCTGCCTAATAAAGTTGGTGTTACCTTTTAGTACTTGTCTACTAACACTAATAGAAGTATCCCCAGAAACAACACAATACCCTTAATAGCCCAGAAAATAAACATATCTGGCAAGTGAAGGGTTAATCTGGAGTATGAGTGCAAGGAGAGTCTGCCTCTGCGTAGGATAAGCAATAGAGAATAAAATAACCACTGCCAAACTGTCAATCGTAGGAAAGCCCACAAAACTGGCATTCTGGGAAACGTAGTCTTCTCTGTTGCCAAGCAATGCCTACAACTCCAATTGTGGATCGCTATGAGTCCCTGGACCAGATAATAGGGCATGGAGAGACAAGAAGATAGAGCCCTCTCTGACCGTTGTATCTTAAATGGTTGCTGAGATATGTCCCATATAAAAGTTACCCACAGAAGTCAATGGAATAAAGATGGTGGAGAGAGGGTGGGCTCCTGTTCTTAAAGGGGTTGCCACTGTAAAATATGTCAACAATGGAAAAATAACCCAGAGACCCAAAACCCCTAGATAACATCTAAGGGGAGCATAAAACTAAGACACAAGTAGGGGCCAGTGAAAAGAAACCCCCCAAAGTCCTGAAACATGTAACAAAGTCCTGAAACATGTAAATGGTCAAAATGATAGTGAAAGGGTTAAACCAAAAAAATAATGCAGCTATCCTTACTCCAAGGCTGTGCACTACATTCCGTGCCCCTCTGGCACTCAAAGGCTTAAGGTAATAGTTCCTCTTTGATTTGAGATTAATATCCATTGCCATTCACAAAGCCTTTTCTCGTTGTGCAGTATTATCTGTAAAATGTCAGTCATTTCCAAGAGACCTGTCAAAGCTTATGGGGTCCTTGAGTACTACACATAGCACATTTAAAGCTAGGGTTTTAGACCTCAGATAACAGATGTAGATACTTTTTCACATCCTAGCTTGCAACAGTAATTTTTGTTTTTGTTCCATTAAAGCGGAACTGCAATAATTAAGAGGTTGTGACTAGCTTTATAATATATATGTTACCTCTGAAATGTAGATGATTATAAATTATAAAGAAAAGAGGATTTTAGTCTTACCTGTTAAAACCTTTTCTCTTAGTCCATATAGGTTACTGGTAACCTTGGGTAGGCGATCTGCCACTTTAAGTAGACAGGAACAGTTCTGAGAAGTGAATGCAGGGGTGGAACCTACATTCCCTCCTTGGCTGCAGCTAGCCAATCAGCTCCAGTAAGATTTGAGACACTAACTATTGACTAGGTAGTGAGAAGGAAAAAAAAAGACTCCGGTGAGCATGAACCTGAAAGGACCCCCACGTTCTGCACAGGACAGCCAAGCATAATCCCTTGACAGGGTGGAAGACCAGTAAAGTATATGGACTAAGAGAAAAGGATTTAACAGGTAAGATTAATATCCTCTTTTCTCTGTCGTCCAATATAGGTTACTGGCAACTTTGGGATGTCCAACCATTGAGTTTTCCAGAAGTGGGAAGTAAGGCAAGGACCAGGCGCAGGGCCCCCAAAGTCACCAGAGCATATTTGAACCATCAGATCAGAAATAGCCCAACAATAACAATTAAGTGTCAACAGACACTAAACAGGGGTAACAACACCCCAGGAACTGTTACACAGTACACTGAACTAAAGTCAACAGGGCTCAAAAGTGAGGGAGCACTCAAGAAACGAAGAAGACCCCAAACAGGCAAGACTGCCTCCGGGATCTGTCTCCCAAAACTGGCATCAGCCGATGCCAGCACATTAACACAGTAGTGCTTCGAAAAGGAGTGAACAGATGACCAAGTGGTGGCCTTGCACAACCGATCAGCTAAGGCCTGATTCTTGGAAGCCCAAGATGCCCCAATAGATCTGGTGGAAGGAGTCATGACCCGAAGGGAAACAGGCTTCTTCCACAGTTCGTGAACTTTACGAACAGTGGACTTAATCCAAGACACAAAGGTCACTTGGATGCAGGTCTCCCTGCCCTGGGACCCTCAGTAATGACAAACAGCGCATCAGACTGTCGAATGGACTCAGTGCGATACATATAAAACTTGAAACAAGGCACCACAGCTAACAAGTGGAGATCCTTCCCTTGTCAGAGGAAGGGCCAGGGCAGAAAGAAGGAACCACAATCTCCTGATTAAGGAGGAACTCAAAAACCACCTTGGGGAGAAACTCCTGCGAAGTTGGAAGCACCGCCATGTCCTAGGTAAAACACCAAAAAGGGGTGGTTTACGAAACATGCAACTCCGCAACACGGAAAACAGACATGATTGCCAGAAGAAAAGCCATGTACCACATGAGTAGATGTAGAGGAATAGTAGCCAAAGACTCAAAGGGAGGGGAGCTGAAGGACGCTCTAAACCAAGTTAAGATTCCACTAAGGAGCGGTAGACTGAAATACAGGACGAGTATGAGCAATGCCCTGGAAGAAAACCTAGACACCAGGAAGAATAGCAATGCGCCTCTGAATGAAACAGAGAGAGAGCAGAGGTCTGAACCTTAAGGGAACTCAAACTGGGGCCCTTGTCCACACCTTCCTGTAGGAAGGCCAGAACCGTAGTAAAGTCAAAATCCGGAGATAGGTCCTTATCAGCACACCAATAGAGAAAGGTAGACCAGACTCGATGGTAAGCCCTAGAGGAAACAGGTCTGAGTGCACTAAGCATAGTCGCCACCACACCAGAAAAAAACCCTTTCTTCCACAGTATTGAGGATTCAATTTCCAAGCCGTCAAGGCTAGACAATGGACATCCTCCTTCCGCAGGTAACCCTGTAGAAGAAGATCTGGAAGGCAAGGGAGTCAAAAAGCTCCACCACAGAAGCTCTGGAAACCAAGCCCAGCGAGGCCAGAGTGGAGCAATCAGAAAGACTGGACAGCACTCCAGACTCCGTTTCCATATCACCCTGTGCAACATGGAAATGGGAGGAAAGCCAGAGGAAACATCCAAGGAAAAGATATGGCATCCACTGCTAGAGCCAGAGGACCCCTCCAGCAAGAGCATAACATTGGAATCTTCGGTTGGGTCTTGTCGTCATCAGGTCGATGCAAGCAAGACCCCACCTCCGAATAATGAAGTTGAACACCTCTGGATGCAGTTCCCACTCTCCGTTGTCCACTGAATGTCGACTGAGGAAGTCTGCCAGGACGTAGTCTATGCTGGGAATATGAACTGAGAATGTGGCAGGAACATGTTCCTCTTCCCAAGACAAAATAGCTTTGACCTCTAACCAAGCTGCAAGATTTCTTGTTCCGCCTTGCTTGTTGATGAAAGGCACAGCCGTGGCGCTGTCGGATTGGACCTGGACCGAACAGAACTGCTCCCCAGCCAGATAGGCTGGCATCTGTTGTCACCGTGGTCCAGAAGGACATCAGGAAGGTCTTGCCCTTCAGCAGATGGGATAGGTTGAGCCACCATGACAGACTCGGTTCCACATATAGAGGAAGGGACACTAACATCTTCAGGAGTTATGGTTGACCCCTGCACACCTGGATCTCAACCTCTGGAGGTCTTTGGTGTGAGCCATGGCAAACTGGACTGCTTCTATGGTGGAAAAGAACTTCCCCACTACAGAGGACAACGCCTACACTGGAACTGGATCGTGAGCCAGAACATTGGAAACCCTGAGGGTGAGAAGGTAAGCCACCTCATCCGTGAAAAACACCATGCTCTGCTGAGTGTCGAAGAGCAGGCCCAGAAAACCAGCATCTGGGATGGCACAGGGTCCGATTTGTCCATGCTGAGGATCCACCCATGATGGGTGAGTGCTTGAATGCAGTCCTGAACCTGTCGATGAAGGAGTTCCAGGGAAGGAGCCTCCAGAAGCAGGTCTTCCATGTATGAAGTGACACTGATGCCATTCCAATGGAGGACAGACACTAAGGCTCCCAGGACACGATTGAAGACCTGAGGAGTTGTAGTCACACCAAAAGGTAAGAGCAGAACACTGAGAATGCCCTAGGTTGCAGGCAAATCTGAGATACTGCCGGCTCTCTGGATGAATGTCGATGTGCAGATACGCATCCTGAAGATCCAGGGGACATGGCCGCGATCACCGTCCATAGGGACTCCTGGTGATAATGCGTCTCGACCACAAAGGAACTGAGGTCCTGTAAGTCCAAAATTGGACGACAGCTGCTGTCCTTTTTGGAAACCACAAACAGGTTTGAGGAAAAACCCAAACCCCTGTCCCGAATTGGAACCGGTTTCAGAACCTCCTTGTCCAGAATGGCCTGGATGGCGCCGTTGAACAGATGGCGTTTCTCTGCTTCCTGATGAGTGTGTGAAGGGAAAAAACCTGAAGGGAGGAAGAGAGGTTAAAGGGATCCTGTACCTCTCTGCCACGACCTGCAAAAAACCCAGGGGTCCTTAACATCTGGCACAAACAGAGAAGTGCTGGGAAGGGGCAAGGAGAGCAATACCTGCAGACCAGATCATGAGCCAAAGAGCTTGTCTGGGAACCAGAGACATGGTGGAAACCCTTGTCAATAACTGATGGCATCAAACAATGCAGCAGAGACCTAATGGTGGGCTTGAGAAATGTTGGCAAGTAGCCGCAACATATCAAGAGTAGGAGCTCCCTGACGAACAGCAAGTATGAGCTGTTCAGTCCAAACCGCAATGGCCCTATTTACCCAGGCCGTAGCAAATGCTGGACACAGGAAAGTACCAGCGGTGGCAAAAATGGACTTGAAGGAGGCCCTCAAGTTTCTCGCAAGTCCAGTCTTTAAAAGCAGAGGATTCAGCAGCTGGCAAAGCAGTGAAATTAGAAGTCCTAGAAACAGGGGCATTCACCTTGGGGGTGATGAACCCACTGAGCTAGCATCACATCAGAAAATGGGGTAAAGCTTAGCAAACTTCTCGGAGACAGAAGGCTTTCTGTTGCGAGACTACCACTCATCAAACACTAACCGGTCAAGAGTGGGGAGAGGTGGAAAACAAGTATGGTGCCGTTTGGGCTCCTGAAATATATCAGAGGGGTCCAAAGAAACTTCTTGAATCAAGGGAATGTTTAGGATGTTTAATACGGCTCTGATCAGGCCCTCAGCAGAGGGATCAGGGTCAGCCTCGAAGGGGGGGGTCTCCAAAGAAGTGAGAGGAGACCACTGCAGAACATTCCTCAGCGTCAGAATCCACCAACAATTCCTCATAAGAGGAATCTGGCAGGCGAAGGGTTAATCTGCTGAGGAGAGAAGAAGAGTCCAGGCCCAGCGTAGGGTACCCATTCAGGGAAAGCACAAAATGGCTGCCGTGACGAGAACCAATCAGAAACAGGCGTGCAATGCAAGTGCTCATGGGAAATGTAGTTTTCCCAGAAAAAGTACCCCAACAGTGCCTGATGCACCCTGAGCCCCCCAACACACAATAAATGTTGACTGGATAGTAGAGCAAGGACAGACAATTAAAATGAGCCATCTCTGAAGTCGCTACGTTGAGCGCTTGCAGAGATATGTCCCAAACTGTAAAGTCCCATAGAAGTGAATGGAGCAATGGCGTCTATGCGGTAAAAGCATACGGAACACAATTTTTGAAAAGTTGTAACTGTGAAGTAAATTTGCACCAAACATCACTAAAATATGTCACTAGACCCAATAAACACTGAACCCAGTAGGGAAAGTGCCCAAAACCCCCCAAAAGATGCTAGACCAGCAACCAAAGGGTTAAGTTACCACAGAAACTTGCTCCAAACACCCAACAGACATCCAGATAAACCCAGTGAGTGCAGAAGTATGCAAAAGGAACTCCAAAGGACACCCCTGTGCGGAGGGGCAACATGGGATATGTGGACCACAGAACTCAAAGGGTTGCTCACTTTTCCTGCAGCTCTTCTGTCTTCAGATTACCATGTATTAAGAAGAAGCCTCAGTGGATAACTCCTGGGGAAAGAACTTGCAGCCAAGATTTCCCCCCCAGGGCTTAGGTCCACAAAAGCACCTGGTAAACTGAGCTATCCACATTTGTGTGATGGGAATTGTCAGTGATGGAAATTCGTCCAATGGTGGTATTCCATATCTAACAGAAAAATAATAAACAAGTTAAAACTACAGCAGAACTGTTCTCTTGCCTTGTGTCTTCACGAAGGAACAAATTTTACTGGAGCTGATTGGCTAGCTGCAGTCAAGGAGGGGAGATAGACTCCACCCCTACATTCACTTCTCAGAATTGTACCTACAAAGGGGCTGATCGCCTAGCCAAAGTTACCAGTAACCTATATTGGACGACAGAGAAATCCTTTATTGTAGAAGACTGATGGGCAGGTTAGTGCAGTCTGCGCTCCTGCTCCATCCGTCCCTTCTGGTTACCATGTGGCACACTGCAGTGCTTCTGAATGGACACTGGGACTGACAGCGCAGACGCACAGACATATGCCTGGCTTCCAGTCTCCTACAATAAAGAATTTGTTTATAATCAGCTACATTTCAGAGGTAACATCTATTATAAAGCTAGTCACTACCTGCTTAATAATTGCAGGGCGACTTTATAGTGAGTGAGAGTGAAAGTTCCGCTTTAACCCTTTGAGTGCCAGAGGGGTATGCAATGCATTTCTTTGCAATGCGTTGCGTACCCCTCTGGCACTCAAAGGGTTAACTGTAGTTGATTAATATTATGAAAACACCCATATTATACCTGCTTTTTGATCCCTTAGACGGTAGCGATGACTCTAGTGCATTGTTTTGCAATGCACTGGAGACATCTCGCATCCAAGGGGTTAAATATTTAAGGTCTTTATTCATCATATTATAGGTACCAGCTGCGACATGGGGAAAATGAAAATTCCAATAGACAAACTGGGCATTCATCCACTTGAATGCTAAAGACCTCTCAAGACCTCTTCAGCATTCAAGAGGTTAAAAGTCCAAGTTAAAACAATGGGAATTCAGAGAGTTTTCATTTCTCCCCTATGGGGCAGTTGGTATACTCCACAAAAGCATATATTTAGCTTACTGAATACGCCCCTTTTGCTTTAACTTGTTTGATGTTCATAATACAACTTACTTCGCTGCAGCTTCATTCAGTACTTTTAAAAACTTCTGCAATGGGTTCAGCATCTGTGGTATTTCAATGAAAATCTTCCGCAACAAAGTGGATATTACTTGGGATTTTATCGCTGGGATAAGTGCCTCAAAGCTACTATCCAGGTAGCACAACGTGCTGATTATCAAGAAAAACTCCTGAGGGGAACACTGGAAAGAAAATTGCATCATAAAATATTTAGCTGAAAAGCCAGACACTACCAACAGTTTATCTGTATCTCACATTATTCATTTGTATCTAACACTGTTATTTATCTTCTTAAATATTGCATTGCATTTAATAATCAGAGAAAAGCCTTTATTGGTAATATGTCTTAGATTGTCTGCAACAGCAGATTAAAAGGATAGTTTACTACAACTAAATCACATTGTGAGTGACAGGAAGCCCATTTCTGTAATTTGTGTAGGTAAGACTGATATAACTGAGAGTAAAGCTTGAAAGAAGGGCTAAAAGAGAGAGAAAGAGCAAGAGAGAAACTGACATGGTAATATGTCAATTTGGGCTACACTGGGACAGTTTCACAAGTAAATGGATTAAAAAAAAATATATGCTTTCAGCCTTCAACAAATATCTTTGACTATGCCAAACTAATTATCTTCCCTCCCTCTCCTAACAGTCCTACTCCAGATATTACCCTTACTGTCAACAACACTATCATCACACCAACCCCTACAGCATGCTGCCTGGGGGTCACATTCGACTCCGCCCTATCATTTACTCCTCACATCCAGTCAATCTCCAAATCATGCCACCTCCACCTCCGCAACATCTCTAGAATCCGACCTTTCCTTACCCAAGACACTACTAAAATCTTAATCCAAACACTCATCATGTCCTGTCTTGACTACTGTAACTCACTACTAACTGGCCTTCCTCTTGCCCGACTAACCCCACTACAGGACTTCTCCCGTGCTGCACCCAAGCTCTGAAATTCCCTCCCCCGCCCCATCAGACTCTCTCCTAGCCTTCAGATCTTCAGACGCTCCCTGAAAATTCACCTCTTCAGAGAAGACTATCAACTACCTCCATAAATATTATCACCAAGAACCAACCATTCCCTGGACCACTACACTCACTAGCACTTCTCTCTCCCATCCACTAACCGGCAGCTTATGTGGCAGGAGACCCTTATACCCAACAGCACTTATTATACCTTCTGTATCCTACCCACCTTCCTCTAGACTGTAAGCTCTCACGAGCAGGGCCCACTGATCCTTCTGTTCTCCACATATGATTTGTACTATTTAATATCTCTATATGTCTATCCCCTATTGTAATGCGCTGCGAATAAGTTGGAGCTATATAAATAAATATTATTATTATTATAGTGTTATGACTTGGGTGATTTTAAAAGAGCTGTTGAAATCTGAAATTATGTATTAACCCCTTAACGACCACCCGATCTGGCAAGCATAGTATTCTTGGATGGCAAAGAGGATCGACGGTCCTGCACGTCATGTGTCCTTAAGGGGTTAACCATTCTTTATTTAAAACTATAGTTTAAGAGATAGCTTTTTTTTATTTGTCAATCAAGAGAAATATTCCATTTTTAGGGGATACCTGGTTAATAAAAGAGGTGGTAGTATGTAAAGCAAACATTAAAACAGTATAAAGGAAGTTATTAATAATGGGTCCAGTGAAAATGTAGAGGTCCTGTGGTTTGACATAATGGGGGACATACATAATAAAAAAAGTTGATTGGCATTTGGTACAAGCCACTTAATATTGAGGTGTTTGAAGAAACCTAACCACTACTACCAATGGAAATGGATTCTCACCTAGGAAATGTAATCATAATAGAGGATTTTAACTAACCTGAAATTCACTGGAGAATGTGATTTCAAGCGCACAAAGGGAAATATATGCTTAAAGTGGAACTTTCACCTTAATTCCAGTTTGCATATTTGCAAACTACATTAAAAACTGCCTATATATCATGTTAACCAAATGACCAGCAGATTTATAGTTTATTCACACTTTTGTTTCTGAGTAAAGTGAAAGTGACATTTCCTGGTACTGCACAAAGCTTCATCAGCATATGAAACATCATTGACAAGGCTTCATTAGCATATGAAACATCACTGAAAAACGTCACTAGCATTTGAAAGTCACTGGTACATGACGGGTACCGCAATCAGCAAACATAAGCATATGGTAACAAGTATGAATATCTCCTTGACTGTACATTTTCTGGTCTTTTTGCTAATATGACACATAGGCAGTTTTTAATGCAGTTTTCAAATATGCAAACTTGAATCAAGGTGAAAGTTCCACTATAAAATCAACTTCATTTCTCAACTTGTAGAGGAGCCAGCTAGAAATGAGGCCTTGCTAGACCTAATGGTCTCAAACAATAATGAAATGCTATACAATATTTGGGAAAGGGTGTATTTGGTTAGCAGTGACCACAATATGGTTTTCTTTAGAATTTGTTATAAGAAAACATTATCAAGGGTTTAACCAAAACACTCACCTTTAAAAAGGCAAATTTCACAATATTAAAAAGAGTATTGGAGGACATTCAATAGGATGTAATGCACAAAGCTACAAATGAACAAGAAAGATGGAATTGGATGAATAGAAGCATCAGTATACCTTTTAACGTAAGCCGCCTAAAACTGCACTCTGTGGAGGAGCAGCTCTACAGAGAAAAAGCAACTATTTGATATATAATATACACAGTGCTGTGAGCAAAGGTGCACAGGAACACAATACAGCAACATAAACAATAGCAACAGGTACACAGCAGGGGAGTCCCTAGTAGGCAAGATGCTGGGGATTCCAGAGTGGGGTACGGAGCTGGCTAGAGCTGGCTATCCCTAGACAGCGTTGCTGTGGGAAAAGGAAGAATTAAAGGTGCTGACCACAAGGTCAGATCACTGTGGACTAGAGGAGCCGGCCTGCCCCCAGAATCACTACCTAGAGGATAGCTACTACCTATTGAGGCCAAGGAAGGATGACAGATAAGGACACAGACAATACCTGAAGTCTTTAAGTTGTATGTTGCGGAACAGGAGCAGGAGACGCAGAAGAACTGGAATCACTGACCTCAGAAGTGAATAATGTCTGCCCTGTAAAGAGCATATATAATAATCCTTAGTAAATCTAAGTGAAATAAGTGAGAATTTAGTCCCACAAATTGGCCAATCCATGTATAAACTTGCCACCACGCCAAGGTATCTCACTTTATGGTAAGTCCTACTCTAATACATCTACAAATACTATCTAAATTAAAAATACCTGAAGAAAGATGTTTTTTGAAACGCATCGGAGGGGACCCTTTAAATGATATTTTGATGTTTTTATTATTATTTGTGGGTCCCAGTGTAGTGCAATTAAAAACAGCAGATATACAATAAAATAAAAAAGGTGTAGATGAAAGACTTACCTGGTGCAGGGCCCATGTGGATTAATGAAGTGATTACATAGAGAACTATGCTCCATTTATATCCTTCCTCACAAGTCACGTGAGGAATGGTAGATTCCGAACAGACAGGGTCTGCTGTTTTTAATTGCACTACACTGGGACCCAAAAATAATGATAAAAAAACATCAAAATATAATTTAAAGGGTCCCCTCCAACTCGTTTCAAAATAACATCTTTCTACAGGTATTTTTAATTTAGATAGTATTTGTAGGTGCATTAGAGTAGGACTTACCATAAAGTGAGATATCTTGGCATAGTGGTAAGCTTATACATGGATTGGCCAATTTGTGGGACTAAATTCTCACTTATTTCACTTAGATTTACTAAGGATTATTATATATGCCCATTACAGGGCACACATTATTCAAAGCATATAGAGGCGCTCAGGTCTATTTCTTTGTATGTGTAAATCAATTGATGCCAGTCCGATCTCTCAAAATAAGGTTCTAAAGTCCCCCCCTCCAGCGCCTTTCATAGACATCAGCTTCTAGCTGACAGAAGCAGATCCTGGTCGCGGGACTGGCCAGCAGCTCTTCAACAGAGCTGAAACAGCTTGATATAAAAAGTGTGCCTGGTTTGCAAGCACACTTTGTAGACGGTTCCAATTAAGTATTTCTTTTTAGATCTCGCTATTTCGGCTCTGCTGAAGAGCCGCCTGCTGGACCCGGAACCAGGATCTGCTTCTGTCAGCTAGAGGCTGACATCTATGAAAGGGGAGGGAGGGGGAACTTCAGAACCTTATGTCTCTCAAACTGTACAAGTTTGAGAGAACGGACTGGCATCAATTGATTTATTTTTTATTTTTACAATATTACATTTTGTGAAAATTAATCATTACTATCACTTTAAAAATATAGCAATGACAATTCTAAACATTTCTACAAGTATATAAATGTCAAAAAGATTAAGATTGATATGGGCCCCCTTAAAACTTAGACAAGTGAATTAATTAGTGAGGCTATGGCAATGGTTAATACATTAAATTAATTATTTTATTCTCTATATAAAATGGAAGCAATTATGTAAGGTTTTGTGTAGACAATCACATAATTTCCTACATCAGATACATGGCTTATTGATGACAAAGTCCAAAAGAGATATGGAAAAGGTTATAGTGAATAAGGCACCTGGACATGACGGGATATTCCCAAGAGTACTTAATGAGCTATGTTCATTCATTACAAGACCATTATACTTAATAGTTATTGATTCACTCTCATCAAGCCTACTGCCCTGGGATTGGAGGGAAAAGGATATAGTACTATTGTTCAAAAAGGGGGAAAGATCTAATTGGGAAATGACAGACCTGTGAGTTTGACTTCTATTGTAGGTAAGATACTGGAAGGATAACTTACCAAAAACATTCGGGACTATGTGACAACCAACAGCATTATTAATAGGGAGTTATCATGGTTTTTTGAAGAACAGATCATGTGAAACTAATTTATTTGCATTCTACAAAAGGGTAAGTGGCAAACTGGTCAAGGGTATTGGTGATATTAATATATTTGGATTTTGCAAAAACCTTTGATATCATGCCTCACAACAGGTTACCGAATAAATCAAAAGGCTTTGGCTTAGGAGATAATATATAGATAGTGAGCTAGCTGGTTAAATGATAGAATGTAGAAATTTTTTGTAAGCTGAACTTTTTCAAGTTGGTCTAAAGCTGCAAGTGAAGTGCCACAAGATTCAGTCTTACCAGAGCCAGATCACAGGCAAGACACACAAGGTGCCTGCCTAAGGCCCGGTAAAATGAGGGGGCCCTGTGGAAACTTCATCCTGGACCCCGCTCAGTGCTCCCCTTAACTCTTTTCTTGCTGTGCTCTCTCAGGCCCTGTCAAAATGGGGGCCCGGCGGAAACCTCATGTAGTAGTTGCTATGATTAAATTATCATGGTTACCTCCAAGACGTTGCTGCACACGCTGATAATATTCTGTGGTGCCCCAGGCTTAATGAAGTATACTTGCATAAAGATAGATGACAAGCCGAGCACTCTGTTAAAAACTTAATGTATTAATCCAAACATATTAAAATATTCGGTCGGAATGAGTCCGACGTTTCAGTCCACCCTGGGACTTTCTTCAGGGAATACAACATTACTGATTACCTGACTGACTGATCCTCTTATTGTCTCACTTTGAGTTTGGCGCCAGTGCAGTGCTAGGCAGTAGCCATAGCAACCCCAGACGCTGCACCTCGCCAAACCTCAAAACAATACATGTATCCAACCCTTTTAATCAATTAACATATTGTATGTTATATCAGACAGCATACATCAATGTTAAAAATACAATCCACTTTAAATAAAACTAATCAGACTGAACTGCTCATTAAGTCCATTAGGCGCTAAGGACCTCAGCGTGTATATCCAGAACATCTCCCTTCTAGAGAGTGTGACTCCTCTGTCACCACCTCTCAGAGTTTGTTTAACAATTTCAAATGGAAAACATATAAGGTCCTTGACATTATGTTTCATCTTAATGAAGTGCCTGGCCACTGGAGATCGTTTTAATAACAGATCAGTCAGTGTATTATTCAATCCTCTGATTATCAAGGAGCAATGCTCTCTCATCCGCTCCTTGAATGGTCTGCTGGTTTTTCCCACGTAACACATGCCACATGGGCATAATAATAAATAGATGACATATGATGTAGAACAAGTAATGTGATCTCGGACG
The DNA here is from genome assembly GCA_037306005.1 of Rhinophrynus dorsalis. Classification (NCBI taxonomy): domain Eukaryota; kingdom Metazoa; phylum Chordata; class Amphibia; order Anura; family Rhinophrynidae; genus Rhinophrynus; species Rhinophrynus dorsalis. The sequence continues at coordinate 594,321,975 of CM074718.1, forward strand.
GTGAGCATGACATTACATCTAGGCACCTTTAAACTCACACCACTCACCATGTGCCTACATGTTACACAGCCTGTACACTTATGTACCCCCTTATTTGTAATAGACTGCTGTACCTCTCAGTATTTATTGATAGGATCAGAGCTAACCAGATCATCACATATGTTTCTTGCTCTCTTAAAACCAAATCTGGGAGGCTGCGAAAACATGTGCCCAATTTCTGGGTCCCCTGTTAAGAGAGAGTCGCACTCTCTAGAAGGAAGATGTTCTGGATATACACGCTGAGGTCCTTTGCGCCTAATGGACTTAATGAGCAGTTCAGTCTGATTAATTTTATTTAAAGTGGATTGTATTTTTTAACATTGATGTATGCTGTCTGATATAACATGCAATATGTTAATTGATTAAAAGGGTTGGATACATGTATTGTTTCGAGGTTTGGCGAGGTGCAGCGTCTGGGGTTGCTATGGCTACTGCCTAGAGCTGAACTGTCGCCAAACTCAAAGTGAGACAATAAGAGGATCAGTCAGTCAGGTAATCGGTAATGTTGTAGTCCCTGAAACAAGTTCCAGGGTGGACTGAAATGTCGGACTCATGCCGACCGAATATTTTAATATGTTTGGATTTATAAATTAAGTTTTTAACAGAGTGCTCGGCTTGTCATCTATCTTTATGCAAGTAAATTATCATGGTGCCAACGTTGCCGCTGTGCTCTCCAAGACCTCGTAATCTAAATAATTATGAGGCTGTCACTGGCTCAGTCTAAATGCCCTCACTGAGCAGTGCGCGCATGTGTCAGCACTTCCTGTTCTCCTGGCACATGCATTTTGAGTTGGGATAAGCATATTGGTCACATGGCGGTGGGGCTATAAAATATAAGAGCTTTCGCTTGCTCTTTTGGGAGGCAACTTCTAGCAGGAACACACAGGCATCTGGGATTGGGGGCAGCCTGCCAAACGCGCACACATGGTAAGGGCCGGCATAACAAATATGGTCACACACAGATGCTGCCACAAGAGATATACTTACTGATTGTAATATAACATTCAAAGAAAGTTACTAATTAGGCTACAAATGGGCAGTCACTCTAATACTTAACCTGTCCTTTTTTATTAAACTAGAATAAAACCCAAATCAATTTGTTATCTCATATGAGACAACAAAGTGATTTTAGTTTTATTCTACTTTAATAAAAAAGGACAGGTTAAGTATTAGACAGACTGCCCATATGACAGATAAGAGATAATAATGCTAGCCTTATTAGGATCTTTGAATGTTATATCACAATCATTATATCTTAATCATTGGTTTACTGTATTTTTTGTAGTAGGCTTGCTGCTTGCAATAAACATACATACTGTATATATACCCACAACTTTAACTATAAGTTGTGGGTACATAAACAGTATGTATGTTTAGGGCAAGCAGCAAGCCTACTACAAAAAATATAAACCAACGATTAAGATATATACTGATTGTAATACAACATTCAAATTTACTAATAAGTCTAGCATTGTAATCCCTTATCTGTCAAATGGGCAATCAGTCTAATACCTAAAGGGACAGTAATGTCCCATAAAAAAAATTCTTGTTTTGTAGCATTTAAAAAAAAAAAAATGATATGGCAAAAATCCTATCTCTCAAACCGATAAGGTTTGAGAGATATTCGCATTGACAGCAGGAGATTCGAGGAAGCTGTATCGAGGAGACTCTTCAGCAGAGCCTAAATTACGTTATTTAAAAAGAACTACTTTATTGGAATGGTCTATAAAGTGTGCTTGCAAACCAGGAATGGTCTACAAAGTGTGCTTGCAAACCAATGAAGTAAACTAGGATAAAACCCAAATCACTTTGTTATCTCATATTATATTGTGTAACGCTCAATGGCATTAATTTTCTGTTTAAGCATTGGATAACCCTTTGAGTGCTGGTACCCACAAAACTCTAGTACAGTGGTTCTCAACTCCTGTCCTCAGGACCCACTAACAGGCCAGGACTTAGGGATTTCTCTGCTAGAGAACAGGTGTGGTGATCAGAGGCTCATTCACATTGATTAACTCACCTGTGCTCTAACAAGGAAATCATCAAATCCTGGCCTGTTAGTGGGTCCTGAGGAGAGGAGTTGAGAAGCACTGCTCTAGTATAACCCTTTGAGTGCCTGTGCCCACAAAATTGTAGTGTTAACTAAACAATGTGTAGGTAGCCAGAGTTAGGGAGGTATGGGGGGCACTATTATATGGGGGGAGGGGGGCCCCAAATTGGTACCTTGCTTAGCGCCTCGTGGAGTGTTAATCCGGCTCTGAGTTCTGCATCCTTTTTAATCTGTTTATTAATGATCTTGAAATGGGTATTGAAAGCAGTGTATCAATATTTGCTGAGGACACTAAACTGTGAAAGGAAATACATACAGAGAGGGATGTTTTTTGTCTGCAGAAAAATTTGGATAAACTGAGTGAATTGGCGTAAGAGTTTCAGGTGAGTTACTATAATATAGATAAATGTAAGGTTATGGATTTGGGATGCATAGACAAACTTGTGGCATAGAACTAAAATGAATCAAAATTATCTTCAATCAATCCACCAAAATAAATAAATATAATTGCGCACAGAATATCTGAGGCATTTTTATACTTTGAAATAATCATATCTTAGCCAAATATATGTAACAAATTTTAAAGCTACCCTAAGGGTTATGCATCGCCCTCTTAATCCTATCTAGATTAGCATGAAATAGAAATTGTATTGAATCCTGTATCTCAGAAATGATTCACAAAGATAATAATTGTGCCTAGAATCAAGAATTAGGTGTATTCGTAAAAGCACAATAAAATATACATGTATAAGTAAACACTACGTTTAATTTCTTCATTAAGGCCAGCAGGAGCCATTGTTCCTTATAGGAATTTCCATTTATTTTCTTTTTGGAGCAACTCTTTATTTAAGCGACCTCCTCTGAAACCCAGTTTTACTCTCTGAACGCATAACGATATCTTGATGAAATTCCATGAAATGTCTGGCTACAGAAGAAACCACTTTTTTCCTATTTCTCACGTTTCTCTTATTTACTCACCTAGCCAGATGTTTTTGCTGATTTCTTCTTGTGTGTGTGTTATGCTTACATACAAGAATAGGAAAATTCACTGTACTAAATGTTTGCTACAAATTTATATGAATAAAGGCAATGTATTCAAAAGCTAGATTTTCCTTTTTAGGGCTTTTCATGCTTAGTAAAACAAATGTATATATACTACTGGTAGAGGTTTAATTCCGAAGGCATTACATTTCAACCTGTCATGACAAGGAGGAGCTGCTGTTATCACATTTTATAGAGAGACGTAGCCTAAGGCTCAGCAGTTCCATAGCTTGCAATATAAATGCCTGTGTGAACACCTTGCGGGAAGGGTGGGGGATGGGATGCCCTAAGGCATAATAAAGATGTGATAAAGTTGATATGAATTTTCCAGTGATCAGCTTTTAATTCCTATGATACTCTATGGAGCCAATACACTAAGATTTATCCATTTCGAAAGATTTTAGTGTGTAGTCTCCAAGGAATAAAGTAGGATTTCGAGAGTTTATACCAATTTATACCAATTGAGAAGTGATTTCCTTTTTATCGCTTTATCACCAGTTTATCTGACCTTAATGCATAACCGCCCCAAGTGGGGAGTTGAGTGAGAGAGAGACAGATAACCCTGCTGTAATCAGCACCCACCCATTACACCAAATATTTTGTTGCACTATAATTAAATGTTAATTTGGGATTACCAAAACTTAAACTGTTATTAAGTAAAATAAATGAATTACCCATCACATATGAAAAAGAACTTTCTAGTAGGAGAATTCTATGACTGTCGTAATTGTTCTAATATGAGTACATATACAGAGGAGGTAGCATTAGAACTGTCTACTAGGTTGGTACAAACAGGTTATAGTTAAACCAGTATCAACGAGGCATTTAAAAGAGCCTTGTATATCTTTAGACCATTTTTAGTATATAAGAAAAAAACCATCACAAAAAATGCGAAAATCACATTGTATTTGTTTGATTACTTCATACAACTGCCATTGACAGAGTGTTCAAAATATTTTGAGTGACAGTTGGTATATGCTGATGAGGAACTGAATAAAATTCTTAAAGATATAAGTGATTTGATGTATTGATGATCCCCAAATTTTAGAGACCTAATAGTCTCAAGTCACTTTACTAAAAATAAAATATACAAACTATTTATTTGTACTTCTTTGTGTGTGTACTGATTGTGTTGAGTCTCAACACATGCTGAAGACAAGAACATTTCATGAAAGATTTGGCCATGAACATACCATTCAAGTCTTCATTAACTGTCAAATTATAAAGGTCTTATATTGTCTACTATGTCTTTGTGTCCTCAGATATGTGGATAACACAATTAGGAAGTTTAAAACTAGAGTTATACAACATGCTGCTTATAATCAATAATGTATGGAATGATTTGAAAGACTCTAATTAACCTTTTCTCCTAAAATCCTATTATGAATGTAACTGGTCAAGTCGCCTCTGGGATGAATATACACTTCCACTAGCACTGGTTCACTTGCATTGGCTTCCAACTCTATCAGCTGTACTTTGGGGTATGCACAAGAGTGTGTGGTTGCTCTAGTGCATACTGACTGACACAAGCATACACATATACAAACACACACTCTGCTTTCAATAAGACTTTAATGCGATCAAGCCCCAAATGCATCCTGATAGCATATACACAGAAATTTCATAAAGCTATCCCAATTCCCTGTGAGCTTTGTTAGAACATCCTGTTAAACAAGTTACAGCAGAAAGGAACACCTCGAAAACTCCCATATCTTGTCCTTCTCACAAGCAAATTTAAGAGAAGAAGGTTGGATATAAGCAACTTATTAAATTGGCATTAGGAATGTGAAGGGCTCGAAGATCTATTCTAGTGCCAGGTATGGCAAGTAAACATATTTGTACATTCTCCTACAGAGAGGGAACTAGGTTCTTGTAGTAAAACAATAACAAAGCACTGTAAAATATCCACCTTCTGACAGACTAGAACTCCCATCACTTCCTCCTCAGCTGTTAACTGGCAGGGAATGATGGGAACTGTAGTCTAAAAGCAGCAGGAGGAACTCATGTTGTCCCCCCGGTAATATATGTGGATGGCTTCTTTATGTCAGAAAAAATGACATCAAACATGTACAAGTTAAATAAAAATATCTATGCTTATTTTTAAAGTAATACTTATTTAATACACTGAATGCCTTCTATTATTTACTAGTTGAACAGTCCCGTTATACGGGCCACAGTGCCACTGCCACCCGGTGGCGGGGCAGTCATGCGCAGTGGAGACTGCCCGCGCCGCGGCTGATATAGAGCTGCGGCGCGGGCAGTCTCTATTGCGCATGTCGCGGCATTACACACGAGTTAGCGAATTATTATATAGGATAGTTCTTTTTACAAAACATATACAAATATTTGTGAGGTAACAGTTTGCTTTAAAGCTTTATATTGACAATTTTCCTCAGGGGAGTCCACATTTAATACCAACAGACATGGTTTTCAAGGGTTTTCTAATTAGCAGACACAGTAATGAACCAATTAGAGCATGCATTAAATATCACAAAGACAACTGGTGTCAATACATACAGCTCTTAAGTGAAAACTAATTTAGCATATGTTAGAAACCTGACAGCCACCTAAGAGGCAGAACACACACATCTGTTTCATAAGATAACACAGTAAAGATCTTAAAGTAACACTAAGCTAATAACTCCCCCACTTATTCAGGACAGAAAGTCCTATTGTCCACAATGAAAGAATTCTGTGTATGCTGACTCTCCAAAATCAATTTTAAATTAGATTGGTCATCATGTCCTTGGAGGCAGACATCATTCTTTCTGCAGAACACCAGAATTCCAAACCCCTCCCACTGAAATATCCTTTGCAAACATTCAGCGTGGATTCACTGGGGTCCTGAAGGTCAAGAGCATTATATCTACTGTTAATTAAAGATATAATGATAAGTAGGGATTCATTATTTACATGTGTTTCTGTTCCTTTGAATGATCATTAACCCTTTGGATACTAGAAATGTGAAGAGCATATTTTTTTAATGAAAATGTATTATTTTCATAAACACAAATAAAATGAATTAGAATGCTACAGATGAGTTTATCAATATATTGTTGTTTGCTTTTATTATCTACAATCAATTATTTCTTAATTATGAATATGGCAAATTCACAAATGGTTTCCATAATGTGATGATATTTAAAGAAGTTGGTAATGGACATTGTTTTCAATATTATCTATTATATAAAATAGCTGCCTTGGTCACAGCCAAACTAATTGCATCTTTAATTAATGCCTCTTTGGCATCAGGGTATATGTTCAAAGCCTGGAAGGTGTCTAGAGTTGTGCCTATCCACAAAAGTGGGAATAAAAATGTAGTTTCAAATTACAGACCAATATCCCTACTCTCCACTTTATCTAAAATCCTAGAGAAATGTGTACACATGCAACTATATAAATATTACCGACAGAGCAGCTTCTTTACCCCTCTTCAATCAGGGTTTCGACCAAATCACGCAACAGTCATGGCTCTTCTAAAAGTAACCAATGATATACAGACTGGCATGGAAAATGGTAAACTCACTGGAGCTATTTTCCTACATTGCGCTGAGGCCTTTGACACAGTAGACCATAACATTCTTATAAGCAAACTCCAAAACTCAGGTTTGGGTAATAATTCTCTAAACTGGTTCCAATCCTATTTATCAGGCAGAATGCAGTATGTGTCAGTTGCTGACAATGACTCCCTTCCACTCAAAGTAACAAGTGAAGTTCCCCAAGGCTCCATTCTTGGCCCTCTTCTATTTTCTCTTTTTATAAATGACCTTCCCAGGGTTTATATTTCATCTTCAGTACACATGTATGCAGATGACACCATAATCTATGCTAAAAACTCAAGCTGAAAGATGGATAGCAAAGAACAAACTTTTCTTAAACGCAGACAAAACGGTCACAATGATATTTGGCACAGGGTACAAGCTGCGTAATCTCGACAATATCCACCTATCCACTGTAACAGAGTCTAATCGTAAATTGGCCCCAGTAGACTCCTACAAACATCTTGGTATGTGGCTTGACCCCAACCTCACGTTTGGTCTTCATATTTACAAATTAACCTCCAAACTTTATCCCAAAATAAGTACTCTTTTTAGAAACAAATCATGTTTAAGTACCCTGGTGAGAAAACATATTGTACAACAGATGTTGCTGCTAGTCATAGACTATGGTGACGTAGTATATGCTCCAGTGCCAGAAATCCAATTTGGTAAACTTGACACTCTGTATAATTCATTATGTCGCTTTATCCTCCATTGTAATTACACTACTCATCACTGTGATATGCTAAAAGAACTAAATTGGCTAACACTCAATTCTAGACGTAGCCTTCACCTTTCTTGCTTATTACACAACCACTTTTCTGGAAAACTACCAGACTACCTGAGCAGTATGCTCACTCCTGCTCTCCATACTAACTATATCCTTCGCTAACAACTCACTACGTATATCACAATACAAGAAAGAAGCAGGACGATCTGCCTTCTCCTTCAGAGCTCCAAAGGCCTGGAACAATCTGCCTGAAATAATCATATCTGCTCCCAGTCTAAAATCCTTAAAAGAAAATGCTTCTTTATATCTAAAAACAGTGTGTAACCGTATATAATTTCAATATTTTCTATGTATGTATATTTATATATGTATGTATGTATATATAATGTTTTCACAATTTGTGTAAATATGCACCCTTTACTGAAAACTATCCAAGACATACTTGAAAACGAGAGAAATCTCAATGTATTCTTCCTGGTAAAACATTTTCTAAATAAATAAATATACTTAGTAATAAATTAACTCAATTTAGCACATTTACTTACCTAGACAGATGTCCCTCATACAGAAGTCTGGGGTAATATATATTTTATGTGCAGTCTCCAGTACATAGTGATCTCTATTCGTTACACCTCCTCACAACAAGCAATGGGCCTTAATAGACCTCACTGACTTATAAGAGACACTAGTTGTTATCAAATTGAAATATACTGAATAAGAAACAACTAGGAGATTAATACAGAAAACAAATGCAATGAATTCTAGATCATTTTGGTTAAAGCAGGGGTATTCAACAATAGCTTGAGCTACTGGTAGCCCTTTGGCTACCAGCAAGTAGCTCTGTCTACTCCAATCAGGTATCCAGCTATCTGGTCTGACAGAGAAATGTGGTTGAAATCTTCTCTCCAATATGCTGCAGCCAACCTGAGCCCAGCTTTCATCTGAGGCACTCAGCAGTGGTCAGTTAGACAGCATCACATCATATTTATGGTTTTCCTACCCAATTGCCATAAGAGCGGATTACAGATTATTGTCATACTTTGTAAAGAAATATGTCGTGTCAAAGTGGTTAAGAGCCACAATGAGTCTTCATATTTGCCAGATTTCAGTTACATTGATTAAATATCTTAATAAACCACTCACAACTTTAACATGTTTAGTAATATGGGATAGCGTTTTTAAGCATGGGAAGGAACTATGAATCAGAAAATGTGTGGCTCACTGGAGAGCCACAGCTTTTGTCTTCTACAGACAAAATGGATTTTTTGGTCTTACAGCAGAATTTTATCACCTTGAGCTGTTAAGGTCACTTGTTATTTGAATGTGTGGGAAGGATTTGAATGTGCCGGAAAGAGCAGCTTCCATAGAACGTAATATAATAACTGTTGGAACACTAGATGAACTGTATGGGAGCTTTCTGGACATTGAAGGACACTGTCAAAGGACCATTAACACCAAAACATGAAATAGGTTGTTATATCTTTAAATAACACATATTTACAGTTAGCATATATAATATAAGGTAACAGCCTTAAAATACAAACTACTTTTAACATGAGTAAATTGTCCTGTTCAGAGAGCAATTCCGTAATTTTTTTTGCTGAATGTATCAAGTCATTTAATTGCTGAGATTAGTGCCCACGGCTCTTGTATTCAGCAAGGGTATTATCTTATCTCAGTCCATTTACAGATAATCACAGACAATCAGTGTGGTTCCTGGTAAAAGGTTAGTATTAGGGAGTGGTATATTGCTTAAAAGTAACCAGTAAAATATGCAGGAATCCCATAGGTGCATCTATTTGGTGTTACCCATTAGGCTTCTATAGTCTAATTAAGTGGAAATTGTGGGCACTTATATTCACGTGGATAAATTTTACTTTATGCATAAGATTGAGTATGAGTAAGAGTATGAGTAAGAAAATTCTCATTCCCCACCTAATTGTATAAAATGAACCCAAATTCACTGAAATACTGAGATACTTTGCACATTTCTGATACCATCTCAGGCACACCCCTTGGTTATTCCATTTTAGTCAACAGCAGCTGGGCTTCCTTTTAGCTGGTTCCTATGCAAGCAATACACACACTAAAAGCTGATTTGTGCTAATACTGGGCTAGAGAATTGGTTGTCCTATTCATTTTCCAGATGTCAATCGTTGTGCAGAAAACTGTATCCATATTTTAGTAAATAAGAGGTTTCTACACTACATTTTAGCTTATAGAATAAAGAAATAAGCAACATGATTCGGTCCTCAGCTTCTTAAATGCCAACCAGATTGTGAACAAATAATATATTTTGTAGATAGTTAAGGGAAGGTTAAGGGAAGGTCATTTATTCTTTTGACATCTTACTCGTCTCTGCAGCTCATGGGCCTTAAATATGAATTCCCACTGATATGAATATGTATTCCATGCAAAAGAAATATCACACACACACACATTATATTTAAACACTATACATATGTGAATAAATCGACAACGGGGAAATTATAACCAAAAAAGTCAATTTAACTGTACAGTCTTCTTACTGATGTACCATGTATATGAAAATGTGTATTTATAGAAGTATGTAACACATGCTGGGTATCTATTTATCTGTGTATGTAACTCAAGCTAGTTAAGTACATAGATTAATAGGTATGAAAACCTAAAAATGATATTTGCTGCAATACTCAGGGAATTCAAACTGTGCATACAGACAGAACAGTAGCATCCAATGTGAATATGGCAAAAAATGTATATGTATCTGTAATATTGTACTCAATATTGCCACCTATAATGCTAGGTAATAACTAAAGGGTCTGATGTTTAAAACCATTAATGATAATGGAAATCATAAAGAGATAAATCCAATTGCTGCTGCTACCTATCACTAACAGATTTAAACGCTAGCAAAAACCACTCACCAAAGGCTCTCGGCTGTGCGGATCCGGAGCACTCTCTCCAACCTCAGGAGAAAAGGTTTCAACAGACAGGAAGACAACAGGGAAAGTGTGCTCTACAGATCCACTTGTGACAAACGGCCATCACACCCAGATATTCTCAAATTCTTTGTTCTTTATTAAAGTTCATAAAAACAGGTACAATATATCGATGCAAGTAGTTCTAAACAAGAGACAATCCGCCTAACGCGTTTCGTCCATCAGGACTTACTCATAGGCTCATTAATGATAATGGTGCAAGTAGACTGCTCAGCATGTTAATAATGTGTTTGGTGTAGTCTAGCCCCAGGACTATTAGGAACATATCATCTGCCATTGGAATCACCTGAGATGCAATACATGCTAAGAAAACAATTTCATGATTTCATTAAGGCCCAAAACATTAAGAAGCATGATTAGAGGGGAAAAAATCAATGACTTGGAAACTTCTTTAGCAACCAAGGGATTTTAAGATTCAAAGTATTACAACCTACAGGAATTGTTCTTACGTTAAAATATATTTTGCAAAATATATATTAATGTAATCCCTTTAACTTTACACTGGACTAGAAAATTATTTTCACTGCAGAAAAGAAGTCTGTAATTTTCTACTTTGTGGTTGTTTTGATTCTTCAAGATCAAGTTGAACAAGAAGCAGAAGGCTTGTCTTGTTTGTTATATTGTTCTAAAATAGCCTCTCTCCTTGGTTACAAGCATCCTTTAAGTTTGATTTAATTCCCTTGTCTGATGCGTATTTCAGACACTTATGAAAACAGTGTGTATTTTTTTCAGCAGAGCCCCAAGACACTTCAATTTTTGAAAGACTTTGTATTGTAAAGAACTGTAGCCATGTCAAAAAAATGTTTTAAGTAAGAAATAATAAAAACATCAGTTGCTTGTAAAGAGATGTGTGAAACAAACACATTATAGCTTGGTATAGAAATCCTCTAACGATCTCCATGCTTGTTACAATAAATACTAAACACTAAACCTAAATGAAATAATAAATTAAGACTATTATGCAGTTGTATTAATATGGTAACTAGAGTTCTGTGAATATTACATTATGCATACATAAATTGTATACACACATATAAAATTTAATGTGACATACAAATACTAAACAGTACTAATTAGTGGTTTATTAGAATTGGACCCATGAGTGTCATTCAGTTTTTTGAACGAAATCACAGGATCGGCTGTATGCACTCACTTCCAACTAGAAGAAAAATGAGGAACACAATGAAAGGATGATTTGTGACTACAGGGAATTAAAACATTTCACAAAATGTTTACCATTGCTTGGTCTAAGTCAATGAGGCCCAATGAGACTTTCCCAATGAGTTTCGGAAAGAAGGAAGAAAAAAAATATGATATTTCTGAAACACATTGGAAAGTCTAAATGGACCTCATTGAGTTATACTGTTAGAACACACAGTTTACTCACCGATATTTAAATTTTTTATGAGTCCCTCCATGACAATAGAGTGGCAAGAGGCTAGGTATGGTCTCTGCTCTCCAGATGAATAGGACCAATATGTATCTCTTGTAGTTCCCTCAGTTATATAATTGAGATAAGAGAGAACACAAAGAAAGGTATAAGGGTAGGGAGTGTAATGGATGGAAACTAAAAAGAATTAAAACAAAAATATATTGGTGAGTAAATTTCTCCCTTTTTACTTTGTCCTGCCCACAGCAATGGAGCAGGATATACCCAAGCAGTGCACCAGGAGGAAGGAATAACATTCAAATCAAAGAAAGGAAAAACCCCTATGCTCCAAGAACATAAACCACTATACCATGAAAGGAGCACAGAAGGAAAGAAGGCAGTAATAAGAAGCAAAATTACTACAGTTACACTGGCACCACTGATTGCAGGACCTTTCTTCCAAATTTTGCTTCTGCTGGAGCCTGAACATTCACTCAGTAATGCTTGATAAAGGTAGACACAGAAGACGAAGTGGCAACTCTACAAATCACTTCTGGGCAGGCAGTAGTTTTATATGCACAGGATGTTGAAAGTGATCTCGTAGACTGGAGGCTGAAGTTCTGCCTCTTTATAGGCGAGTCTAATGCAGTCTTTAATACATCTGGCTAATGATGCCTTGGATGCAGCTGACCCCTTAAATCTAACAGAGAAGTGCACACGCAAAGACTGATTTTTGAATTCCTTAGTTCTGTCCAAGTACACAGAAATATACCTCACCATGTCCAAACTGTGAAAACATGTATCCATATCTGCCTTTGGATTAGGGCAAAAGGAAGGCAGGATAATATCCTAGTTCAAATGAAAGTCAGAGATCACCTTACCCCTGAAGGTTGGCCTGGTTCAGAGGACTACTTTATTCTGAAATTACCAGTGGACAGTAGCAGGAAGCACGGACATCTTGCCATAGTGACGTCCGTGCGTCTGCGCTGTCAGTCCCTTTTGGAGCCGGCCGGCTCCAAAAGGGACTGACAGCGCAGGTGCACGGACGTCACTATGGCAAGATGTCGGTGCTTCCTGCTACTGTCCGCCTCAGAGTAAGTAGAAAATCTTGTAAAACGGGTAATATTTCTGGCGACTAGAGCTACTAAGCAGCTAGTCGCCAGATGAAGATTTAAGATTTTTTGCGGGGTGGTAGTTTCCCTTTAACCACCACTCCAGGTGCACCATGACTAATGACAGGGATTTCTCTGAAAGGAGTTGTCCATCTGTTTGTTTCAAAAATTCAGACATTTCCTTGGAGCCTCCAGAGTCTGGCACATGGAATGATCTGAATTGTGGACTTAAGGATGCTTATAAGCTTCATAAAATACTGCACTGTATGAAACAACATTCCCTGAATTACAGCACCTTCTTCCTTAGTCTCACTATTCTTTTCTTACACTAGTAAGACCAGATTTTGAGAGGCCTGTAGCTGGCTCTTCTCTCTGATGATCTGCCAACCCTGACTGGATAAATGATGCATGCTTCTCTCTGTGAACTTTATTGAATGATATCTTGAATTTTCCAGAATCAAGAGGTAGTCCAAGTAGATGATTATTGAAATCTCTTCCTCCCTCAAGGTCTGCAAAGACACTGCAAGAGTCTTTGTAAAAGTCTTTGTGGAGTTGAAGAAAGGTAGAACAAAAGCACTCTGAACTGAAAATGGTGGTACCATGAGTCATACCAAAGAAAATTCCTATGACAGGGTCTGATCAGAATGTGGTTATAGGCATCCTGTGAATCAATAGTTGTCAGGTATATGGTGGAATTTCCTTGGTTATTGAGGCCCTAGTTCCTACACAGCCTTCTTCATATTTGATGAGCTGAAGGGTTTCAAAGGCACTCTGGATTTGCTGATAATATTTTTCTTTGGGAAAGAAGACAACTCTAGCATATACCCCATCTCTATTATCTGATAAACCCAATAGTCTGGGAGAGATGAAATTTCCCAGGCTTTCCAAAAATATTAAATTCTGTCCTGTACTAGAAATAAGGATCTGGCCTGCTGCATCTCCTTAGAACTCTCTTTTCAATTGCCCTTCCTAGATAATCCTCTTGGTTCTGAGACAAACCATGTCCCTTCGACATATGGTATTTTCTAGCTTCATTAAAACTATGCTTTCTGGATTTATAAGGAGCGAGCAGGTGGGGACAATTTAAAATTCCTATCCTGGTCCAAGATGGAACTTTGCCCTCTTGATGACTTCTTTATGAGCTCCTCTAGTTGTTCTCCAAATAACAGTTCACCTAGAAAGGGTAGGGATCGCAATTTAGATTGGATGAGGAGTCAGTTCCACATGATCTTAACCAAAGGCATGCAGTACAAGAAAGAGCTGAAGATTTAGCCAATAGTTCAATAATATCTAATGAGGAGTCACAAGAAAAACTGGTGTCATCCTTGATAGCGGAGACCTCTTTCATTTATCTGTAATGGGAAACTTACGAGTCAATCTTTTCCTCTAAAGTGTTGTGGCTATACAAGACATAGCTGTTGCTGCATTAAGACTTTGGTGTAAAAGGAAATATTGTTTCATTAATGAGCTCTTAATTTTTCTGCTCATAGCGTCCTTTAATGAACAGCTATTCGCCATCAGAACAGTCACCCACTTTACCAAATGGATGACTGCCGCATCAGTCCTAGGAGGGGTAACCCATTGCTTCACCTCAGCTTCAGCAAAAAACATTCACATCTATTAAATCTCTTATTTCCCTTTTTACATTCAGATTTGGTGATGTTCTGAATAGAATATTGCACAAGAAAAACCTTCAAGGTTTTCATATATACCAAAATATATGTATCTATTACATTAAATTCCTTGTGGAAATCTGTAAGACAAAGTCACAATCATACACTTGAGGAATGGGTCTTTTTATCCAGGTTAAATGAACCTGTTTTCTCCACTATATCTCTTTTCCCAGGGGAGTCAAAATCCTGGAAGCTGGGAAGGTCTTCCTGATTTCTCAGTCTAAAGGATGGACCCTCCTCTGGTCTTCCAATCACTGACTTTTCCTCGGTATAGCTGCCTCTTGCATGGCTGAAAAAGTCTATTGCATAGAAGAATTCATCAGGGCCAAAATAGTCTTGACATTGAGAAGGCATATCCTGCCATGCCACCTTCCTTAAACAGTCTTGGCAGAGTCTGGAAGAATCAGATGCAGGCAGACTATTATTACAGCCTGTACAGTGTCTGGGTTTAGGAGTGGATAAAGGGGTGTAGAGAAGCCAGAACCAGAATACGTGGGCCACCTATAAACAAGGACCAGGAAGAAACTAGGTTAATTGCAAGGCTACAATTAACCCCATTGAGCCAAGAAAGGAAAGCAACTGTCTTCCTTTATCACCAATTTTGGTAAGGAAAAGGGAAACATCAACCAGATAATGCTTGACCCCAAAAGAAGCTGGGAGAAGCAAGAGCAGGGCACTCCGAACTTCAGGGCGGCATCATGATGCTGCTGAGGAAAGAAAATTCTGATAATATCAGCCAACACTGAACCACAAAAGAAAGGCAGTTCTTACCAAAGAAAGAAATAACCAAGGGAACTACAGGGAAGCTGCAATTTATGTGCTGATTGGCCCTACACAGCTTAAGGGCAGAGAGAATACCAACACTATTGCTGTGGAGCAGGACACAGAAGAAAAAGCAGTTAGTAACTCTAAGAAATTATCAAAGAATCGTTTTCCTGATTGTGTAGCCCCAGGAAGAGCAGAGTGAATAAAGTGCAGTGGGTAAGAATTTGGGATTTACATTATATGCACTATGCCCCCACTATTCTAAATTTCTGTTAGAAGTCCCAACAGAATGGTTGAAAATATATATATCACCATCACCAACTGTTTTTTTATATTCATCCATCATCTCATTGGAGCCATAATTCCTTTCCACAATTACCAATTGTTTATTGCATTCATGCAATATTGAACCATATTCACAGTTCACCTTCATTATTACACTGGATTCATGGTACACTGTTTTCCTGTGATTATTACTGAACTTGTAAAGATCGTGTCATAAACATTTATATGTTATCACAGATTTGGAGTCCAGACTTTTTTTTTGTGAACACTTCTTTAATTAGTTTATTTTAGGGCATATTTCATCTTAATTTGCATTTGCGATTTAATTAACAGCAGCCACGGTTTCCTTTTTTAACTGTACTTTCCATGTTTTGTTGACATTCCACTGATAAGAAGATTTTAGTCTTACCTGTTAAATCCTTTTCTCTTAGTCCAAAAAGGTTGCAGGTAACTTTGGGAAGGCGACTGCCCCTTTAAGTAGGCAGGAACAATTCTTCAAAAGAAGAGCAGGGTGGAGCCTTCCTTCCCTCCTTAGCCGTGCACCAGCCAATCCCTATCCAGTAAGATTTGAAACGCTAACTATTGACTAGGTAGCAAGAAGGGAAAAGAAGACTCCTGTGAGCATGAACCCGAAAGGACTCGCACATTTGGTCACAGGAGAACCAAGCATGGTCCCTTGACAGGGTGGGAGACCTGTAACCTATATGGACTAAGAGAAAATGAATTAACAGGTAAGACTAAAATCTTCTTTTCTCTGTCGTCCAATATAGGTTACAAGTAACTTTGGGATGTACCAACACTGAGTTTCTAAGAGGCGGGAATGAAGGCAAAGACCAGGCGCCGGTCCCCAAAGTCACCAGAGAATATATGAACCAATCAGATTATAAAACAGCCCCTATAATGAATAAAGTGTCAACGGACACAAAGACTGGAGTATAACACACCAGGAACTGTAACACAGCACACAGAACTAGAGCCAAATGGGATCAACAGTTAAGGAGTACTGAAAAGGAACAAGGAAAAACCTAGACAGGCGAGACTGCCTCTAGGATATTCCTACCAAGGCTGGCATCGGCCGATGCCAGGACATCAATATGGAAGTGTTTAGAGAAGATGTGCACAGATAACCAAGTGGTCACCTTGCACAACTGATCAGCTGAGGTGTAATTCTTATAGGCCCAAGAGGCCCCAATAGACCTGGTGGAATGAGCCGTGACACGAAATGGAACAGGCTTCTTCCTAAGTTCGTAGGCCTTATGAACAGTAGACTTAATCCAGGAAGCAATAGTAACCTTGGACGCCAGTTTACCTGGCATGGGAGCCTCAGGAATGATAAAAAGCACATCAGACTGACGAATGGACTCAGTGCGGTGCACATAAAACTTAAGGCAGCGCTCAACATCCAACAAGTGAAGATCCCTGTCCCTGTCAGAAGTAGGATCAGGACAGAAGGAGGGTGCAACGATTTCCTGATTGATATGGAACTCCGAGACCACCACGGGAGAAATTCCTGAGAAGTGCGAAGAACCGCCTCATCTTTATGAAAAACCAAAAAGGGTGGTTGGCAAACCAAGGTGTGCAACTCAGCGAACAGACGCTATCGCTAGTAGAAAAGGCCATTTTCCAAGTCAGCAGAAGGAGAGGAATAGTAGCCAAAGACTCAAAGGGAGCGTGCCCAAAACCAAGTTAAGATCCCACAGGGGAGCGGGTTCTTAAAGACAGGGCGAGCATGAGCTCCGCCCTGAAAGAAAACTTTAACGTCTGGAATAAAGGCAATGCGTCTCTGAAAGAAAACAGAGTGAGGAAGCTTGAACCTTTAAGGAAATCAGGCTGAGTCCCTTATCTACCCCATCCTGCAGAAAAAGACAGGACTGTTGGAAGGTCAAAGTCTTGGGAGGGACGATCCTTATCAGCACACCAAGAGAGAAAGGTGTACAAGACTATGTGATATGCCTTAGAGGAAACAGGTTGCCGAGCACTAAGCATAGTAGTCACTATGCTTGAAGAGAAACCCTCCCTCATCAATATTGAGGATTCAATCGCCATGCCGTCATACCCAGACGGTTCACATCTTCCTTACACAAATAACCTTGTAGAAGAAGATCCGGCCTGCGGGGAAGCCAAAAGGGCTCCGCTACAGAGAGATACAGGAGATCTGGAAATCATGCCTGACGAGGCCAGTACGGAGCGATCAGAGTTACTGGAGAACCCGCCAGACGCAGTTTCCTCAACACCTGTGAAGCATGGGAATGGGAGGAAAGAATGTACGCTAGAGGAAAGCGCCATGGAACTGACATGGCATCCACTGCCAGAGGCAGCAGGTCACTCCAGCGGGAACAGAACATTGGAACCTTCCAGTTGTGCCTGCTCGCCATCAGGTCGACGCAAGGAAGTCCCCTTTGCTGGACAATGAGGTCGAACACATCTCGATGGAGTTCCCACTCTCCTCTGTCCACCGTGTATCCACTTAGGAAGCCTGCTAGAATGTGGTCTATGCCAGGAATATGAATGTCGGAAATGGCAGGAACATGTTCTTCCGCCCAAGATAAGATAGCCTTGACTTCGACCTCCAACCAAGCTGAGAGACTTCTTGTTCCGCCTTGCTTGTTGATGTAAGCCACTGCTGTGGCGTTGTCGGACGGGACTCAAGCTTGACTGTGCAGTACCAGAGACCAGGAAATATCGCTTAAAGCTCTGGATCGTTGATGGGAAGGAGAGACTCCTCAGCAGACCACTGACCCTGGGTGTTCAGGTGACCCAGGACCGCTCCCCAGCTGGAAAGGCTGGCATCCATTGTCACAGTTGTCCAAAAGGATAGCAGGAAGGGCCTGCCCTTCAGGAGATTGGATAGGTCGAGCCACCACGACAGACTCAGCTCCACATTAAGAGGTAGAGATACTGGCATCTTCAGGAGATCTATCTTTCCCTTGCAGACCTGGATCACGAAACTCTGAAGTTCTCTCCTGTGAGCCATCGCTAACAGAACCACCTCCATAGTGGATATGAACTTCCCCACTAGAGAGGTTAACTTCTTTCCAGGGACTGGATCGCAAGCCAGGACTGCAGACACCTTGTGGGTGATCTGGTGAGCCAGCACGTCCTTGAGAAACACCATGCCCTTCTCAGTGTCAAACAGAAGACCCAGAGAAAAACAGTCTTTGAGACGGAATCAAATCTGACTTGTCCATGTTCAGAATTCACCCATGATGGGTGAGAGCGTGAATACAGTCTGGACCTGCTGATGAAGGAGATCCAGAGAGGGGGCCCTCAAAAGGAAGTCGTCCATGTATGGAGTGACTCTGATGCCGTCCATATGCAGAACGGAAACCAAAGCCCACAGGATTGAAGACATGGGGGGCCGTAGTCAGACCAAAGGGAATAGCAGAAAACTGAAAGTGCCCTTAGTCGCAAGCAAACCTGAGGTACTGTCGGCTCTCCGGGTGGATGGCTATATGCAGATAGGTATCCTGAAGGTCCAGAGAAGCGAGAAATTCCCCAGGACACATGGCCGCAATCACGGTCCTTAGAGACTCCTGGTGATAATGAGTTTTGACCACAACGGAATTGAGATCCTTGAGGTCTAAGATCAAATGGCAGCTGCCATCTTTCTTGAAAACCACAAACAGGTTGGAATAGAAAACCGAACCCATTTCCAGCTTGGGAACCAGTTCAAGGACCTCAGCCCGAGGAAAAGAAGTGAAAGAAATACTGTACCCCTCTGAGACAACCTGTAAAACCAACGGATCCACCATGGTGGCTGTCCAGACACTTCGGAAATGGCGCAGATGGCAAGTCATGCCAAAGAAGGTTGGAGGTCTTGGGCTAGGTGGAGGACTGCTTGGGCCTCCAAAGTTGCTTGGGCTTGGAGAAGGAACGTGGAGTCTGGGGTTCCGTCTGGGTCGTGGCGTGCACCTCAGCCTGAAGGGGACAAAAAAGACTATTCCGTCTGATCTGATGCTTCCTTTTGGAAACTAAGGGCAAGAGGATGCACTTGCCCCCAGCGGCCTCACTGATGAGGCCCTTCAGCTCCGGCCCAAATAAGGACATTCCCAAAAAGGGCAACAAAAGTAAGGATTTCATAGAGATCGTATCCACGGATCAGATCTTAAGCCAGAAAGCGCGTCTGCCAACCACGGACATGGAGGAAACCCTAGCTACCAAATGGATAGCATCAAAGATAGCTGCAGAAACATAATGTTGAGCTTCAAAAATGTTGGCTAGAAGCCACAACAAGTCAGCAGTGGGAGCACCCCGACATACAGCTACAGTCAGCTGTTCTGTCCAGACAGTAATGGCCCTGTTTACTCAAGCAGCAGCGAAAGAGGGACGTAAGGATGTGCCTGAAGTAGAAAAGATGGATGTTAGAAAAGCCTCAAGCTGTCTAACAGTCCAGTCCTTAAGCACAGAAGCGTCTGACACAGGCAGAGATGTGGATTTAGAAAGTCTACAAATTGGGGCATCCACCTTAGGGGGTTAAGCCCACTGAGCTAGGGCCGCATCTGAGAAGGGATATAACTTAGCAAACTTTGTAGACAAAGTAGACTTCTTATCAGGATTTTTCCACTCATCTAACACAAGCTAATCAAGAGTTGGATTAGGTGGAAAAGAAAAAAGTACACTGCTTCTTAGGTATGTGAAACATATCAAAAGGGTCCTTAGGAACTTCAGAAACGAGAGGAATGTTCAGATTATTGAGGACTGCCTGGATTAAGCCCTCAGCTGAGGGTTCGGGGTCAGCCTCAAAGGGGTCCGCAAAGAATTGGGAGGAAGCTTCCTCAGAACAGTCACCCTCATCTGAGTACGCCAATAATTCCTCCTCAGAGGAATCTGACACATCAGGAACACCCTGTTTGGGAACGGAAGACCTGAATGTAGTAGGGGGCTGCAAAGTCTGGAAGACCCCCTGCAATTGTGTGGGAAGGAATTGCAAAGTAGACCTTAACTCTTTAGTACAAGCCTTAAACTCCTGCATCCACAGTGGCTCTAGTAAATGGCTGGAGGTCCCTGGAGAAGAGGTAGGGGCAGCAGCACATGAAGGGCACAAATGACCTGAGTATTCTCTAGGAAGCCCTTCTTGACATGAGGAGCAATGCACAATGAGGGTCACAGACACCCCAGTATCCTTAGTCTTATGTCTAGATCCAAGTCTCGACGGGTCTAACATCCTAACAGGATATAAACGTCTGAAAGTATTAGGTAAAGCCCAAATACAGTGTCTTAGATTAAAATCTTCACCCCTGAAATAGCGAAAATACATTTAACTGGCAGGCGAAGGGTTAATCTGCTGAGAAGAGGAGGAGAGTCCAAGCCCTGAATAGGATACTCGTGAAGGGAAAGGAGAAAATGGTGTCTGCGACGACAGCCAATCAGAAATGAGCGAGCAAAACGGGTGCTCATAGGAAATGTAGTTTCCCTTCAAGTTCCCCAAAAACAGTGCCCAAGCCCCCTGAGACCCCCAAAAGACTCAGAACGTTAACCGGATGACATGACAAGGGTAGACAAACAGAATGAACAGTCTCTGAAGTCACTACGATGTCACGGTTTTATTGAACACTCAGACAATTCGGTAGGTTAAAAAGCTTTATTAGACAATATAAAGCGCAACAAGGCCCCTCATGGGTCCAAACTTTTAACAACAGTAAGCAAGTTTGACACAGGACAGGGCATACAAATAGCAGTACAATACTGGAGGCTTTACCGGCCTTACCGAATACCGGGTAAGGCAGCCTGAAGGCAAATGCAACAAGGACTTGGGAGGCTCTACCAGCCTTACCGAATACCGGGTAAGGCAGTCTGTATCTGGCGCAACAAGGAACTGAGGAGGCTCTACCGGTCTTACCGAATACCGGGCAAGGCAGCCTGTATCTGGCGCAACAAGGAACTGAGGAGGCTCTACTGGCCTTACAGAATACTGGGCAAGGCAGCCTGTATCTGGTGCAACAAGGAACTGAGGAAGCTCTACCGGCCTTACTGAATACCGGGTAAGGCAGCCTGTATCTGATGCTACAAGGAACTGAGGAGGCTCTACCGGCCTTACCGAATACCGGGCAAGGCAGCCTGTATCTGGTGCAACATGAAACTGAGGAGGCTGTACTGGCCTTACCGAATACCAGGTAAGGCAGCCTGTATCTGATGCCACAAGGCACTGAGGAGGCTCTACCGGCCTTACCGAATACCAGGTAAGGCAGCCTGTATCTGGTGCAACAAGGAACTGAGGAGGCTCTACCGTGATGCTGGCAGATAGGAAGTAATAGGCTGGCAACGTACAGTGGGGCAAAAAAGTATTTAGTCACCCACCAATTTTGCAAGTTCTCCCACTTAAAAAGATGAGAGATGCCTGTAATTTTCATCATAGGTACACTTCAACTATGAGAGACAGAATGGGGGGAAAGAATACAGGAAATCACATTGTAGGATTTCTAATGAATTCATTGGTAAATTCCTCGGTATTTGGTCACCTACAAACATGCAAGATTTCTGGCTCTCACAGACCTGTAACTTCTTCTTTAAGAGTCTCCTCCACTCGTTACCTGTATTAATGGCACCTGTTTGAACTTGTTATCAGTATAAAAGACACCTGTCCACAACCTCAAACAGTCACACTCCAAACTCCACTATGGCCAAGACCAAAGTGCTGTCGAAGGACACCAGAAACAAAATTGTAGACCTGCACCAGGCTGGGAAGACTGAATCTGCAATAGGCAAGCAGCTTGGTGTGAAGAAATCAACTGTGGGAGCAATTATTCGAAAATGGAAGACATACAAGACCACTGATAATCTCCCTCGATCTGGGGCTCCACGCAAGATCTCACCCCGTGGTGTCAAAATGATCACAAGAACGGTGAGCAAAATCCCAGAACCACACGGGGGGACCTAGTGAATGACCTGCAGAGAGCTGGGACCAAAGTAACAAAGGCTACCATCAGTAACACACTATGCCGCCAGGGACTCAAATCATGCAGTGCCAGACGTGTCCCCCTGCTTAAGCCAGTACATGTCCGGGCCCTTCTGAAGTTTGCTAGAGAGCATTTGGATGATCCAGAAGAGGATTGGGCGAATGTCATATGGTCAGATGAAACCAAAGTAGAACTTTTTGGTAAAAACTCAACTCGTCGTGTTTGGAGGAGAAAGCATGGGGGTGGAAACATCATGCTTTGGGGCTATTTTTCTGCAAAGGGACCGTGTAAAGGAAAGAATGAATGGGGCCATGTATCGTGACAATGAGCCCAAACACACCGCCCGGGCAACGAAGGAGTGGCTTTGTAAGAAGCATTTCAAGGTCCTGGAGTGGCCTAGCCAGTCTCCAGATCTCAACCCCATAGAAAACCTTTGGAGGGAGTTGAAAGTTCGTGTTGCCCAGTGACAGCCCCAAAACATCACTGCTCTAGAGGAGATCTGCATGGAGGAATGGTCCAAAATTCCAGCAACAGTGTGTGAAAACCTTGTGAAGACTTACAGAAAACGTTTGACCTCTGTCATTGCCAACAAAGGGTATATAACAAAGTATTGATATGAACTTTTGTTATTGACCAAATATTTATTTTCAACCATAATTTGCAAATAAATTCTTTAAAAATCAGACAATGTGATTTTATGGATTTTTTTGTCTCATTCTGTCTCTCATAGTTGAAGTGTACCTATGATGAAAATTACAGGCCTCTCTCATCTTTTTAAGTGGGAGAACTTGCACAATTGGTGGCTGACTAAATACTTTTTTGCCCCACTGTAACTGCTAGTGACTGGATAGCACTGACCGGTGTACATAACGGAGGCCACAGAGAATCACAGGCTGGGCATATAATGGATAGGCAACGTTAACCGCTTAGTGACTGGATAGCACTGACTGGTGTACGTATCGGAGGCCACAGAGAAGCACAGGCTGACGTATAATGGATAGGCAACGTTAACCGCTTAGTGAGTGGATAGCACTGACTGGTGTACGTATTGGAGGCCACAGAGAAGCACAGGCTGGGCATAATATGGATAGGCAACGTTAACCGCTTAGTGACTGGACAGTACAGACTGAATGTACGTAGCGGAGGCCACACTGATACACAGGCGTAAGGTAATCGGGGCAACAAATCTGACAATAGCGGGAGCAGCACAAACAGCATAAGTCAGACAATGCCTGGATCAGTATCAGAGAGCGGTAGTCAGCCACAGCCAGAATTGGCACACAGAGAGCGGTCGTCAGCCCAAGCCTGAATCGGTACACAGGAGTGGTAGTCAGCCAAAGACTGGATCGGTACACCGGAGCGGTAGTCAGCCAAAGCCTGGATCAGTACACCAAAGCGGTAGTCAGCCAAAGCCTGGATCGGTACACAAGAGCGACAGTCAGCCAAAGCCTGGATCGGTACACCGGAGAGGTAGTCAGCCAAAGCCTGGATCGGTACACAGGAGCAGCACAGGAATGAGGTCAGACGAAAACCGGATCAAACACGGAACAGGAGCGCAGGAAAACGTAAGGTCAGAGACACCACGAAAGGGCACCGGCCCAATGACAGGAGGGCGTATATAAAGGCTAGCCCTGGGAGGGGCTAGCCAGCTAACACCAATAAGAGGCAGCCAGGCACAAACCCGGAAGTAAGAATGTCGACATAGAATCACAGACACCGTGATATACGATGAGCGGATGCAGAGATATGTCTAAAGTGTAAAGTCCCATAGAGGTGAATGGAGCATGGCATCTATGCGTTAAAGAGTGCCTTAAAGGCACGGAACTCAAATAATGCTAAATGAGCAAAGTAAGTCTAAAAGTAGAAAAACACATAAGAATCACCAGAATAAAAGTAATTAACACTAAACCCAGTAAGGAAAGTGCAACAATCCCCATAAGAGTGCTCAACATGGCAAACAAAGGGTAAATTTACCACAGAAATCCCTATGCTCCAGACCCCCAACGGACATACATATAAACCCAGTGAGTGCAGGAGTATGTAGTAGGAACTCCAACGGAGACCCCTGTGCAGAGGGGAAGCGTGGACAAGTGGATGTCAGCACTCAAAGGGTTGTTCACCTTTTCAGCAGGTCTTCTGGCTTCACATTACCATTAGTAAAGAAGAAGCCTTAGTGGGCTTCTCCTATGAAAAAAACATGAAAGACAAGAATTTCCCCTCAGGGCTGGAAGGTCCACAACAGCACCTGGGAACGGAACACTCCACAATTGGGACATCAGTAATGGTAATCCGCCTAATGGTGGGTATTCCATTTCTGTCACAGTGCCTTACCTCGGCCTGCGCCATTCGGTCGGGAGCAGGGTTCTGGACTGACACTCCTGCGTCATTGGCTACGTCCCTTTTTGCCTGCGGCCTCCTCGCATATGGTGCCTTGTTACTGCCATCATTGATCAGGAACTTGCCTGGATGCCTATTATAGGCCCAGCCTGGGGGACCTAATTGGTCCCACCTTCTCCTACTCCTTTATAAACCTCTATGTGCCTGTGTATCATTACCCTTATGTTGTTGTTCAGTGCCGTTCTAGTTCCTGGTGTTCCTGTATCCTGTGTATTACCCTGGCTTGTCTGACTATCCAACCTGGAGCTGACCTGGGGCTCTGTCCAACTATCCTCCCAGTGTTGCCTACTATAATTGGCCATCCTATCTGGTGCAGACCTGTGGCTCTAGCTGACTATCTGCTCTGTGTATGACCCTGGCTTGTCTGACTATCCTAACTGATGCTGACCGGTGGCTCTGTCTGTTTGCTCCGCTGTGTTGCCCGTTACCCACAGACACCCATCCTGGTGCAGACCTGGGGCTCTGGCAGACTCCGGCCTTACTGAATGCAGGCGTGAGTCAGTAATCTCCACTGTTGCGATCCTTTATCGGAGATGAGCTCTCCCCAACTGACTGCATGCATGAGTCAGTGTTCTAAGTTGTAGCTACCTAGCAGTAGACTTCGGGTCATATCCGGTACTCCACTCACTACCACTGAGACTACCAGTTGGCTCCAGCCTAGTCTCCAGCAGTTGTGGTTGACTCATTGGCAGACTCCTATTTCTGATAGAGTATCTGGCATTTTCCGTCACTTATTCTAGTTATTCTAGCTATTTGCATTGCTACCTATTATTCTAATAAAGGTGATTTTAACTATACCGTCAGACTCCTTGTCTTGTTTGCAAACCGTAACAATATCTAACAGAAAACAATAAATATAACTAAAACTAAGCAGAACTGTTCTCATGCCTTGCTTGATCAAGGAACAAATCTTACTGGATGGGGATTGGCTGGTGCACAGCTAAGGAGGGAAGGAAGGCTCCACCCTGCACTTCTTTTCAAGAATTGTTCCTGCCTACTTAAAGGGGCAGTCACCTTCTCAAAGTTACCTTTAACCTATATTTGACGACAGAGAAATAGCATTTTGGAGCATTTAGCCAATTTAATTCTTTATATAGTTTAGTACTATAGCCACCACATTTCGGGGGTACTCGAAGGGCAAAAATTATTTTGGATTTAATTTATTTTTTTATAATATTTATATAGAATTCTAGATTAAGACCATTCATTTAAAAATATGTACATTTATATAAAGATTAACTCATGAAGGACCAGATACTGTATAATGCACTTCTTCACAAGGAGTTGCACCCCCATATGATCCTTAAAGGGTTAAGAACCTTTTTTTTATTGTTGTTGAAGGAGTAGCAAGTGTTGCAAATATATAAATATGCTTAGTAGATGGTATAGGAATTCTGTATTGTTCCTTTATAGAAATTCTAATGCTCCTTTCATGTGGGTAGTGATTCTGCACTGGTAATGTCACCATTGTGAAAGAATTATATGCTAGGCTATTGTGTCTTTCACATATGCAACTATTGCCTCATCTGAACACATTTTTACTGTGTTCACACAGGAACACAGTAAAGATGTAGTAAAGAAGGTCTGCATGGTGGTATATAAGGCTGCCTGCTGGCTTTTCACTAAAGTGATATTGATTTAGAAACTTAACAAGTAATCCATCAACACAGACTCACATTCTTGTAAGCAAGATATGAATTACCAATGAAGAATCAAAGGAAAAGAGGAGAGAGCTTAGGGGGAAGGAAAAGTGAAGAAAGAATACAAAGAAGGTCAAAGCTACCATACTGACTGAGAATCCAGACCCCTAAGCCCCTCTCTGTTACCACATTAGGGGATTGATTCTATTACCAGAAATCAATCTTTTATATCTTGAGAAAGGAAGGAGTCCCCTATAGATAGGTGTTTTTAATTGCATACACACTGGAATCCATCATTTCAATGTACATTTCATCTTAAAGGAGCCTTGCTCCAATCAACGTGTTTCCAAACTTTCTCAAGTTATTGTTTTTATTTTAGTCAGACTTGTAGGTACTTGCCAAATTATGAGGTACCTTGACGTTGGTGGCAAGCTTATACCACTTTGGCCAAAATGGGAACAAAATCCTCAAGTTTATTTTCTGATTTAGTAATGATTATTATATATGCCTAAGCTAGGGCACACATTCACATATTGATATAGAGCGCAGGATTGATCTTTCTTTGCACTTGCAGTTTGGGTTTCGACCTGATAATTGGGGGTTATGGAGAACCCTCTCTTTCTTTCCTTGCTGCCACTTTACATTAATTAATCCATCTCTTTTAATTTATACACTAAATGTATTCACTGTGGTTAGTTTAGCGCTGTAAGCTTTTTCTGTTTTTTTTTTTTTTAAGTCAGGTTTTATTATCCTTTTAGCCAACTTGTGAAAACAAAACAAGAGGTAATTATACTTACAGCCAGTCAAAAAAAAGCCCATAGGAAACAACTAAAAACAATGTGCAACTAGTATCCTATTACTCACTTTCAGTATTAGCGCCTGCTTTGTGGTTACATTTAAGTTGGAAATTCTGTGCCTCAGAGGTTGAGGCGTAGAAGCCATAACGACAGTTTCAAAATCAACGTTGTTCAAATAAAAGCAGTGCAGAACACAGTATACAGCATAGAAATCCAACATAAAGTGCCCCCCTTTGACATATTAAGCCCCTTTTTAAAAGTCGACTTGCAGTGCTTTCTTTCACCATTTTAATTCGACTAATATTGTTCACATTCCACATTTAACCCTTCCCCTTCAAAATTCGACTTACAGTGCTTTCTTCACCACATTAATTCGACAAATATTGTTCACATTCCACATTTTAACCCCTCCCCCTTTAAAATTCGACTACAGTGCTCCCATGACTTTCTTTCACCATTTAAACTCGACAAATATTGTTCACATTCAACATTTTAACCCTTCCCCGACTTATAGTGTTCCTATGACCGTCTTTCTCCGTTTTAATTCAAATAATATTGCTCCCATTCAACATTGTTTACTCTCCAATTTTACTGCAAAATACAGACTCTTTATGTGTCACAATGATTCCTGTACAAGAATGTATAATTTGCTGTGCTAAGTGTGAAAGACCTCTCACTCCTACTATTTGATGGCAAAACCCATTTGATGTTTTAATGCTACAGTAACAAGTGATACTAACCCCTCCTTTACTTTTGTAAGGAAGGTTAATGAATAAGTGTGACCCAATTTACATAACAATTAGTTAGTGAACTTTTTCTAAAAAGGAGGAAACTGATAATTTCTCATCCATGAAAATTTGATTCAGTTTAAGTTTAACGCAACTGACATCCAGAACAGTTGATTTTCATGAAATCAAGACAGTATATTTGGCTGCCACAAAAATAAAACAATCAATTTGCACACAGCATAGGGATGTCAAGAGTCTTTTTAATCTTATCTAATCCAGAAGTAACAAGATACCGTCAAAGCATTATTTTATAAGAAAACGCAAGAGGATTGACATTTATAGAACTCTTAGCAACATTAAATAAAATCTGATTCCAGCCTACCTCATCAAGGGGTTTAGGAAAGTCTCCAGACCAATTGTTAGTGTATGCGAGACTGAAAGCATTAGTTTGCCCGTAGATCAGACTGTCAAAGATAGTTTTCAAGCCTCAAGATTTAGGTCTATAAATGCAAAGGTGCTAAAAAGTATTCATAGGTTGAGGTGACATTCTTAGGTAAAGAGGTAAAGGGCTTGAATTAAAAAGGTCCGATGCCAAATTAAAACAGCCAACTGTATTTTTTCAAGCACGGTAAGCGATTCAATTACCTGTGCTATGAAAAAATGCCAGCAAAAATAGCCCTGTCAGCCACAAGTTAGATACCCATTCAAATGAAACCCCTGCCGGCCACAAAAGTTAGATGCCCGTTCAAAATTAAAAAAAAAAGCCACATAATGCAATTCAATTGACTTTAAGATCAGATAAGGTACTGTACGCCTAAAATGTGTTCAAAGTTAGAAGAATTAACCCTATGAGTGCCAGTGAGGTATAATTACCCCACCGGCACTCATAGGGTTAACCCGACTAAGTAACAAGGCCACAGACCATAAAAAGTAACACTTACCATTAATCCTCATGTCCCACAGAGTCTTCAGCACCCTGGTCAGCTAATGTTCATCTTCTTTCTTCTTATTTTCCCTTCTTTCTTCCTTCCCCTGGTCCTTCTGTCTTCTATCCTGTTCCTGTAAACAAACTGAGATATTATTATATGTTGCAAAAAACAGAACCCACACATTAACCCCTTGAGTGCTAGAGGGTTACGCAACGCATTATAGAGCAATGCGTTGCATATCTCTCTGGGGCTAAAAGTATTAACATATGCATCAATGTGTGGGTCATTAAAGTAAAAAGTCTCTCTCTCACTCTCTCTCTATATATACAGCCAATAGTCTCCACATATATCCCCATTAAACATTTCCCCACAGGACTCGAAAAGTTGAGAAAAATATTTAATGTACAGTAAGGGAATAAATTATTTGATCCCCTGCTGATTTTGTACGTTCTATAATTTTAATGGTAGGTTCATTTGAACAGTGAGAGACAGCATAATAACCAAAAAATCCTGAAAAATGCATTTCAAAAATGTTATAAATTGATTTGCATTTTACTGAGTGAAATAAGTATTTGACCCCTTTGCAAAACTTGATTTTTTTGGATTTGGAAGGGGAAGGGTTATTTGTCGACTATGAACAATATTTGTCGGATTAATGTGGTGAAAGAAAGCACTGCAAGTCGACTTTTAAAAGGGGGGGTTAATATGTTGAGGGGGGGCACTTTATGTCGGATTTCTATGCTGTATACTGTATTATACACTGCTTTTGTTCAAACAACGATGGTTTTGAAACTGTCGTTATGGCTTCTATGGCTCAACCTCTGGGGCGCAAAATTTCTGACTTAAATGTAACCACAAAACAGGCGGTAATACTGAGCGTATAATTACCGCTGATTTTGTTTTCACAAGTGGGGTATTAGGATAGCAAAAATGGACTTAAAAAAAAACAACTCCTTTTTTATTTTTAGCGCTGGTAATAGAATCGAGCCCCTGGGATCCAGAAATCTTGCTGATTGATAGGGGCTCAAATACTTATTTCACTCAGTAAAATGCAAATCAATTTATAACTTTTTTGAAATGCGTTTTTCAGGATTTTTTTGTTATTATTCTATCTCTCACTGTTCAAATAAACCTACCACTGAAATTATAGACTGATCATTTCTTTGTCAGTGGGCAAATGAACAAAATCAGCAGGGGATCAAATAATTTTTTCCCTCACTGTATATAGATATTATTTTTCTCTTTCTGTGGTGCGTGTGCAGCCGCTATGGCACAGAAAGGCAGAATAAGCACAGATCCTCCCCAGTACCTTACCGGCTGATGCCCGTTCCATTGTGAAGGGACTTGAACAGAGTCTTCCTTTATATATGGGCAGTCTCTGGTCAAATTTCCTCACAGCCATTGGCTGGGATGTGTGCTTGCAAAGCTTATTGTTTGGGATGTGTGTGAGGTGGGGAATTAGCGGAACCTGCTCAAAGCTGAATGATCAGGATGTGCATAAGCACACATTCCAGCCAATAGCTGTGAGGGAATTTGAACAGAGACGGTCCACAAAGGCAGTCGGGGGGGGGGGTGTCTGTGCTTATTCTGCCTTTCCTGCCACTGCGGCCGCACACAGCGATGGAGAAAGAGAAAAATAACATCGATATACACTGGAAATATATTTAGCTACTTTTCGATTCGTATGGAGAAATGTTTAATGGGGATATATGTGTAGACTTTTTACATTAATGACCCATACTTCTCTGCATATGTTAACCATCTGAGCCCCAGAAAGGTACACAACGCATTGCTCTGCAATGTGTTGCGTATCCCTCTGACACTAAAGGGGTTAAACTATGCATACTACGCAAGGTTTTTTTTTATGCAACATATATTAATATCTCAATTTTTTACAGGTACAAAATGTGAAGATAGAAGACAGAAGGACCAGAGGAAGAAAGTAGATAAGAGAAATAATGAAGATAGAAGGAGAAAGACGGTGGATGACAGGTAAGTGTAACACAGATAAGTTAACAATCGGTGCTTTACAGTATGTCAGACACAGAAAGTTAGCTTTTTCCTTTCATATTCCCATTATTGCCGCTATTTAGCGGCGTTTTGGGAAATGAACGCACAAAACGGATGTTTGGCTGCAAGACCTTTTCTGTGGCCTAACGTACATTGTGCTTTTAGCTGGTAGGGCCACTGAATAAAGATTTAGACATTTTATTCTGTCGGTCGGTAGTCAATTTGGCCCTCCTGCATATTTTACCTGACCTCTTTAAATCGAGCCCAAAGTGTGCTAATTACATATTACAAACGTATGCAGTATCTGATGTGAAGAGACAAGTGGAACAAAAGTCAAAACATTAGCTCAGCCCAAAAAAGTGACTGACAGAGGAAATCATATTCAGAACACAAAAAGAAAAGGGACTTTGAGGTATGTCAAAGAAATAGGGTGTTATCCATCAGTCGCACAGTAGGCAGATGTTCTGACACTAATTTAAATTTGTCCTTTATGGAGTTCCAAATTTTAAGGGAATAGGTAAAGGCCTGAGACAAGTGAAAGAGTCTCAAAGACAGGTGCTACCCATAAGGAGGCTTGGATATTAATTCTGTCACAGAAGGCCCCCTCAGGGTCTGACCACCTGAGTCTGTCCTTGCATGAATGAAGCAAACCCAGTTTGGTGACCTAAGTCACTTCGTAGGGTCTGTTAATAGTGGAGACCACAGACCCCTGTGAAACCAATGTAGCATCATAATGTTATGGCTAATTCTTTAATCCTTAATGTTCTGTCTGACCAAATAAATCTAAGAATTTTATGATGCATACGTTTTAGGTCTCTCTGGTAGGAATAGTGATAGTTAACACTGGAAGAAAGCAAGCGACACTATAGCACAGGTAAATAACAAATGACATAGATTAAGAATCTGAAATAGTATGAGAGACTCGTTGCTGTGGTGTTAGTCCAAGGCATTCTAAACCTTGATACAAGAAAAAAAGAAAGGACTGCATTCATGCAAGAATCCAAAGCATTTTTTAAATGCAGCTTTATTAGGAGACAATCAAAGGAGGTCAAACAATGCCAAAAATATAATCATGGTCTTATGTACTTTGGATGTATAGTGCTTAATCGTAGACCAAATCTGTACTTTCCATTAACCAGATGATTTAAAAATTCAAGGAGTACACCCTCCAGTAGCTGGACAATCATGATAACTCGTCAATTTACATACCTTGCTCAAACACACAGACAAGAGACCTCACATCAAGGGCAGAAATGCCAGAATTATGCTCATAAAGTAACACTCTTTGGATGCTTACATTTATACAAAATCTGCTAGATATGGGTCAAAGACCAAAGCAATATATAAAGTAAAATAGAGAAATTACAAACCATATAATAAACAAATCGCCAGTTACAAAACACATGGGTTATAAAGATATGAAACCAGTGCACAGCTGACAAATATCCTAGTATGAAAACGGATTAAACAAAATGTGTTACATCAGATTCCCAATTAAGAACCTGTGGCACTCTACCGTAAAGGATGAATATGAAAAAAACTCCCCTTGTGAGAGTATCCTGGATCTGTCCAGTCCATACAAGGCACAGAGAAGCCTGCAAGGTCCGAATCATGCTGTACAGAAAAATGCTGTGCCACACCAGTTTTATAATCCCTTTAATTAATGTTACTAATATGGTCTCTTATACTACTTTACAAGGATCTATTGGTTTTATCAACATATTGAATCATGCAGATGGAACATGTAATGACCTAGACAACATGTTTCTCATCATAATTCAATCCAGTCACTGGTGATTTGAAAACTTAAATAAGAGCAACCCACTGACAACAACTACACTTCTTGCTATCAAAACTATACATTCCTACAGTATCAAGCCAGTTGAAATGTGTAACATTTCTATCACCCAACACATATTTGGAGACAAGCAATTGCCCAGGGTACATGCTATTCTTGAAACAAACTTACAACCTTTTTGAAGCACAGAGTGTATTCCCCTGTCAGCCATAAGAACAGAAAGATGTTGTTTGATCATTGTTATGATTTTATAAAATCCCCTTCTATATGTGGTACTAAATATAACTTGATCTTACCAGGAGTTTTCCACTCATCCATAAGGATCTGATCAAGAGAGTTATTGGGTGGAAAAACATACTTTCTGGAAGATATCCAGAGATGGAGTCCCCCCCAGGAGATGGGTCAGAGACCCAGAGGGGAGAGGATCTGCCACATAGGAATCTCCATAATATACTCATATTGCCCATCATCATCATCATCATCATACTGAAGGCAAATCCTCAGAGGAGACCCTAATAACCTAAGAATGACCCCAGGTCTCCAGGAGTGAAGTACATCCTGGAGGTACTGAAAAGAGCAGTGTCTTAACTAATGCATGATCTGTGCTAGAAGGACCTGCTGGAGTAGTTGGGGCCACTGCATAGGAGGGGCAAACAGACCCTGAATATTCCCAAGCCTGTATGGCAAGAGGAACATTGAATGAGAGGGTGTATGTTAAGCCACTGAATCTTTTGCCTACAATTTACCCCTCCCCCATGCCCTTAGAGTCCAAGATGTCACTAAAAAAACTAGTAAATACTATATAAAATGTCCCCAGAATGGAGATAAGAGCCCTAAAAACCCAGAAATATACTTATCTGGCAAGGGCATGGTTAATCTGGAGAAGGAGAGCAACAAGAGTCAGCCTCTGTGTAGGATAAGCAAGAGAGAAGTAAGATGGCCCCAGAAAATTATCAGTCAATTGGAAGAAAGCCCTCAAAACTAGTGTTTTACATAATGTAGTCATCTCTGTTGCTTGTTGACTAATAATGCCTACAATTCCATTCATAGATCATAGCAGCCCCCCTGGGTACTCAGAAAGTGGACCAGATGATAGAAAATGAGGAGACAAGAAGACAGAGCCCTCCCTGACCGTCGTAGCCCAAATGATTGCAGAGATATGTTTCATAGAAGTTTTACCCGTAGAAGTCAACAGAGAAAAGAGGGCCACAGGCGGTCTCCAGTTCAAAAACCCCAGGGAACATCAGAGGGAGTCTTAAAACAAAGATCCAAGTAGTGGGGAAATGAAAATAAGTCCCCCATAAGCATTCAGATGCATAAGATCTCCAATCAGCAGAGAAAGGGTTAATCCAAAAAATAACATAGAAAAAGCAGACACTGTCACTCCAGATGCCTCTTACAGAATAATAACAATACCCATAAAAAGTGCCAGAGCATAACTAAGCTCACATCAACCTCTGTACAGAGGGGCAACACAGATTGGGACATAAAGTGGACCAAGGCACTTAAGGGTTCCTCGCCAGTCTTCTTTCTTCAGGTTACCACCACAGGAGAAGGACAGTGTCTCAAGAGACCCTATCATGAGAGAAAACTTGTAAACAAGACTCCCTTCACAGGGAAGAATAAGACCACAGAGGACCTGTGAACTGGGCAATCCAACAACAGGGAAGCCCAGTGATGGTAACCTGCCTAATGGAGCATTATACAGCCCCATATATGAAAAGGAAAATAATAAAAACCTAAGAAAAACTAAGAGGATGGCCTTTCCCGTCCAGCTTGCTTATAGGAGACATGGATTCTGGGAGTTAGTAGGCTGGCAGGTTGAGCTTGAGGAGGGAGTCTTTTTGTGATATGCCCTGCCCTCCAGGAGGGAATCACCCCCCATGGTACCTGTGTTCTGTATTGTACTAAGAGTAAAGCGAGGTAGCCATAGGAAATGCAGGATACTAGTAGAGTAAAAATGATACCTTTATTGGCTGAGAGGCTCTGGTAAAAGGTATCATTTTTACTCTACTAGTCACCTGCATATTGAACTAAGAGAAAGTATTATTGACAGATGCAGCATACTCTGCAGAAAGAAAGTATTTTTGTAGCACACCTTCAAGAACAGTATCTGTTTATAGGTTACTGATATGTTATAGGGTAGTTTTAACCATTGGAATATGCATTGTGAGTTAACACTAAAAATACATTTTGCACTCCTGCTTAATTGGGACAATTGTTGGAGATGGATGTATATAAAACTAAACACATTTGGTATAAAAAAAA
The DNA here is from genome assembly GCA_037306005.1 of Rhinophrynus dorsalis. Lineage (NCBI taxonomy): Eukaryota > Metazoa > Chordata > Amphibia > Anura > Rhinophrynidae > Rhinophrynus > Rhinophrynus dorsalis. Next base: position 594,357,022 of record CM074718.1, read on the forward strand.
ACGGATAGTAATGTTTCACAAAAGCAGCAAATTCAATTAATCTTCATAGTATTTGGGCCATGGAGAGTGTTATTTCAATACCATCAGAGTTGTAGTTCAAGAGTAATTGAATGATAAAGTATCCCCCTCCCTCCCCTTTTACCTAGTGTAAGCCACCTCCCCTCAGATGTGGAATCTGGTCCACAGACCAAACAGCTCACAGCAAGGGGCAATCTTCTTACTGTGAGAACAATGAAAGCCCTGCGCCCATTGACAGGTTTTTCAGGTTTTTCCCTTATGTTAATTGAAGATTGTCCCTCTCTGCAATCCACTTGGAAACCACCCTGCTTCTCTGAGCGGAGCAGTGTTACATCAGTAAAAGGGGCAAGAGGGGGATACTTTATTATTCAATTACTCTTGAACTACAACTCAGACAGTACTGAAATAACATTCTCCATGGCCCAAATAATATGAAGATTAATTGGAGATGCTTTTATTATGAAACACTACTATCCCTTTAACTTTGGGTACAACCTTACATTTCTTAGATATATAATTTATGACTAATATTTTTGTAATGTATTTTAAACAATTTTTGAAGTACATGAAGCAAGATGCTAAAAATTAACTTGCCTCAATAAATTGGCACAAGACCCACCACGCAAAATATTAATATATTTTAAACAATGTGTAGTCTTTAAAATAAACATCAGTTTTATATGCACAGTAGCAGTTTATTGAGTTTTATGGTATATCTTAAATCACTAAAACCAGTTTTGGAGAAGGATCTGCAAGAAGGAATAACCTTTTCAGTGGGCTTAGTTTACTAGCAGATCGTTCAGCCATAATAAGACAAAAATAATTTAATAGAGAAAGGGATGAGAACAGTCTACCTGTGCCCAAAACATTTTACAAATTCTGGTTAGGGTGAGCGCATTTCAATTCTGCCAAAGTATGTACATTCTAATTGATTTAAACAGTGACTTTAACCTATTGAATGCTAGCAAAGTCCTCAACACATTGTAAAGCACTATACTGAAGACCCTTTAGCATTCAAGGAGTTAAAAGCCTCAACACATTTTAAAGCACTATACTGGAGACTCTTTAGCATTCAAGGAGTTAAAAGCCTCATTTAAAGTAACTAACACTTTATAATGACTTTAGTAAGAACTTTCAAAATCACCTATAATGTTAGCCATTCTTTAATTAAAACTATATTTTAGGACATTTATAGCTTTATCTATTTGACAATTTACACAATCTGGCAGTACTGTCTAGCACAGCCTGATGTACCTGATACTGACATACTGCTTTTCTTCCCAACTGCCACTTCCTACCAAGAAATACTGTCTACAGTGCATACAATGACAGATACATAATCATAAGTGTCCCATAAACTGTAGTTTTAACAAAGAATGGCTAACAAATTATTTCAAAATCCAACAAGTCATTATTAAGTGTAAGTTCCACTTTAAACCAATGATAATTCCCATTTCCCCCTATGGTATAGTTGGTTTACTCAAGAATCATGTCTCAAAAAGGCCCTATGGACTGTATGCACAAAGGCAAACATAGGGAAACCAAATGAACCATATAATATTAACCCCTTAACGTCCACTGATGTGCCAGGACCGTAACAGCTGTCCAGCACATAAGGACCAGTGACGGTCCTGGCACGTCATGGAATTAAGGGCTTCCCGCGCCGCTGCACGCCGCATGGGGAGCCGGGAATCTGCGTGCGCGTGCCGGTCGTTAAAGGGTTAATAAAAAATAGATTTTGATTTACATGGGAACTCCAATGCAATGCAAAACAACATGCTGTTACTTTTCCAGTATTGAATGGGTTAAAAGTCATATATAAATCATAGGGAATTTGGGAATGTTTTTCAAATCTGCAAATTTATTGGAAACAAATATGTTAGTAATATGGGGAATTTGTTTTTGTTCTCTATGGTTTGCTCACAAATTGTAACTTTTTAGTACTGTAAATTCTCACTATATAACATAATTGTAGTCAGGTCTGGATTTCCCAATAGGCAGAGCAAGCAACCGTGCTGTGCTGGCCACACCCACATTCTGAATTATGGGTGTGGTCAGAGCAATTTTAAGGTCCCTGCACCACTCCTGTACCCCTTTACAGGTTATTATTTAACCCCTTGGATGCAATAGAGATCTCCAACACATTTTTATCAGATTTTAAACTGAAACAACTAGTAGTAGATTGCAGAGAACAAAAGCACAAAAAATAAACTGTATAGATGTACCAGACTGCTGCATGAAGAAAGACACATATTCCTAGGCTCATTTTCCCATTAAGAATACACGAGTTACAATGGTGACAAAGGCTGGAATAGCTCCAAGTCACAGAAATGGTATATCTGATAGTTTCTTTCTCATACTTTTTCATGCAACATATCACTAAACTGAAGTTAAGTTGCTTTAAAATGTAATCCTTTAAAGCGGAACTTTCAGCTTTATAATATTGCCCCCCAATACAATAGTAATACAGCGATAAGCAAAGTAATAGTTGTATTATGGTGAATAAATCTACTTTACTGACGTAATCCAGATTCTGCAGGCATCCAGCAGACAACAGCACAGACATCTTAGTGGAAAGGTACCTCTGAGCTTGCTCTGTCTGTCCTATGCACTGCCCGGATTGGCGGTGACGTCCGTTGGTTACCTTAGGGTAAGGAAAGCTGCTGCCTGCGCAGGTGCACAGAGCTTCTCTTGCAAGCTCTGTGCTCTGGATGCCTGCCAAAGAAGGTGGATTACCTCAATAACGTAGATTTATTCACCATAATACAACTATTACTTTGCCTTTTGCTATATTACTAATTAGTTGAACAGGCCGTGTACATGGGCCACAGTGCCAGGCAGCAACAGCCATGGTGCAGTCATGCGCAGTAGAGACTGCCCGCATCGCCGCTGATAACAGAGTGGGGCGCTCCGAATTCAGACAGTAGTCCTCTCTGCACACCTTCGGCAGAGAGGACTACAGTCTGAATTCAGAGCGCCCTACTCCATTATCAGCCGCGGCACGGGCAGTCTCTACTGCGCATGACTGCAGCACGTGCAGCCGTCTGTACTGCGCATGACAGCTTCTGATGAACATACATTAGCGAATTATTATATAGAATGTATTGGGGGCAATATTATAAAGCTGAAAGTTCCGCTTTAAGGACCAGACAATGCATTGCACGTCTGACCCTTAAAGAATTGATATAGTTATTAACCCTTTGAGTGCCAGAGGCGTATCCAACACATTCATATAGTTATTAACCCTTTGATTGCCAGTGGCGTATCCAACACATTGCTTCATAATGTGTTGGATACCCCTTTGGCATCCAAAGGGTTAAGGGACATATTCAGAAGGCTTAAGAGAAGCAATTCTGGAGCAAACCAATAGCGCCAGAGGAGACAAAAACTCTCCAGATTCCTATTGCAGCGTTTAATCTTTTGAACAGTAAAACGGACTCCAATGCATTGGTAATGGATACTTCTCTAGAAGTAAGGGAGTTAGAAGCCCCATTTAATTAATCTGTAACCTATAATGTAGTTGGTTTGCTCTAGAACTGTTCATATTTAGCTTCCTGAACACAGACCTTAATCTTTTGAGTGCCAGAGGGGTATTCAACGCATTGCAGAGCAATGGGTTCCGTACCCCTCTGGAACTCAAAGGGTTGAGCAGTAGACAAGTAGAGTAAAAGTGATACATTTATTGGCTGAATGAATAGCATTAGAGTGCAAGCTTTCAAGACCACTTCGGTTCTTCATCAGGCATGTCTTGAAAGCTTGCACTCTAAAGCTATTTGGTTATCCAAAAAAAGTTTAGTCTACTTATCTCCCGTTTCATTCATGGCTAATACGGCACTACCCTTTACCTATATGACAAAAAATGTGATTTGTGTTAATGTCATGAATTCCCATTAGCACATCTATAAAATTATTATAGTACTCTTCGATTTTATTAAATACAGTAATCTTTAAAGTATAACACTATACAGCAAGTTTAAAGGGATTGTAAAGTCCCGAAAAAAGTGTAGCCAAAATGAAAGGTAGAATAAAAAAATATGTAATGCCCTGATTCCTATCTCTCAAACCTTTATGGTTTCAGAGATATAAGAAAATAAAGTAATCTGCTCCCTCCCCCTTCTCATGCGTCAGCTGCATAGCTGCCGGCATGCGATCTTGCTTCCGGGACCACACAGCAGCACTTCTGGAGCACTGTCATCGAGAGTTCCTGGTTTGCAAGCACACGTTGTAGACCATTCCTATGAAGTATTTATAGTTAGATATCTCAATGTCAGTGCTCCTGAAGAGCCACGTCTAGTCGCCCGACCAGATTCTGCTGCTGACAGCTTTACAGCTCGTCAGGCAGAAAGGGGAGGGAGCGGAGAACTTTATTTTCTAATATCTCTCAAACCATAAAGGTTTGAGAGATAAGAATAAGGGCATTACTTATTTTTGATTCTAACTTTCATTTTGGCTACACATTTTTAGGGATTTTACTATCCCTTTAAAGGGACAGTAATGTTCCATTAAAACTTGTTCTAGTTTTGTAGAACAGGAAAAAATAAGTTAAATTGCACAAACCCTATCTCTCAAACCGCTACGGTTAGAGAGATATAAGCATTGAAAGTTCCCCCCTCCCTCCCTTTCTCCTGGTGTTAGCTGTAAAGTTCACAGCAGTAGATCCGTGTCAACCGACACGAGGAGGCTCTGCAGCAGAGCCAAAATCGCGTTACTTCAAAAGAATTACTTAATTGGAAAGGTCTACAAAGTGTGCTTGCAAACCAGGCACACTTTGTAGACCTTTGCAATGAAGTAATTATTTTGCAATAACGCTATTTCAGCTCTCTCGGCAGAGCCTCCAGTTGGTCCCCGGACATGATTCCCCTGCAGTCAGCACATCACTGACATCAGGGAAAGGGGAGGGGGGAACTTTCAGTGCTTATATCCCTCAAATCGTAGCGGTTTGAGAGATAGGGTTTGTGCCATTCAGCTTATTTTTTCCTGCTCTACAGAATTAGAACAAGTTTTTATTGGACATTACTGTCCCTTTAAGCAAATCTGAAATTTAAACTTACCTTTTTGTGATAAATACTGCAAATTCCCCTCTCCAAATCTGGAAGTTTAGATAGATAGCTGCGAATCTGATTAAAGATACTGCTCTCTGATAACAGGACTTCTGACACAGCATCCAGTCGAGCATTTATTTTACTGGGAAACAGGTAATCAGGAAAAACAATGTCTCATGAAATGTTTATTTACAATATGAAACTGATATTACATGTTCCATGCTGTGCTACTTTCTTGGGTAATCTCTAAACTAAAAATTGCCTAGTAAACATTGTGTGTATGTTTTAGATAAACAAAACAGAATAAAGCATACAAATAAACATTCCATTGTATTGTAATATAAAGACCGCTTTTAACATCATTGCTTTTGGGGGGTTCCTGGGGTATGGGAGGCCACATTTCACAACCTCCCTCAAGTTCTGACATACTGGATACCACTTTAGAATCTAAGGAGTTAAAGTGTGTGTGTGAGTGACAGTATATTTATTCTACATTATTCTCTCACGTATTTTAAAGGAACAGTATTACTTCATTTTAAGGAAGTTTAAAATAGTGCATATTAAAAAAATAAATGAAAAGACCGTTCTAATGAAGAATTTCTTTGTAGTTAATGCTACTTTGGCTCTGTTGAAGAGACGTTTGGTCCCGGGACCAGGATCTCAATCTGTCAGTTAGAGCGCTGACATCTGTAAAATGGGTGGGAGGGAAATTTAGAAGCCTATAGCTCTTAAACTAGCAAAGTTTGAGAGATGGGACTTACATCTTTTCATTTATTTTTTTAATATCCTCAATTTTAAACTTCCTTAAAATGAAGTATTACTATCCCTTTAATGCAGAGAAATATACAAACCACACTATAATTTTCTTGAAAAATATGCCTGCTAGAGAATCAAGTCTAAATCAATTATTAAAAAACAGCATATTCCTCCTTAAAACTTAATCTCTTTAATCATCTGTACATAAGGCTCTGCTAGTTCTAATAATCTGAAACAGTAATGCAGTTTGTACTCAATAATCCTCATAATGAAAAAAAGGCATCCAACACATCCAACACAAACTGACCTATTTTTTACCTCCTTAAGCATGCCAAAATGTGCATTGTAGATCTGAGTTTAATACATATTATAAAGATGCTATCATCTGATATAGGTTGCTTCAAGTAGGATCAATATGATACAGAAATACCACAAAATGTCTGCATATGTCCAATCTACATCAATGCTGACAATACAGTACACTACCCGAAAATAGGATTTTACCTGTTAAATCCTTTTCCCTTAGTTCATACAGGTTACTGGTAACTTTGGGTAGGCGATCAGCCCCTTTAATAGGCAGGAACAATTCTGAGAAGTGACTGCTGGGTGGAGCCTACCTCCTCTCCTTAGCTTGCAGCTAGCCAATCCCCAACCAGTAAGATTTGTAGACTATCTATTGACTAGGTAGTAAGAAGGTAAAGGAAGACTCCTGTGAGCATGAACCCGAAAGGACCCCCACGTTCTGCCACAATAGAGCCAAGCATGGTCCCTTGACAGGGTGGGACACCAGTAACCCGTATGGACTAAGAGAAAAGGATTTAATAGGTAAGACTAAAATCCTATTTTCTCTGTCATCCAATACATGTTACTGGTAACTTTGGGATGTCCAACCATTAAGTTCCCCAGGGCGGGAAGAAAGGCAAGGACCAGGCACAGGCCCCCAAAGTCACCAGAGCACCAGTGAACCTACAGATCATAAATAGCTCAACATTAACCGCAAAGTGTCAACGGACACTGAACAGGGATAAAACAAACCCCATGAACTGTTGCACAGCACACTGAACTAGAGCCAAAGAGTACTGAGAGACTAAAGAGATCCTAGACAGGCAAGGCTGCCTCCCAGATCTTCCTCCCAAAACTGGCCAGCACATCCACACGATAGTGTTTAGAAAAAGTGTGCACACACAACCAAGTGGCCGCCTTGCACAACTGATCAGCTGAGGCCTGGTCCTTGTAGGCCCAAGAAGCCCAAATAGACCTTGCAGAATGAGCCGTAACCCTGAAGGGAACAGGCTTATTCCGAAGTTCGTAAGCTTTATGAATTGTGGACTTGATCCAAGAAGGGATGGTAACCTTGGAAGCAGGCTTCCCTGCCCTAGGACCCTCCGGAATGACAAAAAGAGTGTCCGACTGCCTCAAGGACTCAGTGCGATGAACATAGACTTTGAGACAACGCACAACATCCAGCAGATGAAGATCCCTCTCTTTGTCAGAAGTAGGGTTAGGACAGAAGGAAGGGACCACAATCTCATGATTAATGTGGAACTCAGACACCACCTTCGGGTGAAACTCTTGTGAGGTGCGAAGCACCGCCTTGTCCTTGTGAAAGACCAAAAAGGCTGGTCTACAAGACAGGGCATGCAGTTCCACAACTCGGAGAACAGAAACAAATCGCCAGGAGAAACGCCATCTTCCACGTCAGCAGACGTAGAGAAATGGTAGCCAAAGTCTCAAAGGGAGGACGCTGGAGTACTCCCAGAACCGGGTTAAGATCCCACTGAGCAGCAGGGGACTTATACACCGGACGGGTATGAGCAACACCCTGGAAGAAAATCTAGACATCAGAAATGATAGCAAGGCACCTCTGAAAGAAGACAGAGAACGCAGAAGTCTGAACCTTAAAAGAACTCAGACTGAGACTTTTATCCACACCATCCTGGAGGAAGGAAAGAAATGTAGGACGTCAAAATCCTGAGACAGGTCTTTGTCAGCACACCAGGCCAGAAAGGTAAACCAAACTTGATGGCAGGCCTTAGAGGAAACAAGCTTACGGGCACTAAGCATAGTAGCCACCACTCCAGAAGAAAATCCTTTCTTTTTCAAAATTGAGGATTCAATCTCCATGCCGTCATAGCCAGAGGATGAACATCTTCCTTCCAGATGGTAACCCTGTAGAAGGAGATCTGGACGGGTGGGGGAGTTGAAGAGGTTCCGCCACTGAAAGGTCCAGAAGCTCTGAAAACCAAGGCTGTAGGGGCCAGTATTGAGCAATCAGAATGACTGGACAGTGCTCCAGTCTCAGCTTCCGAAGAACTCTGTTCAACAGGGGTATAGGAGAAAAGATGCAAGCCAGAGGAAATGTCCATGGGATCGACAAGGCATCCACTGCCAGAGCCATGGGATCCCACCAGCGAGAGCAGAACGTTGGAACCTTCCTATTGTGCCTGAATGCCATCAGGTCGATGCATGGAAGACCCCACTGCTGGATGATGAGGTTGAACACCTCTGGATGCAGCTCCCACTCTCCTCTGTCCACTGTGTGTCAACTGAGGAAGTCTGCCAGAATGCTGTCTACGCCAGGAATATGAACTGCAGAAATGGCAGGGATATGCTTCTCTGCCCAAGATAAAATAGCCTTGACCTCTAGCCAAGCTGCAAGACTTCTTGTGCCGCCTTGCTTGTTGATATAGGCTACTGCTGTGGCGTTGTCCGATTGTACCCTGACCGGGCAATCCTCCAGTTGTCCAGTGATGTAGGACATGAAATATCACTCCAAGACGTTGATGGGAAGGAGAGATTCCTCCTGACACCACCAGCCCTGAACACTGAAGTGCCCCAACACCGCTCCCCATCCGGAGAGGCGGGCATCCATTGTCACTGTGGTCCAGAAGGGCACCAGGAAGGTTCTGCCTTTCAGGAGATTGTTTAGGTTGAGCCACCACGAGAGACTCTGCTCCACTTGAAAAGGGAGAGACAGTGATCTCTCCAGGAGATATGGACGACCCCTGCAGGCCAGGATCAGAAACCTCTGAAGTTCCCTGGTGTGAGCCATGGCAAACGGGACTGCTTCTATGGTGGAAATGAACTTCCCCACCAAGGATGACAACTTCTTGGCTGGAACAGAATCCTGAGACAGGACAGCTTGGACCTTCAGTGCTATCTGATGAGCCACTTCACCCATCAGAAACACCATCCCCCTCTGAGTGTCGAAGAGGAGGCACAGAAAGTCCATCTTCTGAGAAGCAACAAGGTCTGACTTGTCCAAGTTGATGGTCCACCCGTGATGGGAGAGAGAATGAATGTAGTCGGAAGGAGTTCCAGAGACGAGGCCTTCTGAAGGAGGACGTCCATGTATGGAGTCACCCTGATGCTGTACAACGGATATCAATGCTCCTAGGACTTTGTTGAAGACTTGAGGAGCCGTGGTCAGGCTAAAGGGGAGGGCAGAGAACTGGAAGTTCCCTCCGTTGCAGGCAAAACGGAGATACCGACTCTCTGGATGAATTGTGATGTGCAGATAGGCATCTTGAAGATCCAGAACGGCCACAAATTCCCCAGGAGATGTGGCCTCTATCACTGTGTGTAGAGACTCCTGGCGGTTGAGGGACCTGACCACAACGGAGTTCGGATCCTTCAGATCCAAAATGGGACGACAGCCCCCATCCTTCTTGGAAACAACAAAGAGGTCGGAGTAGAATCCCAAGCCCCTCTCCTGAGGGGGAACTGGCTCAAGGACCGCCTTGTCTAGCAAGGCCTGTATAGCTTCCTCGGAAAAGCGGCGCTTTTCTGCTTCCAAGGGAGAACGAGAAACAAAGGTCCTTAGAGGAGGAAGAGCGGTGAAGGGAATCCTGTATCCCAAAGCCACCACTTGTAAAACCCATGGGTCCTTCACAGAGGCCTGCCAAGATCCTTGAGCTCAGGTCTGAACAGTGAGGATCCCTGAAAAGGCAAAGACAGGACAGCCTTCCTAGAGGCCGTGTCAGCCGACGAGATCTTAAGCCAAAGAGCCCTTCTGGCTACCGCAGACATGGTAGACGCCCTGGCAACCATACGCATAGCGTCAAACAGAGCGGCAGAGACATAATGCTGGGCCTCAGCAATGTTAGCGAGAAGGCGCAACATGTCAGATGTAGGGGCTCCCTGACGTACAGCAGAATTGAGCTGTTCAGTCCAAACAGCCACAGCTCTATTTACCCATGCAGCAGCAAAGGTAGGGCGAAAGGTAGAGCCCGCTGTCGCAAAAATAGCCTTGAGAGAAGTCTCAAGCTTCTTGTCAGTCCAGACTTTAAGAGCAGAGGCATCATCCACTGGCACGGCAGTTGACTTAGAAAGCCTGGAAACTGGGGAATCCACATTGGGGGGATGAACCCACTGAGTGAGGGCTGTTTCAGAAAATGGATAAAGTTTAGCAAACTTTTTAGACACAGATGGTTTCTTGTCTGGAAATTTCCACTCCTCTGACACCAAGTGGTCAAGGGTGGGGTTAGGTGGAAAGCAGGCATGGGGCCTAACAGGCTCCTGGAAAACATCAGAGGGGTCAGAAGACGCCTTCTGCACCAAGGGAATGGACAACACAGCCTTGATCAGGCCCTCAGCCGAGGGAATGGGGTCCACCTCAAAGGGGTCCCCAAAAAACTGAGATGAAGGAACAGCTGAACAGTCAGGATCTTCAGAATCCATCAACAATTCCTCCTCAGAGGAATCAGACACATCAGGTACACCCAGCGGTTTAGGCAGGGAAGATCTGATAGGGGTGGGGGTCTGCAATAAGTGGAAGACCCCCTGTAAGGTGGATGGAAGGAGTTGTAAGGTGGACCGGAGGTCCCTGGTAGTATCTTTAAACTCTTGCACCCATATTGGCTCTAGTGTACGGCTGGAGGCCCCAGCAGGGGATTCATGGGCAGCAGCGCATGCTGGGCAAACATGACCTGAGTATTCTCTAGGCAACCCTGAGTGACATTATTATTATTCTTTATTTATATAGCGCCAACTAATTCTGCAGCGCTGTACAATTGGGAATAGACATACAGAGGTATTAAATAGTACAATCAGATGTGGAGAACAGGAGGATCAGATGGCCCTGCTTGTGAGAGCTTACAGTCTAGAGGCAGGTAGGTTTGATACAGAAGGAGTAAGTGCTATTGCGTTTAAGTGCCTCCTGCCACATGAACTGCCAGTCAGTGGGTGGGTGTGAGAAGTGCCGTTGAGTGCAGTAGTCCGTGCAAGGGGTGAATCTTGGTGATGATGTTTATGGAGGTGAGTCTTCAGGGAGCGTCTGAAGATTTGAAGGCTGGGGGAGAGTCTGATGGGGCGGGGGAGGGAATTCCACAGCTCAGGTGCAGCACGGGAGAAGTCCTGTAGGCAGGAGTGGGAGGATGTGATAAGAGCTGTGGTGAGCAGAAGGTCATGTGCAGAGCGAAGATGGCGGGCGGGAGTATATTTGGAAATGAGAGATGAAATATAGGGGGGTGCAGTGTTAGTGAGGGCTCTATAAGTTAGCACCAGAGTTTTGAATTTTACTCTGTATGCTAATGGGAGCCAGCGTAGGGACTGACAGAGGGGTGTGGTGTTAGAGAAGCCATGAGTGATGTAGATTAGACTTGCAGCAGAGTTCATTATGGACTGTAGCGGGGTTAGTCGGGTGAGAGGCAGGCCAATTAGTAAAGAGTTACAGTAGTCAAGACGGGACATGATGAGTGTTTGGATTAGAATTTTGGTAGTGTCTTCTGTGAGAAAGGGTCGGATTCTAGAGATGTAGCGGAGGTGGAGGCGGCATGAGTTGGAGATTGACTGGATGTGAGGAATGAAGGATAGGGCAGAGTCAAATGTGACCCCCAGGCAGCGTGCTGTAGGGGTTGGTGTGATGGAAGTGTTGTTAACGGTGAGGGTAATATTTGGGATAAGGCTGGTTGTAGATGGAGGGAAGATAATTAGTTCGGTTTTGCCAAGGTTAAGTTTGAGTTGATGGGAGGACATCCAGGAAGGCACAGCAGACAGACAGTCAGACACTCGGGACATGAGGGAAGGGGAGAGGTCTGGGGAGGAAAGATATATTTGGGTGTCATCAGCATAGAGATGATGGTGAAACCCAAAGGAGTTTATTAGTTTTCCAAGGGAAGCAGTGTAGATTGAGAAGAGAAAGGGTCCCAGTACTGATCCTTGAGGCACACCAACAGACAGTGGGAGGGGTGGGGAAGTGGAACCGGAGTAGGAAACACTAAAGGAGCGGTTGCAGAGATAAGATGAAAACCAGGAGAGTGCAGTGTCGCAGAGACCTAGGGAGTGGAGGGCTTGGAGGAGGAGTTGGTGATCGACTGTGTCAAAGGCGGCTGACAGGTCCAAAAGAAAGAGTAGGGAGTAGTGGCCTTTTGACTTGGCTGAGAGCAAGTCATTGGCCACTTTAGTGAGGGCAGTCTCAGTGGAGTGATGAGGGCGGAATCCGGATTGCAAGGGATCTAGCAGGGAATGGGAGCAGAGGAATTTAGTGAGCCGGTTATATGCAATGCGCTCGAGAAGCTTGGAGGCGAATGGGAGTAGGGAAATTGGCCGGTAATTTGACAGTGAGTTTGGGTCCAGGGAGGGTTTTTTTTAGGATGGGAGTGATTAGTGCATGTTTGAAAGAGGATGGGAAGGTGCCGGTTGACAAAGAGAGGTTGAATAAGTGAGTAAGGATTGGAGTTAGTAGAGGGGAGAGTTCTTGGGTGAGCTGAGATGGGATTGGGTCGAGAGGGCATGTGGTTAGGTTTGAGCGAGTGAGGAGAAGGGAGACTTCATCCTCAGTGACAGGTGGGAAGGAGCTTAGTGTGTATGTGGGAGAGGCGACAGGGCTGGGCTGGCTGGGTGGGGGTGGTAGTGATGAAACGTCATGTCTGATAGATTCAATCTTGTTCTTGAAGTGGTTGGCGAGATCTTGGGCGGAGAAGTTAGTGGAAGGTGTTTGTATTGGTGGGTTTAGAAGAGATGTGAAGGTTGAGAAAAGGCGTTTGGGGTTGGAGGAAAGATTAGAAATTAGAGAGGAGAAGAATGACTGTTTAGCCAGGGAGAGGGCAGAGCTATACGAACGGAGAATGAATTTGTAGTGTGTGAAGTCAGCTGTGGAGCTCGATTTCCTCCAGTGCCTTTCAGCAGTGTGTGAGCACCTTTGGAGGTATCGCGTTAGTCTTGTGTGCCAGGGTTGTAGTGGGGTTGTGCGTGGGTGGCGTGGAGTTGCAGGTGCAGCGATGTCAAGGGCTGAAGTGAGAGTGCTGTTGTAGAGAGCAGTAGTTTTGTCTGGGCAAGTAATGTGAGGATGGGGTTGAGAAGAGGCTGCAGGGAGGTGGAAAATTGATGCTTATCAAGAGTATGCAGATTTCTCCGCATGCGCTTGATTGTGGCGGGGGTGATGGGTTTGCGTGGTATGATGAGGTTACCGGTGAGGAGGTGGTGGTCAGAGAGGGGAAAGGGGACATTAGAGAAGTTGGAGACCGAGCAGAGGTTAGTGAAGATCAAGTCGAGGGAGTGACCATCACTGTGTGTGGGAGAGCTGGTCCACTGCGATAAGCCTAAGGAGGTTGTTAAGGAGAGGAGTTTGAGGGCAGGGGGGGTGTTGTGATGATGAGAGTAGGGACATCAGAGGACATGAAGTGAGGAAGCCAGGAGGTGAAGTGATCAAGGAATTGTGCAGTGGGACCAGGTGGCCTGTATATGACAGCGACACGCAGGGGAAGGGAGAGAAAAGGCGAAGTGTGTGAGCTTCAAATGTAGGGAAGGAGAGAGAGGGAACAGTGGGGAGTACCTGAAATATATGGTTAGGGGGCAGCAGGATGCCTACTCCCCCTCCATGTCTGTTGCCAGGCCTCGGTGTGTGTGTGAATTGAAGGCCTCCATATGAGAGTGCGGCAGTGTCTGATGATGTGAGCCAAGTTTCAGTGATGGCAAGGAGGTTTAGGGAGTGAGAAATGAACAGATCGTGAACAGCTGTTAGTTTGTTACACATGAGCAGCAACGAGCAATGGGGGACACAGACACCCCAGTATCCTTAGTTTTAGGTTTAGCCCCAAGGTCTAACGGAGTAGACTTTCTCACATGGTCAAAACGGTCAAAGTATCAAAACACCCAAAATAAAGTATGTATGATAATTAATGCACCCCAGAAACACTAATTTAATACTTATCTGGTAGGCAAAGGGTTGAACTGCAAAAGAGAGAAGGAGAGTCCAAGCCCTGCGTAGGGTACTCGATCTGCGAATACACAAAATGGCTGCCGCGACGGGAGCCAATAGGAAACAAGCACGAGAAGCGGTAGCTCATGGGAAACGTAGTTTCGTTGACAGAGTACCCCAACAGTGCCGAAGCCCCTAAGGCCCTCAACATTCCCAGAACGTTGACTGGATGACAGAGCAAGGAAAAACCCACAACATGAGCCATCTCTGACCACGCTACGTGGAGAGGTTGCAGAGATATGTCCCAAACTGTAAAGTCCCATAGAAGTGAATGGAGCAATGGCGACTATGCTGTAAACGCGAGCCTTAAAGGGGCGGAACATAAAGTTAAAGAGGTGAATACCAAATTTAAAAACCACTCAAAAGCCCACTAGAATAAACCAGTAGACCCAATAAACACTGGCCCCAGTAGGGAAAGTGACCAAAAAAACCCCCAAAAGGTGCTAATCAGCAGCAAAAGGGTTAAGTTACCACAGAAACTTGCTCCAAACACCTTACAGACATACAGATAAACCCAATGAGTGCATGAGTATGTAATAGGAACTCCAAATGAGACCCCTGTGCGGAGGGGAAGCATGGGACATGTGGACCTCAGCACTCAAAGGGTGCTCACCTTTTTCAGCAGGTCTTTTGTCTTCAGATTACCATATAGCAAGAAGAAGCCTCAGTGGGCAACTCCTGAGGAAAGAACTTGCAGCCAAGATTTTCCCCCCAGGGCTTAGGTCCACAAATGCACCTGTTAAACTGAGCTATCCACATTTTGGTGATGGGAATTGTCAGTGATGGCAATCCGCCTAATGGTGGTATTCCATATCTAACAGAAAATCAAAAAGCTAAAACTATACCAGAACTGTTCTCTTGCTTGTGTCTTGACCAAGGAACAAATCTTACTGGTTGGCGATTGGCTAGCTGCAAGCTAAGGAGAGGTGGTAGGCTCCACACAGCATTCACTTATCAGAATTGCTCCTTCTTATTAAAGGGGTTGATTGCCTACCCAAAGTTACTAGTAACCTGTATTGGATGACAGAGAAAGACTTGTTAATGCTGTTTAATGATATGCAGGGCGGATTTACATCCCAGGTCTTCCTTGTCAAGGTGCTCTAGGTGCCCTTCACTCCTCAACTGTTCACATGACCCCAACCCCCCCCGTCTCATCCACTGCTTCCTGTCAGAGATAATACACATGCACTATAACAAACATGAACATAAAAGCTTTAACTCCTTGGTTGAGAGAGAGATTTCCAATGTATTTCTCCACAATGCGCCGGAGATCTCTCTAGCATTCAAAGGGTTAAATAATAGCTTGTAACGGTGTGTAAGATGAACATTGAGTTTGCTCTGCCCACACCCACAATTCAGAATGAGAATGTGACCAGCACTGCTGAGGTGCCCCTCAAAACAAGGAGCTCTAAACAGTTGTCTACCGTGCCTATTGGGATATCTGGCCATCATGATATGTAAAGACTTATTTTGGGCCTCAGCCCTATTGTGGGGCTGTCACTTTCCCTCTCAACCTGGCATTGTATTTAAAGAAGCTACTTTGTATATAATGATATGCAGAGAGAGAGAAAATGTCATTGAAACAATGGGTGAATGATTCAAAATAAAGCATTAAATACCTTTAACAATAAGCCTTTGAGTGCCAGGGGCTTGGGCAGTTTCTTAGACACCATAGGCCAGAAACTTTTCAGCATTTTTGCTATTCATCTGTCTAGGTATGATTTCTATAGTTAACTTTCAAGTTGAATATAGAAAACGATATATTCTTTTTTTCACCACGAATTGAGCTTTTGCATCGTGCCTCATGGGAAGTAAATTTTGCATCATGTCATAAATATAAAATATTAAAAAACGTATTTTGCTAAAATCACACACTATATATAAAAATCATTTATGTTTTATAGTTGTTTGATAAAGCCCTGAATCCCCACAAAGCACTAAATATTGTTTTACTTACATTCATAGCCTGTGCGGACCACTACTTACCACAGAGCAAAACGGTATTTTAAACTTTATAAACTAAAATTAGCATTCCATTGGTTGCATAGTAAAACTACCCTGAAATACTATATATACACTATATATTTCTGGAAAGTAGATATCTCACCACATCAAATGAGGGTCACTTGTCTTTCTACCCCTAGCCTGTGCACACATGTTTCCAGAAGGTGGTGCTACATTTGTAACCCTTTTTCCAAAAATCCTTGAAAACTATGGAATTTCCAACTGTACTCATTAGGTACTACTTATATGAGAAAAATGGCACCCCACTGAAATAACATACTGTACAGGGTGTCAAAAGCACAAAACTACACCAACTATAACTTCTCATTTCTCTTACAGTTTTTCCAGCAAGACTTATCTGTCTTTCTACCCCTAGGCTGGTGTACACAAATATTTCCAGAAGTTGAGCTTTTTTTTGCATTTCTGTATCTTCAAACATGCAGACAGCTTTGAAAAGCATGGAATTTCCAACTGTCAGTAGCTTGTACTCTTTCAAGAAAAACTGCACCCTGTTGGTATGAGTTGGTATACTGTACCAGGGCTCCAGAAACACAAAATTACTCAAACTACAGTCTAGCATTTTCCACACACTTTTCAATTAAGATTTGATTGTACTAAAATAGTTATAACAGGTAAACAAGGCATGCCATTTTGGAAAGTTGACCACCAAGCCACATCAAACGAGGCATACCCTGTCTTCCTACCTCTAGGTTAGTATGCACAACTATTTCCATACTGTGGAGCTGTTCTATCACTTCAAAGATAGCAAAATGGTTCAACACATCAGGATTTCCTACTGTATTCTATATCTACTGCCAGCCTAAGAGAAATTATACTTATTGGTATTGGTTGACATATAATAGTGGGTACCAGGAGAATGGCTACCAGTAGAACAAGGATGGATAAGCAAACAGTGTATTTGTGATTCTACAGTTGAAGAAGGTTGGGGAAGGGGGTCACATAGTGTTTGTGGGAATCTGTGATTACCTGTGGGCAGTGGAATCAGGCAGGGTGGGGCAGACAATGTATGTGGAGATTTGTGACTAACAGTGGGCAGATGAACCACGCAGGGCCAGTCAGACAAAGTATATGGGGATTTGTGACTACCAGTGGACAGTGGAACATGGCTTGGGGGGGGGGGGGTCAAGCTATGTATGTGGGGATCTTTCAGTAGCCAATGGAAGAAGGCTGGGGGGGCAGACAGTGTATGTGTGTATCTGTGACCACCGGTGGGGAAGGACCAGGCTTGGGGGTCAGGAGGTATATATGGAAATCTTTACCAGTGGACAGTGGAAACAGGATAGGGAACAGCCAGTGTATGTGTGCATGTATGACTGCCAGTGGAACCAGACATGGGTGTATGGAAGTGTATGTGGAGATCCCTGACTACTAGTGAGCAGTGGAACAAGGCTGGTAAGTCAGAAAGTGCATATGTGAGATCTGTGATTGCAAGTGCAGAGGGAAATCAAGTTGGAGGTCAGTGTATGTCAAAGGCTCAGTGACTACCAGAGGGCAGTAGAACCAGGGTGGTGGGAGCAGCATGTGGTGTGTGAATACCAGTGGGCTATGTAACCAGGTTGCGGGAAGGCCAGGCTATAAGGGCATCTGTACGGATTTGCATATTGTGTGTGCCACAGGGGGGTCCAACTCAATTAATTTTTTTATTATCTTTTATGCAAAACTTGTTTTTTTTTGGGGGGGATCAAGACCCTTCTTCCTGCCCTTCTAATGAGATCTGAATAAAAATATATTAAGAAAAATTAAATAACCCTGTGTGCCTCAGTGGGGTCCAGATCCCCGTCTGGCATGCACAGGGTTGTTTTTTTCTTTAATTTTTATCCAGACCTCACTGGGGGCATCAGGATCACTCCTGATGCCCCCATCCCCATGAGGTCCAAATAAAAAAATAGTGAAATAAATAAATAACACAATACAATACATTGGACTCCCTGTGGCACACACTCAGTTAATGATTGTAGTTTATTAATCAGGACCCCTCCTGATGCCCCCCAGCTATTTATTTCCAGCCGATAGCACTGGGAGATCAATGCAAGCGACAGAGGGGAGAAACTCCCCTGCTTCCACTCTTATGTGAATCGGTAGGAGTAGGCAGAACCGGGGGATGCCTTCTTGAGTCATTGGTGATCATGTTTCCCCAGTCTCGCCCACTCCTTCTGGGAAGTTTGGCTAGGGGCGAATGAAGCAAGAGAGCTTGTGTCACCTGTGTTGATCTCACAACACAATCGGCTGGGACAACAATAGCTGGTTCCACTGGCAGGAGGGTTTCTGATTCCCCCCAATGAGTTCTTCATAGAAATTGATAACAAAGGTCAGGGGGAAGGCTGGAGAGATTCCAGCCACGTGGGAGTCATGGATTTAGCCTTGCAGGTACACATGACCAAGCATGTGTCTCAAAGGGTTAAGGGTGAGTCAGGGCCACTTTCAGAAGCTGGGTTGTTTGGATAATATACTGTATAACAATATGTTTTATAGTCAGAATACAAGAACATTAGACTGACCTTACAGTTGTACAACAAAGAGGGGAACCTAGAGGCAGACTAAAATACAGATCACTATATACACAAAACTGCAGAAATAATATACAGATAAATAAGCCTGACTGCTGTATGAAGGACTAGGTAAGTCTATGCAAATTAATACAGTATTCGTCCTATAATTTCCAATTGAAAATAAAAAAGGCCAGACAAATATTATTTAATATTTGATATGGTTATGGCACATAAATATCGTAGAAGGTGTTTACATGAAATTTCATGTAGTGGGTGGACCGTTGTGACAGTCCTGGCACATCATTGGTCCTTAAAGAGTTAATCATTATCGTCGATATAGCTTTGTCATTCCCTAAATGAGTACGTACACTGACATCTTCATGTTTCCTTACTTTATTTCTTAACCATTTGAATTTATCTGTAGCTTTAATTACTTAAAGGAGCAGTAAACATTTTTTATGAAAAATAAATATTGTAGGGATTTTCCTATTGAGTAAAATAAGGGTACTCCCACTGTCAAGAGATGCATATTTCAAGAGTTATTACAGTTTAAACCCATGTTTTTTTTATCAGTGCCCTGTAGTGGTCAAATTTTAATTAGTTTTTCCTGTTACATTCTATTGGAGGGGAAAGTCAAGAAAGTCAGTGATATACAGTTCTCCATAGAATGTGATAGAAACTGACTGTCACTTCCTGTCAGTTAGAATTTTCAGGAAGTAAACACAGTAAATTCACTTCCTGATTATCTGAACTGCTATAAACTTTGAATAGTACATCTGACAGCAGTGGGAGTGACCTTGTTTTATTCAGCAGAAAAAGATCTATAAAATGTGTTTTCATAAAAAAAAGTTTACTGCTCCTTTAAACATTTAATGCATTAATTAATTCATCTGAGTGTTACGGCTGGCAAGCAAAACCAGGAGTCAGACGGTATAGTTAATAGAACCTTTATTATGAGAATAATAACAGTCATGCAATATAAATATATACACACAGTGGGTGATCAAAAAGGCGAGTACTGTATCAGGAATAGCAGTCTCCAAATATCACCACCTCACTGTCAGAGACTAGGCCTCAGCCTGCTGGAGTCTCGCGGTAAGGTAACGCCCAAGAGTGATACTGACTCAGCCTGCAGTCAGTAGCTGGGAGTCTGCTATCCCCAGGTCAATACTAGGAAGGATGTCTGAATAATGGAACCAACCCTAGGAGCGAACAGACAGGGCCTTCTAGTAAGCACCAGATAGGATAGTCAGACGGGCCAAAGTCATACACGGAGTGGGTAGTCAGCCAGAGCCACGGGTTTGCACTAGATAGGATATCCACTGAAGCGATGGAATGCTGGATGTGCAGTGGATAGAGCCTCAGGTCAACACCAGAGTGGGTAGTCAGACAATCCTAGTTCATACACGGAGCGGACAGTCAGCCAGAGCCACGGGTTTGCACCAGATAGGATATCCACTGAAGCGATGGAATGCTGGATGCACAGTGGATAGAGCCCCAGGTCAACACCAGAGTGGGTAGTCAGACAAGCCTAGGTCATACACAGAGCGGGTAGTCAGCCAGAGCCATGGGTTTGCACCAGATAGGATATCTGAGCCAAATCGGAACGCACAAGGAGAATAGTCAGACAGCGCCAGAATGGATGGACAGACAAGCCGGATCATGCACAGGAATCAGTAATTCTAGATAATGAACTGCTCAGAACACCAACGTAAGGGTGACTGAGTCAGGACTCAGTCTGCCCTTTAAACCCCTCCACAGGAAATAGATAGGCGGAGCAGCTAGAGGGAGGAAGTAGGTAGGAGGAGACTACAGGAAACAAACACACATAAAACAGAGGCCTGCAGCATGCTTGAAGCCTCTGCCTGCAGATGACGCGTGGAAAGACACTGAGCGTCGCTGAAGAGGCAGCGCTGGAAACAAGGTACTGCGACACTGAGTAAGAGTAACGGTAAATTCATGTGTCACAACTGAAAAATGCATGTCATAAATCAAAGAAGTCACACCTATTTAAAATAACATCTGGAAACGAAAGCATTTGCTACTACTCCCTAAAAACCTTTATTATAACCTGGATAGTGTATCTAAATTCAGAAAATGCAGGTAAATGGAAGAAACTTAGTGAAATGCCGGACATTCTGACAGCAAGCCACAATCCCATACACAGTAACAAATACACATTAAAGTTTCAACTGTTGACAACTTTATGCATGAGTGCTTACTTGCAAAGTGCACAATTACCTTTAGATTTGCAACTAGATCATTTGTTTTCTGTCAGATATTGTGCACATTAACACTTTGAATGCCAGCGAGGTGTGCAATGTATTGCAAAGCAATGCCCTGCATAACCCTATGTCACTTAAAGAATTTAATAAAAGCCTACCCAGCAGGTAGGAGACAGTGATTTGAATATTACTGTTAGTTGATTCAATGGAAAAAACTGTAAATGCTGCAGTAGTCTAATTTACAAATACATGTAAACAAGTTTGTGTTGTTTTATGCTGCAGTTCTCAACCAGATGTTGTGGTACTTTGTAGCCTGCAGATATTCACATAGGGTGCCCCTTCTTTTCTATAAAGCTTTTGACACAAACGTGAATTTCAAATATTATATATACATTTTTTTATGGAAATAGTTATGTAAAATATATTTGCTTTTGTTATTCTGATTGTGAGACCTAAAATAACCATGTAAGTTATATATATATATATATGTGCCCTTGTTAACTGCTTGACAAAAGACCTATAAAATGTTAGGGGTGCCACTAAATTTCCAGGCTGCGTGCTAGGGGTGCCTTGGGCAAAGCAAATGTTGAGAATCACTGTTTTATGACATTACTTCCGTTTAAACCTTTGAGTGCCAGAGGGGGTATGCATTCAAAGGGTTAAAAAGGTAGGGAAAAGCTGTTTTCAGAGATAATAAGAATTTGTTATATTTCAGTTTAAACTGACAAACAAGTGAAGCAAAATATCGTAAAAACGGTTTACAGAAAAATAATGGCTATGTTGTCAGAGATCTTATTTCCACTTTAATGAGATGTCTCCAATGCATTGTAAAGGGATGCATCAGTGATTTCTCTAGTAAACCTGTGATTGAATGAACAGATGAGATTCCAAACATGAGAAACTTATACCTTGAGCAAACCAAAGGCTGTGTCACCCATTGCTTCATTTTCCTTCTCCCACAAGGGGTTTTAGTATGATCCAGTACCCACAGTAAGCTGCCTTTGGTCTTCAGGTCAGTCTGTATATTAAGAGGAAAAGAGATGAAAATTCAGTTTTAAGAACAGTTTTACAAATGGTTATTAATTTACATAAACCATTATGGAAAAAGAACTCTGCTTTAATGAAAGCAAATATGCTATGTATCTGTGAGGAATTTAAGCTGTTTATTTTAACACCTGAAGATTCTACAGATTTATAAAATAAATAAATAATAATAATAATTGCTCATCTAGTCCTACATATTGAATTTCAGTTTACTTTTCACAGGAGTGAGAAAGATTATTAAGTTGTATGCAGAAAGCAAAAGATAATCAATTCTGGAACAAATCAGCTATACCAAGGAGATATGGGGGATGTTCTCAAAATGTCCTATGAAATAAATGGGACTTGAATACTAGCAACGTCTCCATGTAGTGCTCTATAATAAATAACAGCTGTCATTCATTAAATGGATTTAAAACCCCATTATTTGAGCGTGGCCTGGAAGCTGACCTGTGCAAATGCACCTTGTTGGAGCTCACTCCTAAATCGTTATTTTACCTCTACTGAGCCGGTTTCCAACATCTTTGTTGGCTATAATGTGCCCAGTCTCTGCCTTCCAACTGGTGGTCATGCTACGGGACTCTGCGCTGAATCTATGCTCTCCTTATCAAGCTTTTCGGGCAACTTGCATCTGACCAACCTCTGATCCTGAGACGGCATAGGCAGACTCACACTTAGGGATCCTTGGGTGGCTGGTACCTACTCTGGTGACTACCCTGCCCTACAGCAGTGACTCCACGCTTTTCACATGCAGTGTATTGATTCGGAGCTGAAGAGAAGGTAAGTGCTACAGAGACCCATAAACCTTGCTGGTTGGGCCTCCACAGATTGTAGTAAATAGAACAGGCATACTCCTCCAGTCGGGTTCCCCTACATCTAGGACGACCGAGGGCCTATTCCACCCATAAGTGGCTACAGCTGTGATCCCAGACCAGTCAGGGACCTTTTCTTGCTGCTGCCAGGCACATGTCTGCCCTACTCTCTGTACATAACCCCCCTCACCCATTTTTTTTTCATTTTTACAGTTACCAGCTGGCATTTAGCTGACTTTTTTTACTAGCTTACATGCACTCTACCTCTAGCCCCCTACTTTGTCTTATTATTATTGCAGGGTGTAGTCTAGAGGTGCAAAGAGAGCTATGGAGCTCTTTATGGATAGGAGAGTTTTAGTGAGATTAGAACTGTTTTGTGACAGGATGTTGCACTCTCTCTACATTTGAATAGTAATAAGTTATGTTTGGGCTTGTTATGGTATAGGTTACGGGGTGAGTTTGGGAGGGGTAGAGTTTCTATGGGGTGTTTGGATATTATCAGAACAGTAGGAATTACTGAATGCTCCTATACAGACAGAGCAGGTGACAAACACCCTTCACTCTCTTAAGTCTCATAAATCCCCAGGTCCTGATGTCCTCACACCTGAATATTATAAAGCTTTGGTGGGACAACTTACCCCAGCTCTAACGACCCAGTTTATTCACATTCTAGAGACCGAAGTTACCCCCCCTTTCTTTGACATGTCTAGAGTCATTGTGCTGTTGAAGCCTAATAAAGACCCGCAGTTGGTATGCTTCTAAAGACCTATATACAGTGGATATAAAAAGTCTACACACCCCTGTTAAAATGCCAGGTTCTTGTGATATTAAAGAATGAGACAAAGATAAATCATGTCAGAACTTTTTCCACCTTTAATGTAACCTATAACGTGAACAATTCAATTGCAAAACAAACTGAAATCTTTGAGGGGGAAAAATAAAAAACTCACAATAACCTGGTTGCATAGGTGTGCACACCCTTAAACTAATACTTTGTTTAAGCACCTTTTGATTTTATTACAGCAATCAGTCTTTTTGGGTAGGAGTTTATTAGCATGGCACATCTTGACGTGGCAATATTTGCCCACTCTTCTTTGCAAAAGCGCTCCAAATCTGTCAGATTACGAGGATATCTCCTATGCACAGCCCTCTTCAGATCACCCAGCAGATGTTCAATTGGATTCAGGTCTGGGCTCTGGCTGGGCCATTCCAAAACCTTAATCTTCTTCTGGTGAAGCCATGCTTTTGTGGATTTGGATGTGTGCTTTGGCTCGCTGTCGTGCTGAAAGGTGAACTTCCTCTTCATCTTCAGCTTTCTAACGGACGCCTGAAGGTTTTGTGCCAAAATTGACTGGTATTTGGAACTATTCCTAATTCCCTCCACACTGACTAAGGCCCCAGCTCCACCTGAGGAAAAACAGCCCCAAAGCATGATGCTGCCATCACCATGCTTCACTGTGGGTATGGTGTTCTTTGGGTGATGTGCAGTGTTGTTTTTGCGCCAAACATCCCTATTGGAATTATGGCCAAAAAGTTCAACCTTGGTCTCATCAGACCATAACACATTTTCCCACGTGCTTTTGGGGGACTTGATGTTTGTTATTGCAAACTTCAGCTGGGCTTGGATGTTTTTCTTTGTAAGAAAAGGCTTCCGTCTTGCCACCCTACCCCATAATCCATTCATATGAAGAATACGGGAGATTGTTGTCACATGTAGCACACAGCCAGTAATTCCTGCAGTTCCTTTAATGTTGCAGTAGGCCTCTTGGAAGCATCCCTGACCAGTTTTATTCTCGTCTTCTCATCAATTTTGGAGGGATGACCAGTTCTTGGTAATGTCTCTGTTGTGCCATATTTTTTCTAATTGATGACTGTCTTCACTGTGTTCCATGGTATATCTAATGCTTTGGAAATTCTTTTGTACCCTTCTCCTGACTGATATCGTTCAACAATGAGATCCCTCTGATGCTTTGGAAGCTCTCTGCGGACCATGGCTTTTACTCTGAGATGCAACTAAGCAAATATCAGGAAAATCCTACTAGAACAGCTGTACTTTATTTGTGATTAATCAGAGTCATTTTAAATGATGGCAGGTGTGTAATGACTTCTATTTAACATGAGATTGAATGTGATTGGTTAATTCTGAACACAGCCGCATCCCCAGTTATAAGAGCGTGTGCAAATCTATGCAACCAGGTTATTGTGAGTTTTTTATTTTTTATTTTCCCCCCTCAATGATTTCAGTTTGTTTTGCAATTGAATTGTTCATGTTATAGGTCACATTAAAGGTAGAAAAAGTTCTGACATGATTTATCTTTGTCTCATTCTTTAATATCACAAGAACCTGGCATTTTAACTGGGGTGTGTAGACTTTTTATATCCACTGTACCTCTTAAACTTGGACTTTAAGATTCTGAGCAAAATTCTTGATAACAGATTAAGTACATTCCTTCTTCTTTGATCTCCCCTGGGCAAACAGGGTTTGTTCAGGGGAGGCACTTGGTCATCAATGTAGGATGGGCTTTGACTCCATATCCTGGAGCTACCTGTTCTGATTACTAGACAGTGTTTTGGACATGTTTTTACCTGCTACCTCCACAACATATACCATGCCCCTCAAGCTACAAACAGGACTAATATAACCAATTCCTGTCTGATTTGGCTTGGGTGGGGAACCAGACAGGGCTGCCCCTGTCTCCCCTGCTGTTCAATCTGGCCCTAGACCCTTTGCTGCGGTGACTTGCCAAAATAGCTGCTTTTGCAGATAACATACTGCTACTGTTTATCACCGGGATGTCTAGCAATTAACGACACTGACAAGTACAGATACAATTAAGGAATTTTATTAAAAGAAAAATTAGGAAACATGTACTTTCACCTTTCGCTAGACTGGGTAGGGATAGTGCCACTGCACTTCCTCTACCTTTCACAGGACAGGTGTACCAGTAGAAGTCTGCACCCCACCGCTGGGTATACGGCACAACAGGAGAGAAAATCTCCAGAACGCTGGAGTACCAACTGTGGGGGTTCACCTTCACGAGACTAGGATAAGGACAGTGCACGGCACTCCCTTAACCCTTCACTGGACAGGTGTAGCGAGAGCAATCCAACTCAACCTTCATAAGACCGGGTGTGAGGACAGTGCACGGAAACTTCCTCCACCTTTCACAGGACAGGATTCCTTAGCATCAAACAATACCTTCACGAGACAAGGCGCAAGGACAGTGCCACTACACTTCCTTAGCCTTCAATGGACAGGTATCAGTACAACCTTACCCTACCACTAGGGTAACCTAGGCAATGGTAACTGCATGAGACCCAGTGGGTGAACAACAAGCTATCCGGACCAAAGCAGTGAAAATCAGTGACACAAACTGATTACAGACGCTGCTACGGAAGTAGCAAGCACAGCTGATAATAGGCCCAGGACGCTGAAGATGGAAACTTGCTAGGACTGGATAGTCTAAACGTAGCAGTACACCAGAGCCACGAGCGCAGAAACAGAGAACAGGTGATGCCAGGAGACGGGCTGGATCTACAGTCAGACGAAGCCAGGAGTCAGAGCCAGATCAGGTAGTCAGACGAAGCCAGGAGTCAGAGCCAGATCGGTAGTCAGACGAAGCCAGGAGTCAGAACCGGATCAGGTAGTCAGACAAGGCAGCAGTAATACACAGGAATCAACATAACACTAGGCAGGAACACCACGAAAGGGCCCTGACCATAGGAATAGCTGAGGCTTATAAGGCCTACTGGGTAGGTGGAGCCCAGACTGCAATTCCGAGTAGCCTATAAGAATGACGACCTAACTTGAGAGACAGCCAGGAAGTAATAAGGTCGCCATATAGTCTCACACAACTAGAGGCAATCACAGGCACCGTGATACTGTTGGAGCACTCAGAGGAGATGGAGACGGACCTCCTGGCAGTACTCGAGACATCTGGGGGCATCTTGGGGCTCACAATCAACTTAGCAAAATTGAGGCAATGTGGCTCATGCAGAGGCTGATACTCACTTCTCTTGACAGCTTACCATTCAAATGGGCTGACACTTCTATCCGTTACCTAGAAATACATCTCACAAAACATGTTTGCTCTCTATTAGTACTCAAGTCAGTCTTCACTCAAAGGTTGGTGTCTAAAATAAAAAGTTTATGTGAAAAATACTGGAGAGAAATATAAAATATATAGAAGTTATGGAAAGAAAAAAAAGAAAAGAATGAATGAATTAAAAAAATAAATACATTTAGAGTGACAAATAATTTATGAGCACTTAGATAAATCTAAGATAAGTCTCTCTCTTTCCATATATATATTTTATATGTCACGCCAGTATCTTTCATGTACACTTTTTATTTTAGGTACCAACCTTAGTGTTAAGACTGACTTGAGTACTCATAGGTTAATTAGCCTTTCCTCGTTTTTATTATCATATTTCTCTTTCCTTGCTTTTTTTCCGTTCATAGGGTTAGAATATGTCTCAATTCTGGTTTGTAAGGCTTAGTGACTGTTTATGTATATGTATATATTGTGTTTAATGGCCACGTGTCCAACTTTTCAATGTGATTTTGAGGTGATCATCTTCATGAGTAAATCTGTTTCATCTATCTATATATGGATTGTCTGTATCCAGACCCTTTATGATGAGTGCTTATAGTTGCTGGATGGCCTTTTATACAGTCCGGATATTTTTGTATTTACATTCGATTTATATACTTTTTTTGTGTTGTGTTGACAAGGCTGTCTCATACTGACTGTTGGATTGAGGCAGCCAGGGAACGAACTCTACCCATTCATTGTACATTTATTATTTGATGTTGATATTCATATGGGTGGGCTGACCAATCAATTGCTTATATTCATATCAATAGCTTACTTATTTTTTATTTATATATTTTGATGGCATGCCCCTATTTACCAAGTATTTATCTACTGATATTGTGATTATTATATTATTTTATTATTTTCTTTGTATGTTTGTTGATTTGTGGTTCGGATTGAAATTAGATTTATTAACTTACATTTGTGCTTCTGTTTGGATCACGTGATTTCCTACGCATCGATTGCTTTGGACTGGTTCATTGAAACTGCAAGCACCAACTGTCTCTTTTACTTCCGGTTGCTTGCCATGTAATCCAGCTCATGTGCACTGCATCTATGTCATGTCATACGTAACGCAAGTAGGTTTGTCCCTCTTATCCAATCAGGATCTTTTAGTATCTAGGACTCTCGCTCAGATCTTCCAGTCACTATTCTGTGTTAGGTATTTAAATATGTGTGTACACAACAGCTTATTTGTATCACTGCCTGCCTGTTTAACACTATTTGATAAAGTGGCATTTGTAGCCCCAAAATGCACAACATAGTTATTTCTGGGCTTTTGTTCCATTTGCTTTTATACTTTTTACTAAACTGATTATTGGAATACTTTGAAGGCGTTTGGATTTTCCCTTCACTGAAGCAGCTGGACCTTTCTGGGCTACCCAAATGGGGACAGGTCATTCTCTCTGCTTGCTCTTTAGTCAGTGATTCTACTTGCTGATCACTCCATAAATATTTCATTTCATATAAATTTTACACTTTTGTCAGCAATTCTACTCCATAAATCTTTATTCATTTATATTTCAAGTTTTGAATTTATTACACTATTGGTCGCCGTTCCATTTGCTTTTTCTGTATATATTGGAACATTTGGAAAGAACAATATTTAGGGGTACAACCCATTTAGAGAACACATCTACAGCTTAGAGTGTAGCTGTTTTGGGGCAGCTTTCAATATTCCACAGAAGCATTAATAGCCTTTCATCACATCCCTGGATCAAGAGAAAATATTTTTGTGGGTTTAACTTGCTGTCTTTCGATGGAGGTTATTGACCTATTGGATTCAAAATGAAAGAATGAAAACAGCTTCACAGAAGATATAGTGAGGTATAGGCTGATAAGGCAAGACAATCTCCACTGGCATGTGGGTCTGCAAAAAGAACTTGTGCTCTGTGCAATCTGTTAAGAATAGGAGACACTCTAATTATACAGCCTCATATACTAAAAAATAAAAATAAAAAAGAAGACTAACTAAGACAGTGGTTCCCAACCCATGCCCTCATGGGCCACTCACTGGCCAGGATTTAAAGATTTCATAAGGTGAGTTAATTAGAGGCTAAGAAAGTTTGATAACTTGCATGTTATCTTCAAAAGGAAAGCATCAAATCCAGGCCTGTTAGTGGGCCCTGAGGGCATGGGTCGTCAACCACGGTCTTAGTTAGTCTTCTAACTAACTTCTGAACTATGAGAACCTCCCTAATCACTAGGTAATGTAAAATGGAGCTTAGCAGGCAGGGGTAGAGTGGAAGGGAGGAAGGAGTCTCCACCTCAGATACCTTTTTTGAAGTGTCATGTCCTCCTGAAGAAGAACACTTTACCCCATGGTTCCTGTGTTTCATATTTGTTAGGGACCAGGAACCAGACAGACACAAAAATCTAAAGTGCAAAACACATTTATTAAAATAACAAAAGCAAACAAAACAAAATTATGATCCAGAAGTGTAAACCAAAAGACAAGCTGGGGTCAGGAACCAGGACAGGTACTCAGCCAAGCCGGGGTCAGGAATACAGAGATCAGCGAAGTCAGGAACAATCCAGGAGCCAGGAGTCAGAAGGGACATCAGAGGAAGCCAGGTCATACACAGGTCATCAGCAACGCAGTAGAACACTCTTGCAGCCAGAAGCAAACACAAGGTCAATCAGGTAGTGAGCCAAGCTGCTTTAAATACCCTGGGAACATTGGCTGTTGGCTAATAGCAGTCAGGTGGGAGCAGTAACAGGTAGCAGAGCACTGGATTAGCTCAGACAGCAGAATCAAGCAGCAGAATAGAGCAGCTCAATCAAACCTTGACAGTACCCACCCCAATGACTCCCCCCCCCCCCACGGGACAGGACGAGGTTTATGGGGACAGCGTGCATGGAAAGCACGGAGGAGGGCAGGGGCATGCATGTCTGCGTGTGGAACCCATGAGCGCTCTTCAGGACCATACCCCTTCCAATGAACCAAATATTGAAGCCTCCCTCGGAAACTACGAGAGTCAACTATGGAGCGAACCTCGAACTCCTCATGGCCATCAACCGGCACTGAATGGGGTCGAGGAGTGCCCATAGTGAAACGATTGCATAACAGGGGTTTCAGTAGCGAGACACACTGTGTATCCGGATATTCGGAGGGAGGTCTAGGACATAGGCCACAGGGTTCGCCCGTCATAGGATATGGAAAGGCCCCACAAAACGGGGAACCAGTTTCTGAGAGGGCTCTTGGAGGTGGAGATTTCTGGTGGACAACCAGACCCTCTCCCCGACCTGGTAGGAGGGTGCGGGTAGGTGTTTACGATTAGCCTGGAGTTCCTGGGATTGTTGCAAGAGTCGCAGTGACTCTTGGACCTGCATCCATGTGAAACAGATTCACTGGAGATGATCCTCCAGGGCCGGAATCCCCTGGGGAGAGAACGAATCTGGAATCATGGGGGGTTAATACCCATAATTCACCATGAAGGGGGAGAGCTGGGTAGAAGCCGAGACAGCACTGTTATGAGCAAACGCCGCCCAAGGTAGCAGGTCCGACCAGTTATTCTGATGGTCTGAGATGTAGCACCGCAGGAATTGCTCCAAACCCTGATTAGCCCTTTCCACAGCCCCATTCGATTGTGGGTGATAGGCCGAGGAGAAGCAGAAGGCCCTCCAGAATCTCAAGACAAACTGGCTACCCCGGTTGGAAACTATGACTTTGGGAACCCCGTGTAGCTGATAGACCTCCTTAACAAAGACTGTAGCCAACTCTTTAGAGTATGGTAGTTTTTTTCAAAGGTATGCAGTGAATCATTTTAGAAAATCGGTTAACGACCATGAGGATGAATGTGTTACCGTCAGACAAAGGGAGGTCGACTATGAAGTCCATGGCAAGGTGTGACCATGGCTTCTCCCCATTAGGTATGGGTTGGAGAAGGCCCACTGGAAGGTGACGGGGTGATTTATTCTGCGCACAGACTGGACAAGAAGGGACAAAGGCAGCAATATCTTTGTTAAGTTCTGGCCACCAGAAAAGACAGGAAACCGACCAGAGAAGCTGGTTCTTACCGGCATGTCCTGCTGACTTTGTATTATGATATGTGGAAAGTACCTTGGTACGAAGGTTACTACATACGAAACAGCGCCCAGGATGAGTCTCAGCAGGTGCATCTACTTGGCAGCCCGTATTCTCTCCCCGAGGGGAGATGTAATGCTTGTACGTATGGTGGCAAGTACTCGGTCCGGAGGGATAATAGGACTAGGAGGGCTCTCCTCCTTAGCACCCGAGAACTGTCTGCGTAGGGCATCAGCCCGGACATTCTTGGTACCCAGCAGGTACGAGACCACATAATTAAAATGGGACAGAAATAAGGCCCATCAGGCCTGTCTTAGAGTCAAGCGCTTAGCTTCAGTCAGGTAGGTGAGGATTAGGATTGGCACTGAGGTTCCCTCGAGAAAATGCCTCCATTCTTTGAGAGGGAGTATTATAGCCAGCAACTCACGGTCACCAATTTCATAGTTGCACTCCGCAGGACTTAGTTTCTTCGAGAAATACCCGCACAGGTGCAACTGGTTCTCAGGAGTAGGACGTTGAGACAGGAAGGCACCTACTCCTGTCTCAGAGGCATCGACCTCAATGATGAATGGAAACTCAGGTTTCAGGTGTGCCAAAATGTGTACTGCGGCAAAGGCAACTTTTAATGCTTCAACTGCTTTGATGGCCTCCGGAGACCAGTGCGTGGAGTTACTGTCTTTCTTGGTCATGTTGGTAAGGAGTTTTACAATTGAGGATACATTTTCAGTAGTAATTAGAGAACCCAAGGAAATGTTGCAGGAAGCGGAGACCTACGGGTCGCGGCCACTCGAGTTTCTCAGAGTCCATAGTGACACCAGCCTCTGAGATTATGTATCCCAATAAAGTGACCTGTTTGCAGTGGAACTCACATTTTTCTAATTTGAAAAATAGATTATTTTCTCTTAATTTTTGAAGAACTCAGGCTACATCTGCGTGGTGGCTTTCCATAGAGGCGTAATGGATCAGGATGTCATCTAAATATACCACCACGCATTGTTGAAGCATGTCCCGGAGGACATCATTTAAGAATTCCAGGAAAACCACGGGAGCATTGCAGAGACCAAAGGGCATTATGAGGTATTTATAATGCCCGCTCCTGATGTTAAATGCAGTTTTCCATTCATGGCCCTCCTTCATCCATACCAAATTGTACGCCCCCCACAGATAGAGCTTGGTGAACACCTTGGACCCTTTTAATCGATCGAACCGCTTAGTATTAAGTGGAATTGGGTAAGCGATCTTGACCGTGATACGTTTGAGCCCCCTATAAACGAGGGTCTCAGTTCTCCACTCTTTTTTCTTTCACGAAGAAGAATCCGGCCCCAGCAGGTTAAGAGGACTTGCGGATTCACCCCCGGGATAGCGCATCCGCAACATACTCCTCCGTGGCCTTATTCTCCGCAACAGGGCAGACTTGACCTCAAGGGGGTATGGCCCCAGGTTGCAATTCAATGGTACAATCATATGGGCGGTGAGGTGGGAGCTCACCAGCCCGGCCCTTATCAAATACGTCTCGGAACTCTTGGTACTCTTCAGGCAGCAAAAGGTACCAGAGATGTGGTTAGCACCTTCACCACTTTCACTACGCATGTCTTGGTACAACTGGGTGACCATGCCATGACTTCGGCCCTTGCCAAATCAAACATGGGATTATGTTTTCGCAACCATGGATAACCCAGGATCACAGGATAGTGAGGTGAGTGGATCACCTGGAATTGGAAACCTTTGTGGTGGAGAGCCCCTACAGCCATAGACAAAGGAGAGTTTTCGTGGGTGACCTGCGGCAGCTGTAGGTGTCTACCGTCAATCGCCTCAACGGCAAGTGGAGTGATACGGAGCTGCAATGGAACGAAGTGCTTCTGGGTGAAGGCACTGTCAATAAAGAGGCCCGCTGCATCGGAGTCAATAAATGCCTCTGTAGTAATGGAAAACTCACCCGGGGAGAGCCCAACGAAGACTAGAGGTTTATCCTTCTGGATAGGCGGGGACGCTGAGACGACACGTAAGGTCTGTCCCCTATAGGACCTTAGTTGCGTGCGTTTCCCGGACGTGTGGGGCAAGTTTGCAGCATATGCCCTGTCTTGCCGCAGTAAAGGCACAGGCCCTCCCTACTCCTAAAGGCCCCTTCAGCAACAGAAAGGCGAGTGAACCCAAGCCGCATGGGCTCTGCATCGCCTGAGGTCTCGAGACTAGGAGGAGTGGGAGGAGAGGGAGGTACGGGCGGGGAGAAAAAGCTTGGGGCTAAACGGATGGGATGCCTCTGCAGGCGCTCTCTATAGGAAGGTCTCGCATGGATATGGGAGTCAATCAACATGAAATATGAGGCCAATTCCGATAAAATCTCTGGGGAGGTCTCGAGCTGCAATCTCATCTTTAACTGTATCCGAAAGCCCATTAGAGAAAGCAGCCACAAGAGCCTCATTATTCCAACCAACCTCGGTTGCCAGGGTATGAAACTCAATGGCATAATCCGAAACAGTCCTTGTACCCTGTTGGATTGACATTAGTTGCTTGGCAGCCGAGGTGGAGCAGCCCAGTAAATCAAATACCCTTTTAAATGATGCCAAAAACTCAGGGTAACCATACACAATAGGTTTCTGCATATCCCAAAGGGGATTAGCCCATGCCAAGGCCCTGTCAGAGAGTAAGGAAATCACAAGGCCCACCTTAATCCTATCAGATGAAAAGGACTGTGGTACCATCTCCAGATAGATACCGACCTGGTTCAGGAAACCTCTGCACTGGTTAGGGTCACCCCCATAATGCTGGGGAAGAGGGGCGTAAATTAACAAAAGCAAACAAAACAAAATCATGATCCAGAAGCGTAAACCAAAAGACAAGCTGGAGTCAGGAACCAAGACAGGTACTCAGCCAAGCTGGGGTCAGGAATACGGAGATCAGCGAAGTCAGGAACTATCCAGGAGGCAGAAGGGATGTCAGAGGAAGCCAGCAGAATCGAGCAGAAGAGTAGAGCAGCTCAGTCAAACCTTGACAATTTTGGACAAAATAAATTTGTTTTGTTCCCCTGTGATCTGCAGATTTAACCTTCTGAATATGGCCAGCACACTCTTACACAAATAGAGCAGGTTCACAGCCAGGTCATGTCAGGTTGATTGCCTAGTATGTTTTTTTTTAATCTGGCATTACATGACACCGTTAGAGAAAGAGGTGTCCTTATAGCTTTCTGTTTAAAAACCACACCAGCATAAACTGGAACCCTTACTCATATATTGATTAATAGTCTAACATATACAGTCCTTCAAACACAGACTCACTCTCACACAGACACATAAACACTCAGATTACTTATATACCCTAGATTACTTATACTATAGTACTTGTTTTTTTAGTGAAAAAACAAAATATCCTATTATACAGAGAAAAAAACTTACTTGATTTTGTAAGATTTCTAGATTCTTTAGTGTTGTCCCATTCATCTTTATGCATTCATTCTCACTGGACATTCGAGTAAAATTGCTGGAAACAAAACATTAAATAAATAAAAATAAAATAAGTTTTGTTGTAACCTAGCTCTAAAAATATTCGAATATTTATAATCTTAATATAAGATATACAGAATACAGAGTGTCAACTTATGAAACTACATTTTTTTAATTAAAACAATTACTGTAGGGACACTCACACTGCTGTGAGATTAATGTGTTTACAGTTATTACAGATTAATTAACAGGGACCTATGGTGGCTAGAACATTCATGTCTGTCACGTTGTGGCAAACAGAGACACACATTGACATACATACTAAGATTTAGGGATGTAGGGGAAGAAGAGAGACAGTGATCATTAGCATATCAGTCTGTTGTAACGGTGTCAATGTGTTTGCAGGGGAGAGCAGAGAAGATGCAGAGACCTAAACACCAAGGACACCAGTGATTCTCACTTAATATTGTGATAGAACTAAAAGAAAGACCTACTTTAGAACAAGACCAAAGTGTTTTGGTTGCACACACTAATTTATAAACACATTAGTGGAGTTTATCCAAACAGTAATGTAGGCTTTATTGCTGTGGAGCAATGTGATACACATATACACACACACCACACAGTCTGATCTCCTAAAATTAGGGAAAGCATTTGAAGGTTGTAGTTTTCTTTTCCTTACTACTATACTTGCACTAGATTTTTTTATGTAATTGAACAGTGCCACACAGTACCTGTGTGTAGATTTACACACAATCCTAGAGGGGGACTGGATTATGTGATATATTGTTAATCCTGATGTATGCTGGGCAGCTTTACATTATTCATACAGAAATAAACACTTGCTAACACATGCTAGAGTTCATTTACTATGTATGTCCGTATCCACCACAGAATACTAATACACTGTTTTTTTCTTTTTATTCAGGCCTTTAAATAATGCATAATGTACCAGTTGCTAATGCATTCTTTCTAGTATCCAGGCACATCCTCTCACATCGCCAGCAAGGCCAGAAGTGTCAAACTCAATCTATGAGTTGAAAGCTAGTAAAGAGGAGCCCACCCAATATAGATTATACAGCTCTATATACTAAGAAAGATAAATCAAAAAGACTAAATAAGAGTAGTGCCCATTCAACCTTCCTGATGTTGAGATCAATTAAAATGGAGTATAGGAGGCCTGGGGTAAAGTGGAAGGGAGGAGGAAGTCTCCATCTCAGAAGCCTTTTTTAGGAATGCACTGCCATCCTAGACGAGGAGACTTTACCCCATAGCTCCTGTGTTCCACAATGGATGACAGAGAAATAGGAATTTTTAACTTCTCTTTAAAACTAATTACATTTATTTTAAGTTGACAGGTCAGTTTTAACTATAAAGGAACTCTTCTGATATAAT
The DNA here is from genome assembly GCA_037306005.1 of Rhinophrynus dorsalis. Taxonomy (NCBI): domain Eukaryota; kingdom Metazoa; phylum Chordata; class Amphibia; order Anura; family Rhinophrynidae; genus Rhinophrynus; species Rhinophrynus dorsalis. The sequence goes on from CM074718.1 coordinate 594,392,589, forward strand.
AATTTTATAAAAAAACAAAGGTACTAATTTGATACTTTATTACTACATATTTTTGGTATAATATCAATATCACTAATATATTATAGAAACCATAAACCTTTGTATGTAATGAAGGCAACTAATGCTCAAAGCACTTCAAAAATCCCATTGTTCATATCTGTAATCTAATATACATTGTTGAAAGGATGAAGTTCTGCCCCAGAATGCAAAAGCATTTATGTAGTTCTTCATGGCCTCCATTTTAAAGTACCTATCATGATGTACCTTCTACCATCCTGGGACTCACAAATACAGGGATGTTTTAATTTAAAGGACATGTATATAATGGCTATTATTAGTTTTGTATAACAAAGTATGCACTTCCACTGAGCATTTCCATAAAATTCTTAAATTTGGCAATGACTTCCAGTGGATTATTGCTTGATTAGTTTAACACACAGAGTTCTCTTTCTTACACTCTGTACCTGCTTCTGCATTAAGCACTTCTGAACTTGTTCAACACAATAGTACATTGATTCTGGAGAAGAATAATCTAAAGGGGACAAAATTTACACTGACCAGATACTATCCAGAAGTACAATTCTCTGTGTGGTACCTTCACAGAAGAATTATTTCACTATTGGATACTCTGCCGGGCACCTGCTGCTCTCATCTCAGCCCATTCACTGTATCCTGGCTTGTTTGGGTAGAGGGAGAATGGGCTGCATGTGTATGTTTGTACACAGATCCTGAGGTAAGAACATAAGGAGCGGACCCACTGCACTCCTTGCTATACAGTGTGGGAACCTCCTTTGGGGTAAAGTAGAACATTGTTGAATTGAGGGAGTTGTGAGTTTGTCTGGAATGGACCCATCACATCCACATTTATGAGCTCATTCAGATCACTGAAGATCCAACTTTTGAATATTTATTGTGGATTATGATTATTTGTGCAACTGCATGTGAACTGTTTAATAGTAGTATTTTGTTTACATTTCTAATTTAGCTCAGTTGGTCATATGAGCGTACTATAAATGGGGGTTGGTCAATTAATATTTAATTCAAGAGCAGTGTATTTGAAGAGCAAGAATTTTGTATCTATTCTGTCCTCCCATTAAAATACAATTGTGTATCTGTGGTTTAACCACTCAAATGTTATAGAGATCTCCAAATCATTGTGTTGGTAGTGATGTAGCTGGTGCATAGTTGCCTTTTAGGGTACTCAAATGTTAACTAGCATGTATTTCCTTACAGAAATAAGAAGATGGCTTTCAGATATTATTAAGAAACGTCAGCCTTATATCTGCATAACACCTACCATATTGTAACAAACTCATTGATTAAAAAAGAAGTTGCTTCAGTATAGGATTTAAAATGTAGGTCCAATAGTTAGGTTCAACAAGGAAATAAGACAATACACAGGAATTGTGATCAACAGCAGAAATGTATTTCCATACCAGCAAGCAACTTGTCTTGTTTGTGTCACGGAATAGATTTCTACTCTTGCTCTCAAACTCTGTGTGATTTTTGCATTTCTACATTAAGGTATACTAGTAGTGAAATGGGTTGGGGTCCATGTGCCTAGGAGCAGGTGGATTCTGACCAATACAGTGTGATGTTCAATAGAATAACTATCTAGTTATTAACTCAAAAGGTTAAACCACTTGAGGACCAGAGGGGTGCAGAATGCATTGTAAAGCATTGTGTTGCACACTCCGCTGGCATTCAAGTGGCTAGTATTTTCCCTCTGGACAGCAACTAGCCATCTGCCCTATATCACATTACAATTATAATGCTTACAGCACCAACCACTACCCCTGCAAAAAAATGACACAATTCTTACTGTTACTATTGGTGCTGAAAATAAACCTATACAGACTATACTTACAGGCTATATACTTACTTTGGACTATGAAATATCTTATCTAGATTAAATTCTTTAAGGTATTTGATGATGGCAGCCAAGGAGCAAATCACAGTCTTGTCTAAATTCAGGATTTGGGTCAGTCTTTGAGAATCTGTAAATAGAATGAAATATAGTCATATATGTTACCTGGTTTTAATTTGCATTCATTTAAAAGCCCTCAATAAAAGCAGCTACCTTGCAGGAGATTTCATTGCCCATAGTTCCCAATAGAAGTCCTGTTCCAGTAAATCTACCCTAAACCAATGCAGCTTGCAAACTCTTCACTATAAAAAGAAATACATTGAAAAGACAATGTTACAATGCATTCAACCCTTTTCAGTGCCAGAAGGGTAAGCAAAGCACACATCCCTTTGGCACTCATATGGTTAAACTCTTGGGTATCAGATATGTACCCAAAACATAGCAACTCTCTGCTTTAAAGGGATAGTAATGGCAGAATAAAAATGCAGCTCTGAATGATCCTCATATAACGAGGATCATGTAAGTGCTGTATTTCAATAGTTTATGCTTTGTTTTGTAGTAGATCAATACTAAAGGATCCCCCTCCCCCCTTTTACATACGTCATGCTGCCTCGCCAAGCTGTCCAGGTGGAGTGCAGCGAGGGACAATCTTCATTGAGCATAAGGAAAATCCTTCCCTCCTTCTTCAAGAGGAGCAGGGTTTTAATTATACTCAGTGGATGAAGATTATCCCTTGCTGTGAGCTGTCTGGTCCCATCACTGGATTCCACATTTGAGGGGAGGCGGCTAAGTGTAGGTAAAAGGGGCAGGAGGGGGATCCTTTAGAATTGAAATACTCTTGAACTACGAAACATAAACTATTGAAATACAGTGCTACACGATCCTCAATCGGAGCTGCATTTTTATTCTGCAATTACTATCACTTTAAAGCGGAACTTTCAGCCGCTATAAAGTCGCTCTGCTATAATTAAGCAGAATGCGACTAGCTTTAGATTATATATTTTACCTTTCAAAAGTAGCTCGTTCTAAAGAAATCAGTAATTGTAGGAGGCTGGGTTAGCGCAGTCTGCATGCCTGCGCCGTCAGTCCCTTCCGGTAACCATATGGTGCGCTGCAGTCTACACAATGGAGACCAGGACTGACATCGCAGGCATGCGGACAAGATGTTTGTGCTGTAGCCTCCTTCAGTGATGGTTTTCTTTAGATCGGGCTACTTTTGAAAGGTAAAATATATGTTCTAAACCTAGTCACTACCTACTTAATTATAGCGGGGCGACTTTATAGTCATCATCCTCACTCTAAAGCATTCTGAGAGAAACACAGATAATAGAAAGATCCGCATAATAAATGCCAGGGCCTAGCTCACATCAGCTCCTGTATGGAGAGGAAACACAGTTTGGGATATAAAGTGGACCAAGGCACTCAACACTGGCGTAACAATCAGGGTCACACCTGCAACCGGGCCCATCACTCCAGGGGCCCAGCCGCCCCCTGTGACCCCCTTGCCCAGCACCAGAAGCAAGTAGGTTTGTGCCTTCTTTGGCACAGACCTCTAACAGCTGATCTCTGTCTCCGGCACTCTAGTAATGCAGAACGCTGGGAGATTACATCATCTGCCAGCGCTCTGCATTACTGAGGGAGGGAGCTCCAGCTTCTGAGGTCTGTGCAAAAGGAGGCACAGACCTCTCCTGCCATGCCATTAGACCACCAGGGAGGTAGGAGGTGGACACGGGGGGGGGAGTCAATAGAGGCAATGTGGAGATTGGGGGCAATGTGTTGGAAGTGTGGAGATTAGGGTGCAATGTGGAGATTGGGGGCACTGTGGAGATTGGAGGGCAAAAGGGGGGCAATGTGGAGATTGGGGGTAATGGGGCAGGCAATGTAGTCGGGTGGGGGCCCCATGGCAATTTCTGCACCAGGGCCCACTGGCTTCTAGTTACACCTCTGGCACTCAAAGAGTTACTCTCCAGTCTTCTGACTTCAGGCTACCATCATAGGAGAAGGACAGAGTCTCAAGAGACCTTGTCATGAGTGAAAACTTGGCAGCAAGATTCCCTCCACCGGGAAGAATGGGTCCACAAGGCACCTGTGAACTGGGCTATTCACTCTTATAAAAAATCTAATGTCCAAGCGTGTCCATCTCCTAGCAGCACACATGAATTCCGGGAGTTAGTGAGCGGGGGGGGGGGGGGGTAGAATTTGAGCTGGAGGAGGGAGGTCTCTAGCCCAAAAAACGTGTCTTTTTTATTAGCCCTGAACTCAGCCCCCATGGTACCTGTGTTTCATACTGGATGTAGGAGAAAGATAATGAAAAATAGTCTATAGGTTATACTAGCCATTTGTTTTTATTATATTAATATTTATTTGTTGATGGCACAGTGTGGCACTATAGGCTAACCAGTTTATGTTCTAGGCCAATATTACCATATACTGTGCTAGGAATGAATTTAGACGGAGTCCACACATTGGCACCATTTCTATTAGCATAGTGAGTGAAAACATTGGCCTTGAACACAACTAATTAGCAAACGATGCAGGAAATTGCCATAACATCTTACAGTGTGCCATCAAAACATGAAGGGTAATTTCTTAAAAAATATATATATATATTTTTTTTTTTTTTAACAGGAAAATGGCTAGTACAAAATACAGGCAAAGTTTAACTCTCTGAAAAACAAATGAAACTTGTTTTATGGTGACTGGTCCACTTTAAATCAAGGGATCCCTTTGGAGCAGTTCATTTGCCCCAGAATTCCTATGTTTTAATTTTGAACATAAGGTCCATAGCCATCACTGGCTGATAACATGAGAATAAAACAAAAAAGAATGGCTGCTAACAATGGGATAGATTCATAAAGAGGTGATAAAGTGGAGATTACTTCTCCAGTGATATCCCTTTTCCAGTTCCTGTGTTATTCCGTGGAGAGTATGCACTAAGATTTCTTCAGCTTTGGAGATCTTAGTACATAGGCTCTATAGAATAACATAGTAGTTGAAGAAGCGATATCAGTGGAGAAGTCATCACTGCTTTATCACCTCTTTATCACTGCTTAGTGAATCTCCCCCAAATAAGTGACATGCAATAAGTACAAATGATTACAATTGTATGTTATTGTATCAGTACTATCCACGGGGTGGAAATGTATACATTTTAAATGTATAAGAACCAAAAAGGGTATGCAATGCATTGCTTCTCAAAACACTGTGCACTCCTCTGGTCTGTAAAAGGTTAAACGTTTTTTTTTATTGATGGCAGTGTTTACATGTAAGACTAAAATTCTTTTTAACCTTTTAAATCCCAGAAGAGTATTTGCATACCCCTTTGGCACTCAAAGGGTTAAGATAAATACTCATTCTTTGATAGCAAAGTGTTTGACAAAACTGTGGGAATCTAACCTTACTTTACACTTTAGTTTTATGAGATTCCTATAAAGGAAAAACAGGTTTCATAATACTAATAATAATTTTTGCCTTGTGACATAAAACGTCAAAGCGAAAGTTTTTTTTTATTAAATATTAATGTTAAGAATATTTATTATTATATAAGACACTGAATTTGCACCTTAAGAACCTCCTCAAACATCAGGTTACTTGCTATGTGGCCACGTGTATTCTATTATATTTGAACTGGAAGCCAATTCACTTGGATCCCTGCAATAAGGAGGAAAACAACGTTCACATGCACTTGCACGTCACATTGCAATAAGTTCATTTTTCAAATGGAAGTGCATGGAGCTGACTGGATTGGCTCCTAACAGTTATAATAATAATTTGTGATTTTTATAGTGCTTTTCTCCCTGTGAAACTCAAAGCGCTTTACAAATATACAAACAGACATAAAAATTAAGAGTTCCGTATGGTCAGATGAGTTGACTGAATGCCTGATAAAAGAGATAGGTATTTAGCTTTTTTTAAAAGTCTGTAATGATGGTGCCTCTCTGATTGAGGACGGTAAAGAGTTCCAGAATGTGGGGGCAGCGTGGCTGAATGCCCGGGAACCTGAGGTTGTCTTTATTCTGGGCACTGACAGGAGGGATCTGTTGGCTGACCGCAGTGAGCGGGATTGAATATAGGGTGTCAGGAGCTCTTTCAGGTACTGTGGGCCTTGATTATTTAAGGCTTTGAAGGTCAGCAGGCCAATTTTAAAATATATTCACCATTTAACTGGAAGCCAATGCAGGGAGTGGAGAACAGGTGTTATGTGACATGAGAGAGTTTGATTGGTCAGTAGCCTGGCTGCTGCATTTTGTACTGTCTGTAGGCGACGGATTTCTTTTTCTGGGAGGCCCAAGTAGAGTGCATTACAATAATCTAGAAGAGAAGACACAAATGCATGGAATAATGTTGGCATATCATCCGGTGGAATTAAGTGTTGTATTCTGGCTATGTTTCTCAGATGAAAGAAGGCAGATTTTATTATGGAAGAAATCTGCTGTTTAAATGACAGTCCAGAGTCAAGCATCATTCCGAGATTTTGTACCTCTGTTGAATAGTTGATGAGGCGATGTGGGCTGCACTATCAACACCAACACCATTCCCAGCACAAAGCAATGCGTTGTGTACCCCTCTAGCACTCAAAGGGGAAAAGCCAGTGTGCCATTTATGATTATTATTGTTTACCAAGGAACAAAAACACATTTGGTTTATGCTGACACAAAGCGCTTAAGGGGTTAAGAGAAAAAAAAGTGTTGTTTTTATTCTTGGATTATGATTTTATTATGTTCCAAAGTAGACAACTGAATCTCAATCAATAAAAAGTCAGTGTGAGTTTTCAGAGAATCAGGTTCATCTGCTCCCTCAGAGTATATTGAGTTTCTACTCAAGTCCTCATGCTGTGCTATGTACTTTTACTTAAAAGAGTATGGAACATTAGAGCTGGGTTTTTTCCAACCACCACAGTCTAACATTGTTTCATCCGAATTGTTAAATATTCATGTTTCAGATAAAAGCAGTAGGGTTACAAAGAGTCCTTTGGAAATATACATTAAAACCAAATTAAGCACAAAAATACAGCTCCCACAGTTGACCAAAAGGGATATTAATTTCTACTGATACAGTGGCAGGCATTCCCAATATAGTAGAAAAATATTTTTCTTAAAACAACAGCTCCAAAACTTTTGCACACAATGTTCCCTGTTGCCGTTTTGGTTTTCATCAAGATTTAATGCCCCACCCTCTTTCTTCATTAAAAAAATGTTAAACCCTTCCGTTCAAATGTATTTTAGTAATTAACATTATAATTAAGGAAGGTCAGCGTTAGGGGTGCACATCTACCATGGGTCTCAGCTGACTTGATTCCATTATACAGTTTCAGAGATTCTTTATGGACAAACCAGCTCCCCTCATGATCCCACTATATATAGGCAAGTAAGGAATACATGTACAAAACAAACAAAATTAGCAAAAGCACAATATTTTACTGTCAACTTGGACAATAACATTTCAAAGCCAGACAACTTTTGGAAGGTTATTAACTCATTAAGGACCCATGACGGTTTTGGACCGTCATGGCTTAAACTTTCCCATCGCTGCCACATGGAGCGATGGGAGAGCGCGGGCTGTAGCAACATTGTACCAACATGTGATTCGTTTGATTAGTGAATCACATGTTGCAGAAGCAGAATGACAGGGACAGTATTTACAAATACTGTCCCTGTCACATCTCTCTGCCTCCCTCCATCTTAGACACTTCTGAGGTGGAGAAAGACAGAGAGACATAATTCTGCTGTGCTGTGATTTTGTTCCAGCGTTCCTGCTTGTTCTAAAAAAGTTAAAAATCAGTTTAACCCCATTGATCACTGTTTTTGCAGTGATCAATACATCCCACCATCCTCTGATCACTCTAGTAGTGATCAATAGCTGCAGATCAGATTTTTGCTGATCTGTGGTACATCTCTCTTGTATTTTTTATTTATTTTTTTTTAATTATTATTTCTTTTTAAATAATATCTGAATATTTAGTGAATTATAGGTAGTTTATGTAGGTAGTTGGGTAGGTTTAGTCTACGTGTGTTAGGGAAAGGTTCAGGGTTAGACTTAGGTTTAGGAGTAGAGTAGAAAAAGTCAAAAAAAAAAAAAAAAAAAGCCCACCCCAAAAAAAAATAATAATTATAATTTAGATAGGTAGTTGACTTGGGTTAGGTAGGTTCAGGGTATACATGGGCTAGGGTAAGATTTAGGGTTAGATTTAGGAGTAGCATAGGAAAAAAAAAACAACAAAAAAAAAGTTTACTTTATTTAAACATTTATTTTATATTATAAGCTAGTTTAGATAGGTAGTTGGGTTGGGTAGGTTCAGGGAATACGTGTGTTAGGGTAAGGTTTAGGGTTAGATTTAGGTTTAGTAGGGAAAAAAAAGTTTATTTAAACATTTATTTTATATTATAAGCTAGTTTAGATAGGTAGTTGGTTTGGGTAGGTTCAGAGAATACATGTGTTAGGGTAAGGCTTAGGGATAGATTTAGGTTTAGGAGTAGCACAGGGAAAAAAATATACAAAATACAAAAAAAAAATTATCATAGGAATCGTGAACGTTTGGGATGAGAGTTAGGTGTAGTTAGGTATAGAAGTTAGTAATTTATTTAGTTTAGAGTAGGTGTATACAATGCACCGGAGGTACACTTTAGAAGAGGCGTATTCCTTTTTGGAGTCTGACTCAGAAGCCACAGACACTGTGTCAGACTTCGATATCACTCAGTTTTCTGAGAGTGGGAGCAGCTCTAGTGATGACGCTGGGCCTTCTGTGAAAAAAAGACACACTACTCCAAGAGCTGCCTCAACAATTGCCCCAAGAGTTGCCTCAGCAAATGCCCCAAGAGCTGCCCTAAGAAATGCCCCAAGACCTGTCACAAGTACTGCCCCAAGACCTGCCACAAGTACTGCCACTCCTCCTGATGAATGGGTATCACCAGCCAATGTATGCCCACACATTTCTGAAGTCACAGGCAACCCAGGAATTCAAGTGGATGTGGCAGGATTTACCTATATTCAGTTTTTTATTTATTTTGGGGGGGAAAAATTTGAGGGGAAACTGTGTCTCAAACAAATTTATATGCAGCCCAATTTATTGCCGCCAACCCATCAGCTTTTGTTTCCAAGGAAGAAATATGGCAACCCACAGACCTTTTAGAATTCAAGAAATTCTGGGCCCTAACAATGACAAGGGGAATAATAAAAAAAACCCCGCCATAAATTATACCCATATATTCGCCAAAACAATGACCAGGACTACATACAAAATGATTTTGCACTTTATGCACTTTAGCGATAATTCCCTGTGCCTCCCAACAGAACAACCCCAGTATGACAGACTGTTCAAAATTCACCCCCTAATAAATCATTTACAGGAAAGGTTTGCCCAAGTAAATACCCCAAAAAAACACATAAGTATAGATGAATCCCTTATGAAATATAAAAGCAGGTTAGGATTCAAGCAATACATCCCCTCCAATCGATCCAAATTCGGAGTTACATTTTATAAATTATGCGAAAGTGCCACAGGCTATACCCAGGCTTTTCGAATTTACGAGGGAAGGACAGCCTACTTGATCCTCCTGGTAGTCCCGAATTTCTGGGAATAAATGGGAAAATAGTTTACGATCTAATTTACCCCTTATTAAATAAAGGATATAATTTATATGTTGACAACTACTACACCAGCCCCCTTTTATTTAACCCCTTAAGTACCAGCGGTCCAGGGAAGTTACCTTCCCTTAAGGACCGCTTTTATCTTTGCCGACGCGCCGGTACACGTGACCTGTTACGCGTACCGGCGTGCCGTTTGGAGGCCTAAGACATATCGCTCCGGTCTTGCAGCGATCAATTTTGGGCCCCGTTTTTAATTACAGCGCTCCCGGTAGAGCGCTGTAAGTAAAAAGTATGTGATATGCTATGATCGTCACTGGTCCTTAAGGGTATAAGGACCGTGACGGTCATACCACGTCACGTAGTCCTTAAGGGGTTAAGTCACTTTTTTATTTTGACACTGTGGCCTGTGGCACTGTCAGGCGCAATTGCAGGGAGATGCCCAAAGAACTTGTAGCAAAAAAACTAAAAATTGGGACGTCCTCCGCTTTGTGTCAACAAGAGCTGCTGGCAGTTAAGTTCAAGGACAGAAAAGATGTCTACATGCTTTCCACCATGCATGAGGACAAAACTGTGGCAGTCTTTGTTCTTGGCTGAAGGGGGGTACTAAGAAAGTCAGTCTGCATCAGAGACTACAACAAGCACATGGGGGGAGTTGATCTGTGTGATCAACTCATGCAGCCGTACCTCACCATGCAAAAGTGTAAGGCATGTTACAAAAAGGTGGTCATTTACATGACGCAGACTGCAGTATACAATTCTTTTTTGATTTCCAAATTGGCAAACCCCACTCTAGAACTTAGTTTTCTGTAGTATCAGCTCCATCTTATTTCCCAATTCTTGTTTCAAGGGGCAACAGAATTAATTTCACCAAAACCCGGGGTAGTACACTTTATTTAAAAAATCACCCCAATCCCCCAAAAGAAAAACCCACAAAAGCGCTGCAGGGTTTGCTACAGCAAGGGAATACGGAGAGAAACCCCCCTGTCCTGATTGCCCTTCCAAACCTGGCCTCTGCATGGGTGACTGTTTCAAGAAATACCATGAAGGCACAATGCAGTAGTGCTGTAAAGTTTTTATATTATTTGGCCACTTTTCCCCCTTGAAATATCCTGTTTTTTATTTTTCAAAACACATCCCTCCTTAGATCTAACACTATCAAAATATAATGGGAAGCAAAAGCACCCTAAGTTTTTTCCATCTCTGATAATGGAAACACACATTCCCTACTGGGCCCAGTAGCTTCCCCAAACCCTGACAAAACCTATGCATATGGGACATTGCCGTACTCAGGCAATGTAACTCACCACTAATGTAAAGCACTTTAAAAAATCTGCAAATATCATCTGATTGAAATCCAGAGCAACACTAAAATCTAAGTGTGAAAAGATGGTGTTTCTCTACCTTACTGCAGGTTTTGGGAGGGATTGCTGATAAAGCGGCAGCAAAAAAATTGAAAAAGTACAAATAGAATGAAAGCCAGGGTTGTCTACTCTTCTACAACATATACTTTTGGGGGTAAAATTCATTGCAGCATTCCCAAACAATCTGAAATGAGACAAGGCACCAGCTGTAAAAATGGCATGTCTGTAAAAGGAAACTCACATGTTCCAACTGGGCCCAGTTTCTCCCCCAAACCCTGACAAACCTATGCATATGGGGCATTGCCGTACTCAGAAGAAGGAGCCGAACACTAATCGATGCAGTTTATGAAATCTTCACCTATGCTGTGCTTGAAATTCACATCAACACTTAAGTCTAAGTGTGAAAAATGCAGTTTGTTTGTTTGTTTTTTTTTTTACTTACGTCAAGTTTTATGAGGGATTGGTGGTAAAATGGCTGTGTATAAAATTTGAAAACAACCTAAACTGAAAGCCTGGGGTGTCTACTTTCCAAAAATATACACTTTTGGGGGGAGATCTTAGAGTGGAGCACTGTTACACAGCCCCAAATGAGACATGGCACCAGTGACGCAAGCTGTGAAAACGAGCATGTTCCAATTTGGGCCCCGTAGCTTCCCCAAATCTTGAGAAACCTATGCATATGGGGTATTGCCGTACTCAGAAGAAGGAGCTGAACACTAAACAATGCATTTTTAAAAATCTTCACCTATCATGTGCTTGAAATTCACATCAACACTGAAGTCAAAGTGTGAAAAACGCCAATTTTTTTTTTTACTTAAGTCAAGTTTTATGAGGGATTGGTAGTAAAATGGTTGCGTAAAAAATTTGAAAATATACATAAAATGAAAGCCTGGGGTATCTACTTTCCAAAAATATACACTTTTTGGGGGAAATTTTAAGGTGGAGCACTGGTACACAGCCCCAAATGAGACATGGCACCAGTGACGCAAGCTGTAAAAATTCAAAGTGTGAAACTGGAAATGCGCATGTTCCAATTTGGGCCCAGTAGCTTCCCCAAACCTGAAGAAACCTATGCATATGGGGTATTGCAGTACTCAGAAGAAGGAGCTGAATACCAATCAATGCACCACAATTTGTAAAAATATTTCTGGAAAAATAGCTGCATAGAAAACTCCAAAATTCTCCTGTTTATTTACCTTATGTTGTCTAGCTTTCAGAAACATATACCTTTGTGGGACATTTTTGGTTCTGGCACCATCAACTAAGCTATGATGCTTACATGCCGATTGTTGAGGTTGGAAATAATGTCATCCATCTTGTAATATTCACCTTATAAATGAGAGAAAGGGATTGAAATACTAGGCATATGTGGTACTCTTATATTCAGGAGAAGCAAATGAATATATTTTGGGGTATTTTTTTGTAATGAACTAATAGTATGCAAATCCTGACAGGAAAATGTAAGTAAAACTTTTTTTTTTTTTTAATTTGTTTCCTCTTCTTTTCTATTTTAATCAAATTAAACGATGAGGTATTCATATAATTGTGGTATCAAAAGAAAGCCCTACTTGTGCTTAAAAAAACAGCGTGGGTGCACAAAAGGAATTAAAGAGAAAATATGTTTGAAAAAATACATAGTCAGAAAAGTAAAAATTGCTCCGGTCCTTAAGTGAAAACAACATCCGATTTTCCCGGTCCTTAAGGGGTTAAAACATCTACAACCCCCTTAACCATTCTCATCCATCAAGTATAACAACAGACAAAGAAACAATACAATGCCCCATAGCCGTAGCCATTGCTAGGGTTGCACCGAAATTTCGGTGGCCGAAATGTTTGGGCCAAAAATGGCATTTTCGGCAAAAAGCCGAAATAAAAAAATAAAAGGCAGAGACGGGGGAAGCTATCTCATTTATCTCACTTTATTGGCTTCACTGCTTTCCCTCCTAGAGTTGCCACCTGCAATTGAAAAGCATTGGTGTGTGTCTGCAACACCCTTCCCCAATCCCCACCAACCAAGCCGTTATGCTTCTGCTTCCTACATGAATATATTTCCTCCACTTATGGTGCACGATAAATCATCATATATTATTGTTTTATGAATACTAATTGTGTGTGTATTACACCCCGAGTTAGTGCTGACTTCCCCTTGCACCACATGAAATCAATGGTTCCGCTCACCAACTGTTTCCAAGCTCATTAGATCAGTGTAGGGCACTTCCACCGGATCTGGTGGCCATGTGGAAGCTGTGACTGTATAGCAGTGTGGATCGAAGTAGGTACAGGATCGGTTCCTGGTCAGATGGTGATTTACTGTGTGCGGTGATAATACATGATTATATATATTGCGATTACCGGGTCCAGCACTCAGGTTCTAATGCAGTTGAATTTTGCGTCTAATGTTTGTGCCCATGGTATGAAGGCAGCAAGGTGTGCATATGTCATTTCAGACACATTTCTATGGCACAGAGCCTCTAAACATCTTTTCAAAGTCCATTATATGTTAAGTCAACTTACTTACATTCTTTAAGATTAAATATCCCATATATTTTTATTGCTTCACATATGTCCTTTATTAGAAGGCTCCTGGATCTGTTTCCAGAGAGGTTTCTGTCAAGAACCGTAAAAGCATCACTGGTGATCCAATGTAAAAATAAACATAGCGTTAAAGATAAATGCATTCAGTCTATTAAATACAGCATATAGAGAAGAACACATGGTGTTGCAAGGATAATGTTAAATTGTGTCACTATCCTTGCTGTCACTGAATATAATGCTCTCTGGAAACAGAAATTCCACATGATCCCTGCCAGGGACTTAAAAGAAGAAACAAAAACACTAAAAGATCTGAATCATACTGCTGCCATCAGATTGCTAGAAGTGGGCAACTCTCCTGTGACAATGAAGTGGTTAATAGTTCCACTTTGACTGCGCCGTGTGCACTTGCTCTACTATATTATTTGTTTCTTTTGTTAGGCATCACCCTATAAATTAAAAAAAATCATTTTCGGTTTCGGTTTTCGGCCAAGTACATCCTGACGTTTCAGTTAAGAATTTTCATTTCGGTGCACCCCTAGCCAATGCATTTAACAGCTACTTTGTTGGATGTGCCACCATCCTGATTAAACAAAACAAAGGTAACTCTGAAGTTCTATCGTGTACAGAACAGTCACTGACACCTGTTGCCTGGTCCAACAGTGCAAATGAATTCAATTCCATGCCAGTAAATGAAACTGAAATATATGATCACCTCTTCAACCCAAAACTGAAATCACAATCTAGCCCATACCAACTTCCAGCAATTTTATTAAAGCTCAGTGCCATGGTCAAAGCCCAACCAATAGCATCTTTAATTAATGCCTCTTTGACATCAGGGTATATGCCCAAATCTTGGAAGGTGACTAGAATTGTGCGTATCCACAAAAGTGGGGAAAAAAATTTAGTATCAAATTACAGACCAATATCCCTACTCCCCAATTCTATAAACTGGTTCTGATCCTATTTATCAGACAGAATGCAGTATGTGTCAGTTGCTAGCAATGACTCCCTTCCACTCAAAGTAACAAGTGGAGTTCCCCAAGGCTCCATTCTTGGCCCTCTTCTATTTTCTCTTTTTATAAATGACCTTCCCAGGGTTTGTATTTCATCTTCAGTACACATGTATGCAGATGACATCATAATCTATGCTAAATCTATTTATCACAACTTGAAACCATATTACATCATGATTTCTGCGAAGTTTAAAGATGGATAACAAATAACAAACTTTTCTTAAAAGCAGACAAAACTGTCACAATATTTGGCAAAAAGCACAAACTGCGTAATCTCGACAATATCCACCTATCCACTGCAACAGAGTCTAATCATAAATTGACCCCAGTAGACTCCTACAAATATCTTGGTAAGTGGATTGACCCTAACCTCACTTTTGGTCTTCAGATTGACAAATTAACCTCCAAACTACCAGACTACCTAAGCAATATGCTCACACCTGCTCTCCATACTAACTATAACCTTCACTCTACTACTAACAACTCACTGCGAATACTACAATACAAGAAAGAAGCAGGAAGATCTGCCTTCTGCTTCAGAGCTCCAAAAATCTGGAACAATCTGCCTGAAATAGTCACATCTGTTCCCAGTATAAAATCTCTTAGACAATTATCTCTTAGACAATTAGTAGAAGAGCCAACTAAGAAGCAGTACTAGATTTATTTGTTACAAATGGTGTGATGGTATCGGCTATAACACAACGAGAGTGTTTGGGATCCAATCCAATCAGGACATAGACATAAAAGAGCCTAGATTTTCTAAAACAGAAATATATTTGGGTCAGTCTTTAACAGCCTGGATATCTTTAGACGAAAAAGTGATATTCTGAAAGGAGTTTTATTACAGGCATTAGACTTGTCACTATGGGTAAAAGTAAAAGGAACCCACTGTGGTACTCCACAGGAGTGGCAAATATTGTAAAGAAGAATTAAATAGATTTAGGAAATATAAGCAGACTCAGAAGGAGGAATATAGCGAACTGTAGAAGTCAATAAAAAGGAGGTCAAAACAATTTTAGATAAAAAAGAGAAAAAAGAAACAATGGATAGTTAGACTGAAGAAAAAAGATAGAAGATATGCAAATGATGATAAATGTCTAGCTGAAAATTTTTACAGAGGAAGGTGAAGGAAATGGACTTATGTTTGAAAAAAAATATAGAATATGTGAAGCATGCATGATTACAGAGTAAGACATTCTACTTCAACTCTAAAGTAAAAACAGATAAATCAATGGGACTAGATGGGATACACACAAAGTTATTAAAAGAACTTAGCATTGTTCTCTCAAAACCTTAAACAAAAATATTCAATAAATTGTGATTGAGAGAAGTAGTTTCAGAAAACTGGATGGTTTGAAATGTAGTACCACTTCAAAAAAAGGTAGCAGGAAAGAGTCTGGCAACTCAAGACTGGTAAGCCTTATATCAGTAGTTGAAAATTAATTGAAATCATGTTAAATGAATAATTGTTAAATATCTGAATTTAAATGGCTTGCAAGATCCTAAATAGCAAGGGTTTACTACATGGAAATCTTGTCAAACTAACCTCATACATTTTTTGACTGGGTAACTAAAATAACAGGTTGCGGTGTGGGGGAGCAGTAGATATAGCTTTTGTGTTCTGACACTGTCCCTCACGGAAGGCTCATTAAAAAATTGCAGTGTTTGGGTCTTGATGTAAAAATATTTGAATGGATACTGTAACGGCTGAGTGACAGTAGAATATTCAGAGAAGATCATGCTACTAGTGGGGTACCTCAGGCATCTCTCCTGGGGCTCATTCTTTTTAATATTTTCATTAGTGATATTGCAGAAGGTCTTCAAAGTAAGGTAAGCCTTTTTGCAGATGATACTAAGATATCTAACAGGGTAGACATTATTGCAGGAATAAACCAAAGGGCAACTGATTTAGGTAAATTATAAGAATGGAAGAGGGAATGTGGCAGATGCATTATAATGTTGATAAATGTAAACAAATGCACTTGGCATATAAAAATCCAAAAGTAGAACATAGTATTAAGGGTACAGTGATGTAGAAGACAGAGGAAAGGGACTTGGGAGTAATTTCTAAAACTAAAACCGTATCGGATTTGTGAAAAGGTTCAGAGTCATGAACATAGTATTTAATGAACCTAACTACGTCCAGACAATGAAAGTCCTGTTCTCTTCTATTAGATAGAGCAAGGCAAACACAATCTGCTGATTAATATGAAAATCAGAAATCACCTCAAAAACCCAATGTGAATACACAGAACTACCTTGTCTACATGAAAAATCAGAAACAGGTTTCTGCAAGAAAAAGCCTGGATTTCAGCCACAAGCTGGACAGACACAATTATAGAAAGAAATAAGTCTTCAAGTCAAAAAAAGATGCCAATCGTTCAAAAGGATCCCTCTGAAGTCCTCCAAGGACCAGATTTATAGATGGGTATAGATAGGTTAGGAACATGCTATGCCTTCCACAAAAAGTCTGAACAAGAACTTACAAGGCAGAGATCTGGACCATGATCGAACTAAGGTGAAGCCCCTTATGGAGGTTGCACTGGAGAATGGTCAGAACCAATGGAAGACTAAAAGGATGCAGATGCAACACATGTTTTTTGCGCCACTTGAAGGACAGTGACCACATGCTATGAGAAGCCTCAGAAGAAAGGAACCTTGTAATTCATATGGGTCACCATGATGTCCACGAATAGCAGACCCCACATCTGAATTCTGGAGATCAAAACAGACCCTTATCAACAGCATCTAGGTGTTGACAACTGAGATAACCCACCACCACACTGTCTACCCTCGGAATGTGAACTACCGATAGGGCTGGAACATGAGCTTCCACCATGGAGAGAATCAGACAAACCTGGGACCACATAGCTGCTCTTCTAGTCCCTCATTGATGGTAGACAAATTCCACCAATGTGGCACTGTCACACGACATCCGAACTGGAAGGTCACTAAGCTACTGGGACTGAAGCTGAAGAGCCAGACAAACTGCCGAAAGTTCTAGCACGATTAAAAGTGGTTATCTTGTTTGGACCAAAGAACCTATGTGGTGAGGAGAGTGAAGGTGGCCCCCCAACCTAGCAGACTGGCATCTGTTATCACTATGGATCAGTCTACTCTGACAAATGGATGACCCAATGTCAGGTGGGTTCCCTGATGCCACCAGCACAGATTCACCCTTGTCTGGAACAAGATGGACATCATGCAAGAGAGATGACACTGTTGCCCTGATCAGTTTGTCAGAATGCCCAGGAACTACTGTCTCCTTTGAAACTCAGCAGGAGAGTGGTTTCCCAAGGGTTTGTCCATCACCTTGTAATTAAAAACCAAAGGGGTAGACAGTACACAGAGAGATAATGTAATCTCTAAGTGTAGTAACCAAGAAATGTACAAGACAAATAAATTATATTAAATACAAAAGAAAAGAGGATTTTAGTCTTACCTGTTAAATCCTGTTCTCTTAGTCCATATAGCTTACAGGTACCATGGGGGAGGTGACAGCTCCTACCAGTAGGCTGAACAATTCTTCAAAGAAGTGCAGGGGTGGAGCTTCCCTCTCCTCCATAGCAGGCTACTCAGCCACTCCCCTCCACTTATATTTGTGACACTAAACCTACTGTAGCAAGAAGAAGAAGAGGAAAAACTCCTGTAAGCACGGACCCAATAGGACTTCCATGTCCAGCCACAGGAACCAAGCATGGTCTCTTTCACTGGGTGGGAAACCTGTAAGCTATATGGACTAAGAGAAAAGGAATTAACAGGTAAGACTAAAATCCTCTTTTTCTCTGTTGTCCAATATAGCTTACAGGTACCATGGGGATGTACCAACATTGAGTCCCCAGGATGGGAAAAAAAGAAGGAAAGGACCACGCACCAGTCCCCAAGATACCAGAGTTCCCATGGACTATCCAGGACATGGAACAGCCCAAACTAACAAGGTGTCAACAGACACTGAATAACTGAAAAACACAGCACACTAGAACAAGAGCCAAAGGGACTCAAAGGATAAAGAGCTACAAAGGCACAGAAAACAAAGTCCTAGAAAGGCATGGCTGCCTCCAGGACATTTCTGCCAAACCTGGCATCAGCCGAAGCCAGAACAGCAACACTGTAACTTTTGGGAAATGTATGCACAAGTGGCCACCTTGCACAGTTGTTCAGCAGAGGCCTGATTCTTGTAGGCCCTGGAGGCGCCAAAAAGACCTAGTCGAATGTGCTATGATGCAAAAGGGAACAGGTTTCTTCCTGAGTTCGTAAGCTTTGCAGATGGTGGACTTAATCCAGGACACAAGGGTCACCTTGGATGCCGCCTTACCAGCCCTAGGGCCCTCAGAGATGACAAACAAGGAATCAGTCTGACGGACAGACTCAGTATGGTGCACATATAGCTTCAGGCAGCATACCACATCCAACAAGTGGAAATCCCCCCTCCTTGCCAGATTTAGGGTCAGGACAAAAGGAAAGCACAACAATCTCCTGATTGATGTGGAACTCAAAGACCACCTTAGGAAGAAATTCCTGAGGGGGTACAAGAACAGCCTTATCCTTGTGAAACACCAAGAAAGGCAGTTTGCAGGAGAAGGCCTGAAACTCAGCAACCCTGCGGACAGAGACCATGGCCAAAAGAAAAGCCATCTTCCACATCAGAAAACATAGAGGAATGGTTGCCAAGGACCCAAAGGGAGGTTGCTGCAAAACACCCAAGACTAGGTTAAGGTCCCACTGAGGAGTGGAAGCCTTGTAAACAGGAAAAATATGAGCAACCCCCTAGAAAAAGACCTTGACATCCGGTAAATTGGCAATGCGTCTCTAGAAAAAGACAGAGAGAGTCGAGGTCCAAACCTTCAAGGAACTAAGGCTAAGGCCCTTGTTCAAGCCGTCCTGCAAAAAAAGACAGGATAGCTGGAAGATCAAAATCCTGAGAGGACAGATCCAAGAATGGAAAATAGACCAAACCCTATGGTAAGCTTTAGAAGAAACTGGTTTTCTAGCCTGAATCATGGTGGAAACCACATCAGAAGAATAGCCCTTCTTCCTCAAGATGGAGGTCTCAACAGCCAGGCAGTTCAAAGCCAGATGGTCCACATCCTCCTTGCATAGGTAACCCTGAAGAAGGAAATTCGGTCTGAGTGGCAGAGGAAACGGTTCCTGAGCAGATAAGGCCAGTAGTTCTGGAAACCAAGGTTGTCTGGTCCAATACAGTGCTATCGGACTGAACAATGTTCCGTCCATCCAAATATTCCATAGCACCCTGGGCAGGAATGGAAGAGGAGGAAAGATGCAGTCCAGTGTGGAATTAATTACTTAACCCTTAGAGGAAGCAATGAAAAGAGATTTGTTCATTTAACCCTTTCGGTGTCACTGTATCCAAATATGTAATCAATTTAACCTCTTTCTGTAATAGTATTTTTGCTCTATCGCCTCCTCTAGGTAATGGTGGTACCCAGTCAATAACCATATATTTCAATGTAGGTAGTGAGTGCTGATTCTCTGAAAAGTGGATGGCGACTGGTTGGTTTTTTATATTAGACATTTTCTTCTTTTCGGGATTACGTGTAAATTCTACGTCTGCTTTTATTGCTGCCCTGTGATTATCCATTCTTTCTTTAAAAGATGTTAAAGTTTTACCAATATAAACAAGTCTGCATGGTCAAGTGATGATGTAGATAACAAACTGAGAATTGCAACCAAGATTATAATGTATTGGTATTTTGTACCGTTGTGGGGGTGGCGGAAGTTTGTGCCGCTTACCATATAATTGCATATCACGTATGTAGCACATTTAAAGCAGCCTCTTCTCTCCTGCTCTTCTTTCTTTACATACATACATAACTTTGGGTAGGCGATCAGCCCCTTTAACAAGCAGGAACAATTCTGAGAAGTGACTGCTGGGTGGAGCCTACCTCCTCTCCTTAGCTTGCAGCTAGCCAATCCCCAGCCAGTAAGATTTGAAAACTAACTATTGACTAGGTAGTAAGAAGGTAAAGGAAGACTCCTGTGAGCATGAACCCGAAAGGACCCCCACGTTCTGCCACAAGAGAGCCAAGCATGGTCCCTTGACAGAGTGGGAGACCAGTAACCTGAATGGACTAAGAGAAAAGTATTTAACAGGTAAGACTAAAATCCTATTTTATCTGTCATCCAATACATGTTACTGCTAACTTTGGGATGTCCAACCATTAAGTTCCCCAGGGCACCAGTGAACCTACAGATAATAAATAGCTCAACATTTACTCCAAAGTGTCAACGGTAACTGAACAGGGGTAAAACAAACCCAATGAACTGTTCCACAGCATACTGAAGTAGAACCAACAGGGCTCACAAGTAAAAGAGTACTGAGAGACTAAAGAGATCCTAGACAGACAAGGCTGCCTCCAGGATCTTCCTCCTAAAACATCCACACGATAGTGTTTAGCTGATCAGCTGAGGCCTGGGTATTGTAGGCCCAAGAAGCCCCAATAGACCTCACAGAATGAGCCATGACCCTGAAGGGAACAATCTTCTTCCGAAGTTCGTAAGCCTTACGAATCATGGACTTGATTCAAGAAGTGATGGTAACCTTGGAAGCAGGCTTCCCTGCACTAGGACCCTCAGGAATGACAAAAAGAGTGTCAGACTGCCACAAGGACACGATGCACATAGAACTTGAGACAACGCACAACATCCAACAGATGAAGATCCCTCTGTTTGTCAGAAGTAGGGTTAGGACAGAAGGAAGGGACCACAACATCATGATTAATGTGGAACTCAGACACCACCTTCGGGAGAAACTCTTGTGAGGTGCGAAGCACTGCCTTGTCCTTGTGAATGACCAAAAAGGGTGATCTACAAGACAGGGCATGCAACTCCGCAGCTCGGGGAACAGAATCTATCGCCAGGAGAAAGGTCATCTTCCACATCAGCATACGTAGAGGAATGGTAGTCAAAAGGAGGATGCTGAAATACTCCCAAGACCAGGTTAAGATCCCACTGGGGAGCAGGGGACTTAAACACTGGACAGGTATGAGCAACACCCTGGAAGAAAACCTTGACATCAGAAATGATAGCAAGACGTCTCTGAAAGAAGACAGAGAACGCAGAAGTCTGAACCTTAAAAGAACTCAGACTGAGACCCTTATCCACACCATCCTGGAGGAAGGAAAGAAATGTAGGAAGGTCAAAATCCTGAGACAGGTATTTGTCAGCACACCAAGCCAGAAAGGTAAACCAAACTTGATGGTAGGCCTTAGAGGAAACAGGCTTACGAGCACTAAGCATAGTAGCCACCACACCAGAAGAAAAACTTTTCTTCTTCAAAACTGAGGATTCAACCTCCATGCCGTCAAAGCCAGATGATGAACATCTTCCTTCCAGAGGTAACCTTGTAGAAGAATATCTGGATGGGAGGGTAGTCTAAGAGGTTCAGCCACTGAGAGGTCCAGAAGCTCTGGAAACCAAGCCTGTTGATGCCAGAACGGAGCAATCAGAATGACTGGATAGCGTTCCAGTCTCAGTTTCCGTAGCACCCTGTTCAACAGGGGAATGGGAGGAAATAGGTATGCCAGAGGAAATGTCCACTGGACCTACAAGGCATCCATTGCCAGAGACAGGGGATCCGCCCAGCGAGAGCAGAACATTGGAATCTTCCTGTTGTGCCTGATTGCCATCAAGTCGATGCATGGAAGACCCCACAGATGGATGATGAGGTTGAACACCTCTGGATGTAGTTCCCATTCCCCGCTGTCCACCTCATTATCACGTTGCCCGTGCTTTGTGCTACAGGAGGCGACATTCTGACTCCTATTTTGCAGTACTGCATGCTGATTGGATAGACACCTTTGTCATCCCCCAGTGATGGCCTTTATATACCCTGTCATGTCTGCGCTATGGTACCCTTTCATGGTGTACGAGTTCCTGATTTGTATCCGTGCTGTCGCTTATTGTGTATGACCTGGCCTACCTGACTATGTTCCTGAGTTCCTGTGTGCTGCTGTTCCGTTGCTGACTATACCTGGCTGAGAACCCGCTCCGTTGCTGACCGTATCTGGATGAGAACCTGCTCCGTTGCTGACTGTATCTGGCTGAGAACCCGCTCCGTTGCTGACCATATCTGGACGAGGACCACTCAGTTGCTGACTGTATCTAGCTGAGAACCCGCTCCGTTGCTGACCGTTTCTGGCTGAGAACCCGCTCCGTTGCTGACCGTATCTGGCTGTCTACTGCTCCGTGGCTGCTGCACCAACCGCGGTTTCCACTCCACGTTTGACCGTGTCCGGCTGTGCCGCTTGGCGACCCCATGTGGTCACTGATATTACTGGGCCCTGCATTACGATTGTTGGTGTGCACCGCATGGCGCTATTACTTTGTCGCCCAAAGGCTGAGCATCTGTGCTTAAGCTGCTCTATTAACCGCCTCGGGCGGTGTGCACAATCGAGGAACCGATACAGTGTTCTATCACTGACTGTGTTACTCTGATCACTCTCCGTGTCCACCTCCGTAGCAGCGCTGGGCTCACTCCCTTTGAGAGCTGCAGTTATTCTCTGGGTGCTACCCATTAACCCTGTCAGTATCTGGATCGTCCAGGTAAGGGTAGTTACTGTTCCTCACTGCAGAAGCCTTGGGCTCAAGAGCCAGCGTGGCAAGTACCATCCCTCAGGTTGAGGGGACACTGGTTGCGTTCCATCTACTAACAGTTATTTTGATCCACCCTTAGCGTTCTAGGGTTTGTCTAGTAGCAGTTGCCTTGGTCTCCAGTAGCCCTTTCCTAGGGTTAGTGCTGCCCACTTCGTGGTTGCCTCGTTATCTGTGGCCTTGGGCCAGGGTCAGTGTTGCCTCGCTCCAGTTGGTTCTGTACCCAGGCGTCTGGGTTGTGCCAGTCCTCCATTATTGGACCACCCGTGAATGTAGTCCTGTTGTCAGCTACCGGACTGTGTGCCTTCAGTCTCTCTGGTTCTGCCAGAACCTCACTGCCAGTATTGTTTCCAGTCATCCAGATTACCTATACTGGTACCTATTGTTGTAACCTATTGTGTGTGTATATATATTCTATATTCGTGTATGCACTTTATTCTAATAAAGTAATTTTTACCTTACCGTTCTGGTCTGAGTGTTCATCCAAAAACCGCGACACGTGTGCTGACTTAGGAAGTCTGCCAGAACATTGTCTACGACAGGAATATGAACTGCGGAAATGGCAGGGACATGCTACACTGGCCATGATAAAATAGCCTTGACCTCTAGCCAAGCTGCGAGACTTCTTGTGCTGCCTTGCTTGTTGATGTAGGCTACCGCTGTGACATTGTCCGACTGTACCCTGACCGGGCAATCCTCCAGTTGCCGAGACCAGTGTTGTAGGGCATGAAATATGGCCCGAGGCTCCAAGACTTTGATGGGAAGGAGAGATTCCTCCTGGGACCACCGGCCCTGAACACTCAAGTGCCCCAACACCGCTCCCCATCCGGAGAGGCTGGCATTCGTTACTGTTGTCCAGAAGGGCACCAGGAAGGGTCTGCCTTTCAGGATATTCAGGTTGAGCCACCACGAGAGGCTCTGCTCCACGTGAAGAGGGAGAGATAGGGACCTTTCCAGAAGATCTGGTCGACCCCTGCATGACAGGATTAGAAACCTCTGAAGTTCCCTGGTATGAGCCATGGCAAACGGGACTGTTTCTATGGTGGAAATGAACTTCCACCCAGCCAAGGATGACAACTTCATGGCCGGAACTGGATCCTGAGACAGGACAGCCTGGACCTTCAGTGTTATCTGATGAGCCACTTCGTATGTAAGAAACACCATCCCTCTCTGTGTCGAAGAGGATGCCCAGAAAGACCATCCTCTGGGAAGGAACAAGGTCTGACTTGTCCAAGTTGATGATCCACCCGTGATGGGAGAGAGCATGAATGCAGTCCTGCACCTGCTGGTGAAGGAGCTCCAAAGATTACTTCAGAAGGAGGTCGTCCATATACGGAGCCACCCCGATGCCGTTCCGATGTAGGATGGATAGCAATGCTCCTAGGACTCTGTTGGAGACTTGAGGAGCCATGGTCAGGCCAAAGGGGAGAGAAGAAAACTGGAAGTGCCCTCCGTTGCAGGCAAAGCGGAGCTACTGCCGACTCTCTGGATAAATGGTGATGTGCAGATAGGCATCTTGAAAATCCAGAGAGGCCAGAAAATCCCCAGGGGACATGGCAGCTATCACTGTGGGCAGAGACTCCTGGCAGTATTGGGATCGGACCACAAAGGAGTTGAGATCTTTCAGATCCAAAATGGGATGACAGCCTCCATCCTTCTTTGAAACCACAAAGAGGCTGGAGTAGAATACCAAGCCCCTCTCTTGAGAAGGAACGGTCTCCTGGTCCTCCTTGTCCAGAAGGGCCTGTATAGCTTCCTCGAAAAGGCGGCGCTTTTCTGCTCCCAAAGGAGAATAAGAAGAGAAGGTCCTGGGAGGAGGAAGAGAGGTGAAGGGAATTCTGTACCCCGTAGCCACCAGCTGTAAAACCCACGGGTCCACCACAGAGGCCTGCCAAGCTGAGAGGAAGTGGCGTAAGCGGCCACCTACCTGCGGGTAGGGACCGGGGTTCGGTGAGTCATGCAGAAGAAGGTTTGGAAGCCCTGGGCTTTGCGGAGGACCGCTTAGGCTTGGATGAGGAGCGAGGAGCCTGAGGGACCATCTGGGTTGCTTGACACGAGTCTGCTTGAAAGGGACGAAAAAGCTGGTTCCTTTTGACAGATGCCTTCTTCCTCAGGACCACTGGCAGGAGAGTACTCTTCCCTCCAGTGGCCTCATTGATGAGATCCTTGAGCTCAGGCCCAAACAGGGAGGAGCCCTGAAAAGGCAAAGACAGGAGAGTCTTCTTGGAGGCCGTGTCAGCAGACCAAATCTTGAGCCAAAGAGGACATCTGGCTACTACAGACATGGTAGATGCCCTGGCTACCATATGGACAGCGTCAAACAGGGCAGCAGAGACATAATAAAGCATCAGCAACGTTAGTGAGAAGTCGCAACATGTTAGAAGTAGGGGGCTCCCTGACGGACAGCAGAAGTGAGCTGTTCAGTCCAAACAGCCACAGCCCTATTTACCCATGCAGCAGCAAAGGCACAGCGGAGGGCAGAGCCTGCCGTCGCAAAAATAGCCTTGAGAGAAGTCTCAAGCTTCTTGTCAGTCCACTCCTTGAGAGTAGAGGCGTCAGCCACCGGCAAAGCAGTGGACTTAGAAAGCATGGAAACTGGGGCAACCACTTTAGAGGGATGGACCCACTGCCCGAGGGCCGAACGGGTAAAGTTTAGCAAACTTCATAGACACATATGGTTTCTTGCCTGGAAACTTCCACTCCTCTGACACCAAGCGGTCAAGAGTGGGTTTAGGTGGAAAACAAGCATGGGGCCTAACAGGCTCCTGAAACATATCAGAGGGGTCAGAAGAGACCTCCTGCACCAACGGAATGTTCAGGGTGGATAACACGCCCTGATCAGGTCCTCAGCCAAGGGAATGGGGTCTGCCTCAAAGGGGTCCCCAAAAAACTGAGACAAGGAACAGCTGAACAGTCATCATCAGAGTCCACCAACAATTCCTCCTCAGAGGAATCGGACACATCAGGTACACCCGCCGGTTTAAGCAGGGAAGATCTGATGGGGGGGGGGTCTACCACGAGTGGAAGACCCCCTGTAAAGTGGATGGAAGAAGTTGTAAGGTGGACCGGCGGTCCCTGGCAGTAGCCTTAAACTCTTGCATCCATACTGGCTCTAGTGCATGGCTGGAGGTCCCTGCAGGGGATTCAGGGGCAGCAGCGCATGCTGGGAAACATGACCTGAGTATTCTCTAGGTAACGCTGAGTGATATGAGAAGCAATGAGCAATGGGGGACACAGACACCCCAGTATCCTTAGTCTTAGGGTTAGCCCCAAGGTCTAACGGAGTAGACATTCTCACAGAGTCAAGCGGCCAAAGCATCAAAACACCTACAAAATAGTGTGTATGATAAAGAAATGCACCCCAGAAACGCTAAATAAGACTTATCTGGTAGGGGAAGGGTTAAACTGCGAAAGAGAGTCCAAGCCCTGCCTAGGATACTCGATCTGCGAATACACAAATGGCTGCCGTGACAGGAGCCAATAGGAAACAAGCACGTGAAACAGGAGCTCATGGGAAACGTAGTTTTGCTGACAGAGTACCCCAACAGTGCTCAAAGCCCCCAACATCCCCAGAAAGTTGACCGGATGACAGAGCAAGGGCAAACCCACAAAATAAGCCATCTCTGACCTCACTATGTGGAGAGGTTGCAGAGATATGTCCCAAACTGTAACGTCCCATAGAAGTGAATGGAGCAATGGAGTCTATGCAGTAAACACGCGCTTTAAAGGAAACATAGAGTTAATGAGGTGAATACAAAAACGTAAAACCACTCAAAAGCCCACTAAAATAAAACAGTAGACCCAATAAACACTGGTCCCAGTAGGGAGGTGTCCAAAGCCCCCTCAAAACGTGCTAACCAGCCACAAAAGGGTTAAGTTACCACAGAAACTTGCTCCAAACACCTCACAGACATACAGACTCAACCCAATGAGTGCATGAGTATATAATAGGAACTCCAATAGAGACCCCTGTGCGGCGGGGAAGTATGGGACATGTGGACTTCAGCACTCAAAGGGTGCTCACCTTTTTCAGCAGCTCTTCTGTTTTCAGATTACCATATTTCAAGAAGAAGCCTCAGTGGGCAACTCCTGGGGAAAGAACTTGAAGCCAAGATTTTCCCCCCAGGGCTTAGGACCACAAAAGCACCTGGTAAACTGAGCTATCCACATTTGGTGATGGGAATTGTCAGTGATGGTAATCCGCCAAATGGTGGTATTCCATATCTAACAGAAAAATAATAAAAAAGCTAAAACTATAGCAGAACTGTTCTCTTGCTTGTGTCTTGACCAAGGAACACATCTTACTGGTTGAGGATTGGCTAGCTGCAAGCAAAGGAGAGGAGGTAGGCTCCACCCAGCAGTCACTTCTCAGAATTGTTCTTGCCTATTAAAGGGGCTGATCGCCTACCCAAAGTTACCAATAACCTGTACTGGACGACAAAGAAATTAATTTATACTAAGCAATCTTTAATTTTCTGCTATACCTTGTCAAAATAAATCAGTTCAAAAATCTATAAGCTGTGCTTTCTACAAATACCTACATTCATCTGAGTACATATTAAAGGGAAATTACACCTAGCAGATACATCTTTAAATGTGTTTAACTGAATGACTTGCTGAGGTAGGAGTCCTTGCTACAGCAACAGGTATTTCTCTGTGAATATTTTTGCATAGAACCTAGAGTTGCCTATATCCCTGTCTGGGACATAAGAGTGTAAAAAAATTAGGTGAAAATGAAAAACAAAGTATAATCAAATGGTGAATACAACACACAGATGTTTTTGAAAAGCTTTCAAAATCCCTAGTTGGTTTTTAATTGATAGGATTTATTTAAAGGGATAGTAATACTTGAGATGTAAAAAAAAATATATATAAAAATATATGTTCCTGAACAAAACAAGGGTACTCCAACAGCTGAGAGATATTTTATTAAAAAATGATAATAGCTCAAACTTGAATTTTTTAGGTGAAATATCACAGTGCCTGAAAATTTACAGTGGCGCTGTTGCTACACCATCCTATGGAGATTTAGGGTCTACATACCAGAGCAGTCCACAGGATGGTGTAGCAACAGCGCCACTGTAAATTTTCAGGCCACTGTGATATTGCACCTAAAAAATTCAAGTTTGAACTGTTATAATTTTTTAATAAAATATCTCTCAGCAGGGGGAGTACCCTTGTTTTACTCAGGGGGATAAACCCTACAACATATATTTTTTTTACATTTTTAAGTATTACTATCCCTTTAAGGATGACATACCTGTGTGTTCATACCCCTTCTGTATTATACAGTGGATGTTCCCTTAAGGATATATTTTATTTTGCAAAACGTACAATACTGTGATTCCATGAGAGAAAAATAATAGACAAACTGTTTCAAATATATAGTCCCCATTAATATATTACATTTCAGACATTTCTTTATAAAGAGATACCTCATGAAGAATATTTACAATAGACCGGAGGGTCCCAAGAGTGTCCTCAGGGTCATGTGTTTAGGATTTCCATGCTTGTGCACAGGTTTAATAAAGAGGTTTGCAGGGAAATGAGAAATAAGAAGTCAAAGGGTCAGATCCAACACTTAATAAATCTAAAAAATGTAACAGAATCTGCAAACAAGCAATTAGGCTAGCTAAAATTGAAAATGAGTAAAATACTGCAAAAGAGCAAGAAAAATCATAAACAATTCTACAAGTATATAAATGGCAAAAAGATTAAGGTTGATACTGATACTCTTAAAACTGAAGCAAGTTAATTAAATAGTGAGGATGAAGCTATGTTTCATACTTTAAACACAATTCTTCCTTACTGAAGACAAAACCCAAAAGAGACTGGAAAGAGTTATAGTAAAGCACCTGGACGTGATGGAATATACCAAATGGTAATTAAGGAACTTAAGCAGAACTTTCAGATCTTACTAAGTCTCCATTCATTCATTAAACCCATGGCGATCAGCTTGGAAATCGATATCTTACCTTTAAAAAACAGCAGATTGTAAAGAAATCCTTGCCGCTTGGGGACTGACGGGCAGGTTATTGTGGTCTGCGCACTTGTGCCTTCAGTCCCTTCAGATAACCTTAAGGTACACTGCAGTAGTACTCAGTGGAGACCGGGACTGACAGCACAAGCACACACACAAAATGTCTGCGCAGAAGCCTGGGTTCCGGTCTCCAAACGGAAAGGATTTCTTTACAATCTGCTATTTTTAAAAGGTAAGACATCGATTTGCAAGCTAGTCGTCATGTGTTTAATGAATGCATGGCGACTTAGTAAGATCTGAAAGTTCCGTTTTAGTTCAGTAACAGTAAGAACCTTATACTTACTATTTAATCATTCACGATCATCAGCCATAGTGTCCCATGAGGGGAAGAAAGCTGATGTAATATTGATATTCAAATAAGGCAGCAGAAACATAGTGCTGGGCCTCAGAAATGTTGGCAAGAAGTCGCAACATATCCAAAGTAGGAGCACCCTGATTGACAGCCAGGGTGAGCTGTTCAGTCCAGACCGCAATGGCCTGGTTCACCTAAGTCGCAGAGAATGCTGGACACACGGCAGTACCAGCAGTGGCAAAAATGGACTTGAGGGAGACCTCAAGTTTCTTGTCAGTCCAGTCTTCAGAGTGGACGCATCAGCAAATGGAAAGGCAGTGGACTTAGATAGCCTGGAGACAGGAGCATCCACTTTGCATTGAGCAAGCGTCACCTCAGAGAAGGGGTAAAGCTTGGCAAATTTCTTGGAAACAGAAAGTTTCCTGTCCGGAGACTTCCACTCATCAGACAAACAGTTGCAATGTAGACCGGAGGTCTCTAGTAGCAGCCTTGAACTCTTGCCCCCAAACTGGCTCTAATGCATGGCTGGAGGTCCCTGGGAGAGACTCAGGGACATCAGAACATGCTGGGCATAAATGACCTGAGAATTCTCTAGGTAACCCTGAATGACATGAGGAGCAATGCGCAATAGGGGACACAGAGACCCCAGCGTCCTTAGTCTTAGGCCTGGACCCAAGCTCTAACGAATTAGACATTCTCACAGTGTCAAAACGTTTAAAGTATAAGGAATCACCCAAATACAATGTGTAAGATTAAAATTTCACCCCAGAAATTGCTAAAATGCACTTATCTGGCAGGCAAAGGGTTAATCTGTAGAGGAGAGAAGGAGAGTCCAAGCCCTGCATAGGATACTCCTTCAGGAAAAGGCACAAAATGGCTGCCGGGGTGGGAGCCAATCAGAAACGAGGGTGCAAAGCAAGCGCTCATGGGAAATGTAGTTTTCCCCAGAAAGAGTACCCCAACAGTGACCGAAGCCCCCTGAGCCCCCCAACACACATAAAACTTTAACCGGATGACAGAGCAAGGGCAGATAATTAAAATGAGCCATCTCTGAAGTCGCTACGTTGAGTGGTTGCAGAGATATGTCCCAAACTGTACAGTCCCATAGAAGTGAATGGAGCAATGGCCAATAGGTAAAGTGCTCCTTAACGGCGCGGAACACAAATTTTGCAAAGTTGAAACTGTGAATTAAAATTACATGAATCATCAATAGAACATGTTAGTAGACCCCAAAAAAACACTGAACCCAGTAGGGAAAGTGCCAATAAACCCCCAAAAGATGCAAACCCAGCAGCTAAAGAGTAAAGTTACCACAGAAACTTGCTCCAAAACACCCAACAGACATACAGATAAACCCAATGAGTGCAGGAGTGTGCAATAGGAACTCCAAAGGAAAACCCCTGTGTGGAAGGGCACTGTGGGACATGTGGACCTGCAGCACTCAAAAGGTTGCTCACCTTTCCTGCAGATCTTCTGTCTTCAGACTACCATGTATTAACCCTTTGAGTGCCAGAGAGGTAGGCAATGCATTGGAAATCAATGCCTTGCGTACCTCTGTGGCACTCAAAGGGTTAAGAAGAAGCCTCGGTGGGCAACTCCTGAGGAAAGAACTTGAACCCAAGATTTCCCCCCCCAGGGCTTCAGGTCCACAAAAAGCGCCTGAATACTGTGCCAGCCACATCTAAGGGCATTGTTATTTATGGTAATCTGCCTAATGGTGGCATTCCATATCCAACAGAAAAATTAAAAATTAGCTAAAACTATAGCAGAACTGTTCTCTTGCCTGTGTCTTCACCAAGGAACAAATCTTAATGGAGCTGATAGGCTAGCTGCAGCCAAGGAAGGAAGGTAGGCTCCACCCCCTGCATTCACTTCTAGAATTGTTCCTGCCTAGTTAAAGGGGCGGATCGCCTACCCAAAGTTACCAGTAACCTGTATTGGACGACAGAGAAAATACTTTATGCAAGGCAAGTGGTATGTGATATTTTTATTACTGCAAGCATATTATCTAACCATACTCTGCTAGCTATACTGGATTTACCAATTATATTTAATGATCATACTTTAATATTTCTGTACAATTTATGTTATAAATAAATAAATATATACCTGTGTAATTATATTTGAAACTCTCTCCCCCTTCTTTAATGTATTCAATGTATTCTACTGAATTGTGAAATAATTCTACATAAAGAATAATGAGGGTGTAAGGTCTTAATATGGGAAGAAAGGTGCAACCCGTTACAAAATATATATGTATATTTCTATATTAAATACATATAGCAGTATGAAGGAAGCACTCACACTCAAAGAGTAGATGTCTGGGTGCTAGACTACGGCTGAATACTGTCCAAAAGTGTGAAGCAGTACGCACTGACAATACTTACAAAGTGTTAGAAGTCTTGTGTGTGCTTAAAAAACAAGGAGAGCAAAAGGGAGCGCCCTAGTGTAGTCAAACCAGGATCATGTTCCCCCACCAAAAGCATACCCCACACATGGGCACTTACAGATCAAGTGGCTGTTTGTCACATATATGAGAAACAGCAAAATTTGCAGACTGGGTTAATATCCTGCCCCATATACAGGTAATTATTCACTATCTCAGGCATCTAATCCTCTTCTCATTCTCTCCAAGTGGCACAAAAGACTCCAAAAGAAAACACATGGGAAAGCGCCCAATGGTGAAGTATTGCCAGAATATAATATTTGAAGTAAATAATGTTAAATGTACTCACACTTCTCTGGTCAGCAAAGTGGATAACCAAAGCTGACATTCAAGCAGATGGGGAAATCTCACTGTCCCCACTAGGTGTCACACAGTCTGCTGGTCTACTCACTTCAAATGCCAAGAAGCATTCACACTGACTGGTATCCAAAGTTTTTATTATAGAATATGACCAAATAAAATAAACATCTATGTTGATTAAAAAAAATATATAAATATGCTATGTGTTTCACAGCACAGGAAAGCTTTATCAAAGCGCAAATAATCTGTGCATATAACAAGCCAACCACCATGTAAAAGCTTTATAAATGCATATGAGTCACTCACACTAGGTCCAGAGGAGGAGAGGGCATGTCCCAGATCGGAAAGAACGATAGGACACCACTCATTCCTGCTTACCCCTCATCAAGTGCTAGTCGTGTCTCCCACTTTCGCCCAACCATGCCAAGCTTCAAATCGAAGTTGCGCATGCGTAAGAAGAGGTCAACATGAAAGGAGAGAGAATTCCCCACTGAGATCGTCAGTAGGCTATCTGCTTCCACCCAAAGTGTAAAGTGCGCACGCTTATGGAGATCCAGAACGGGAGTGAGAGACAAGAATATTAGACAGCCTAAAAATGGCATTATATATATATATATATTCCTAACCACTGTTGCAATGCGGTTCAAGAATTATAAACAACACCAATAAAAATATATTTAAAATGGCATATCTCTACCTTCAAAGAAGACAACCAGACTTATTCACATACCAATAAAAAAAAAATATATCATCCAATCATAATTGAAAACAGATATCTCCCTAAACAGAAAACAAAAAAACAACAGACCAACATCGGAGCAGCCAGACCACACACAACACAAAATCCAAAGCAGAAAAAGTGGATCACAACACTCATAAAAGACCCTATAAATATACAAGAAAATGTATCTAAATCCCATTAAAACATTAAATTGAATATCCTATGTCATTATTACATATATTAATTGTTATTATGTGCAGAAATGTGTATGCTAAATAACCAAAATAATATAGCTACATATAATGTACTTGATCCCTATACTATAAATGTTGAAGTGTGTAATAAAATATTTTTGAAATCTAATACCAAATAATCTCTATCCGTTAAATGTGCACTCTAATTCAAGTGCAAGTGTATCTGTAAAGATAATGAAAACAATAATAATGAAAATAAAATACAAAATAAATATGAAAATAAAAATATAATGAGATAGCTACATATAATATACTTGATCTCTGAAAAATTAAAGGTGACTATAAGTATAAATATCCCTATATTATTAATGTTGAAGCATATAATAAAATAATTGTGAAATCTAATCTCAAATATTCCCTGTCTATAAATATGCACTCTAATTCAAATGGAAGTCTGTTGTGAAGATGTATATAAAAAAATATATACTAAAAAAAGGGTGTTTCAAAGCATTCATTAACCCCTTAATGACCGGCGGCGCGGTCACTTAAGGACCACAGAGCATTTTTTTTTTTTTTTTTGTAATTTCTGGTTCCGGACTCCCCGAACAGTGTGCAGCCGTGGGGGGAGCCCGGAATTCCATGATGTTCATAGTACGTCATGGGTCGTTAACTCAGATATGACAATTTAAAGAATGTCATAATATATCATGCTGTTCATAACGTCTTAAAATATTTCACCTGTGTTGACCAAAACGGGTCCGTATGTTTTGTGTTGTCCGACCCACATACTGCAGGCCCCAAATATATGTTAACAAGTACGCAACAAAATTAGTACTGCAATTTAAAATGTCTCTTATTGTAAACGTTTCCGAGGTTCCAAATGAAATAAAGCTCTCTACTCTATGTGCCATATAAGAACAGGTCTGGCCTCTTGATTTTGAACATTTAAATGATCCGTAATGATCTTTCCTACTGATAGGCTATTACCTAAAATTAATTGTCCCACTTTGTATCTAATAAGAAATCACAGATGGTACAAGCAATTTTTTTTTGATTATCCCCTTTGCTGACCTTTGAGAAATGTGAGTACATTTAATTTTATTTACTTCTAATACAATATTCTGGCAATACTTCACTATTGGGCACTTTCTCATGTGTTTTCTTTTTGGAGTCTGTGTGTGCTTACTCCTTCACACTTTGAAGTAGTAAACACTGACAAAAAAAACTTTAACTTTTTGTAACATTTAAAGAAAAAACCCTGTGAGTGCTATTGCTGTTCTTTTTGCAGCTATGACTGGCCTTGCTCACTGCACCCAGGTCTTCATACCCTTCATTGAGAGTACTATACACACATACACACACACACGCACACAGTATTAAGTATTATATAACAGAAAGACAAAACATTGACTATGTCCACTGCTTAAATATTAAAGAATTTCCTTTTTTCCTAGGTCCTGTAAGTGATTCCATACCTTGTTATAATGTATGTATAGAATACATACACACTCACATCCAGGCAAGCATACACAGCAGGGATATGAGTTCCACCTGATATCTGTACCTGATGAGTTTGATGCTTCATGTCCATAAAACTCACTGACGAGTTGGAAGGCATGACTGTATTCAAACTGATGATTATCCATTCTCTCAATACGCATCCTGTCATCATCTCGCGAACTGAAGGGAGAAGGAAACACAATTATTGAATAATATTAATACTTGTATTAATAGCTTTGACTTTTTTTCCCCCTGTAGTGAATGTTAAATGTGTAAGTCAATGAAAGGTTTTTTTAATACCTGTACTAACAGCTCTGGCATTTGTCTGCACCCTCTGGTGGATTTTAAGTGTGTAAGTTAATCAAAAGCTTGCTATTTTAATACCTCAGACTCTCTTAGCTTCTACAAAACAAGTAAAGTAAAATAATTTTAGATATGGAAAATCTTGTGGTCGGATTTATATTTGATGCAACTGATTGTTATTCTATGAATCTAATCCTTGATAGCCTAGAAAGAGGTATGGATGCATTTTCATGTTTCAGCATATAAAGGACAATTATCCCCTACTTCGACATTCCTATAGATAACCCCCACCAATCCCTCTTGGCCATAATCCCTTATGTTTAACAACATCCTTTGGCCTCTCATAGTGGATCAGCTTTCATGCAATGACAGCCTCCTTTGATCTAATTTCAAAAAAACTCTTCTCTGTTTCTTTTATAATGTTCCATTTCCAAACTCCAACCATCACCTCCTAACCGTCACCTCAATTACAGCCCGCAAATCCAACTCCATATACATGATAAAGAGCTTGTAGTGAAATCTGTATACCCTTGATATGTAGCAAATGAGCACATCACCTCTCCTTAACCCCATTACTGAATTTATCTGTCCTAACCAAGCCACTGCTTGACCAGGATGCACCTGCAATCCAATGCCACCCCCTCAGAACCCCATTACAACATTCAAACACTACACATACAAGACACCTCCAAAAGTGTTCATGCATTGCTGAGAGGTACTGTAGAAGATCACTCTCGATTGCAAACTACCTTTATATCTGTTTTCACGGACAATATTGACTCTAACAGACTTAGCATTAATTCTTCTCTCACACCCACCCTGCCAGCTTAGCCCACTGAACTCCTCTACATACACACTCAATTCCTTTTAACCCATGACAGTGGATAAGGTCTCCCTCTTCTGTATATGCTCATACTGAACCACATGCCCTCTCGACCCAATCCCATCACAACACATTTAAGAACTCTCTCCTATACTAAGTAAACCCTTACAAACTTATTAAGGCAATTTCTCTGACAACTGGCACCTTCCCCATCCTCTTTCGGGCATGCACTAAACACATCCATCTTAAAGAAATCCTCTCTGGTCCCAAACACTCTTTTCAACTACCTTCTCATTTATATTCTCCCCTTCACCACCAAACTTCTGGAATGTCTTGTGTACAACTGTGTCAAGCAATTCCACTACTCCGACTCCCTGACAGACCCTATGCAATATTGAGTCTGCACTCATCACTCCACTGAGACTGCTTGCATTAAAGTGGCCTTTGACTTGTTCTCTGCTAAGTCCAAAGCCTACTACTCCCTATTTATTCTCCTGGATCTCTTAACTGATTTTGATACAGTGGATCACCTGCTTCTCCTCTCCCTTGGTCTCAATGTCACAGCCCTCTCTTGGTTCTCATCCTACACCTTCAACTGTCTTCTATTCTAGATACACTTCTTCACCCCTACCATTGTCTGCGGGGGTGTCAGAAAGTTCTGTCCTGGACCTTTTGAGTTTATCAATCTACTCCTTTCCCCTTTGGGGTCTATCATCATCTTCTCTATGCTGATTAGAGCCAAATATATTTCCTATCCTTTTATACAGTGTATCTAATGTTCTCTCTGTTGTGTTTTCCTGGATATTAACCTGCCAACATAAAACGTAATTAATAATATTACCTCCTCTTCACATCCCAGCCTCTCCCCTGACATTTCCCTCACTGTCTGCATCATCAAAATCACCCCAGTCTCCAAAGCATACTGCTTGAGGTCACCTTAACTCTGCAATTCCCGATTCAGTCATTTGCAAACTCATGCAAGCTCCATCTACTCAATAACTCTAAAATTCAACCTGTTCTCTACCAAAACACTTATCCAAAAAATCATTATGTCCCAGATTGACTAATTGGCCTCAATTATCCCAATCCATAACTTATTTGTACTAACAGATATTTACTCATTTGCAGGTGTAGTCTGCACCAGTATTGCGGAGAAGGGTGTGTGCATTCCAGATGAATCTGCATTAATGTAAACTGTTACATAAAAATGTTTTTGTGTCTTTTCTTTGCCTTGTGTTGGCTTCTTATTGAATGTTCACAAAATACTCCTAAAGGCTTCATAAAATTCTGATTCTAAATGAAGAAATCATCGGGCACGGATATATAGAAGACCATAAATGTTAACGCTAGATTTGTCCCACAAATTCCTATTGAATTCAATGGGTAAATTTAGATAAAAACTGTGATAAAATTGTCAAATGCAATGGAATCCAGACCTCTGTTAGTGGAATGAAAAGTAGGGTGGATTCATAAAAATAAATGCCCTTCAGTGTGCGCACATCAACCATGCCTCTTATTTCTGTGTATATCAGAGATAGCAGATGTTTTTTGTATTTTCCATGAATTACCCATAGACTTGACCCTGGTGTACAGTGAGGCGGCCAGAGAATAGTTCGTTTCTGATTATCTCATCACAATTTCTTGGATGCCTCTGGCTGGGCCTCATAAGTTTAGATAAAATAACTAAAAGCTCAGTTAGACAAATAAAAAAAGATGCAGGTGCACTGAAAAATGCACACATCTTTAACCCTTGGCTGAAAGAGCTGTCTAAATGATATTGCCTTACAATCAGTTGGAAAAGTCTGTAGGACCAAGTCTAAACTAGTGTCTCTAAGAAAAGACATCCTAAATTGTAAACAAAAGAAAAGGATACTTGATTCTCAGGATTACATTACAAAGATACCTTCATCACCATTATGAATTTAGACCCTGTGTAATCCCCCTTAGGGTATAGGAATCTTTTCTAGAGGAACAAGGAGGGAGAAATACAATAAAAAGACAAAATAGAAAAGTGACAGAAAAACAAGTCAATCAAAGAAACATTAGATATAAATTCAAAGAGAGTAACACACAGACAAGTTGTTGGATACCAATAGTTAACAAGATACAATACCTTTCCAAACAGCATTATATATAAAATGGCAAACCTACTCTTCTTCATATTTCTTCTAGTGTCTTAAACTAACTCTCAAACCTCCTGATAATACATATACCATAAACATACCTTAATGTGGACAAAAATATATAAATGTCCACTATGAATCAGGGAAGAGTTTAAAACAAAGGTCCAGCTGCACAGGCGAGTTTGCCATGGAAAATGAACATTGCTAGAACTTGTTCAGGGAAGTTTGCCTACTAAAAGGTGCCAGCAGAGGTCAAGCTGCCAGACAGGAATCCTGACAACAGCCAAGAAGAGATCAAGCTCCCAGACAGGAGCCCTGAAAACTTATCCAGCTGCATCCCAGGAGTTTCTCAAGCAGTGCCAAAAACCCTAGTCATAAGGAGTGCAGCAGGAGCCAAGAAAGACTGAAAAGACCCCAGAGAACAAAGGGTAGGCCAAAATAGACTTCATAGTTCTGAAAGCCCAAGGAGGAGTGAAGAAGTGGGAGTAAAGACTGTCCTTAGTAAGAGAAAGCCAGAGACACTGAAACTGTTATTTCTCCAAGGGAAGATGCAGTGTCTTCCACAGGGCAAACCTGAAATGGCCAAATTACTTTAGTCAGGAGTGGCCAAAGAGCACAGAAAGGCCGCTGCTAAAATGATACAGTTTGTGGATGTATAACCTGAATTACCTGAATTGTCAAGGGTTAAAGTGTTTGCCACAGGTGGTGGAACCACTGAGAATTGTACCATCTATTTACATGCCTGTCAAAGTAGGGACTATGGCTAAGCTTATTTAGTCTGTACTTCCGCCTTCTGTCATCACTTCGGCCAGTTTCCTGTGCAGTCTGGGGCCCACACACATGGTATGTGTTCTCACAGTACAGCATTTATTCAATGGTACCATGCGATTAGTTATAAGAATATGTCCAAGCATCTGTCACACTTTCTCACAATGGAATTCAACTGGAGACATAGTAAGGAAAAGCTGGTAAAAGACAATCATACTTTTCACTACAATGTAGATTTTGTATATTACAGAAGTACAAATTTGTGATGAAACGTCATAAAAAAATAGGACTACATTTACATTGTACAGGTCTTCTCTACTGAAATAGTTATTTAAGGGCAATCATTGACGGATACCTTTTTAAGACGTACTATCTACTACATGCAAAATAAGCACTACTAAAAGTGATTAGTTCATACTTTGAGGCAAAATTAGATCCTCAGCAGATAATGTCAGTGCTACTGTTGTAATACCAGGGTGTTTTATATGCAGGGGACAATGAAATGGATATCAATAAAGTGGCATTACACAGTCTTGCACTTGAGGTTATAATTACTCCAGAATTGAAGGAGGCACTTTCTTGTGACAAACTTTGAGTGACAATTTTATACTTGTTTCTAGATGCAGAGACACAGTTTATCGACGTAGTTCTGATATTTGTCTATGTACCCCACGCTTGATTAATTTATACAAATAAACATGTGAGTAACTAGCCATTTCTGCATCCGGGACAAGATCCAGGAATTATTCTACCATTCTGTAGAATTAACACATGCCAGATCAATTAATATTATTCACATAACAAAATGATGAAGAGAAAGTCAATTCATAAAGCTTAGTGCAGTTTTATTTATAGACAAGGTGGAACTGCAGTACAAAACAAATTAAACTAAAGCTTTGCTCTTCAGAGTTCTGACTAAACAATATACATGAAACGTAGCTAAGAGGCTTGTCGAATTACCAACAAAATAATAAAAATATTTCAAGCAAATAGGCAAAGTTTGTAACTTATATTTTTGTAATTAGATCAGAGCCTTCCAGATGCAACCTAGCTCCCTAATTTGTGGGCAACTGAAGACTCCTAACTAACCAAAGTCAGAGAAATATATAGCTTTCTACAGCAGTAACAGATTGCTAGGCTCTGGTATCTGTTGTTAATTTCTACACTTTCCTGTTTCTCACATGTAAGGCTCAACCTGATACTTAGCATTCCACCAGCCAGGATCAATCCTCTTTTTTATCCCAGCCTCCTACTTCAATTATTCTAATTTCTGTTATTGTGACCTGGCTTGTTCTGACCACAACTATCGATCTCACATTCCCAAATCACAAAACAGCAATGCTTCTTCCTGTACCAATACTGGCATCTGACTTCCTCGTTGTGACCTCTGATTGGTATCCTTTCACTACAAATCTCCTGCTCCTCCTCTGATCTACCAGACTTCCTGTCTTCGGTATGTGTCTTCAGTCTGTGAGTATTTGCTCTGAGCTATACCTGCCTTGTGCTCCAGTGACTATTTCCCCGCTGTTCACCTTTTCAGCTACTAGAGCCACCATTCTGAATTCATCAGCTTCTGTACAAAACTAGCAGAGATGAATGGATCTCAGACTGTGTTCCTGTAAGTTTCTCATACTTGTCATTTCTTGTGCTCATAGGCCAAAGTCCTGATCTTCACACATATCGTTAGGCAAGTGGGAATTACAAGCAGATGAACTTGCAATCAGACGAGATCATGTATCTCTAGTTTCAAGGAAACCTGCACATTCAATGTATCCTCCAGCATTTCTCTCACATCTTTAATATCTCCAGCTACTGGATTTCTAAACCTACTCATGAGGGAGTCATATAATTATATCCAAGAACCAGGATCCAGAAAAACATGGACTAGACTCCCCAAAGAAAATCACAGCTTCTCTGTTATGTGGGATGGGTTAATTGCCCATTCAAAATACTTCATATCAGGGGTCATAGAATATGAAAGGCACTAATTTAAAAGCTTTCAAAATCTCTGAAGATTTTTTGAGCTAAC
Organism: Rhinophrynus dorsalis; assembly: GCA_037306005.1. Classification (NCBI taxonomy): domain Eukaryota; kingdom Metazoa; phylum Chordata; class Amphibia; order Anura; family Rhinophrynidae; genus Rhinophrynus; species Rhinophrynus dorsalis. The sequence continues at coordinate 594,433,101 of CM074718.1, forward strand.
AGATAAGAGACCAGCAAACACTGATGATAATAGGGAACCATATAGACACACATGCTGGTGGTGGGTCTGGAAGTGGCCACCAAATGTTTAAAGGGATAGTAATACCTGAAAATAAGTTTATTTTATATTGTAGCCCTTAAAAAACCATTAAAGATGATATAAGTCTTATCTCCCAAACCTTTATGGTTTGGGAGATATTCATATGTAAAATATAGTATAGTTCACTTTTCCTTGCTGTTTCAGCCAAGTCTGCCATCTAGTGGACAGATTTGGAATTCGGTCCACATAGCAACTGGCAGCTCTTTAGCAGTGCCGAGATCACGATCTTTGAAAAGAACTACTTCATTGGAACTGTGTACAAAGTGTGCCTGGCTTGAAAGCACACTTTGTAGACCATTCCAATTAAGAAATTCTTTTTAAAGATCATGATCTCAGCACTTCTGGAGAGGCACTGCTGGTCGGGCGACCGGATTCCAAATCTGAAGGGTGGAGCAATGACATCACTCCAGGGGAAACTTTACTTCTCAATATCTCCCAAACCATAAATGTTTGGGAGATAAGACTTATATCAGTTTTCATGGTTTTTTAAGGGTTACAATATAAAACAAACTTATTTTCAGGTATTACTATCCCTTTAATATTCATTTAATGATATTTTGATTTAGCTGTAATTTTTAAGAGTCAAGAAAAAAAAATGTGTACATTTATGTTTATATACTGTTGTAACCAAAATTATTCAACCCCCATTGTAAATCAGGTTTATTATCCAAATTTACAGCCTTTCAGCTGTTTGCAATGAACAAATCAAACAAAAGCAATTGAAATAGCTCAACACAATGAATGATTCAAGTGGTTCCCCCAAATTCAACTGAAAATGCAACTTATGATGACTTTTCCAGTCTCAATCTTATTCAACCCATTCATGGCAAGCATCTTTAATACTTAGTAGAGCAACCTTTTGCTGTTATGACCTGCTGCAAATGAGATGCATAGCCAGATACCAGCTTCTGGCAGCATTCATGAGGAATCTTAGCCCATTCCTCGTGAGCAATGGTCTCCAGTTCAGTAATATTCTTGGGTTTGTGTGCTGCAACCACCTTCTTCAAATCCTACCAGAGATTTTCTATGGGGTTTAAGTCAGGTGAATGTGATGGCCACTGTAGAATCTCCCAGGATGTCTGTAACCAAGCTTTGGTGGAATTTGAGGTATGCTTGGGATCATGGTCCTGTTGGAAGGTCCAATGATGCCCAAGCTTCAGCTTCCTCACAGACGGCATGACATTTTCTCCTAGGATTTCCTGATAATTCAATTAATCCATCTTGCTTTCCATACGCTGCAAGTTCCCAGTGCCAGAGGATGCAAAGCAGTCCCACAGCATCACAGAGCCACCATCATGCTTAACTGTAGGCAGAGTGTTCTTTTAGGCGTATGCTTCATTCCAGATTTAGTGAGACACTGTCCCTCTGGGGCAAAAATCCTCATGTCCCTCTTTCCCTCCCAGATTTTCCATTTTTATACATGTCTTTGTGCTGTGTATAAGTGTATTACTGTGCTCCACATGAATAAAATTCACAATAAACTTTAATAAAACTTCAGTATTTGTGTTTTAAAATAGTATGTGTAAATCAGAAACTTTCATCTTGCTCTCACACATTGATTTAATAATATGAAGAGGTGTCAGTAGGTCATAAAGTGACCTACACTTAATATTGCTCAAGCACCAGTACTGCATGGGGTAATGCCCCATCTCTGGCCATTTTGTATTGAATTTTTGCTTCATTCTCTGCTTCTTTCTCCCTTACTTTCATAGTAAGGAAGAGAGAGGCAGAGAACAGTCACAAAGGCAATGTGTAAAACACATTGCCTTTGTGAATGAAAAAGCTGGTACATGTGATCACTCCTGGAGCGATCACGTGTACTGGTAGAAGAGAGAAAGACAGAATCTGAGTGCTCAGTTTCAGCCTGTCCAGTGCCAGGACTGTTATGGGTCCTTATAGGAAGTTTAGCGCCCCATTTTATCGATAAGGCTTTGACAAAAATGTGAATGTAGAGCTACAGCTGTAAATTTATGGAAATATGTTAAATGATAAGGGTGCCATGAAAATTCCATACTGCATTCTAGGGGTGCCTGGAGCAAAAAAGCTTGAGAACCACTGGTCTAGACTTTAGTAGTTAAGATTCTAAACCAACTCAAACCCACCAAAAGGAAGTTACTTGTTTTATGGGATTTACTTCTAAAAATCAGTCACTTGCAACTCTGCACATCAGAACAAAAAAGTGATGTGAGAGGTTACACATTTTTAAAATTAATTAGATTTGACTTATATTTGGGTTTAGTCTCAATTTAAAACTGATGTACAGAGCAAACCAGACAGTGTAGAAATGACAATGGGTCAAGGATTTATTTTCCAACATTGCTATTACTACTTTCCTTTATTAAACAGACAGTTCATCTGTTGACCTTTGTTGCTTGGAAAAGTCATTAGAAAGGTGTTCAACAGAATGGAAAAGTCAATATCCACATCTTTAAATTAGTACAGAATGTACTAAATGCTTTTATACTTTAACTTTGTTTCGCCTATTTGTTAAGTGAGCCTCAGTGCTTAATTTGATTGATATTGCACACTTCCATAGCACCCTATACATGGTCCAAAATACCTAACATCACACTGCATATTAACTAAAACAAACAGATCAGATACAGTGCTGATAGATTAGAAACTTAGTTATAGTAAGTTGCTTCAATTATGAAATTCACATGATTTGGACTGTTTCTTGCATAGCATTGCTCAATCATCTGAATTAAAAAAATAATCTCGAGGGCTATAATGGTTAAGATGTAGTCTGGAGGCAACATGCAGTTGTAAACAGATTCTCTGTGACCACAATCTATTTTTTTAGAGTAGTAAGAATAGTAGATAATATTCTTTTCCATCACTACATATGCCCTACTTCCCCTCAAAGACAACAAATCATCTCTCAGTTGCCTCACAGCATACTTCCTTATACCTTTCTACCTTAATCCCTTGGATGCAAGAGAGGTCTTTTACACAATGTGATGCAATTCTTTGGAGGCCTCTAAAGTCTATTGACAATTTTAATTTCAGGCTGTGTTTGTCCTCTAGCCATGTGCTGCAATTCCCTGACAAATGCACTAGAAAACTGGGTGCTCTACACTATAATACAGGAGGCAAATATAGTTTTTGATACCTTTTATTGGCTAACTAAGCAGATTTAAATGCAAGCTTTCAAGACATTAGGTCTCTTCCTCAGGCATGTTATACAGATAAATATGACAACATCTCTCTTAAATACAAGTACACATCACGTTGTTTAGCATGGAAATCAGATAACAGAATGCAGTCCAGATCCAGATATCTTTGATCAGTCAATGGTAAATTGCACTCTTCCTCTGAGGCTTTAGAGGTATTTACGATGCTCTTGGGTCTGTTGGAAAGGTCAATCAACTAAATTGTATTTTGATATAAATTCCTTATCCCTGTTCAAACCACTACAAATTGCATTAAATTTACCTCCCATACCTTTCTGTGCCTCTGAGTGTGGAACAGTCTCATCAATACAGTTAACTTAATATCCTTGACACTGTGCCCATTTTGGCAAAAATGTTCTCCCACTGGTGTCTCTGTCTTTTTGTTATTAACACAGGATCTGTGGGAATTAAATCTCCTATGTAGTGCTTGTCCAGTTTCTCCTACATACAGAGCTGTTGGGCATTTTGCACACATGATAAGGTATATTACATTGGATGATTTACAGGTGAAGGTACCATTGATCTTATGGTGTAACTGGGTGTTTGGAATTGGTATGTTGTCCGTGGTGTAAATGTGTGCACAAGTTTCACATCTCTTTTGTAGGCAGGGAGATGTGCCATTTTTTGTATTTTTATTCAGGGCACTCCTCACCATCAGTTGTTTCAAATTGGGAGGCTGTCTGAAGGAGAGTAAGGGAGGCTGTGGGAATATGTTCTTGAGTCTTTCATCCGTATGTAATTTCTTTTGAAGTTCTCCTGAAATTTTGCGTAGCACTTCAACCTGGGGGTGGTAAGTGACCACCAGTGGCACCCGGTTTCCCTTATGTTGTTCTTTGTAGTACAACAGATTTTTTCTTGGTATTTGGGTAGCCTTCTGTATCTGACTGTCAATAGTAGTTGCGCTGTAACCGTGTTTTATAAAGTCTCCTCTGAGTTTCTGGAGGTGCTTGTCACGGTCCATCCTGTCAGAACAGATGCGGTGGTATCTGATGGCCTGGCTGTATATGATGGAGTTCTTTGTGTGTTTTGGATGGAAGCTATTGCTTTTCAGGTATGTTGGTCTGTCTGTTGGTTTGCGGCATAGGGATGTGTGGATGGAGTTGTTCTGAATACTGATAGTTGTGTCAAGGAAGTTAATGCTTGTGCGTGAGTGACTGAGTGTTAGGTTGATATTGGGGTGGAATGTATTGTAATTCTCATGGAATTTGAGAAGTTCCTCTTCACTGGCGGTCCAGATGATAAGAATATCATCTATGCAGCGGAGATAAACCAGGGGTTTTATCTGGCAGGTGGACAGGAAGTCCTCTTCCAATTTTGCCATAAACAGGTTGGCATATTGTAGTGCCATTCGGGTACCAGTTGCAGTCCCCATTTTCTGAAGGTAGAGGTCCTGTCCAAACTTGAAGTAATTGTGGGTGAGAATAAACTGTATGAGTTTTGTAACCGGTTCCATGGGTGTAACAACCAGTTACACCATAAGATCAATGGTACCTTCACCTGTAAATCATCCAATGTAATATACCTTATCATGTGTGCAAAATGACCAACAGCTCTGTATGTAGGAGAAACTGGACAAGCACTACATAGGAGATTTAATTCCCACAGATCCAGTGTTAATAACAAAAAGACAGACACCAGTGGGAGAACATTTTTGCCAAAATGGGCACAGTGTCAAGGATATTAAGTTAACTGTATTGATGGGACTGTTCCACACTCAGAGGGACAGAAAGGTATGGGAGATAAAATTAATGTTAAAATTTAATGCAATTTGTAGTGGTTTGAACAGGGATAAGGAATTTATATCAAAACACAATTTAGTTGATTGACCTTTCCAACAGACCCAAGAGCATCGTAAATACCTCTAAAGCCTCAGAGGAAGAGTGCAATTTACCATTGACTGATCAAAGATATCTGGATCTGGACTGCATTCTGTTATCTGATTTCCATGCTAAACAATGTGATGTGTACTTGTATTTAAGAGAGATGTTGTCATATTTATCTGTATAACATGCCTGAGGAAGAGACCTAAGGTCTTGAAAGCTTGCATTTAAATCTGCTTAGTTAGCCAATAAAAGGTATCAAAAACTATATTTGCCTCCTGTATTTCTACAGCTAACACGGTACCAACTCTCATCTTCTACACTATAATATGCATTCAAAACCCACTCAGCAGTTGCCACCATTAAGGGATACAAAGAAACTGCCCCCCACCCTTGCCCCCCCACCCCCACACATCCACAGATAGTCAAAGAACTACACATACACTGAGGCTGATGTACTAAAAAAGTGGTGCAATGCTTGAAAAAAACAATTACACAAGGACAAACACAAATTCATAAACTCCCAGTTGTTTCAAAAGAGGATTTTAACCCTTTGAGTGCTTTGCAATGCATTCCGTACCCCTCTGGCACTCAAATGGTTAACCACTTAAGGGCCACAGATGTTACCAACACATTATGAAAGATATGTTGGATACCTCTTTAGCATTCAAGGTATAAGCCCCATTTCAACCCATGTCAATTCCCTATTCTGCAGTTGGATTGTCCCAGAATTGCTCCCCTATTCTTTAGTACATCAGCCTCGATATAGGTCAGTACATTCTTCTTCCACTTTCCTCCACAGCTTTTATCTGATATGTGGAAAGGATCATGCTCTTTACAGTAAGAGCAGTGAAGATGTGGATTTCACTAGCAAGAGGTCTTGTTTGGGCCATTAAATATTTTTTCTACCAAAAAATAAAACAAAACAAAATTTAAAAACAGAGCTTTAATAATTAAATTGAGAACAAGTAAGATGCCACTCCAGTGCGTAATGTGATTAGCAATTTGAGGAAATATTCTCAATGGATCATCTAAAGGTATATTTAATTTAAAGTACTGAATATGATTGACTCAAATCTTTTTTTTTTTTTCAAACTCAGTAATTAAATAACTATTTAATTAATTAACAAGATATAGGCAATTTGCATAGGTGAATTGATTCTTCATCAAAAATCGATGTTTCCATCATTCCACCCTGTAATTATTGTTCACAAACAACAAACACTACAGAGCACATTCAATATGGTGTTTTATAAATAGAAAGTTATGTGGATTGTTTTTTATATAATGTGAATGTCATGGTATTCCATTTTTATTTTTGTGCACAAGAGGATAGCTAGTCACATCGATCTTCATAACATACTATCATAATGGCACATTTCTGGATATTTTTTTTAACCCTTTGAGTGCCAGAGGAGTACACAACGCATTGCAAAGAAATGCGTTGCGTACCCCTTTGGCACTCAAAGGATTAATTGAAAGAAGGATCTGTAACTTATAGCTGCATGTTAAATAAATAAGCTATCTTCAGCATATATGTAATTTTACATCCAAAAAAATTTAGGATTTTAGTCTTACCTGTTAAATCCTTTTCACTTAGTCCATACAGGTCACTGGTACAATGGGAGGCGATACGCCCCTTTAATAGGCAGGAACATTCATTCAAATGTATGCAGGGGGCGGAGCCTCCCCTCCTACTTAAGCTGCCTTCAGGCCAGAGCCAAGCTAGATTGATTTGAGACACTTAAACTGACCAGAGGTAAGCAAGAAAAGGAAGACTCCTGTGAGCATGCCCCGAAGGTCTCCCACTGAATGCCACAGGAGAGCCAAGCATGGTCCCTTGACAGGGTGGGAGACCAGTGACCTGTATGGACCAAGTGAAAAGGATTTAACAGGTAAGACTAAAATCGTATTTTCACTGTCGTCCAATACAGGTCACTGGTACAATGGGATGTACAAACATTGAGCTGTCCCTGAGGCGGGAAGTAAGGCAAGGACCAGGCGCAAGGCCCAAGTCACTAGAACTGCTATGAACCAGTTAATCATATAGCCGAGTAACAGAAGTGTCAACGGACACTAACCAGGGGGAAAAACAAACCCCCAAACTAACACAGCACACTGAACTAGAACCAACAGGGCTCAACAGTAAAGAAGCACTAAGGATCACAGAATAGAAGTCCTAAACAGGCAAAACTGCCTCCAGGACCTTCCTTCCAAAGCTGGCATCAGCCGAGGCCAGTACATCAACGCGATAGTGCTTCGAGAATGTGTGCACAGAGGACCAAGTGGCCGCTCTGCACAGTTGATCAGTAGATGCCTGATTCTTGTAGGCCCAAGAGGCCCCAATGGATCTGGTGGAATGAGCAGTAACCCTGAAGGGAACGTGTTTATTCCGCAATTTGTAGACTTCACGGATGGTAGATTTAATCCAAGAGGCAATAGTTACCTTGGATGCCGGTCTCCCTGCCCTAGGCCCCTCAGGAATGACGAACAAGGCGTCAGACTTCCTGATAGACTCAGTGCGATGAACATAAAATTTAAGACAACGCACCACATCCAATAAATGGAGATCTCTTTCCTTGTCAGAGGAAGGTTTAGGGCAGAAAGAGGGAACCACAATCTCCTGATTGATATGAAATCCGGAGACAACCTTGGGTAAAAACTCCTTGGAAGTGCGAAGCACTGCCTTATCCTTGTGAAACACCAAGTAAGGAGGTTTACAAGACAGAGCTTGTAACTCTGCTACCCGGTGAACTGAGACAATAGCCAAAAGGAAGGCCATTTTCCAGGTCAAGAGACGTAAAGGAATAGAAGCCAAGGATTCAAACGGGGGTCTCTGGAGAACCCCCAGCACCAAATTAAGGTCCCACTGGGGGGCTGGACTCTTGAAGGCAGGCCGAACATGAGCCACACCTTGAAAGAAAACTTTAACATCAGGAAGAATAGCAATCCGTTCCTGGAAAAATACAGACAGAGCTGAAGTCTGAACCTTGAGAGAACTCAGGCTGAGTCCCTTCTCAACCCCATCCTGCAAAAAGGCCAGGACCGTGGGAAGATGGAAATCAAGTGACAGATCCTTTTCAGCACACCATGCAACGAAGGTTGACCATATGCGATGATAAATCTTGGAAGACACAGGCTTGCGAGCTCTAAGCATCGTAGACACCACAGAAGAGGAAAACCCTTTCTTCTTTAGAATCGAGGATTCAACCTCCAAGCCATCAAATGGAGATGCTGAACATCCTCCTTCCACAGATAACCCTGAAGAAGTAGATCTGGACGGGCAGGAAGCGGAACAGGATCCGACACAGACATGGCTAGCAGCTCCGGATACCAGGATTGACGAGGCCAATTTGGAGTGATCAGAATGACAGGACAACGCTCCAACTTCAGCTTCTGGATGACTCTGATCAACAGAGGAAGAGGAGGAAAGATGTAAGCCAGAGGAAAGTTCCAAGGGATCGACAAGGCATCCACTGCTAGAGCGAGGGGGTCCCTCCACCGACAGCAAAACACCGGCACCTTCCTGTTGTGTCTGGTAGCCATCAGAACCACTACAGGCACCCCCCACCTCTGGGTGAGAAGTAGAAACACCTCTGGATGAAGCGCCCATTCTCCGCTGTCGACTGTGTGACGACTGAGAAAGTCTGCCATGACGTTGTCTACGCCTGGAATGTGTACTGCTGAGATGACTGGCACATGATCTTCTGCCCAGGATAAAATGGCTTTGACCTCTAAACAAGCGGTGAGACTTTTTGTACCGCCTTGCCTGTTGATGTAAGCCACTGCGGTGGCGTTGTCGGACTCCACTCTGACTGGACAGCCTTCCAGCTGAGATTCCCAGTGCCTCAGGGCAAGAAGTATGGCACGAAGTTCCAGAACATTGATGGAGAGAAGAGATTCTTCCAGTCCCCATTTCCCCTGAGCACTGAAACGACCCAACACAGCTCCCCATCCCCGGAGGCTGGCATCCGTCGTGACTGTGGTCCAATAGGGAACCCGAAAGGATCTCCCTTTCAGGAGATGAGACAAGTCCAACCACCATTGCAGGCTCAACTTGACATGAGGAGGCAGAGAGACTGACAGATGCTGATGATCTGGATGATTCTTGCACGTCTGGATCACAAACCTCTGAAGTTCCCTGGTGTGTGCCATAGCAAATGGCACCGCCTCTATTGTGGAAATTAATTTCCCCACCAGAGAGGTCAACTTCGGCACTGGAACCCTGTCGAATTCCAGGATCTTGGCTAATGCTGGTGAGATGGCTCAGTTGGTTAAGGCGCCAGCTGTAGAATCTGTTCATACTGCAAGGTCACAGGTTCTAGTCCCAGCAAGGTTGACTCAGCCTTTCCTCCTTCCGAGGTAGATAAAATGAGTACCATTAAATTGGGTAATAATATCTATACACCCAGGACATACTTGAAAACGAGAGACAATCTCAATGTATCCTTCCTGGTAAAATACTTTGATATTATTATTATTACTCGGATAGCAATCTGATGAGCAACTTCCTCTGGTAGAAACACCATGCACTGCTGAGTGTCGAACAGGAGACCCAAGAAGAGGAGCCGTTGAGTTGGGACCAAGTCTGACTTGTCCAGATTCACAATCCAGCCGTGGCGATTCAGTGTGTGCATACACAGCTGCAGCTGCTGGTGGAGAATCTCCGCAGATGAAGCTTTCAGGAGCAGATCGTCCATGTAGGGAGTCACCCTGACACCATCCCGATGAAGCACAGCTATCAGAGATCCCAATACCCTCTGAAAGACCTGAGGGGCTGAAGTCAGTCCAAAGGGAAGAGCTGAAAACTGAAAGTGGCCCTTGTGACAGGCAAACCTGAGATACAGTCTGCTCTCTGGATGAATAGGAATGTGAAGATACACATCCTGAAGGTCCAGGGAGGCAAGGAACTCCCCTGGAGACATTGCGGCTATCACAGAGCGCAGGGATTCCTGGCGAAAGTGGGAACTCACAACAAAGGAATTGAGATCCTTGAGATCCAAGATAGGACGAGCGCCTCCGTCCTTTTTGGCCACAACGAACAGGTTGGAATAAAATCCGGAACCTGTGTCCTCTGGTGGAACCAATTCCAGGACCTCTTTGTCCAAAAGATCCTGAATAGCGTCGTCGAACAGACGTCTCTTTGTAGGTTCCTGAGAAGGACGAGTAAAATGGAACCGGAAAGGAGGAAGGGAAGAGAAAGGGATCCTGTACCCCTCTGATACCACCTGAATTACCCATGGGCCCGTCACTGACTCCTCCCAAATCCGGCGAAAGATGTGGAGACGTCCACCTACAGCCGGATGCGGACCCGGGTTCGGTGAGTCATGCCGAAGCAGTCTTGGAGGTCTTGGCCTTAGGGGCAACTTTGGGCTTCCAGGACTGTTTGGGCTTGGAGGAGGAGCGCGTGGAGGACGGACCTGTCTGGGATGTGGAGCGTGTCTCAGTCTGGAAGGAACGAAAGGACCGATTGCGTTTGGCTGGAAACTTCTTCTTGAAGACTGAAGGTAGAAGAGTACTTTTACCACCAGTAGCCTCACTAATCATCTCCTTAAGTTCAGAACCGAACAACAAGTTCCCCTGAAAGGGCAAAGAAAGTAAGGCTTTCTTAGAGGCAGTATCAGCAGACCAAATTTTCAGCCAAAGAGCACGTCTAGCCACCACAGATGAAGTAGAGGCCCTTGCCATCATGCGCACAGCATCAAAGGCAGCGTCAGAAACATAATTCTGGGCTTCTGCTATATTAGCAAGAAGTTGTAACTGCTCAGACACTGGCGCATCCTGGCGAACCGCCTCAGTCAGTCGTTCAGTCCAGGCTGCGATAGCTCTATTAACCCACGCCACTGCAAAGGTTGGACGCATGGCAGTGCCAATGGAGGCAAAAATGGATTTAAGAGAAATCTCTAACTTTTTGTCCATCCAGTCCTGCAGGGCAGAGGCATCAGATACAGCTAAAGCAGTAGATTTGGATAATCTAGAAATAGGAGCATCCACTTTAGGAGGATGAACCCATTTTGCCAGTTCAGTCTCAGGAAAAGGGTAAAGCTTAGCAAACTTTTTGGACACAGAAGAGGATTTTTCAGGATTCCTCCACGCATCAGAGACTAGACGGGCAAGAGTAGGGTTAGTTGGAAAACATATAACCGCCTTAGATGGTTTCTGAAAAACGTCAGTTGGATCATGAGTAGATTCCTGAGTCAGAGGAAGGTTGAGCGTGGTTAACACCGCTCTAATCAAACCCTCAGCAGAAACCTCAGGGTCACATTCATAAGGGTCCCCAATGGACCTATTAGATTCAATAACAGTGCCTTCCTCAGCATCAGAATCTTGTAAAAGTTCTTCCTCAGAAGAATCAGACACATCAGGAGCTCCCTGTGGCTTAGGCAGGGAGGTCCTGACTGTGGAGGGGGTCTGCCAGACTTGTAGAGCCCCCTGAACCTGAGAGGGAAAGAGTTGGAGAGTGGATCTGAGATCCCTAGTGGCAGCTTTGAACTCTTTCACCCAAGTTGGCTCAATAGCGTGGCTGGGAAGCCCAGGGTTGCTATCATGACTATCTGTACATTTTGGGCATAAATGACCTGAAAATTCTCTAGGCAGCCCAGAGTGACAAGAGGAGCAAAACGCAATGGGGGAAACAGACACCCCAGCCTCCTTAGTCTTGGGTCTAGCCCCTGACTCCAGTGGAGTAGACATGCTCACAGCGTCAGATATACACCACTAAGAAAAATCACCCAGTAGAAGTGTGAAAGATTAAAGTTTCACCCCAGAAATGTCTAAAATCTGACTTATCTGGCCAGCGAAAGGTTAATCTGCTGAGAGGAGAAAAGGCTCGGTCCCTGCGTAGTATACTCGCTGAGAATAACACCACAAAATGGCTGCCGCAACTGCAGCCAATCAGAAAACAAGCGCAAAACGGGCGTTCATGGGAAATGTAGTTTTCTCTCAGAAGTACCCCAAACAGTGCCCGAAGCCCCCCCAAACTCCCCACACCCCGAAACTAGCCACCGGATGATAGAGCAGGGGAAGACCAACAAAATGAGCCCTCTCTGAAGTTGCTGTGATAAGCGGTTCCAGAGATATGTCCCACACTGTGCAAACCCATAGAGAGTAAAGGAGCAATGGCATCTATGCGGTAAAAGGCGCACTTAAAGGCGCGGAACATCAAATATTAATAAAGTATTTCTGAAATAAAAAGTACACCAAACATACTTTTAACACATGAGAAACATTAGAAAACAATATTCCAAAGCTCCAAAACCCAGGGAATACCACAGAAATTGCATAAATACAAGCAATAGAAATAAAAACACCCTATGAGTGCTGGAGTGCAAAATGCAAACTCCCAAATACAAGCCCAAGCAAGGGACACTGTGGGGACAAGTGGACCTTCAGCACTCAAAGAGTGGCTCACCTTTCTGCAGGACTTCTGTCTTCAGGTGACCATGCTGAAATAGGAATTAACCAGAGGCAAATTCCCCAGCAGGGAAGCTACTTGACCCAAGCTGTTCCCTCTTCAGGGCATAAGGTCCACAAGAGAATCCCTGGAAGCTGCACTAGCCACTTTGGAGAGGGCAATTCACAGCCATGGTCACCCTCCTAATGGTGGTATTCCATATTTGAAGAAAACAATAAAAAAAACTAAAGCTGAATGATAGATGTTCTCCACCTGGTGTGCACAGCACACAGGGACAAATCAATCTGGCTTGGCTCTGGCCTGAAGGCAGCTTAAGTAGGAGGGGAGGCTCCACCCCCTGCATACATTTGAATGAATGTTCCTGCCTATTAAAGGGGCGGATCGCCTCCCATTGTACCAGTGACCTGTATTGGACGACAGTGAAATGAGATATTTTATTTTTTACAGTAAACATTTTAGGCTTTTTGAAAAGCAGATGCATACTACTTATTTAATTATGTAGAGTTTCTGAATTAATGCTATTTTTCCTGTCAAAGATGCAAAATCAATTCAAAACACATCATACTTTGAAGTATGCAAAATATTATTCCCATGACACACATCAAAGTTCACAAAAGGCATTATTTCTCTCTCAAATGATTTGGTTATTGTTCCTGAGACAAAACTGTATATACACATAAAATAACGAATTCCCAAAGCTGCTGTGCTTTTTAACTGCACATCCTAAATCATCTGTATTCAGATGTTGTCACGTGATGTATGAACAGCTAGTGGTAGCAATTCACTGGGGCTTTCTGGGTAGTTTAAGTAAATCACAAGGCATGAAAATGCTCCTACATGGTACTTGAAGAGCGCAAAATTACCACCCATCCATGAATTGTAATAACTGCTTTTTAAATTCTATAATGGTATAAGGGTGTTTTTGTGTACTTACCATTAAATACTTTTCTATTAGCGCATGTGAAACACAGGATCCATGTGGTAAAGTCCCCTCTTTCAGGAGGGCAGGGCACTTGAATAGAAAAGCTCTCACAGGTGGATAATTACAGCCTACACCACTTTACTCCCACCTGGACATGCTCAGTTTTAACTGAATAGCAAAGATGAAAGAAACAATAGTGGAACAAGAAAGGAGATCCCTTGAACTTTAGAACCCAAGAATACACCCTTCCCATAACTTCCCTCATGAATGGAAGTCCAGTTTTCCACATGGATTAAGAGAAAACATTTATTTTTAAATACACAAAAATCCAGTTTTCTCTTACATCCTATATGGAACGCAGAAACCATGGGGATATACCAACACATCCACCAAGATTCCCAGGAGGGAAAGAGAAAAACTCCTCAAGACAAACTGGTATAATATGAACCTCAAGTCTCAGCAGACACCAACACTACAAACCAAAGAACAGAAAAAGGTTACTGGCCAAACTGAAATCAAAAAGGAGACCTACAGAAGTACAACAGCCTGTAGGACCTTCCTACCAAAACTGGCTTGGGCCCAAGCAAGAACATTAACATGATAGTATTTGACAAATGTATGAAAGGATAACCATATCACTGACTTACACAACTTCTCAGTAGAGGCCTGATTCTTGTAGGCCCAAGGAGAACCCAACAACCTGGTGAATGGAGCCACCACCTGTAAGGTCACATGCTTCTTCTTGAAAACATAAGCTGTGTGAATGGTTGCTTTAATCCAAGACCCTCTGTTACCTTAGATGCAGCCTGGTTCGGATGAGGGACCTCAGGGATGACAAAAAGCAAATCAAATTTCCAAAAAGGCTGAGTAAGATAAACACCTATTGAATCAACACAATAACCAGTAGAAAGGTTGCCTTAAGCCCCCCCCCCTTCCCCAACATATATACTGTATATTGCAATCTCTACATCTTTTATACTACTCCACTACTTGTGGCATGTATGTCTGCTACAGTAGAATAAATACAATTAAAAAATAAATAATTTGATCTGTTTAGAAAATTTTAACACATTTCAGAATAGTTCTGACCCATTAGAAATTAATGCATGACAACATGATTACAACATCCAAACCTATACCTCTGTCACAATTATTAAATCTACTATTTTTTCACCTGCCTCAGTGTAGGAGCAAGAATAGGGGAAGAATCTCACCCAATTAAAATGTAACAAAGGCTGAATTGAAGACTGGATTATACTGATCAAGTATAGAAAGAATATAATTATTTTCTTTTAATTTCCAAACTGTGCAATTGCCAGACATATCCTTAATCATCTGAGTGCTAGAGGGTTATGCAATGCATTGCTTTACAAAGTGTTGCTTACCCCTCTGGCACTGTCACACAAAAATGCCATATGTCACTGGAAAGCATTCTCTGCCATACCTTTCCTCTTGTAACAAATAAACAATGATCATATGGTCGTACGCTTTCTTCTTGCAAAGTGAAAACATGCAGTCACTAACACTGTAACATTAAAGGAGCAGTAAACTTTTTTATGAAAAAATATATATTGTAGGGATTTCCCTATTGAGTAAGATAAGGGTACTCCCACTGCTGAGAGATTTTATATTTCTAGAGTTATTACTGTTTAAATCCATATATTTTTTACATTAGCAGTGCCCTCTAGTGGTCTAATTCTAATTCATTTTTTGTTAGATTCTAATGGAGAGGAAAGTCAGAGACATACAGGGCTCCATAGAATGTGATAGAAATGCCCGTCACTTCCTGTCAGTTAAAACTATCAGGAAGTAAACACAGTAAATTCACTTCCTGACTATTTGAACTGATATAAATTTTGAATAAAACATCTGACAGCGATGGGAGTGACCTTGTTTTATTCAGCAGGAAATGCTCTATGAAATATGTGGTTTACTGTTCCTTTAAGGAAACAACGTAACAGTGATATGATTTAGTGTCAGTCATGATCAGTTGTGCTTGTATCCTTTTATCATAAAATCATTTAAACTTTGCAACTCTTTACTTGGAATTTGGTTATGAAATAAAGAAAAAAAAAAGTTCTAAAAAGCAAATATACATTCCATCCAGTGGTTAACCCTTTGAGTGCCAGAGGGGTACGCAATGCATTGCTTTGCAATGCATTGCGTACCCCTCTGGCACTCAAAGGGTTTAAAACACTTTAGTCTGAAAATGGCAAATTTAAGAAAATGTTGCCGTGAGACGTTACTGTTATCTAAATGAAATGGATGGCAGATAACAGCCTATATTTTTTTTTTTATTTTAGCACATTAATTATTCTCCATCCCACATTTTGGAGAACTGAACATACACCCACTCAAAGAAAAAAAAAGCATTTAAAAGCAAAACAAGAATATTTATAAAAGGAAAAGTCTGAAACCCAAGAGTGCCAAGTGCAAGCAAATACTCCAAAACATACTGCTGTAAATATGTAACATGTGAAATAGCTCTATTTACACTACTCTACACATCATACTATAAAAGAAGAGATACATGCACCCCCATGCACAAGCTTGTTTTATACTTGCTCTGTTTTTATTTTCCAGTGTCTTAGTGCAGATGCACTCATACCTATCCTCAGCGGTCTCATTGGCACAGAGATCGAATTCTAGCCAATGAAAGTGCTCCAGCTTACAGACAGAAAGCCTCCGTCATCGGAGGGGGCCGGAGAGAGGAAGTGGAGCAGAGGAAGAGTAACGGACTGCAGTTACAGAGCAGGTAACTGCAGTCTATGCGGAAGTAGCTGCAAGGCAGTTATTATAACTTAATTTTAGAACAACAGGAGCTTAAAAAAAAATAATACATATTTACTTATATTCAAGGTATAAGATAACAATTCATGCTACCTTGTATAGGGGTGATACATCCCCTTTAAGACTGCTTGAGCCACTTTACCCCCGAGGACCACAGGGGTTAAGCAACACATTGTGAATCAATGCGATGCACAATCCTCTGGTTCTCAAGGGTTAAACCCAGCCCATATTTCAGAGGGTGAATGCATCAGTCATTAATCTTAATCATTTTAGGATAAGTGAATATTTCATTTTAGCAAGTAAATACCGTTTTTAGATTTGCATCACTAATTCATTAAATGTAACAACCATAAAGGACAAAGACCCATATTTATTAAACCTGGCGTTATTCTGGAGTAAATCAATTGCAACATTGGTGACTGATAAAAAACCGAGTTACATTAAATTTGTCCTTTTTAACCCACTGAATAAAATACAATGCACTGGAGACCTCACTAGCATTAAAGGGGTTAAAAAGCTCTATTCAAGTGCATGGGAATTTAGGTATTTTTATTTGTCCCATATGGTGCAGTTGGTCTACTCCAGAATAACTCCAGATAGCGTTTATACATAGGGGCCAAAGTATTTTGTCTGTAACAAACAAAATCACCAGATATTTATATATGATAGTTTGAACTATTGGAAACCTAGAACTAGCATACAAACACACAATAGAACAGCCAAATATTAGAAAATGCATTACACACCCCTCTGGTCCTTAAAGGGATAGTAATACTTCGTTTTATCTTTATTTTATTTTGTAGTCATTAAAAAAACAGAACTATGGTTTGAGAGATATTCACAAGCAAAGTTTCCCCCTCCCGCCCTTTTTACCTAGTGCAAGCCATCTCTTCTCAGATGTGGAATGCAGTCTATAGACCAGACAAATAACAGAAGGGGACACTCTTATTCCTATGAAAACAATGAAAGCCCTGTACCTCTTGACAAGTTTTTCAGGTTTTTCCCTTATCTTAATTGAAGATTGTCCCTCTCTGCAATCTATCTGGACACCTCCCTTCTGCTCTGGCTGAGCAGTGTTACATCAGTAAAAGGGGCGGGAGGGTGATACTTTGTCATTGAATTACTGTTGAACTACAACTCTGACAGAATTGAAATAACACTCTCCAAAGTCCAAATAATGTGATGATTAATTAAAGCTGCTTTTATTATGAAACATTACTGTCCCTTTAAAGGGATAGTAATACTTCTATTAAAGTGCATCTCCGAGTCATCTTTATATTTTGTTACACATGTAGAGGTATATTTAATTACTTACAGTGTTATAGTTCAACCTTTATTCAAGCCAAAAGGATCCCCCTCCTACCCCTTCCGGCAACCTCCCATTAGATCTGGAATCCAGTTGTGATACCAGACGGATGCAGCGGGGGACAATCTTCACACAGTAACTATAAGGAAAACCCTTCCCCCTTGACGAAGGAGGACAGGATTTTTATTTTCTTACTGAAGATTGTCCCTCGCAGAGCTCCATCCAGACTAGACTGAGAAGCAGAGTGAGTGACACAATGAAAGGGGGGGGGGGGAGTGGGATCCTTTTGGCTTAAAGAGAGCTTGAACTACAACACTGTAAGTAATTAAATATATACTACTCAGATCTGCACTTTAATAGAAGCATTACTATCCATTTAAACTGGACCTATCACCTTGAATTTTCGTTACATATTTAAAAGCTTCATTAAAAACTGTCTATATGTCATGTTAACCAAAGGTCTAGCAGATGTACAAGGCACAGAGCTTCATTAGCATATGAAACATAACTGAAAAAAACCTTTATTAACAATGTAGAAAACAAAAGAGGCGCTAATGGTGCATTAAATCTTAATATATCAGATGATTCCCCCGCTTGATTACACTTACTGGATATTCATCCGTTAGCATCGGACAGCTTTCACATATGAAGGAATCAGACTGCCTTCATTCAGTCCCATGTAGCTGCTCCCCAATCAACCGAAGGACCTTCAGGATCCTCAGAATGAAAAACATAAAACACACAAGATGTGGGCGCTTGTTGGTTATCACCATATAGCCATAAATATTCAGTATAATTGGAGTATTTAAATCACATTAAGTTGTCCGCCGGCTTTGTAGTTCTAAACAGCCAGCTTGTAGCGTGCAGGAGTATAACCCGCCCTGCTGGGGGATCTCCCATTTATCCAGATAAACTTGTATAGAAAGAACTTGAAGCTGAATCTTTTATGAAAAAGTATCAAAACAACTCTTGATCTTTATTATAAAAACAATGTTATCTTAAAAAAGGTACAATTTTCCTTCATCGGTTCAGCATGTTTCTGAGCACAACGCTCTTTCATCAGGAACCAAATTACTAAATACAATAGATCAAACAAACTCTGGATTTTGCTGCTCTATATCCAATCATTAAACCAATGGTGTTACTTTGCAAAGGGAGGCCAATATTATATTAACCCCTAACAACATTTGCTATCTCCCTTGAATTCCAATTCCTTAAAGTTACAAAACATTTATTCATTATCTCTCCATATTGTAATAAAAATACAGGAAAAGAGTGACAAAAGCAAGCGCTTACACAAAGTCAGCTTACAAGTGAAAAAATCATACCTCAAATACATAACTATATTTTAAACTAAAAAAATTATATATAAAAGTGAAAAAATAGGATTTTAGTCTTACCCGTTAAATCCTTTTCTCTTAGTTCATACAGGTTACTGGTAACTTTGGGTAGGCATTCAGCCCCTTTAATAGGCAGGAACAATTCTGAGAAGTGACTGCTGGGTGGAGCCTACCTCCTCTCCTTAGCCTGTAGCTAGCCAATCCCCAACCAGTAAGATTTGCAGACTAACTATTGACTAGGAAGTAAGAAGGTAAAGGAAGACTCCTGTGAGCATGAACCCAAAAGGACCCCCACGTTCTGCTGCAGGAGCGCTAAGCATGGTCCCTTGACAGGGTGGGAGACCAGTAACCTGTTTGGACTAAGAGAAAAGGATTTAACAGGTAAGACTAAAATCCTATTTTCTCTGTCGTCCAATATAGGTTACTGGTAACTTTGGGGTATCCAACCATTAAGTTCCCCAGGGTGGGAAGAAAGGCAAGGACCAGGCGCAGGCCCCCAAAATCACCAGAGCACCAATGAACCTACAGATCATAAATAGCTCAACACTAACTGCAAAGTATCAACGGACACTGAACAGGGGTAAAACAAAAGCCATGAACTGTTACACAGCACACAGATCTAGAGCCAGCAGGGCCCAAAGGTGAAAAAGCACTGAGGGACAAATGAGATCCTAGACAGGCAAGGATGCCTCCAGGATCTTCCTCCCAAAACTGGCATTGGCCGATGACAGCACATCCACATGATAGTGTTTAGAAAAGGTATGCCCAGACGACCATGTGGCTGCCTTGCACAACTGATCAGCTGAGGCCTGATTCTTGTAGGCCCAAGAAGCCCCAAAAGACCTCGCAGAATGAGCCGTGACCCTGTAGGGAGCAAGCTTCTTCTGAACTTTGTAAGCCTTACGAATCGTGGACTTGATCCAAGAAGCAATGGTTACCTTAGAAGCAGGATTCCCTGCCCTAGGACCCTCAGAAATGACAAAAAGAGTGTCAGACTGCCACAATGAACAACATCCAATAGATGAAGATCCTTCTCCTTATGGGAAGTAGGGTTAGTGCAGAACAAAGGAACCCTTGTTGTCCGGTGCCGTTATCCTTGGGTCGCAGTTCATGCAGATTCCGGTTGGCGTTCCATTGTTCCTCAGGTTACAGCACTGTCCGGTAGTCCGTGATTCCTTTAGGGCCTCGCTCACCCTTTGAGGGCTTAGTCGCTATTGTGTCACTCTCCTGTAAAGAGTGCTTCTTGGGCCTCACTATTAGGGCCTACCAGCCTCCCGGCTTAATAGCACCTTCACATCCTTATCTCACTGATTCACACAAACTGTAACCTGACCTGTGTCAGTATATGTATTTGTTCTCTGATATATGTACTGGACCCGTGTGGGTTAAAGCTATTTAGTAACCTGTCCTGCGTCAGTATTAAGTGTGTACTATTCCTGGACCCGCGAGGGTTACTTTATTCTGTCTGGTTCCAATAAAACTGTGTTTTACCAAACTGCCTGCCTCTGAGTGTATGGAAAACCGTTACACTAATATTTGAATATAACGCCTCTACATCCAAAGATAGCCAACAGTAATCATCCTCCCATTTAACTTCCTCTATATTCATCAATAATTGGGTTGTGTCTTTAAGATGTGACCCGAGTCCTGCAACATGTTTCTGCAAATGAAAATCAATATATTGTGAGAGATTCGAGGTGAGGCTGTCTGTCCCAGATACAATGGGACGTCCTGGAGGATTGACTAATCCCTTGTGTATCTTTGGGAGATGGTAAAAAACAGGCTTTCTCGGATCTCTCACATATAGAAAATCTCTCTCTTTTTTATTAAGAATCCCCTTGTCGTAAGCTGTTTCAACAAGTTCACCAAATTCTTTAATATATATATTGGAGTAGGGTCCTTTTCCAAACTTACATAATATTTCTTGTCACCAAGTATCCTCTGGGCTTCTTTCTCATATCCTTCATAATTCTGGATAACCAGAACTCCCTTTATCCGCTGCTTTAACAATTATCTGCCTGTTTTCTTTTTAATTCCTGAATCACTAGTTTCTCATAACGAGATACATTTTGGTACTTCTTATTACCCTTTTTCTTAGTAAACTCATTTTTTAAATCTTCCATAACTAAGTTATAGAAGGTTTCCAAATGTGCCCCTCTAAAATGGATCGGATAAAATGTAGATCTTGGTTTAAACTCTGAGGGCACCATACCACTGAATATAAAATATTCTAATTCCACAACAGAATGTTCAGAACTTATTTTTTGAGAACTGGGATTAAATGATTTGACTTCAAAATACCTTTTCAAGGTCAAATTCCTTATAAATTTATTTAGATTCTTAAATATCTCAAATAGGTCAGGTTCAGCATCTGGACAAAATTAAAGACCCCTCTTAAGTACCATTATTTGTGTATCAGTCAATTCATAATTTGATAAATTAAAAATTGCTAAACTCAGCACCATATCTGTGTCTCTCTCAATTTGCTTATTTTGCTTTGGTCTCCCTTTTCCCCTGCATCCTCGTCCAATGGCACCTTTCTTTTTATGCCAACCTGGAGTGGATGGAAGGGATTGGGATGTTCCCAAAGCATCAGATCCCTCCCCACTGCTCCCTGTCCAAAATCCACATCTAAAAATTCACTCTGTAAATAGGAGGTAGAAGTTCTAGCTTCACTGCTTTTGGCGTTATTAGGGTTATTGGTGCCTCTCTTAGTCCACAAATCTTTTTAGGGTAACAATAATGGACACAATTTCCCCTCTCCTTCATTTCTGTTTTTTTCATTACTCTGAATTCCTTTTACTAACATTCCCTGTTTTGGATCCCTCATATAACTATGACCAGGATGATTTGCTCTTGTTTTATTCTGTTCAACACTAATTGCCCCTCTTTCTGAAGTATATTTGTTTTTATTATAATAATTTCTATTTCCAAAAGATGTTCTTCCATTATAACTCATCTTTTGCTGTTCTTTTCTCTATATGCCTTATCCCTTTCTATTTTTTTCTTTTTTTCTTTCTGTAACAATCTTCTGAAATGTTAAAACATTTGCATTTACTTTATCATCCAATTTACTAAATTCTTTGTGTCCTGCTTATTCTTTTAAGGACCTCAAAGTATCCTCAATTTTACTTGTTGTCTCCTTCAATTTATTTTCTCTGAACTGTATTATGAGTCTCATTAGAGAGAAGGAACAGTTGTCCAAAATGGAATCCCACTGCCCCAGGAACACCTCATCATCCTGAAAAGATGATTTCTTATACACCCTTAAACCTCTAGGGATAATTCCCTCTTCTATATATTTGCTCAAAGTCACTGAGTCCCACCAATAACGTAATTTGTCTTTTAGATGTTTTTTTAATCTAAAAATAAATCCTCCATAATTTTAGGTGTCATTTCCTCATTTTTTCTTTCTAAAGGTTTACTTTGTGTCCCTGAACAAATGGACCAGTAAGTTTGTTCTCCTACCTATTCTCTCTCTACAGAATTGCATTTTAGAATATTAACAAATAACCACAATCAATAAATTAATAAAAAATAAAAATGTATATAAAAAAAATGTGAAAAATAAAAAGTAAAATTTTATAAAATAAAATAGAATTACTTAAAACTAAGAGGTATGTCAAATTATTAAAACATATAATCCAATAACAGTAATATATATCTCCTGCTTAACTAAAATATGTATATACTTCAACAACCGCTGCTCTCTTCATCCAACGAAGATCCCCTCCAGGATTTCTTTTGTGTAGAACATACAGAAAACAAAACAAAAGAGGCGCTAATGGTGCATTAAATCTTAATATATCAGATGATCCCTCCGCTTGCTTACACTTACTGGATATGCATCTGTTAGCAATGGACAGCTTTCACATATGAAGGAATCAGACTGCCTTCGTAAGTATGAATAGGTAGGATGCAATATAGCAATCCTTTCCCTTTCGAGATGTAAATGAGATATTCCCTCCCATATGATATTGAAATTGTCATGTTAACATGTTATTGTCATGTCTACATGTAATTTTTTAAGCATTATTATTGTTATTATTTTATTATAAAAAGTTTTCAGTTTTATATATAATTTTTTCAGTTTAAAATATAGTTATGTATTTGAGGTATGTTTTTTTCACTTGTAAGCTGACTTTGTATAAGTGCTTGATTTTGTCACTCTTTTCCTGTATTTTTATTACAATATGGAGAGTTAATGAATTAATGTTTTATTGGAATTCAAGGGAGATAGCAAATGTGGTTAGGAGTAACCAAATGTGGTTAGGAGTTAATATAATATTGGCCTCCCTTTGAAAATGTAACATCATTGGTTTAATGACTGGCTATAGAGCAGCAAAATCCTGCGTTTGTTTGATCTATTGTATTTAGTAATTTGGTTCCTGATGAAAGAGCGTTGTGCTCAGAAACGCGTTGAATCGATGAAGGAAAATTGTACCTTTTTTTTAAGATACATTGTTTTTATATTAAAGATCAAGAGTTTTTTTGATACTTTTCCATGAAAGATTCAGCTTCAAGTTCTTTCTATACAAGTGTATCTGGATAAACGGGAGATCCCCCAGCAGGACGGGTTATACTCCTGCACGCTACAAGCTGGCTGTTTAGAACTACAAGATGGCGGACAACTGATATGGTAAGAACCAACAAGCACCCACATCTTGTGTGTTTTGTGTTTATTAACAATGCGACACATCAATGAAAGACTTAATTAGCATATGGAGAACGTAATTAGCATATGGAATGTCACTTCTGTGCTGCAATTAGCATACACTAGCTTATGGTAACAAGTATGAGTATCTCCTTAACTGTACATCTGCTAGTGTTTGGCTAATATGACACATAGGCAGTTTTTAATGAGGTTTTCAAATATGCAAACTTGAATCAAGGAGAAAGGTCCACTTTTTAAAGGGTTAACCATTGATACATCTTTTAGGGGGACTCAGGACAGGTTGTGAGAGACTTCTCCTGATATCAAATAACTTCTGTTAGTACCAATGTACGGTAGAAAATTTAGGTATAGCTAAATTCTGTGATTTGTCAAGGTGTTAAAAGCTCCTTTTAAATCAATGAGGATTTGTAGCTTTTCGACTCCTCTGGAGCAGTTGGTTTTCTCCAGGAACTGCAACTCTTTAGCTTGAAGATTAAAGTCAAATGTCTTTGAAGGGATAGTAATGTTTCAAAATAAAAGCAGCTCCAATTAATCTTCATAGTATTTGGGCCACTGAGAGTGTTATTTTAATACGGTCAGAGTTGTAGTTCAAGAGTAATTAAATGATAAAGTATCCACCTCCCACGCCTTTTACTTAGTGTAAGCCGCCTCCCCTCAGATGAGGAATCTGGTCTTAAGACCAGACAGCTCACAGCAAGGGACAATCTTCCTGTCCCCATTGACAGTTTTTCAGGTTTTTCCCTTATGCTAATTGAAGATTGTCCCTCTCTGTGATCCATCTGGACAGTCTTGCTGCTCTGAGATGAGCAGTGTTACATCAGTAAAAGGGGTGGGGGGGGATATTTTATCATTCAATTACTCTTGAACTACAACTCTGACATTATTGAAATAACACTCTACACGACCCAAATACTATGAAGATTTATTGGAGCTGCTTTTATTTTGAAACATTACTATCCCTTTAAAGACACAGTAATGTCCCAAAAAATTATTTATAGCTTTGTTGAGCTGAAACTAATAAACTAAGCACAGCAAACCCTATCTCTCAAACCGCTATGGTTTGAGAGATATAGGGATTCAAAGTTCCCCCCTCCCTCCCCTTCTCCTGATGTCAGCTTGAGATTCTCGTGTCAGGCAGTGAAAGGCTGAATCTTGCTGAGTGCTCCCCGGCTCTATCTCCCCAGATCTCCTCCAGCCGTTATATGTTAAAGCATCATATGTTAAAACAATAAAGTAATTGCTTCCCTTCACCAGTTGTTGTAATGCCACCTAGGTCGCTCCAAATATATTGGAATACGCTGAAGAAATTGTGGGGAACAATGAAACGCTTTATTAGTTTTAGCAGAGAAGCGGAGATAGGTCGCATACCCCGGCTCTATCTCCGCTTTTCTGTTAAAACTAATAAAGCGTGTCATCGTTCCCCACAATTTCTGCAGCATACGCTGATATATTTGGAGTGCCATAGGTGGCATTACAACAACTGGAGAAGAGAAGCAATTATTTTATTGCTTTAACATATAATGTTTTAACATATGACAGCTGGAGGAGATCTGGGGAGATAGAGCCGGGGAGCTCTCAGCAAGATGCGACCTTTCACATACCAGACATGAGAATCTCATGCTGTCATGCAGTGCGAGATTCTCATGTCGCCATTTTTATTATCATGGTTAAAGAAGATGGTCGTCTTTTTTACGGCCTTCTGGAATCACAAACAAAATGTCTGAAGTCCTAAAGGACTGGTGGCTTGATACTGTTACTAACGCAAAATGAAAAAAAAACAGGTGTTTTGCTTTTTTAAGACAGGTTTTAGTATCCTATTAGCCGTCAGTCCCAGCCGGAGCCGGACGGCTCCTAGCAACGCCTCCTAGACCCGGCTGGGACTGACAGAGCAGGCGCGTGGCTGCTACTGACAGCTGGGGAATAAAGCATATATCTTAAATCAGGTAATAATTCTGGCGACTAGTGCTACTAAGCAGGTAGTCTCCAGAAGGGGACTTAGTTAAGCTAAACATTTTGTGACATGGTAGTTCTGCTTTAAATTTTCACACCCCTGTGGAATGTAAATGTCTGACAATGCTAGAACATGGTTCTTTGTCCAGAGAAAAATGTTCTTTACTTCCAACCAGGCAGTATTGCTTTTTTGTCCCTCCTTGATGGTTTATATGCCACTACTGTGGCAATGACTGACTGAATAAAAATGGGAAGATCCTTCAGAATAGACATCTATGCCAACAATGCATTGTAAATTGCACGCATCTCCAAGATGTCTATGGGACTACGGTACTCTGATGGAGTCCACTGACCTTGAATAGAGAGATGTTTGTATGCCACTCCCCTCACTAGCATGTGTTGTGACTATCTCCCACTCTGTGATGGAGAAATGTTTCCCTGCAAGAAGATTTGAATTTATGAGCCACCAGCGAAGAGATTGTCTAGAGTAGTGATTCTCAGTTCCAGTCCTCGGGGCACACCAACAGGTCATGTTTTCAAGATATCCCTAATTAATCACCGGTGAATCAATCACAATGACTGAGCCACTAATTAGTCACCTGTGATTAAGCAGGAACAACCTGAAAACCTGCACTGTTGGTGTGTCCCGAGGACTAACGTTGAGAAACACTGGCCTAGAGGACTGTGATATCTTCATCATATGATGAAGATGATTTGGATTTTTGGACTGAGAATAAGATCCAGTTGAAGAGGCCTCAAGTGAATCTGAGCAATGGAACTGCTTCTATTGTGACAACCAATCTTCACGCAGTGTCTTACACGACTCTGTCTTGAAGATTTCTAATCTTTTCTTGAGGTAAAAAATCCTTTTTAAGGCTGGTGTTGAATCTCAGAGCCACAAATTGAAAGTGTTTGTTTTGGTAAGCAAACCTGAAATATTACAATCGTTTGGGCCAAATAGGGATGTGTAGGTAGGCATCTTTGATATCCAAAAATGTGAGAAATGACTCTGGTTCCATGGCTGCTATCACTGACTTAATAGACTCCATTTAGAACCTGGGAACTGCTGGCGGTGTTGATCAAAGGTCAATCTTGGCTTTATAAAAGGGGTATATCTTAGCAAACTTTTTAGGACTGATACCAGTTTTACCTGGGATTCCCCACTCATCCGAGACTGATCTGATCATGCTCTTCATAGTCAGGAAATATGACAGTAGATTTCTTTTTACGCTTAAAAAGAGACTTGGTAGAGGACTGAGAGGCTTGGTCATCAGAAACTTCCAAGACATCCAGGATAGCTTTAATTAAAGAGTCCATGAATTCTGAATCTGAGTCATCTAAATTGGAACCCTCTGCAAAGGATGAGGAGACTCAGAACTGTCACTAGCTAATTCACCTTCATCATTGGATGAATCTGAGGGTAAATAAAGATTTTTGGAGGGTTTTTTGGTTCATGGTCTTTTAACTGGTGCACAAGATGCTTCTGTAAACAATTTGTCCAAAATACTCTCCAATTTGGCAAGAGAACCTGGTAAGGACTTTGCCTACTCTGGTTCAAGCATTGGGGGAGTATCAGTAGATGTGGAAGCCCTGTTAGTCTCTAAGTCCATACATTTAGAACACAGAGACATATTGTTTGTGACCTTTACATTGCATTTGTACATGTATTAGAATTACATATCAATAAATGAAGGAAGAGAATAAATTAAATCTCAGTGTTAGCTGAGTGAGCCTTGACTGAGAATGAGGTCAACTTTCTTAGAATAATAATAAATATTCAATAAAGAGCAACTTAGAATTAATGAAAACTTGTAGATCAACAACAGATTTTTTTTATAGTCTGTACCCAAAGGAATGATCACCAAAGTATAATTCATGGACAGACTTAATTCCTCACATCAAATAACCCAAATGGTAAAAACAGACCTTGGCCCCAAAGGAGCCAACATAACACATTGCGCTAACTTACTGTTCAGTAGTTCAAAAGATATTCAATGTAAAAGGCTCCCAGTCCTATACCTTCTGCCCGCCTCCCCTTAGAGCTGCAATCCGGTCATAGGACCAGACAGTTGTAGCGAGAGACAAACTTAAATCAGTGAGTACAAGGAAAACCCTGCCCCCCTCTTGACGAAGGAGGGCAGGATTTTCCTTTGCTTACTGAAGTTTGTCCCTCACCACTCTCCATCTGGACCAAGCTTATATGTAGCGTGACGGAGCCAGAAGGGGCGGGAGGGGGATCCTTTTACATTGAATTTCTTCTGAACTACCGAACAGTAAGTTATTAAACATAGCACAAAGTATTATGTTTACAATAGAGAAGACTCGGAGATAAACTTTATTATAGACATTACTATCCCTTTAAGCTCCAAATTTAAGTGAGGAGAAGGGAACCAGCAATTCCTTAGAACAGGGTTCAACATGTGGCAGATCGGGTTGATAGATTGTTAGGAGGAGCTGGGCATGACCCGGCTGTCATGGTACATGTTGGTACTAATGACAAAGTCAGTGGAAAATGTAGGTCAGTTAAAAAGGATTTCAGGGATGTAAGGATATAAGCTTAAGCAGAGGACCTCTAAGGTAGTATTTTCTTAAATACTACAGGTGCTACGCGCTACTTTAGAAAGGCAACGGGAGATTAGGGAGTTAAATCGGTGGCTAAAGACTTGGTGAAAGCAGGAGGGGTTTAGGTTCTTAGAGCACTGTGCAGCCTTGTCCCTTGGAGCAAACTTTATAGTTGAAATGGATTGCACCTTAGCGGAAGGGGGGCCATGGTGCTGGGTGTTAGGGTGGTTAGATGGTTGGAGGAGACTTTAAACTAGAAAGGGGGTGCTGCAACAAAGAATGGGGAAGGTAGTATAATTGAGGAAAAAGGGATTAGAGGAGGGGCATGGGGGTGGAGAGGAGGAATGGGCTAGTTCTTCTAATAGGGAGGTGCCATTGTTACGGCCTGATAAAAGGCAAATACATTTAACAAAGAATTACATCTTTCAGAATGGCAAAAAGATAAAATGTATGCATGCAAATGCTTGTAGTCTGGCTGTTAAAATTTATGGAAGTAGAAATGATTGCAATGTATGAGCAGTATGATCTAATTGGTGTGCCTGCAACCTGGTTAGATGATAAATATGATTTTAGTCTTACCTTTTAAATCATTTTCTCTTAGTCCATATAGCTTACAGGTACCATGGGGAGGTGACAGCTCTTCCCATTAGGCTGGAACAATTCTTCAAAGAACTGCAGGGGTGGAGCCTCATTCTCCACCATAGCGGGCTACCCAGCCACTCCCCTGTCAAATTAGATTTGTGACACTAAACCTACTGAGCTAGATAGCAAGAAGAAGAGGAAAACTCCTGTCCACTAGGACTCCCACATCCAGCCACAGGAACAAAGCATGGTCTCTTTCACTGGGTGGGAGACCTGTAAGCTATATGGACTAAGAGAAAAGGATTTAACAGTTAAGACTAAAATCCTATTTCCTCTGTCATCCAATATAGCTTACAGGTACCATGGGGATGTACAAACACCGAGTTCCCAGGGTGGGGAAAAAGGAAGGAAAGAACCAAGCGCCGGTCCCCATGATACCAGAGCTCCCACGGACTATCCAGGACATGGAACAGCCCAAACTAACAAAGTGTCAATGGACACTGAATAACTGTAACACAGCACACAAAACAAGAGCCAACAGGACTCAAAAGAGATAAAGAACAAGTAAGGAACAGGAAAGTAAAGTCCTAGACAGGCAAAACTGCCTCCAAGACTTTCCTGCCAAAGCTGAATTCAGCCGAAGCCAGAACATCAACACAGTACTGTTTGGCAAAGGTGTGCACAGAGAACCAAGTGGCCACCTTGCACAGCTAGAAGTGGCCTGATTCTTGTAGGCCCAGGAGGCCCCAACAGACCTAGTGGAATGCGCTGTGATGCAAAAGGGAATAGGTTCCTTCCTGAGTTTGTAAGCCTTGTGAATAGTGGACTTAATCCAGGACACAAAGGTTACCTTGGATGCTGCCTTACCAGTCCTAGGACCCTCATCCTCCTCAGGGATGACAGGTCAGAGCCTGCAGCTCAGCAACTCTGCAGACAGAGACCACAGCCAAAAGAAAAGTCATCATACAAAAAAAGACATAAAGGAATGGTAGCCAAAGACTCAAAAGGAGGACATTGCAAAACTCCCAAAACCAAATTAAGGTCCCACTGAGGTGCGGGAGCCTTATAGGAAGGGAAAGCATGGGCAACCCCCTGAAAGAAGACCTTGACAACCCGGCAAGATCCCAATGCATCTCTGAAAAAAGACAGAGAGAGTCGAGGTCTGAACCTTCAAGGAACTAAGGCTAAGGCCTTTGTTCTCTCCGTCCTGCAAAAAGAAAAGATAGCTGGAAGATCCAATTCCTGTGAGGATGGATCTCTCTCCACACACCAATCATGGAAAATAGACCAAACCCTATGATAGGATTCAGAAGAAACTGGTTTCCTAGCCTGAATCATAGTGGAGACTACTTCAGAAGAATATCCCTTCTTCAAGATGGAGGCTTCAACAGCCATGCCGTCAAAGCCAGATAGTCCTCCTGAAGGAGGAGATCCAGTCTGCGTGGCAGAGGAAACGGTTCCTGAGAAGACAAGGCCAGTAGAGTTCTGGGAACCAAGGTTGTCTGGTCCAATAAGAATGACTGAGGCTCCGTCCATCCAAATCTTCCGCAGGACCCTGGGGATCAGAGGAAGTGGAGGAAAGATGTACACCAGACGAAATCTCCAAGGGATGGACAGAGCATCCACTGCAAAAGCTAGGGGATCCCTCCATTGTGAGCAGAACATCTGAACCTTTTGGTTGTCCCTTGTGGCTATGAGGTTTATACATGGAAGACCCCACTTCTGCACCAGGAGGTTGAACACTTCCAGGTGAAGTTCCCACTCCCCGGGATCCACTGTGTGTCGATTAAGGAAGTCTGCAAGGACATTTTCTACACCTGGGATGTACATGGCGGAGATAGCAGGCACACGGTCTTCTGCCCAGGCCAAAATAGTTTTGACCTCGGACCAAGCCACAGCTCTTCTTGTGCCTCCTTGCTTGGTGATGTAAGCCATGGCCGAGGCATTGTCGGACTAGTCTCGGACCGGGCACCCCATCAGATGAGAGGACCAATAACTCAGAATATGGGATAGCACCATGGGCTCCAAGATGTTGATGGGAAGAAGGGTCTCCTCCAGTGACCAATGGCCCTTAACACGCAGGAGACCCAAGACATCACCCCAACCAAGTAAGCTGGAGTCCGTCATCACAAATGGCCACAAACCTGAAGGAAGTGGGGACCTCCAGGACTGAAGAACGAGAGAAAGAGGAAACTGTGCCATAGAGGACTTTAAAATGGAACTTTCATCAACATTATACTTAGCCTCAAATCCTTAATAGGGTAGCAAAATACATAGAAATACTTTCCATTTGCAGTATAATTGCAGTATAAGTAAGAGAGAGAATTTTTGGCAGACAGCAGCGGGGAACAGCACAGACATCTTGCAGAGACTGCATCTCTGCATCTTCCCCCTACTTCCCTTAAGGTACCGGAAGAGACTGATAGCACAGGCACAGAGAGCGCCTCCTGAAAGATCCCAGCTGTGCCTGCCTGCCGAAAACGTTCTCTCTCTTACTTATGTCATACTGATACTGCAAATGGAAAGTATTTCTATGTATATTGCTACCCTATTAAGGATTTGGGGCTAAGTATAATGTTGATGAAAGTTCCGCCTTAAGTCCTTGACACAAGGTGGCTCTTGATCATGGCTGGAAGGCCTTGGTGGAGACCAGGGGCCACAGCGCATGAGGGGCATTAGTGAATAGAGTAGCCCATGGGAAGCCCGACTGGCATGAGGAGTAATATGTCAGGGGAGTCAGACACCCCTGAGTCTTTAGCCTTAGGCCTAACCCCTTGTCCAGTGGATCCAACATTCTAACAGGAGAAAAGTGTCAATACTTTAAAGGAAGACCCAAATACTGTCACCCAGATTAAATATTTCACCCCAGAAAGCCTAAAATATACTTATCTGGAGAGAGAAGGGTTAACCTGAGGAGAATAGCTGAGGAGACCAAGTCCTGCATATGATAATCGTGTAGAGAGGAAACAAAATAGCGACTGCATAGGGAACCAATCAGGAAACAGCCCACGAAATGGGCGGTTATGGGAAATGCAGTTTTCCCAGCACAGAGTAACAAAAGCAGAACCGAATCCCTCCGAAGCCCCCCCCCCCCAGACACTGAGAATGTCCAACAAACAATTAAGCAAGGGGAAGCAAGAAGATTGAGCCGTATCTCAACTCGGTAGATAGTAAGGTTGCAGAGATATGTACCAAAATGTCTGTCCCATAGACATCAATGGAGAATTGCGGTTATGCGGTAAAGCGTGCCCTTAAAGGTGCAGAATTCAAAATTAACGTGCAAAAAAAAAAAAGTGTCTAGAAAGTGTAGAAACACACATAGAACACCAATAAACATGAATTACAGAAATGAAAAGTGAGAAAAAAGTCCCCCAATTGACCAAGGCTGACAGGGAAGGGGTTAATTACCACAATACAGCACAAAATGCTCCAAAGCTACCTAGAACAGCAATAAAGAATACCAAATACCAAATGAGTGCAGGAGTTACAAGGAACTCCAAGAAAAACCTTGTGCGGAAGGGAACTGTGGGACAAGTGGACTATAGCACTCAAAAGGTTACTCACCTTTTCTGCAGGACTTCTTACTTCAGATTACCATTGCAAGGAAGAAGCCTCAGAGAGACTCCCTCTGGACAAAGAGACATGGGTTACATGGTTCTCTCCCAGGGCTGAAAAGATCCACACCCAGCTCCTGTAAATTGGTCAATCCACAAGGGTAAGCCAGTAATGGTAATCTACCTAATGGGGGATTTTTACACCCCATATCTAAAGAAAAATTAATAAAATAACTAAAAACTAAGCAGAACTGTTCACAGCCTTCCTACCAGAATGAGGAACAAATCTTAACTGGAGAGGGGAGTGGCTAGGTAGCCTGTTATGGAGGAGAGGGAGGCTCCACCCCTGCACTTCTTTGAAGAATTGTTCCAGTCTACTGGGACAAGCTGTCACCTCCCCATGGCACCTGTAAGCTATACTGGATGACAGATAAATACGGTCAATCTAGAGGGTTATTCAATTTTTAGGAGAGATAGGGTTAATAAAAGGGGAGGGGTATGACTACATGTAAAGAATGCCTTAAAACCTAGTATAAGGGAAGATATAAATGAAGGGTCCAATGAAAATGTAGAGGTCCCGTGGGTTAAAATAAATAATGGGGGCAGACTAAATAAAATGTTAGTGAGGATTTGCTACAAGCCACCTAATATTGGGGAGTTGGAGGAAGCCCACTTTTACTGCAAATGGAAAAGGCTTCTAGGTCAGGAAATGCAATTATAATGGGCGACTTCAACTATCCAGAAATTGACTGGAGCAATATGACATCCTGCAGAAAAAAGGGAAACAACTTTTTAAGTATGATTAATGATAATTTTATGTCTCAAATAGCAGATGAGCTGTTACGGTTTTCAGACACTCAGACACAGAAGGTTTGGTAAAACACAGTTTTATTAATAATTCAATTATCATGTGACCCTCACAGGTCCAGTACAACACTCTACAATACAGACACAGGTCAGGTTACATGAATGAACAATATCTCAGACAGGTCTAGTATATACAGGAGTATAGCTACTGACACAGGTCAGGTCACAGGGATAGGAGTAACCCACTCAGGCCCAGCAGGTACCCAAGGTACTATACTGGCACAGGTCAGGTTACAAGGAGCGCAACAACCTACTCAGGCCCAGTAACACCTACTGTACAATAATGGCACAGGTCAGGTCAGAGATTGTGTGAAGCTGTGCCACAGAGGCACTGATGCCAAGACCAGGAACGCCAACAGGCACTATAGTGCCACTAATAACGGAGGCTCCCTACGCAGGGAGTGAGCCAAAGGTAGATCACCAGTAGGTGACTAGAAGGCGGCCCCACGTCACAGTACGATAGAGACTAGGCAACAGAGAAACGGAGGCCCGGAACAGGAGACTAGCGGACAGTCCCTAGCAGTCTGGGGAAGGCTACAGACTGAAGGGTATTTAGACAACAAGGTGGACTGCACTGTAAATGAGAACAACCGGTACCGACAATAGTGAGTCACGGGAAACTCCCGGATGACAGAGCAGAGCTGTGACCCTGGCGCGCTGAAGCACCAAACCGTAATGGAAACGGACGCTCAGACCAGGACCGTGTGTCCTAGAACCAGAGGCTAACCGAGGAGCCCATAAGCCACCCAACCTCGGTGAGTGTAATAAGCAGGTCAAGCGTACCGGGTGCAATACAACACCTAACACTGTAGTGAAAGGATAACAGCGCATATAATACAGGGTCAAGAGCAGTGCTACCCGAGATGGAATGGAGGCAACAGTGACTGACAGGGACAGCAGCGGTACGGAGGAGGGACCTCCGATATGGCAGGCAACAGGGTATAACAATACCGGGAGGTACACAGAGCAGGAACGATAGCCAATCCGAGTCGGTACACAGAACAGGAACGTCAGCCAATCCGAGTCGGTACACAGAGCAGGAACGTCAGTCGAGCCGGGTCGGTACACGGAGCAGGAACGTCAGTCGAGCCGGGTCGGCACACGGAGCAGGAATGTCAGTCGAGTCGGTTCGGTACACAGAGCAGGAAAGTCAGTCGAGCCAGTTCGGTACACAGAGCAGGAACGTAGTTCAGGCAGAATAGTCAGGCAGTCCGGGTCATACACAGAATTCACACGAATAAACAGAACAAACACTGGCAATAGGTACACCACGAAAGGGCAGCGCTGAAGTGACCTAGCTCAGTATAAAAAGGCTAGGATGGGCGGCGACAATCCACGGTGGCCAATAAGAGGGGATGAGGAAGTAGATAAACATAACAATGTCGCCAGCGAAAGCATGGGCACCATGATAGGAGCCAACTAGAGAAGAGGCCTTCCTTGACTTACTGCTCTCAAACAATTCTGACAGGATAAACAGTAAACAAGTAATGGAACATTTGGACAGCAGTGACCACAATATGGTATCCTTTGAAATTTGTTATGAGAGACCCAATAGCAAAGGTTTAACTAAAACATTCAATTTTAAAAGGGCTAAGAGTAGCATTAAAGGATATTCAGTTGGATGTAATTTTCAAAGATAAAAATGAACAAGAATCATGGAATTTGTTTAAAATGCTCTTAGACAAATATTCTCGTCAATATATACCACTGGGGAATAAGCACAAGAGGAGCAAAGCGAAACCAATGTGGCTTAATAATGAGGTTTGCATGGAAATTAGAAATAAGAAAAGGATTTTAAAGTGTTTAAGTCTAACAGGTCAGATACATAATTTAAAAAAATATAAAGAATGTAATAAAATCTGCAAACAAGCAATTAAGTTAGCTAAAATTGAAAATGAGAGAAATATTGCAAATGAGAGTATCACGTTGCCCGTGATTGCTGGCTTTTCTTGTCAGTTAGCAATGGGTGCTTTCCATTGGTTGCCTGTGATTAGTCCGCCCAGTATTGCCTATATAGACTGGGTTCCTGCACCCTTTCACTGCCCTTTCATGGTGTTTCTATGCCAGTGATCGCCTGCCTATGGATTCCTGTGTCATCTTGGGCCTGCCTGACTTCTCTCCTGTTCCTGCGCCTGTGTATCTACCCGGATAGCCTGTCTACTCTCCAGAGTCGTTCCTGTGTACCGATCCGATCTGGCTGACGTTCCTGCTTCCGTATCCGACCCGGTTTGGCTGACGTTACTGCTCTGGTATCCTGACCCGGCCTGGCTGTCGTTCCTGTTCCTGGATCCCGACTTGGCTGCATTCTGCTTGACTCTGGTTGCCTCGGCGACATTCTGACTTCCAGTGCCTTCCTTTGGTGGCACCGCTGATTTCAGGCTTCTGGCCTCCGAGTTTGCACTGACTGTCAGTGTACTGGTTTGCTCCACTCTACACTCTACGGTTGCTAGTGTTGCCTCCATTATAACACCGGTAGGGCCTCCGTGTTTGTCCAGTACGAGGTACTGGTTTGCTCCACTCTACACCGGTTGCTAGTGCTGTCTCCGTTATAGCACCAGTATGGCCTCCGTGTTTGTTCAGTATGAGGTACTGGTTTGCTCTACTCTACATCAGTTGCTCGTGCTACCTCCGTTATAGCACCGGTAGGGCCTCCGTGTTGGTCCATTACGCAGTACTGGTTTGTTCCACCCTAACACGCGTTGCTAGCGCTGCCTCCGTTATAGTACCAGTAGGGCCTCCGTGTTTGTCCAGTACGTGGTACTGGTTTGCTCCACTCTACACCGGTTGCTAGTGCTGCCACCGTTATAGCACCGGTAGGGCCTCCGTGTTGGTCCAGTACGCGGTACTGGTTTGCTCCACTCTAACACCAGTTGCTAGTGCTGCCTCCGTTATAGCACCAGTAGGGCCTCCGTGTTTGTCCAGTACGTGCTACTGGTTTGCTCCACTCTACACCGGTTGCTAGTGCTGCCTCCGTTATAGCACCAGTAGGGCCTCCGTGTTTGTCCAGTACGTGGTACTGGTTTGCTCCACTCTACACCGGTTGCTAATGCTGCCTCCATTATAGCACCGGTAGGGCCTCCGTGTTTGTCCAGTACGCGGTACTGGTTTGCTCCACTCTAACTCCGGTTGCTAATGCTGCCTCCATTATAGCACCGGTAGGGCCTCTGTGTTTGTCCAGTAAGTGGTACTGGTTTGCTCCACTCTACACCGGTTGCTAGTGCTGTCTCCGTTATAGCACCAGTATGGCCTCCGTGTTTGTTCAGTATGAGGTACTGGTTTGCTCTACTCTACATCAGTTGCTCGTGCTACCTCCGTTATAGCACCGGTAGGGCCTCCGTGTTGGTCCATTACGCAGTACTGGTTTGTTCCACCCTAACACGCGTTGCTAGCGCTGCCTCCGTTATAGTACCAGTAGGGCCTCCGTGTTTGTCCAGTACGTGGTACTGGTTTGCTCCACTCTACACCGGTTGCTAGTGCTGCCACCGTTATAGCACCGGTAGGGCCTCCGTGTTGGTCCAGTACGCGGTACTGGTTTGCTCCACTCTAACACCAGTTGCTAGTGCTGCCTCCGTTATAGCACCAGTAGGGCCTCCGTGTTTGTCCAGTACGTGGTACTGGTTTGCTCCACTCTACACCGGTTGCTAGTGCTGCCTCCGTTATAGCACCAGTAGGGCCTCCGTGTTTGTCCAGTACGTGGTACTGGTTTGCTCCACTCTACACCGGTTGCTAATGCTGCCTCCATTATAGCACCGGTAGGGCCTCCGTGTTTGTCCAGTACGCGGTACTGGTTTGCTCCACTCTAACTCCGGTTGCTAATGCTGCCTCCATTATAGCACCGGTAGGGCCTCTGTGTTTGTCCAGTAAGTGGTACTGGTTTGCTCCATTCCTACACCGGTTGCTTGCTGCCTCCGTTATAGCACCGGTAGGGCCTCCGCTACTCCGTGTCACTTCTGCCATAGGCTGGTAAGGCCGGTAGAGCCTCCTTAGTTCTTTTGTGCTATCCACTAGGCTGCCTTGCCCGGTATATTGGCAAGGCTGGTAGAGCCTCCTCAGTTCTATTGTGCTATCGTCTAGGCTGCCTTGCCCGGTATATTGGTAAGGCCGGTAAAGCCTCCTCAGTCCTATTGTGCTATCCTCTAGGCTGCCTTGCCCGGTATATTGGTAAGGCCGGTAGAGCCTCCTAGATCCCGTTGTGCCATCCTCTAGGCTGCCTTGCCCGGTATATTGGTAAGGCCGGTAGAGCCTGCTAGATCCCGTTGTGCCATCCTCTAGGCTGCCTTACCTGGTATTTTGGTAAGGCCGGCAGAGCCTATACATTGTATAATTGTATGCTATGCTACTTGAAACTGTCGTGTGTCGGTAACATATGTGTGTGTTCAGGACCTGTGAGGGTTCTTATTAACTTTTCAATTAAGCTGTGTTTTTATCTTAACTCTGTCTGTGAGTCAAAACAAACCATGACAGTGAGCAAGAAAAATCCTAAACAATTCTACAAGTATATTAATAACAAAAAAGTTAAGGTTGATATTGGTCCTCTTAAGACTGATAGAGGTGAATTGATTAGTGAGGATAAGGCTATGGCTGACACTCTAAATACATTAATTGCTTCTGTATATACAAAGGAAGCAACAATGACAGGCTATGGGTAAACAGACAAAACCACAGAATTTCCTCCATCATGTGCATGGCTTGTTGCAGACAAAGTCCAAAAGAGACTGGAAAAGGTTATGATGAATGAAGCACCTGGACCTGATGGTATACACCCAAGGGTACTTAAGGAACCGAGTTCAGTAATAGCAAGACCATTATACTTAATATTCATTGATTCACATTCATAAGGCATAGTGCCTGTTATTGGAGGAAAGCTGATTGTCGTTCCATTGTTCAAAAAGTGGGCAAGATCCAAAACAGGAAATGATAGACCTGTGAGCGTGGCTTCCATAGTGGGAAATACATTAGAAGGGTTACTAACTGACTATTCAGAACTATGCGAAGACAATATTATTAGGAGTCAGCATGGTTTTATGAAGAATAGATCATGTCGTCTAATTTACTTGCATTTTACAAAAGAGTAAGTAGTAATTTGGACAAGGGAATTGCTGTTGATGAGGCCCTACAGCTACTACCAGACTACAACTGCCATTATTCTCATGTAGGCAGGAGGTAGCTGGAGGGGCTCATATTGCCAAATATGCAGCCACTGGGGTGAATCCGGTTGCCTGTTACTGCTACGAACAATATAAAATGCACATTGTAACACAGAATACATACAATCCATATCAAATCAGAAACAATTCTGGGGCATTCTAACTGCACTGTAGGAGAACAAATACACTTTTGTATTGTGTTGGAGACCGTTCCAGCATTCAAGAGGATAAAATATTAATTTGAACCCCATAAACCAATATGAATTTTTGTTGGTTTCCTATGGCACATTTGCTGTGCCTCAGATTTGTTCCACTTTTGCCTTTAGCCATATGGCCTATTATTACCAATAGCTGTATTAACAACACAGAAAACATATAGGTCATTATAGGATGGTGGTTCTGTGCAAACCCTGTGCATGCCAGATGGATGTGTAATGAATTGGCCTGCACTGTTCTGCTTACTTCTCAAGGAATCAAAGTGCTAAAGTTAAATACAATCATTATGTTTGCATAATGTCAATATATATGGTATTTGTGAATATATACTTTACATTATTTAACCCTTAGAGTGCCAGAGGGGTACGCAACACATTGGTTTGCAATGCGTTGTATACCCCTCTGGCACTCAAAGGGTTAATATCAAATCATGTATTCAAATGCCAAATCACACAAATGTGCGAACAGTAACATTATTTTAATATCAGACAATTTCGGTCCTTTTCTGACTGTATATAAAAATAAAAAAGCAATTAATGGCTACATCACAGAATATTTTCTGAGAAGGGTGTGATTACTCCGTTTATACTCATCAAACTTCATTTGTTCTTAGCACAACATATATCAATATTTTTTAAACCCTTTAAGGACCAGAGTACTGTGCAACTACCCTTCTGATCCTTGAATGATTAACCAGTAAATGTACCTGGCAGCACTTATGCTTCTGATCAGCTTTTCAGTGCCATCAGATATCTCAGAGGAAAGGAGGATTTCCACTGGCTGCAAGCGCAAGATTCTTGTCTCCAACTCCGATCGAGACTTAGAGTCATGGAAGCTGTCAATTATTACTTCCCCCGTGGAAGGCTGAACTGCCTGAACAGGAAATAAAAGGACACGTGCAAAGAATTGTACGAAACAAGCAATAATATGTGTGTAGTACAAACATGAAGACCTAGCCCATTAACTCAGCCGTGATGATTCAAACTGTTTGAAGCCTTTGAGTGCCAGAGGAGTGTGCAAAGCATTGCTCTGCAATGCGCTGCATACCACTCTGGCGCTCAAAAGGTTAAAAGTATAATATTTTAATAAAAAGACCAAGAACTGAAGATTAATAAATTAAAAAAAACACCCCATCATTAACCCTCTGAGTGCCAGAGGGCTACGGAACACATTGCAAAGCAATGAGTTCCATACCTCTGCACTCAAAGGATTAACCCTTTGAGTGCCAGGGAGGTATGCAACGCATTGCTCTGCAATGCGCTGCGTACCCCTCTGGCACACAAAGGGTTAATAAATACAAGTGAAAGCACTGCAAGATAATATATAGTTATAGACTGCAGGGATGTAGTATATATGTTTGTGCTCCAAAATCCTCCTTTGTATTTAACCCCTTAAGGACCCATGACGGTCCTGGACCGTCATGGAATTCAGGTCTCCCCGCGCTGGCTGCACGCCATTTAGGGAGTCCGGAATCGGATTCCGGAAAAAAAAAAATGGTCCCTGGTCCTTAAGTGCCTGCACCGTGCATGCGTGGCCGGTCCTTAAGGGGTTAAAAACAACATGTAACGGATATAAATGATAATGTGAGGTTTTTTCTTCTTTTTTGATATAAAATATATAACTTTGCATTGCAAGTGCTCCCTCTAGAGTCTAGAACACACTTGAAAAAGAAAGAAATCTCAATGTATTCTTCCTGGCAAACAAATTCTAAGCAAATAAATAAATAAATAAATAAACAAATCAAAACTAGTAACCCTCAGAATGCCAGTGAGGCACTCAACCTAAATCATTGCATAGGAATTTGGAATATTTTCTGGCACTCAAAGGAATAACTCTCAAGTTATATTTCATGTCATCAACAAAGCACAGAGTTGGGAGCAGAGTTTAAAGGGATAGTAATGTTTCATAATAAAAGCAGCTCTAATTAATCATCATAGTATTTGGACTTTTGGAGAGTGTTATTTCAGTTCTGTCAGAGTTGTAGTTCAAGAGTAATTCAATGACAAAGTATCCCCCTCCCGCCCCTTTTACTGAAGTAACACTGCTCAGCCAGAGCAGAAGGGAGGTGCCCAGGTAGACTGCAGAGAGGGACAATCTTCATTTAACCCCTTAACGACCGGGGAATCCGGACGTAGTCGAGACTCAACGACCACGGAGCAATTTTTTTTTATTGCTCCGTTGCGTTCCGGACTCCCCGAACGGCATGCAGCCGCAGGGGGAGCCCGGAACTCGATAACGGTCATAGAACGTCATTGGTCGTTAAGTCAAACGGTACTATGACCGTCAAGGGTCGTTAAGGGGTTAAGATAAGGGAAAAACCTGAAAAACTTGTCACGGGGGGCAGTGCTTTCGTTGTTTTCATAGGAATAAGAGTGTCCCCTGCTGTTATCTGTCTGGTCTATGGACTGCATTCCACATCTGAGAAGAGATGGCTTACACTAGGTAAAAGGGGCGGGAGGGGAAACTTTGCTTGTGAATATCTCATAAACCATAAAGGTTTGAGAGATAAGACTTATATCATTATTCAGGTTTTTTAATGCCTACAAAATAAAATAAAGTTAAAACAAAGTATTACTATCCCTTTAAGTTGACAAACTGTAACCCT
The DNA here is from genome assembly GCA_037306005.1 of Rhinophrynus dorsalis. Lineage (NCBI taxonomy): Eukaryota > Metazoa > Chordata > Amphibia > Anura > Rhinophrynidae > Rhinophrynus > Rhinophrynus dorsalis. The sequence continues at coordinate 594,474,123 of CM074718.1, forward strand.
GAGTTTTTGCATGCTTGAATCAAAACTGTAACAAACGGTTTAACCCTTTTAGTGCAGAGCAATGCTTTGCGTACCCCTCTGGCACTTAAAGGGTTAAACTACAGTAGGTTTTATGCCTTTTCATTTACAAATTTGCTGCAAAATAGGTTGGATGCAGTCCTCAAATAGGAGAATAAATGAAGAATTGTCTATAATTAACAAACAAAAATTATCATATGAAGCCGTTCAATTATCTTGTTGAAATGGAGGTCTATAAATAATACATGTACTGTGTCCCTGTGGTTTCTCACACTCGTGTGCAGTTTAATGAACAAATCATTAATGGTCCCTGTGGGGGACTATTCATTTTTGCTCTGAATCAGTGATACATAAGAAATACAATAGTCTAAAACAATAATATAATAATGATTGCAGACTAACTGGTGAATCATTTGACTTTAACCCTTTGAGAGCCAGAGGCATACACAACACATTGCTTTGCAATGCGTTGCGTACTCCTTTGGCACTCAAAGGGTTAACTGTCCACTCATAACAGTATATTTATTATAAAATTTTAAACATTATGTGTGCATTTTCTGGGGAAAGAGTATGAGTTTAAAGTGGATCTATCATCTTGAATTTTCTTTACATACTCGAAAAGTAAACTGCCTATGTGTCATCTTAACCAAAATTCAATTAGATGTATAGTTTAGGAGAAATTCACTCTTTTATTTCTGGGAAAAGTGAAAGAAAATGTATTGGTATAGTACAGAACTTCATTAGCATATGACAAGTCGCTGAAACATTAATTAGCATATGGCACTGCACTGAGAATGTTTCATTAACAAATATGACACTTAAAATATAATTAGCATATGAAAAGTCATGGGTAATGAAATGAACATACATTAACTTATGGTAACAAGTATGAATATCTTTTTAACTGTACTGGTCTTTTCGGTAACATAACACACAGTCAGATTCTAATGCAGTTTTCAAATATGCAAACTTGAATTAAAGGGATAGTAATATTTCAAAATAAAAGCAGCTCCAATTAATCTTTATAGTGTTTGGGCCTTCTACGTTGTGGGTCAAGGGGGAAACGAAGGGGAAGCAAAACCTGAAGCATGCTACCTAATATGAAAATTACTTAGGCACATTTAAGTCCTAAATGTGTAGAGGCTGGGCTACCAGCAGGAATCTGGAAAGTATGGAGAAAGGGGAAAAAATAAGTACTTAGAATTTTTTTTCCAAATTTGTATTAATTTTCCATACAGTAACAGAAATGCAGAAAGAAAGAAGGTCATGCCTTAACCCCTATTTAGGAATTTGAATCATATGTACAGTCCAATGGTGGACTTAATGTGGAACTTTAACCCCAATTAAACTTAATTCATGTGGAATCCTCAGGTGCCGTGTGCCAAAACCTTGTATTTGTTTTGGGGGGGGGGGTTTGTTGTTTTTTTAATAATCTCAAGCTATCCAAAGTAATTAACTGTTTTCTAGTTGGCCGAAGCTTGCTGTGTGCAGTAAAAGTGGTACAAGCTGCACCTCAAGGTTTCTTACTATCTCCTCTCTCTGCTCATTGATGAATAGCACACACTCAGAGAGGAAGAACAAAAAACGGGGCAGTATCTTCGACTGCCATGTACACAGACGTAGAGAGAGAGTGCTGTCAATGCTGAGTCACGTCAGCAATATGGCAGAGCTCCCCCTAAATCGCTCCCTGACTACAGAAGTAATAATTCCACACTTGACATTGTTATTAAATAATTATACTGTGGTTTCCCTAAAGCAATGGATAAGAAACATGTATTAGGGGCAAGTTGTGTATATGAGATAGTTCCACTTTAAGGACAGCATATGTGGCTCTTGGGGTTAATATTGTTGCCTGCCACTGAATTAGTTATCCAATTTATTTGCTTTATTACATGTATAAATTGGGATTTTTTGCTGTACTATTTATACTGTACATATCACTTGTGTAGAAGCTATCTCCAATCGGGAAGGAAAGATTTATCTTAGTCTGTTATGCCTTTCATTGCAACAATTAAAAACAAAAGGGAATAAAAAAGCATTAGAAAACCTGGCAATAACTCACAATCTGTGTATTTGTTAATTAAATTAAAAATGATTGCTCTTACCACTAAACCAAAGACAGCATCAGGAGACTTCTTATTTTTAGTCCTATCGATATGTTCGGAGATGCATAAGAGATAGCTGCTTGGGGTGTCAGCCATCACAGATTCAACCTCAAGTGAGTCATCCAAGTTTATCAAAGGGCTGACATTTATGAAATGTTAAGGAAAACATATGTAGTAAAACACATTTTGATTTTGAGGGGAAAAAAAAAAAGCATCTTGTCATATTGTTATGCATTTTAGGCCTTTGGGTGTCAGATGGTTTTGTAATGCATTACTCTGCAATATTCTGCACAACCCTCTAGTTAAAGTTTATTTACACTTCCTGTTCTATGGTGGCATATAATGGGTGTGAGATTTGCTAAGAGACAATATTCTATTAAAGGGGCAGTAAACTTTTGTTATGAAAAAAAAAAACATTTTGCAGGGCTTTTCTATTTGAGTAAAATCAAGGTATTCCCACTGCTGAGAGATGCATATTTCCAGTTATTACAGTTTAAACCCATGGTTTTTTACATTAATAGTTCTAAAGAGGTCAAATTCCGATTAGTATTGTATTCTATTAGTATCTAATAGTATTCTATTCTAGTATTCTATTTGAGAGGAAAGTCACTGACAAACAGTTCTCCATAGAATGTGATAGAAACTGCTGAGTCATGCTGTCAGAACTTTCAGAAAGTAAACACACAGTAAATTCACTTCCTGATTATTTGAACTGTAATAACTTTTGAATAAAACAACAGACAGTGGTGGGAGCACCCTTGTTTACTTCTTTAATCAGGGAGGTAAATCTCTCTCGCAGTTTCTATTGGGATTTACTAAGACCTTGTTTACAAAGACTATACCAAATAAGCGACACAACCACCATGCTAGTCCTTAGTTGTGCGTCTCTGACTCCTAATATACATTTCCAAATGATCCTTGGGATTAGTCACCCCAAGGGTAATAGGGGGATTGAGCACTGGACCCCTTGCTCACAGTACCTAGAGAGATCAGCCGCACCTCACTGGCCAGGCCGAACAAGGCTGAAATGTAACATCTGGGGTTGGCTGCTTCTCTTGTTCAGAGAGGAATTGGCATTTTGTGGCTAGACTGCTGTCTTGGCAGGACCAGTATGATGTGCTTTAGGATATTTACCACTAACAGCAAAACAGTCTACTCTACTAACCCTTCGGTCTATGGCATTGTGCTTCCAATCAGAGTAGTCTGTGGCATAAACCACAAACTTCCTGTTTTTCTTTGTCCAGCCAGCTGCCAGCCAAAATGGTTTTCTGACCCTCAAACGACTGAGAGGAGAAATATGCCCTTTTTTACTTCTTCAGGGAACCCAGTTTGAGAACCACTACAAAGAAGTATTGTTACCTAACCTCATCCTGGTAATTCTGGGAATTCCAGTAAGTACAGAGAGAAAAGTAGTATAGAATGTGCAGTATCTCAAGATAATAGGATAAGTCAAGTAACCACTAACATCTCTATTTGACAACTTTTATTTTTAACAACATGGACCTTATGTATAAAAACAAAGTGGAGCAATTCTGAGGCAAACCAGCAACACTACAGAGAACAAAAAACTTACCATGGATTTAAATGGGGCTTTGACTCCTTGAATTCTGTGAATATTGCTTCACAATGCACTGGAGACCTCACTACTATTCTAGAGGTTAAAAGTCCTACTTAAGTCAATGAGAATGTTGGGGATTTTTATATTTCCCCAACTGGTAATAATAAAAATAATAATAATAATAATAATAAAATATTTTACCAGGAATAATACATTGAGATTGTCTCTCGTTGTCAAGTATGTCCTGGGGGTATAGAGATTATTACCCAATTTAATGGTACTCATTTTATCTACCTTGGAAGCATGAAAAGCTGAGTTGACGCTGCTGAGACTAGAACCTGTGACCTTGCAGTTTGAACAGACTTTACAGCTAGTGCATTAACCAACTGAGCCATGTCACCAGCATAGGTATAGTTGGTTTACCCTAGAAAAAGTCCACTTTGATTTCCTACAGAAGGTCCTACGAATACTCATTTAGGTCATTTACAGAATAGTTTAACAAAAGGATATCTTCTCCGATTAGTGTAGACTTCGTGTATAATGCAGTCAGCTGTCTGCTGAACAGAGAACTTTTATTTTCACCAACTGCCTTCAATGCTGCCGTTTCCATTTGTTTTACCACTCCAACCTGTACAAGAAAGAAAAATGTAGATACGCAAATCTAGAGTCTAATACAGCACTGCCACTCAGTGGCCAGTCACAGAATTATAAAAAAAAAAAAAAAAAAAAAAAAAAAAAAATATATATATATATATATATATATATATATAAAAAGGTTGCTTTTTGTACAATATGAACCACATAACATTCTTTTAACCCTTTGAATGTCAGAGGGCTATGACACGTAAGGGGGTTAACCCTCTGGCACGGTTAAATTCAGCATTTATCAGGGTCCCGGGTACTAGTAAATAGTAATCTCGTTACCCAGACCACTTCCTCTCTTGCTGAAGCTCTGATCTTGATTTCAATATTTCTATTAGCACATGCAGCGATTTGACACAATAATACCATAACAAATGATGTATGCTCATCAAAAAGGTTTCAGCAGAAATATCATGGCCAAAATCAGAAATGTAGGCGATACTGACAATGGTACCTCAGCATGCAGATAAACCAAGCAGGTCCAGTTCAGTTCACACAGATTAACCCATTGGATCCTAGATATATCTCTAATGGATTCTGAAGCACTGAACTGGATATGTCTCTAGCCCCCAAGAGGGTAAAAATCAAAATGAGCATGTGAAGTAGGTCTCTGGCATTGCAAAACTAACAGTTCCAAACACACTCTGTCCTTTTTACAGTACAGTGTGAAGAAAGGGCTCAGTCTTAACTCCTTAACCCCTTAAAGGGATAGTAATACTTCATTTTAACTTTATTTTATTTTGTTGGCATTAAAAAAACATGAAGAATGATATAAGTCTTATCTCTCAAACCTTTATGGTTTATGAGATATTCACAAGCAAAGTTCCCCTCCCGCCCCTTTTTCCTAGTGTAAGCCATCTCTTCTCAGATGTGAATCTGGTTGTATGACAGTACAGATAACAGAAGGGGACAATTTTCTTTGTATGAAAACAATGAAAGCCCTTCCCCCTTGACAAGTTTTTCAGCTTTTTCCATTATCTTAATTGAAGATTGTCCCTCTCTGCAGTCTACCTGGGCATCTCCCTTCTGATCTGGTTGAACAGGGGGGGGATAATTTGTTTGTGAATATCTCTTAAACCATAAAGGTTTCAGAGATAAGACATATCATTCTTCATGTTTTTTTAATGCCTACAAAATAAAATAAAGTTAAAATGAAGTATTACTATCCCTTTAAGGACCGGAGGTTATGGGACATTTCCGTCCCATAACTTCCGCATAGGGGCACTTTGACGAGCCGGTACACGTGACCTGTCACGTGTATCGGCACGTCACTATGGGGCTTGAAACAGATCGCTCCGATCTTGGAGAGGTCTATTTCATGCCCTATTTTTACTTACAGCGCTCCCGGTAGAGCGCTGTAAGTAAAAAGTACGTGACGTACCAGGACCGTCAAGGGTCGTTCGAGCAAATTTACCCTTGACGGTCCTGGTACGTCAAGGGTCCCTAAGGGGTTAAAGGTTCAGAATTCGGCTCTGTCTTTAATGATATGCTTAGCTTTATAAACGGTTTCCACTGCTGTGTGCAGCCGCAGAGGTGGCGGCAGCGGAGACAGTGTCGTGTGCCACAGGTTCCCCTCTTATCCCTCTCGGGCCGATGCCCGTTCTGCAATAAGGGAATTTGAACAGAGACTGCCTTTATATATGGGCAGTCTCTGTTCAAATTCCCTCATTGCGGAACAGGCATCGGCCCAAGAGGGAGTAGAGGGGAACCTGTGGCACACGACACTGTCTCCACACACCGCAGCTGAGACAATTTATAAAGCTAAGCATATTATTATTATATTTTTTTTGACATATCATATTGGAGCAAGTTTTAATACTGGAATGGCTTATTTCAATGACAAATAATGGTAGCATATTTATATGATCCTGGGTACTGATATATTACTTAACCCTTTGAGGCCAGAGAGGTCCGCAACGCATTGCTTTACCCTGTGCCACTCAAGGGGTTAAACAATGTAATAGTTTATGTGTTGTATTAATACTTATATTTTTTATTTACCGCAAGAAAAATGAAGAGAATGAAGATGACAGAAGAGAAGAAACAAGGACAGAAGACTCAACTGGACATCAGGATTAATGGCAAGTGTTACTTTTAACGGGATGTTGTTTTAACTTATTCGGGTTAACCCTATGAATGCCGGCAGGGTAATTACACCCCACTGGCACTCATAGGGTTAAATTAAACTAACATTTGACACATTTTTCATACTTTTGGGGTTAGGGCCCCATATCAATACATCCACTGTTTTGTTTTGTTTTTAACTTTTTTCAAGTTTCTGAGTCAGCTCTTTGAAGGTCCGATAAAGGACTCCTGTGATAGCTTGACTCCCTTATCAGATCTTCATGGCTATCAAAAGACATGTTATCTGTCTAGTGCATATGTAGCACTGGGAGCTCTGTATGCTGAAAATAATAGACTAGACTGGAAGCAGAGAGCTTCATAACGCCTTCCCTCCACTCTCTCCTATGACAGCGAAAGGAGAATGTTATAGTGAGCCACTGTCTCTGCTTTTACAATCCCTGAATAATTCCTCTCTGAAAAGAAAAATCCGGGGAGATCAAAGTTATAAAACTAGGTTAAGTTGAAAACTAAACTAATAGTAATAATAATAATAATAATAATAATAATAATGGCTACAAGACAGCAGGAATAGACATTGAGCCTTAGCCAACGGAAAGCAATGCCCCTGAATGTAGTGCTTTTCATGATAAGGAAAACAAGGGCAGCCTCACTACTGGCAGTTGCTCAAACTGTCATGAAAGAGTGAGCGGTTATGTTCACATTCTTTGTGGTAGTAGTCTAAGACTCAGCTTTCCCATAAAGAATAACAGTTTAAAAATAAAAGAGGATTTTAGTCTTACCTGTTAAATCCTTTTTTCTTAGTCCATATGACATAAAGATACCATGTGGAGGCGACAGCTCCTCCCAGTAGGCTGAAGCATTTCTAGAAAAAAAGTTGTGGGTGGAGCCTCCCCTCCTCCTTACTAGGCTATCCCACTAGCCCTGCCCCTGTTAGACTTGAGACAAGCCTACTAAATAGGACAGAAAGAAAGAAGAAAGGAAAACTCCTGTGAGCAACAGACCCAAGAGGACTCCCATGACCAGCTAAGCAAGACCAAGCATGGTCCCTTTCACTGGGTGGTAGAACTGTATGTCATACGGACTAAGAGAAAAAGATTTAACAGGAAAGACTAAAATCCTCTTTTCTCCGTCATCCAATATGACATAGAGGTACCATGGGAATATACCAATATTAACGCGGAACTACCACCCCTTTTAAACTTTGCCCCAAATAATTACCCATCTGACGACTAGCTGCTCAATAGTGCTAGTCGCCAGAATTATTACCGCGTTACTGAGAATTCTATACTGCTCCCAGACTGAGAGCCAGGAAACAGCACAGACATCTTTCCATAGTGACGTCTGCGCACCTGTGCTGTCAGTACCTTTTGGTACCGAATGGCTCCTAGCAAAGCCTCCTAGAGCAGGCTGGGACTGACGGTGCAGGCGCGCAGATGTCACTATGGAAAGATGTCTGCGCTGCCTTGTGAATGATAGACATGAAGCAGAACTACCACCGCATAACAAGTTTGTCTTAAATAACTCCCCATCTGGTGACTAGCTGCTTAGCAGCGGTAGTCACCAGAATTATTACCTTATTAAACAGATTTCTCCTTTCTTCCCTGGCTGACAGGCAGGACTGAGCACGGACATCTTTTCATAGTGACGTTCGCGTGCCTGCTCTGTCAGTTCCAGCCGACTCTAGGAGGTGTTGCTAGGAGCCGTCCGTCTCCGGAAGGGACTGACAGAGTAGGCGCGCGGACGTCACTATGGCAAGATGTCCGCACTCCGTCCTGCCTGTCAGCCGGGGGAAGAAAGGAGAAATCTATTTAATAAAGTAATAATTCTGGCGACTAGCGCTACTAAGCAGCTAGTCGCCAGATGAGGAGTTATTTAAGATAAACTTGTTATGAGGTGGTAGTTCCGCTTTAATACAAGACGCAATAGTGACCATGGACGTGGCCATACCTGCCCTAGAACACTCAGGGATGACAAATAAGGCATCAGTCTTACGTAAAGACTGTACGGTGCACATAGAACTTGAGGCAGCGCACCACATACAAGAAGTAGAGATCCCTGTCCTTGTCAGATTTGGGGTCAGGACAAAAGGAAGACACAACATTCTCCTAATTGATGTGAAATTCAGAGACCACCTTAGGAAGGTCCTGGGAGGTACAAAGAACAGCCTTATCCTTGTGAAACACTAGGAAAGGAGGTTTGCAGGGCAATGCCTGCAATTCACCAACTCTGCGGAAAGAGACAAGAGCCAGAAGAAAGGCCATATTCTACATCAGAAGATGCAGAGGAATGGTAGCCAAGGATTCAAAGGGAGGCCGCTGAAAGACTGCCAAAACCAGATTAAGGTCCCACTGGGGAGTGGGAGCCTTATAGGCAGGGAAGGCATAAGCAACACCCTGAAAGTAGACCTTGACATCTGGCAAGATGGCAATGTGTATCTGGAAAAAGACAGAGAGAGACTAAGTCTGAACCATTAAGGAGCAAAGACTGAGCCCTTTGTTCACACTGTACTGTAAAAAGACAGAACCACCGGGAGATCAGGTCCCTGTCAAAACACCAAGACTGGAAAATGGACCAAATCCCATGGTAAGCCTTGGAAGAGACCTGTTTCCTAGCCTGGATCATAGTGGAGATCACCTCAGTAGAAAAACCTTTCCTCCTTAGGAAGGAGGTTTCAACAGTCATGCCGTCAAAGGGTATCCATTAAAAAAGTTGCACACAAAACATTGTGTGACTTAAGAGTGCATTAAACATGATGCCATGTTTAAAAGGGTAACATGAGAATCTCGCCCTGCAAGAAAGGTGCGAGATTCTCATGTAGCACCATTAAAAAAAAATCACTTCCAGCAGATCACCTCCTGCCTGTCACTGTTACTCCCACCTCTTCTTGTTGGATAAATTACAAAGGCCGTAAAATGCTACTAGTAAATAAATTAAGCTGCCACCATAAAACAGTCAGCTGAGCTCTGCTCTTCTTTAATGGCAGCATGAATAAATGTGCAGGAGCAGCGCTGACCAAATGCAACTGAGCGCTTCCCATCCCGCTACCTTTATCAGAAGTAAAATACAAACATTCTATGGAACGAGGCACTCATCTATGCTGAGTGCTGTGCCAGGCTCTCTCTCCCCTTCTCTGAGTGGACAATGACAGGGTAGAGTGGAGCATATAGAGAAGGGGAAAGAGAGCATCTGTATTTTACTTTTGGATACAGGTAGTAGGCTGGGAAGCGCTCAGCAGATCATTAACTTGCATTGTTTTTGATGTCATAGAAATCTGAATTTTTCAAATACGTGTTACCACTGTGCTATGGCTTTATTCAAATGGGCAAAAGGGCTGAGGTGATTCAGTTGCCTTGTATAGTTGCCTAAACATAGGATGCATTGCATCCTACTAAGCATCATGCTGTAACAACGACAGGAAGATGCACTGATTGGTATCTTTTTAATAGACTGATTTTAAATGATACACATAAAACGGACACTAAACTAATGTGGGTTAAACAACGTTTAAGAGTACGACATGAGAATCTTGTGCTTTTCATGCAGGGCGACCGTCTCATGTCGCCCTTTTAATCAAGGCCACATGGTTATTGTGCCTTTAGGTGGCACGCTGTTTTGTGTGCAACCTTTTAAAATTGAACCCAGTCAAAGCCATGCGCTCCACGTCCTCCTTCCATAGGTAACCCTGAATGAGGAGATCTGGTCTGAGTGGCAATAGAAAAGGATCCCGAATGGAGAGAGCCACTAGTTCTGGGAACCGCAGCCTCCTGGTCCAATAGGGAGCAGTCATGGTGAACTCCGGGCCGTCCATCCAAATCTTCCTCAGCACCCTGGGAATTAGAGGGATTGGAGGGAAGATGTAAACCAGATGAAAGCACCACAAAATAACCAGGGCATCCACAGCAAAGGCCAGAGGATCCCTACAGCGGGAACAAAGCATTTGAACCTTCCTGTTTTCCCTGGTGGCTATCAGATCTATCTCAGGAAGTCCACACCTCTGCACCAACAGGTTGAAAACGTCTGGGTGGAGCTCCCACTCCCCTGGGTCCACCTGTTGATGGCTGAGAAAGTCCGCCAGGACGTTGTCCACCCCTGGAATATGCACTGCAGAAATGGCTGAAACGTGATCTTCTGCCCAGGTCTAAATAGGTTATGATTAAGCGCATTGAACGCGAAAAGCGTTGATCTGTGAGGGGCCAATTTAATACACCTGCTGGTTCAACTGTGAATATTACCTTAAGTCTCTCCTCCATTTTTGTGCAAGCTGCAACAGTATGTCAAGGTATCTATATTTTCACTACGTTGGTTTACAATAAACATTATAGTTTTTACTTCAAACTTGTCAATATTTCTATGAGTAATTTCTTTTTGAAATTTAGTGCAAAATAGACTTGACCCCTGACCAATCAGGAGCACTTCTTGCACCAGCTTGCTTGTTGATGTATGCCACAGCCATGGCATTGTCTGACTGGAAGCAAACTGCATAACCCCTCAGCTGAAAGGACCAATAGCATGCCGAATTACCCCGAGTTCCAGAACATTGATGGACTGTAGGGACTCTTCCAGAGTCCATCTGCCCTGAACTCCCAGGTTACCCAGGACATCTCTCCAGCCCCTTAGACTGGTGTCCATTGTCACAAAGGTCCAATCCTGGATCACAAGGGCTTCTTCTTTTCCAGGTTTGACCTGTCCTGCCACCAGAGCACATCCTGCCTGACATCCGGAGGGAGAGACAATCTGAGATCCAAGACGTCTGAGTTCCCATGCCAAGAGCCGATAGTGAATCTCAGGAGCTCCCTGATGTGGGCCATAGACTAAAGAACCATCTCCACGGTGGACACCATGCGGCCTGCAAGAGTCATGACCTTGTGGACCGGAGCTGAGGGCCACTCCAGGAGCTTAGGATACCAGATGTATGGTTTGCTGAATGGAGTCCTCTGTCAGAAACACCTTCCCTTGACGCCTATCGAACCTGAGTCCAAGGAAGACCAGGACCTGAGAGAGGACCGGGGAAGATTTCTCCATGTTGAGGAGAACCCACCCATGGTCAAGGAGATTCTGAGAACAGTCCTGGACATGCAGGCCCAGGAGTTCCTTGGACAGAGCCTTCAGCAGAAGGTCATTCATATAGGAGCCATCTGAATCCCCCAGGTGTTATGGAAGGCAATCAATGCCCCTAGAACTCTGGCAAACACCAGAGGAGTGGAGGTAAGTCCAAAGGGCAGAGTAGTGAACTGGAAGTGCCCCAAATCTCAAGCGAGGTACGACTGACTGTCTGGATGAATCGGGACATGAAAGAAAGCATCCTGCAGATCCAGAGAGGCCAATAATTCTCCTGGACACATAGGTGCGATCACAGACCGCAAAGACTCCATCTTGAAGCGTGCAGTCTCCACAAAAGAATTAAGGTCCTTGAGGTCCAAGATAGGATGACTGTCGCTGTGCCTCTTGGCCACCAAGAACAGGTTTGAATAGAAACATGAACCTTTCTCTTAAGGAGGAACTGGAATCAGGACTCATGATCCAAGAGAGCCTAAACCTCCTCATTGGAGGATGCTGGGTAGTGGGACGGGAGCAGAGGCAGTGCTGCAAGAAGGAAGTCGGACACTTTTTAAACATACATTTTTGCGCTGATAATGTTTTGGATTTTTTTAAATGAACAGCATTTTAAATGTTTTGGCTAAATGCTCTAACTAATGAGCATTACTTATATATAGGTGAGAGATCCCCTTTAAAAGAACTCAAAAATGATAAAACTTTCCAAAAGTGAGTGAATTTACCCAAATACACAAGAGAACATGTAGGGATAAATAAAAACAGACAATCCTAAAAGGAAAAGTCAGAATAAGCCCCAGAACCCAAAGAAACAAAGAGGGAAGGAGGTTAATTACATAAACGCAGACACCCAAGCTCCAAAAACCCTGGGATCAAACTAAATAAGATACCCGACATGAGTGCAGGAGTTCTGGACTCCAAGAAGACCCCTGTATGGAGGGGCACACTGGGACACGTGGACCATGGAACTCAAACTTGACTTCTGTCTTCAGATTACCACTGAAAGAACAGAGCTTCAGAGAGACCAAGTTAGGAGAGAGAAACATGGTCTGCATGATTCTCTCCACAGGGCTGCAAGGGTCCACAACAGCACCTGTTGGCTGGACAATCCTCCAGGGGAAGTCAGCAATGGTAATCCACCTAATGGGGGAATTGTGACACCCCATACCTAACGCTGAAAATAATAAAGAATTCTAAAATTAAGCAGAAAAGTTCTCAGCGTTCACACAGGTTAATGGAACAAGTCTAACTGGGGCAAGACTAGTGGGATAGCCTGAGGGGAGGCTCCATCCACAACTTTTTTTTTCCAGCCTACTGGGAGGAGCTGTCACCTCCCCATGGTACCTGTTCGTCATACTGGATGACATAAAAAAAATATTTTATTTGTAAAATCTTTTAAACTAATCATCTCCCAGCAATGGGAATACACTTATTTTAAATAGCAGGAAAAGATCAATGATGTAGCTATTGTTATACTGAAACAGCAGTTTTGCTCCTTAAAACAGAAATATAGTAGATTTTAAAATAAAATTAAAAAAAAACAACACACACCAAAACAAACACTTACTTTATATCCCTTTGCAACTAGTCGTCTCACATGAACAAATAGACGATGTGCAGGAATACTTGCAGTCATAAAGTTGTGGTCTGGGTGACAGAATATATTAAGCTCCCGGGCAGCAATCTACAACAGAAAGTCATTATACACTACATCACATTCACAAAAACCATGCATCACAGACCCAGATTCTGGAGTCAAGTAAGTCCCCATAAGCAAGAGGCAAGATTCAAAGGAGAGTTACAATGCTTTCCTTGTCGCTAAACATGAAACAACATAATAAGGCTGATGCATTAACAAGATCTGCTGCAATTCTGCAACAGACACAGTGCACTAGAGGGGACAAATATAATTTCCCCAAATATACACTGATTTAAATGGGTGTTTTTCTCCTTTAATGCAAGAAAAGTCTCCATCGCATTGAAAAGCAATGCATCGGAGACCTCAGTTGGTTAAAAGCCCATTTAAATCTATAGGAATTTGTATTTCTCCACTAAGCAGTTTGTTTGCACCTAAATTATTTTTACTGCAAGTGTCCAAGCATGTCTCTTATATAACTGGACTTTTGGGATGCGTAGTCCTGCTTTACTATGAACTGTTCTGCTTTCTAACACAAGTTAGAACCACATTAGCAGCTGCTCTAACTTGTGACCAGAGGACAACATTGGATGTTCTTTTGTTTCCTGTGGAAAGCTGGATGTGTTCATGGTCGTCAGGTGGTCCTTCATATCTGTCATGCTTGTTATCATTCATATGAATTGTATTTTTTTTTTTTTTTTTTGAGTCTTTGTTCCTTTTTCTGTTTGTATTCATGATTTATTTCCTTTTTCGATTTACAGCAGCTGCTGTGGAGATATACATCCCAATAAAAGTAACTGTACATATTTTTCCCAGTTTCCTTACTTTTTGCAGTGTATGGTTTCTACTATATTTCAGTTTGGTATATATTATCCATAGCCACAGAAAAGTAAAGGTGTAGTTGTTGAAGTTAAACAATATTAACTTATCCCCTGTAAGTATCAGAACGAGGAATGATAAAGCTACAGGGCCTTATGCAAAAGAGTAATTCTTGAGTAAGCCATCAACACAATGAAGTGGTGGGGGGGGGGGGGGGAGACAAATGCTCACTGCCCAAAGTAAAACAATGTTGAAAATGTCCATTAATACAAATGAGTTTTTAACCCCTTGAATGCTAAACAGGCTTCCAATGCATTGCTTTACAATGATTTGGGAGACCTCTCTAGCATCCTAGTGGTTAAAACCCCAATATAAATCAACAGGATTTTTTTATTGTTGTGTTATGGTGAAGCTGGCTTGTTTCTGAATCACTCATTGTTTGTGTTCTGAATAAGGCCAATAGATGATTGTGTTACTTTAAAGCGGAACTACCACTGCTAAGCAACTTTGTTTCTAATAATTCCCTATCTGGTGACTAGCTGCTTAGTAGCGCTAGTCGCCAGAATTATTACCTGGTTATGGAGAAATATGCATTCATCCTCGGCTGACAGGCAGGACGGAGCTCGGACATCTTGCCCTAGTGACGTCTGTTCGCCTGCGCTGTCAGTCCCTTCTGGAGCCAAATGGCTCCTAGCAATGCCTCCTACAGCCGTCTGGGGACAGCGCAGGCGCACGGACGTCACTAGGGCAAGATGTCCGCGCTCTGTCCTGCCTGTCAGCCGAGGATGAATGCATATTTCTCCAGAACCAGGTACTAATTCTGGCGACTAACGCTACTAAGCAGCTAGTCACCAGACAGGGAATTATTAGAAACAAAGTTGCTTAGCGGTGGTAGTTCCGCTTTAACCCCTTGGAGGCTAATGATACCATCAAAGCATTGTGAAACATTGTTTTGACCACCTCCCCGTCGGTGACCAGAGAGAGACCAGTAGGTGTAAAACACATTGCTTTGCAAAAAATTACACAACTCTCTGATACTTAAAGGAGATCTATCACCCCAGTACAAATGCGTGTTAAATGTTAGATTAGCTAGTGATGAGGTGGAATTCATTAATATATATATATATATATTTTTTTTTCATCCTAAATTGGCGAAAATTTACGTTTCTAGACTGCACTTCCAGATAGACTGCGGGTACAGATCTATACCCGCAGTCTGTAACACTACCTCTGCTCCCCTCCCTCTATCCAGCCTCCTCCGATGACGGAGGCTTCTGTCTGTAGGTTGGAGTGATCTCATTGGTAGAGATCGATATCTAGCCAATGAGCTCGCTCCAGCCTACAGACAGAAAGCCTCAGTCGGAGGAGGAGGCTGTATAGAGGGAGGGGAGCGTAGGCAGAGTTACAGACTGCGGGTATAGAGCTGTACCCGCACTCTATCCAGAAGTGCAGTCTAGAAATGTTAATTTTTGCCAATTTAGGATTTAAAAAAAAAAAAAAAAAAAAAAAAAAAAAGGAAAATATTCATGAATTCCACCTCATCGCTAGCTAATATGGGGAGATAGATCCCCTTCAAAGGGTTAGTCCGTATGAAAACCTGCTCACCTCTGCATCCTCTCCAAAGAATCTGTATTTGTATCCACATTCCACACATAAAAGGGCATCCTTATGCTGATTTTTTATTTCCAAAAATTGTTCCTCTAGTGGTGTGTAGATGCTTTTTGTTCTGCGATTAGGAGTTTTGGTGTCAGAAGAATTGGCAAGATTTTCATTTTGTTTTGAAGAATGACATTTCTCAAGCCTGTAACTTTCCACCTGTCAAAATATTAACATTGTGAAACATTAAATATAAATTGGTTATCCAATAACTTATCAAAATAATTTTGTTCTTTGGATGCTAAAGGTCTCCAACACATTGCTGCTTTTTCTGTCATCTAAGGTAAGAAAAATCTATGCAATTCCTCTTTCCTGAAAAGAACCATTCCCACCTTAAACAGAACTGGGATTATATACATTTAGCTATGCTGTACTTTATGCTAGGAAAGTTAAAACGTCTCTGTTTTGAAACTTAAAATCTAGTCTTATATATACTCTGCCACTGATGCCTTTTAGAGAACTCCAAGTACCACAGCAAGTTTGAGGTGATTGTCCAGGATTGTCTGTAAATTTGCTGAGATAATGCAACAGGCTTTTAGAGCAGTGGACATTAATCACAATAAATAACTTTAGCTCATATCTATCAGTACAAACAACACAAGCAAAACTAAATAAATGCTGTCTAAAATAGGATAGTTTACACATGCAATAAAAGCTAGTTTAGGATAATATTTTAGGGATGTCTGTACATATTTGAATGGATGGGCTCATATGTGGTATATTTAATTTGTTGTTATGTGTTGGGTAATAAGTATATAAGAATTATTGAAAACAAAGGAAAATAACAGGTTATAATGAGAGTGTATATGACCATTAAAAAGGTATAAGAGGGTCATCTCTCAGTGGTTCTGACATGTCACTCTTACATTAGTTGAAAATTGGACTGAGCTGATGGAAGACTGCTGTTAAGAATACTTGCATGACTTGTCTTTAACATAAAAGAGACGGACAAGGGGTTCCAGACTGCTATGAAATAGTCAGTACTTCTCTGAGGAATTCTATCAGGTTTCCCTCTTGAACTTACCCAGAATGTTTTAGACTTAATTTGCTTTATGTTGGGAGCAGCAGTATGTGCTTGTGTGTGGATGTGGAGTCTGGCATACGGTTCGAGTAAACTCTCCCTGTTTCTTTCTTAGAACAGTCAACCAATGATCTAGATACAGTTTAGTAAGAAGGATTGAAAAGATGAGGTTTAAAGGTTTTATTTATCCTCTACTGTGCAGCTTGTTTGCCCCACAATTACTCCTCTTTTCTTTTGTGCACAAGGCCTCCATAATTACAGGGAGTGCAGAGGATGCACTTCTGACAGGCCTTCATCCAAGGGGGCCCAAATAAAATAAGATTTTAGTGAACTTACAGTTAAATCTTTTGCTCTTTAGTCATATGGGATGCAGAAACCATGAGTTTGAGAGCCCTCCTACAGGAGGGCAGAGCATTTAAAAAAAGACAGGGTCTTTGGGGTGGAGACTCCATCCTCCTCCTCCAGGTCAATCCCCAGCCCTAACCTAGATTCATTTGTGATAAGAATCACAGAAAAAGAACTAAAGAGTGAAAGAAGAAAAGGAAGCCCTAGACTAAGACCCCAAGAGGAATCCTCTGCCCGGAGAAGGAAACATTGGTAGGTTTTTGTCTCTGGTGGGTGTTCTGTGTTCCATATGGACTAAAGAGAAAAGGACTTAACTCCAAGTTTGGTAAAATCCTATTTTGTCTTATGTCCAATATAGAATACAGGAAACATGGAAACATATCAAAGCATCCCAAAAATTCTGGTGAGGGAAAGGAGAAAAAAGTCTCTCTCCATAGAATTCCAGTATTCCACAGGACTAAACTGGCAGATGCCTGTTTTTGTAGGCCCAGCAAGTGAAGTTCCTTCTCCTGTGTGGAGTCAGGGGCAGGACAAACGAAAGGCAAAATTTTCTCTTTGATGTGAATGTCTGAAACAAGCTTGGGTAAAAACTCCTAAGAGAAATGAAGTATTACTTGGTCTTGATGAAATACCAGGAAAGGAGGGTTGCAAGACAAAATGTGCAACTCAGCAACCCACCACATGGAGACAATGGCTAAGAGGAATACAATTTTGAGCATCAAAAAACACAAAGAGACCAAAGAAAGAGGTTCAAAAGGAGGTCTCTAAAGGATGCTCAAAAACAAGTGGAGGTACCACAGGGTGTACGAACCCTGAAGGAAGGGAAGGCATGAGCAACCCTTTGAACAAAAGTCTTAATGTCTGGTAGGACACAATGCGCCTCTGTAAGAGGACTGAAAAAGCAGAGATGTAAACCTTAATAGAGCCCAGATTAAGGCACATGTTCACACAAACTTGTAGAAAGGCCAGGACTGTGGGAAGATCAAGTCTGGACAGACATCTTTTTTCAGCGCACCACTGGTGGAAGATGGACCGAATTCTTCTAAGCTAAGGTGACAGAGTGCGTAGCAACCACGCAGTGGTTGAAACATTTCAGGTTCTTGGGAACTACAAAACGGTAATAATAATAACCTGAAAAGTGCTCTTAGGTTGGGACCGGTACTAGAACTTTCTTGTAAAGTAGAGGAATTATTGTCTATAAAAATACACCCTTCACTCTGGGTCCCTAGGAATCTTTGACAAAAAGTGATAAGGAGGAAGGGACATGAAATCTATGCAGTACCCTTAAAAACACTCTGGTCCATCAAATATGACTCCCAGGAATCTTAAAAAAGGGCAGTGAGGACCCCTTACAGATCATGACGGACCAAGACTCCTCGAGTATTGCAGAGGTTGGTTTGTCAGATTTAGATTTTAAAGCAGATTTCTTGTTCTGCCAAGTCTGGCTGGGCTTTGTGGCACAGAGTATCTGGGAGATTTGAGGGGCTTGAATACTCTGTTCCCCGATTTGGCAGGAAGGACAAAATCAACATGCATTTCTTGCCAGAAAGGAAGGTTTAGAAGAAATCTTTTGTAAGAGGGTACTTTTGCCACCAGTGGC
This sequence comes from Rhinophrynus dorsalis, assembly GCA_037306005.1. Classification (NCBI taxonomy): domain Eukaryota; kingdom Metazoa; phylum Chordata; class Amphibia; order Anura; family Rhinophrynidae; genus Rhinophrynus; species Rhinophrynus dorsalis. The sequence continues at coordinate 594,492,660 of CM074718.1, forward strand.
ATCACTAAAAATCTGTTTTAGGTCTGGCCCAAATAGGGTTTTACCCCCAAATAGCAAGGAAACCAGTGATTCCTTAGACTGATCCACAGACCAGTTCTTTAATCACAAGGTGAGGCATGCAGAAACAGAAAAGGTTGAGGCTTTACCAGAGAACCTTGCTACATCAAAAAGGAATTCAGTAAGATGAATTTGTATCCAAAATGTTAGCAAGCATAATTAAAGATCTTCCCTAGAAACATCAGAGCACAGTATGTCAGAAAGCTGTTCAACCCAGACAGCTATAGCCCTGCTAACCCCCGGTAAAACAAAGATGGGCTGCAGAGATGCCCCTGTGGCTGCAAAATTAGCCTTTAGAAAGGAATCAAGGAGCTTGTCAGCCTGATGCTTAAGGCCAGCAGCATCTGATAACAAAGCAGCTGTGGTTCTGGTTAAGTGCGATATAGGAGAGTCAACTACAGGGGGAGAAGCCCACTGTAAAGCCTCAGTTGTAAAAGGGTATACTTTAGCAATGCTCTTGTTAATGAAAAGCCTTTTGACTGGAGTTTTCGACTCTTCCAGGAGAATCTGATCAAGGGAAGAGTGGAGAGTCTTTCTTGTATCACTGGAAAATATCTGGAGAAGTAGACCCTCTACACCCCCACCACAGGCCTCAGAGATGTAAACAGTCTCAAACACCGCTCTGATGAGCCCGTCCACAGAGGGGACAGGGTCAGCCTCACAGGAAGTGTCAAAGGACAAGGAAGTGTCCATATCATCTTCCTCATTAAAGGATACCCCAAATACCTGGGTATGTTCCCTAAGAACAGGATCAACCTACCTGATGTTAGGCATTAGTCCGCAAGAATGGAGGACCCTCGAATAAAAGCACAAATACATCAGATTTTTAACTCAAGCTGGCTCTTAGACTTGGAATACCAGCATGGCATGAGGAACAGTGAGTTGGGGGGTTAGTAAGAGATGACCCTGAATCCTTGTGTTTGGTTTTCCCCATATGCCCCTTAGGGTCAGACATGTCCAGAGAAAGTAGTTAAAACTAGTCAGAAACACCAGAAAATAACACCAATCTATTGCAAAGCCCCCAGAAAGACACATATCTGGCATGCAAAGGTTTAAATGTGGGAGTGAGAGAAAACAGGAGAGTCAGCCTCTACATAGTACAAGCAATGGAGAAGTAAGATGGCAGGCAAAATAAGTCCCAACTAATCAGAAGTAAGCCTGATAAACATAAGATTATGGGTAATGCAGTTTTTCTTCATTATTCTAACCAGGCAACGAGTGACACTCCAGAGCTTGGCAATTCTCTGGACAGTCAGGTACCTGATCATGCTATAAAGCATGATCAGAGAAGAAGAATTTGCCAACTCTGACCCTTATAGCACCAAAAAGGTGCAGAGATATATCCCAAACAAGTTTTCCCATTAAAGTCTATTCAGCAAAGAGGACCACAAAGTGGGCTCTTGTTCTTAAAAGGGGCCATGCACCAAAATGTAACTATTATAAAATGAGCTAAAATGTTCCAAAAATCCCTTGGTGCACCAGAGAAATGAAAATAAACATTATACTGACTCTGGAACAATAAATAAAAAGTAAATATTATCATTTACTTTTATTTCACTAAATAGTACTGAACAGTTAAAATGGGAAGGAGAGACTAATAAAGTCAACTCTAATACACCAGGGAAAGAGAGAGAGAGAGAAGGATGAGTGCCTAAGCCCCATACAAAGATGGAAATAAGTATAATGGGACACAGAACAGGACCATGGTGCTCAAAGGGTTACTCATTAGTCTCCCATCTAAATCAGGAGAAGCCAACCCCGGTCCTCAAGAGCTTCCAACAGTGCATGTTTTCAGGATTTCCCAAGTACAGCAAAGGTAGATTAATTACTGGCTCAGTCCTTTAACTAAATCAAGAGGTTGCCTGTAATTCATTAAGACAAAAAATTAAAAATGACCCATGGTCCTTAACGGTCCGTCCATGCGCCACGTCGCCTGGTCATTAAAGCATTAATTGATCCAACCTGAAAACATGCAATAATGGTAGCTCTTGAGGACCAGGGCTGGCTGCCCCTGATCTAAATAGAGCAGAATCTCAGAAAGATTCATCTCTGAGGAACAGACATCATAAAGTAACCCACCACAGGAAAATGGTCCATAGAAACTACTGTGGACTGAGCAATCCAACTCCAGGGAAGCGAGTCATGGGAGCCTGATTATGGGGGATTATACAGCCCCTTATCTAAAAGGAAAAAAAAAAAAAGCAATAATATAACATAAAAACTAAGAATTGCCACTGCACCTCCATATTATTCACAGAGCACATGAATCTGGATTAAGGTGAGGGTTTGAGAAAGAGAAGGAGGAAGGATCCTCCACCCCAAAGACCCTGTCTTTTTGAAGTAACCTGCCCTCCTGGAGGCGAGAGCTCAACCCCATGGTTTCTGTGTGCCTTACTGGACATAAGAGAAAAAACAAAGAATGTGAAGAACACCAATCGAGAACAAACAAGATAAATGGTCTTGTCCTAAGGCAGTGTGGCCTCAAAAATGGTGCTACAAGTCACCTTTTTCACTCCAAAGTGCCAATGCAGAGAGGAAATCTCCATATCCACATCAGACAGGTCCTGCCCACAGACAGTACAGCTCCGAAATGTCAGGAAAATCCTCTCCACACAGGAGAATAACCACAGACTTATGTTTCAGTCTATGTGGGACTCGGTGTGGTGCAGCTCACTCACTCTAGAAACATGGAGAGCAAGGGATACCCTTCCACTTAGGAAGACCTACAACAAATAATGTGAAGAGCACCCGTTGAGAAACAACAAGGTAAAGTGTCTTGTTCTAAGGCATGGTGGCCTCTCAATTGTGCTAAAGGTCATGTTTTTCACTCCCATGTGCCATTGCAGAGAGGAAATCTTCATATCCACATCAGACTGGTCCTGCCCACAGACAGCCCAGCTCCGAAATGTCAGGTAAATCCTTTCAACATGAGAGAATCAGCAAAACCACAGATGTACATTTCAGCCTATGTGGGCCCCGTCAATGTGGTGCAGCTGACTCCCTCTACACGTAAATGTATATTTGTCTACATTTTCTATCGTGTTTTCTTACATGTATTAATTGTACGTTTTGCAGGGAGAGAAACTCATCTATTAATTAACACCTAAATTATTTCTGTCAATGAAAGAGGTGAACAGAAAGAGAGAGAATGCATATCTGGCATGCTGCTTTCTACGCTGCTTAGCTAATATATGCTATTGGGTATAGCATAATAAGAAAATTGTACAAATCTTTACTTACCTCAGAACTGGAATGTTTTCCTCCATCTTGCATCGTGCTTTCCAGTTTCATAAGCCCATCTTTAAAGCTAGGCCAAGGAGCCAGACATTCAGGGATATTCTTTAGCGTAACTTCATTGTTATTTGATGTCCCTGCTTCACTGCAGAACTCCCGTAGTTTCTCCATAGTGCAAGAAGAGATTATTGTTTTTTTACACTTTTTTTGCTCTAAAAAGCACAATAATAAGAAAATGTAAGCAACCATGACACAACAGTGAAGATTTTTATTACAAAAATATAATTATCTATCTATTATCTTCCAGTGATTATCATCAACTATTAACACATACTGTGGAGTCGCAGTTTGTTGGAAAATTTAAAGGGATATTAATACTTAAAATGTAAAAAAAAATATGTTGTAGGGTTTATCCTCCTGAGTAAAACAAGGGTGCTCCCACTGTTGAAAGGTGTTTTATTCAAAAGTTATTACAGCTTAAAGTTGAATTTTTAGGTGCAGTATCACAGTGGCCTGAAATTGTGCAATGGTGCTGTTGCTACATGATCCTATGGAGATTTATGGTCCCGGGACCAAAGCTGTCCATAGGATGGTGTAGCAACTGCGACAGTGTACAATTTCAGGCCACTGTGATATTGCACCTAAAAAATTAAACTTTGAGCTTTTGAATATAACACCTTTCACTAGTGGGAGTACCCTTGTTTTACTCAGGGGGATAAACCCTACAATATATATTTTTTTACATTTTAAGTATTACTATCCCTTTAATAACCAAATATCAATACTGAAACTTAGTATATATGATTAAAAACAAATTTGCATAGCAATGGAAGGAGTTAGGAATACATACAGTCGTGTGAAAAAGAAAGTACACCCTCTTTGAATTCTATGGTTTTACATATCAGGACATAATAACAATCATTTGTTCCTTACATGTCAAAAATTAGGTAAATACAACCTCAGATGAACACATGACATATTACACCGTGTATCATGATTTAGTTATCAAAAATAAAGCCAAAATTGAGAAGCCATGTGTGAAAAACTAAGTACACCCTCAGTGCTTCCATAGGAATTAAGATGCTAAGAAGCAGACAGGTGCTGCTAATGGAATGCCCTTGATTAATTGATCATCAGCAAGTGTGATCACCTCTATAAAAGCTGAAGTTTTAGCAGTTTGCTGGTCTGGAGCATTCTGGTGTGTGTTAATACAATGCCAAGGAGGAAAGACATCAACAATGATCATAGAGAAACAACTGTTGCTGCCTATCAATCTGGGAAGGGTTATAAGGCCATTTCCAAACAATTTAAAGTACATAATTCAACAGTGGAAAAGATTATTCAGAAGTGGAAAACATTCAAGACAATTGCCAATCTTCCCAGTAGTGCATGTCCCAGCAAATTCACCCCAAGGTCAGACTGTGCAATGCTCAGAGAAATTGAATAAAACCCAAGAGCTAGCATGTTAAATGTTAAAGTTCATGACAGTACAAATAGAAAAAGACTGAAGAAGTATGGTTTGTGTAGAAGGGTTGGCAGGAGAAAGCCTCTTCTCTCTAAAAAGAACATGGCAGCACGGCTTACGTTTGCAAAGTAGCATCTGAACAAACCACAAACACTTCTGGAACAATGTCCTTGGGACAGATGAGACCAAAGTGGAGATGTTTGTCCATAATGCACAGCACCAATTTTGGAGAAAACCAAACACATTATATCAGCACACACACCTCATACCAACTATCAAGCATGGTGGTAGAGGGGTCATGATTTGGGCTTGTTTTGCAGCAACAGGACCTGGGAACCTTTTAGTCATTGAGTCGACCATGAACTCCTCTGTATACCAAAGTACTCTAGAGTCAAATGTGAGGCCATCTGTACGACAGCTAAAGGTTGCCCAAAATTGGGTCATCCAACAGGACAATGATCCCAAGCACACCAGCAAATCCACAACAGAATGGCTGAAAAAGAAAAGAATCAAGGTGATGCAATGGGCATTGACGTAATGGAGAAGAAAGATTTCTAGAGCTTGGTTGGTTCTTTCAGTTTGGCCATTGGATTGACGCTGGTACGAGGAAGAGAAATTCAGCTGAATTCCTAGACCAGCACAGAAAGCCCTCCAAAACTTAGAGGTAAATGGAGTACCTCTATCGGAAACAACTTGAAGAGGGACTCCATGAAGGTGGAAAATTTCTCTGAGGAAGACATCTGCTAGAGTTTGTGAATTCGGTAGTCCACGGAGAGGAAGTGTGCCTGCTTCGAGAATCGATCAACTACCACCAAAATTACGCTACAGTGGTCTGAAGGTGGCAAATCAGTAATGAAGACCATAGCCAAGTGAGTCCATTAAGAATTGGGCACTGGTAGTGGTTGAAGTAATCCAGCGGGTTTCTGATGGGATGGCTTATTCTGAGCAAAAAGGGTACAAGCTTTGATGTAATCTTCCATGTCCTGTTTTAAAGGAAGGCCATCAGAAGCGCTGAAGGAGCAGCTCCACATTCTTGATGGTACCAGGTTGTCCAGACATAGTGGAGCGATTTGACCAATTCAGGAGTGATGATCGATAGCGTTTAGGAACATAAAGAAGATGGCTGGGTTTCCCTTTAACCAGACCATAGAAATGGTGCTGAAGAGACTTGACCCGTTGAAATGTGGACAGCGACAGGCTGGCCACAAAATATCTGGAAGGAATTATAGGTTCTGGAGAGGATTCTGATTCACGGACAAAAAGTCGGGATAAGGCATCAGCCTTCAAATTCTTGGATCCAGGTATAAAAGTAATGACGAAATTAAAACGAGTAAAGAAAAGGGCCCACCGGGCCTGCCTTGGATTCAGGCGTCTGGCTAGTTCCAGAAACTGAAGGTTCTTATGGTCAGTTTGTAAGATGACCAGCAGGTGACGTCATTCTTCAAGGGCATTTTTATGGCCAACAGCTCCCTGTTCCCGGCATCATAGTTCTTCTCAGAGGAGCTGAACTGCTTCGAGAAGTATGAACAGGGGTGAAGACGGTTAGTGACCTCATCTCTTTGTGAGAGGCATCAACCTCAATAAGAAAGGGTTTAGTGAGGTCTAGATATCATAGCAGAGGTGCATAAATGAATAACCACTTTAATCGTTAAAAGAGTCAACGGCCTCAAAAGACCAAACCTTGGGATTGGCATTCTTCTTAGTAAATGCAACCAGAGGAGCCACGATAGAAGAGAAGTTCTTAATAAATTGTCTATACTATTTTGCGAATCCCAGGAAATGCTGCACAGCTCTCAAAGTGGTTGGTCGCGGCCAATCAGAGAAAGCCTCTACTTTGGCAGGGTCCATCTGTAAACTAGAGTCTGAAACAATATAGCCTAAAAAAGGAAGTTGGGAAGTCTCAAAAATACATTTCTCTGCCTTGGCAAAGAGTTGGTTTTTCCATAGGTGAAGGAGAAAGGAACAAACATGTTCCCTATGTTCAGGTAGTGTAACGGTTTTATGGACACTCAGACACCAAAGGTTTAGGTAAAATGCAGTTTTATTGAAAAAAACACCGAAATAGAATAACCCTCGCGGGACAGAGAGGACACCGGAGGACAGCCCCTAACCGGATACCGGATGGAGCAGTGAGCCGGGCTGGGTCGATACGCAGAGCAGGAACGTCCGCCAAACCCGGTTCGGGACACAGAGCAGGAACGTCAGCCAATTCGGGTCGGTACACAGAGCAGGAACGTCAGCCAGGCTGGGTCGGTACACAGAGCAGGAACGTCAGCAATCCGGGTTGGTACACGGAGCAGGAACGTCAGCCAGGCCGGTTCAGTACACAGAACAGAAACGTCAGCCAATCCTGTTCGGTACACAGAGCAGGAATGTCAGTCGAGCTGGTCCGGTACACAGAGCAGGAACGTACACAGGCAGAGTAGTCAGGCAGTCCGGGTCATACACAGGAATCACACGAATACTGGAACAAGCGCTTAGCAACGGGAACACCACGAAAGGGCACCACAGAAGTGACAGGGCTCAGTATTTAAGGGCTAGCACTGGGCGGAGGAAAGCCACGTTAACCAATAAAAGGCATCAGGAAGTAGCACTGTCAAAATGTCACCAGCAATAGCACGGGCACAGTGATAGGTAGTGATAAGGAAAAAAACGAAAATGTAATCAAGGTAGACCACGATGTAAAAAAGTAGGATGACCCTAAAGATCGCATTGACAAAGTGTTGGAACGCTGCGGTGGCATTACACAGGCCGAATGGCATCACTAGATATTCATAGTGGCCGTATCGGGTATTGAAGGCGGTTTTCCATTCGTCGTCTTCTTTAATGCAAATTATATGGCCCTCACAGGTCCAACTTGGTGAAGACTTTGGCTCCCTTCAGGGCATCGAATAGTTCTGGTATCAAAGGCAGAGGGTACCTGTTCTTAATGGTCACCTTGTTCAGACCTCTATAATCAATGCAAGGTCTCAAGAATCCATCTTTCTTCGAGACGAAAAAGAATCCTGCACCGGCAGAAGAAGAGGAGTGTCTGATAAAGCCTTTACCTAGATTCTCATTTATATATTCTAGTAGGGCTTGATTCTCAGGCTCAGAGAGGAGAAAAGTTCTTCCCCTTGGGGGAACAGCGCTGGGCAAAGTCAATCGGACAGTCAAAATCCCTGCGAGGTGGTAATTCTCCAGCTCCCTGCTTGAAAAAGACATCCAGGAAGTCTCTGTATGGCTTAGGAATTAAGTCCATGGGAGTAGTGATGTTGCCAATGAGCCTGGGTGCAGTGGCCTTATGTCACGGACTCTCAGTAAAGAAACACACGAAACAGTACAAGTGAATTTAAACCAGTTTATTGAGCAATAGATAATACTAGTAGTAATAATGAACACTTCCTCAGTCAGAGGGGAGATAGACATGAGGACAGTGTTTAGTCCACTCACCAGAAGCTGACACTGTACCGCTGTAGGTCTATAGTACTGAGTCTTAGAACCAGACTTGGCTCTACCACAACAGGAAGGAACGATGGGACTAGTACAGGAGCGTACCCAGCGGAGGCACAGAGTGAATAGACCATCGATACCAATAGTGTAACTGGTAGCACCACTCAAGGCAGCAGAGTAGGTGCTTAGATAGATGCAGCCAGATAGGTGAGCACTACTGAGGCAAGGAGCGAGACAAGCTGCACTCTGTCTTACCAAAGGCAACTAGGAGGCACAGAGTGTAGGTAGCACTGCAAGTGCTAAGCCAGGCAACAGGTAAGTGTAAGAGGCAACTGCCCAGGAGCGAGACTAAGTTGTACTAGCTGCCCAGAGGCAAACGGAAGGCACCAAGCAGAGGCAACCTGCAAGCGACCAGCTGGTAGCTGAGCTACGAGGTAAAGGAGTGTGTCCTGGAGCGGTCTAGTGGTAGTCAGACAGGAGCAAGGCACAAATGGAGCGTCAGTAGGACAGGCCACGGTCAGGAACCGGATCGGATAGTCAGCCACAGCAAAGGTCAGTCAGCACGCAGTGGGTAGTCGGACAGGCCAGTCATACACGGATCAGGAAGTCAGCCACAGCCTCGGTCACAACCAGAGCGAGTAGTAAGACAAGCTAAGGATCGAACACCAGGAGACAACATAAACTAAGCAAGGGTCAGAGGAACAAACTAGAGGTGCACAAGAACACCACAAAAGGGCAACAAGTCCTAGCCTCAATGAGGTTTATAAAGCTGCAGAAAGAGGTGGGACCCAATTAGGCCCAACAGAATAGGCCCATAAACACACGTCCGTGCCAGCGCCTGAAACATGACTAAGCCATGAGGAAGTGTCCGAAGGCCATGCCAGCCGGCGGCCATACAGAGTTAAGAGAACAGGCTCAATTTAGGCCTCAAAGGGAGACTGTGATACTTTGTCCAAACAAGTGGAATGACAGCCAGGACTCCAAGCTCTTATTTGGTCGGATTTCCAGTAAATCATGGCATTATGAAGGCGCAGTCAGGGCAGACCCAAAATAACAGGAACCGGAGGACAATTGATAATATCAAACTGTATGGTCTCTGAGTGAAGGACCCCTATCTTGAGAAGTAACTTTTGGGTCTCTGAAGTAACCAGGCCAGAGCCTAAAGGGCCTCAATCTACAGTGGAAAAGCGTATACGTCGGATCTTCTGGATGAGGGGTATAGACTGTTGGATAGCAAATTCAAAGTACAAGAATACGCCGGCTGCACTGGAATCCAGAAATGCGTTAGTGCAGACTGAACCCCCAACCAACTCAAATGGACGGAAACTATCAGGCGGTTAGGACAGGTCTCCTGGTTTTGGCTTCAAGAGATGTCTCTGGGATTCCTTAAGCCTGGGAGTTTCCAGTCTTGTTCGGCACTGTCGTAGGAGGTGACCCTTCTGGCCACAATACAGGCATAAACCTAGACTCCATTGTTGACTCTTCTCTTCGTCAGTAAGCTTAGTAAAAAACCCTATTGTCCATGGGTTCTGCATTGGTCTGAGGGGTCTCTGCAGAAGAAGTAGCACGTGAAGACGATGCAGGTTTGTAGCGATGGGATTTATCCCTTTCAAGTTGCCATTCCTGTTTACGTCTATCAAGCTCTAAACAGAGAGTAATGAAGCCTTAAAGGTCATCAGGTATCTCCTGGTTGATCAAAGCATCTTTAATCCGCTCACTCAATCCTCTGCAAAACGTTGCTTTCAACGCCACGGAGTTCCAGTCATTTTCATAGGAAAGAGTACGGAACTTCACGGCATATTGGGCGACCATGCGAGTTCCCTGTTTAAGACCCAGAATGGAGGCTTCAGCTGACGCTTGTCAACGTGGTATGTCAAAGACAGTCCTAAAAGCAGCTATGAATTAACTGGAGTCATCAAGCAACGAGGACCTTTTCTCAACAAGAGGTGAAGCCCAGGCAAGAGCCTCATCCTTAGAATATAAAAAATCTAAAAATATTATAAAAGCTACTCGAGCTTCATGTGAATTGAATGACTGCGGCAAGGTCTTGAAATGAAGTTGGCATTGATTCAAAAAACCGTGACAGTCTTTAAGGCGCCCAGAAAATCTTTCTGGCAGGGGAATCTTAGGAGGTTTAAACCCTGGAGATGCTCCAGATGACACAGCAAGCTCAGGAGCCAGAACTGGAGGATTCTAGATAGTAGGAGATGGGGTGAAGATGCTTAACATCTCCATTATTGCATCCAGTTAATGTTTAGAGTCTGTAAGTGTGCTGCATGGGAGGACAGGATCTGTTCCTGTCTGGAGGAGATGCGAGAAGCCTCAGCAGCATCCATATTGTATGGCTCGATTTTACTGTCAATGTCTGAGAGAGGAAGACTATAGAAGAGTCACAGACTCAGGAGTGGTCTTTAGGAGAGACGGAGACTCAACTGGTTGGTCGGAAACACAAGGAACTTACGACTCCAGGAGAGTTGTCGAGTAGGCTGGTTAGTCGGAGACACAGGAGACTGGAGGCTCCAGAAGAGTTGTCGAGTAGGCTGGTTAGTCGGAGACACAGGAGGCTGTCGACTCCACTACCCTCAACCAGTCGGTCGTAAGGAGGTGTCGACAGGACGCCAAACACGACACCCTCAACTGGTTGGACAGGCTAGAGGTAGGGAGCAATCGACCATCCACACCCTCGACTGGCCGGGGCGGTAACCGGTGGAACCTGTAATGGCACCCGACTCAATCGGAGAGCCTGAGGTGTGGAGTCGAGACATCATGGAATCAGATAGTCGAGAAAGCGACTCACAAGAAGGAAGAGTTGAGGCAAAGGTCTCAGAGGCAGCTGAAGCCTAGTCGAGTAGCAGCTGCAGGAACACCCATTGCACAGAAGAGCAGGATGAAGCATGGTCAGAAAACCTGGAGTCAAAGCAGAACCAGAGGCAAGGTACCAGGGGTACAAACAGAGCCGTAGTCAAAAGGAAGCCAGGTCGAGATTCAAGGAGTCGAAGGCAAAATCTGAAGACTGGAAACATAGTCAGGTAACAAAGCAGAAGTTGGAACATGGGAATCACAAACTCAGGAACCCTGACAAGAAATTCTCAGGATCCTGGCACGAAAATCGAGTAAGCCTAAAGGTTGGCACAGGCAGAAAAAGGACAAGCAGCCAATCGAGAGGGTGGTAGGAGGAGTAACCTGAAGAATAAGTAAAACAAACAATCACCTCCTATTACTAAATTCACACTTATTTTAATCTGAGCACAATAACCTAATGGTCACTATGAATCAGTTCTGTGTGGATTCATTCTCCAGACACAATCTTATTATTACTGGATATCAAGTCCACAGAGGCAGACATGATTCCTTGTTGCAAGGAATCATAACTATTATTACTGGATATCAAGTGCACGGAGGCAAACATGATTCTTTGTTGCAAGGAATCATAACTCCGCCCACTAAAGGCCTCCTAAGAAGACAAGCTGGAGGAGTCCTGCAGACAGAAAGTATCTGCCTCCATGGACAAGATATGCACTAATAATTAACTATTCAATCTGGAGAACAAATATACACAGTACTGATTCATAGCTGCCATTAGGATCTTCTGACCAGATCAGGATAGGTAGGTGTTTTGTATTAGAAGGTGTTTATGTTCCTTAAGTTTCCTTTAAAATGTACTGACAATTTTACATATACATATATTAATGTTACAATGAGATTTTTCAGATAAAAGCAAATTGAATTTTTGTATTATTGTTCCTTTCCCACAGAGGCACCAAATAAACATTCTATAATTATATTCTATAATCAGACATTGACAGCATTTTTAAAAATAACTAAAAGGGGAGCCTGGGTGGGCAGTGTTCCACTCAACCTGGATGAAAGCCCATCCATCTATTCTGTCTATTGAAGTCCATTATCTCGTCCCCAAAAAAGTTACAGTTTAGCATCAAAAGTATTTATTTGCCATAATCAGCAATGAGTAAACTGAAATCATGTTGGACTACTTCTGCTTGTGTATGATGATCCTAACAGTGAATTGAGAAGAATTATCCTGTCAGTGATAAATATATGCCTTCAAACATTCTGTATGAATATTACCAGCCCAGCATTCCAGTTCACAAGAGCTTCCACAGCACCTTACCATTGTATCAAGCATAAGGAACTTACCGATTTCCCTTTCTGAAAAATTGATGTTGCTTTCATTTCCTTGACAACTCTTTGCTCTTTTTTTAATTGGCTCTCCATTTTCAGTAGAAATAGCTCGGTTTGTGTTAACTTCAAATAGCTAAAACAAATTACATTTTAAAGTTGAAAAATATGTCCACATTGGATTTCACAATACATAGCAATATAGGTTACTTTTGTATACACACACACACACAAAAAAAAAACAACAACAAAAAAAACCCACAACAACCACAAATAAAACTTTCTATAGCTGCTCATCACTTACCTTACCTTTCCCTACCAGCTGTAGAGGTCCACACTAGTCAACTAGTAAACACACTTTGCTAATGGTGATGATGCTTTATTGAATGCAATATTCCATGTAAAAAGATATTGCCTATTTTTTTACAGTTTACTTTCCTAAGCAATGATACAGCTGGGTCCATTCTAGAGGGAAGACCCTGTAGGAGACAGGCAATTTCAGCTATTTATACCAATAAATGTATTAATTCAGCGTAACAATGCATTCTGCTTGTGAGATTCCCAGGTAGAACACCAGTGGGGAGATGCACTAAAGAACAATAAGGGGCCAGAGCAGAGACATGGTGGCGAAGTGGTGTCAACATACACTAAGGTATGTTTACCATCATATCTCCAGTGAATCCACCACCAATGTGACAGAATCCTCCAGCATCGTCATGAATATGTCATGCCTTTGACAGGTTACTATTTTGTTCAACAATGGCTCATTTGCATATAGAAATGCAATTTAATTGGCCATTGTTGTTTTCATGCTGGTGAATTTACATGCTAAAGTGGCACATGCCAGATGCACTAAGCTCCGACAGCAGCCTTTGCTTTTGGAGTTCACCATCCCAACATTTACAGCCTGAGTTTAACAATGTTGGGAATGCCCTGTAGCTCTCTGTGGAGCCACAGGACAGTTTGCGGTCTTTGCTTAAAGTGGAACTACCACCCCACGTAAAGTTAAACCCCAAGAATTACCCATCTGCCGACAAGCTGAACAATAGTACTAGTTGCCAGAATAATTACCTCCTTACAGAGAAATTCTACTGCTCCCAGGACTGACAGCCAGGAAACAGAGCAAACAAATTTGCATAGTGACGTCTGCGCACCTGCGCTGTCAGTCTCAGTCTGCTCTAGGAGGCGTTGCTTGGTACCTTCATGTACTGGAAGGGACTGACGGGGCAGGCGTGCAGATTCCTTTAAAGCGCTGTTGCCTGGCCATCAGTCTCAGGAGCAGTAGAATTTAGTTATAAGGAGGTAATTATGCTGGCGACTAGTACTATTGTTCAGCTAGTCGCCAGATGGGTAATTTTGGGGGTTTAACTTTACATGGGGTGGTAGTTCCACTTAAAGAGCCATACCTGGGAACTTTCCAAATCTACCCTTGAGACTGAATTACAAGGTCCCTGGGGACAGAGGCTGATTCTCAGACAGTGACGAGTTTCTTCTCCTCCCCACCCTGTTCCTCCCACTTCCTGCCTACTTCTCCTCCTTCGCACCCTGCCCTGTCCCCTTCCCACACACAACACATAAGCGCGGTTCAAAAGGGACTGACAGCGCAGGAGCACGGACGTCACTGTGAAGAGACGTCCGTGCTTCCTGCTCCTGTCACCATCGGTAAAACGCAGATATCTGCAGAACCGGGTAATATTTCTGGCGACTAGCGCTACTAAGCAGCTAGTCGCCAGATGAGCAATCAGTGAAGCTTAAGTTATTGCGGGGTGGTAGTTCCCCTTTAACCCCTTGAGTCTTGCAGTGAGTATATTTCATAAGCTTCACAATTAACCCCTTTGGTGCTAGAGACCACTCCATTGTATTACTGCATAGCATTCAAGGGGTTAAATGACCAATTATGGAAGCCCTTGCCACTTTGTCAGTGGAAAGTTGTATAAATAATAAGGACTATGTAAGAATAAATTCCAAATGTCATGATCAGTTTGTTTACTAGTATGGGATCCCATGGTCGTCATCAATGGTGAGAAAAAGCTCTTAATACAAATATATTATAACTGTAACATATCTTTAAAATGTGTTAAATAATTTGTAAAATATTTATGATCTACATGTATGATATTGCTTTTGGAGAATTATCGACTGGTGTATTTAAATAGCACTATAAACAGACTATGAAGAGGAATCTTTAAAGGGGATCTATCACAACTTTGCCTAAATTGTTTTGTTATATCATATATAATGAAAAGTGTATAATTTTTTTTTAAACTAAATTAAAGGAATTAATACAGCCCTGTACCTACTTCCGGGAAGACTGCAGATAGGTGATCTATGCCGCAGTCTTCTGCTCTGCCTCTCCCTCTATCCAGCCTCCTCCGATGACAGAGGCTTTCTGTCTGTAACCTGGAGCGCTCCCATTAGCCAGAAATTGATCTCTGTGAATGAGAACACTCCAGCTTACAGACAGAAAGCCTCTGTCATCAGAGGAGGCTGGATAGAGGGAGGGTAGCGGAGGCAGAGCAGCAGACTGCGGTACAGATCAGTTAGCCGCAGTCTGCCCGGAAGTAGGTACATAGCTGTATTTATTCTTTTAATTTTGCCAAACAAGTGTTGTTGTGTTTTTTTTTTTTAATATATACACTTTTCATTATATACCATATATAACAAAATGATTTGGGCACAGTTGTAAAGGGGTGATAGATCCCCTTTAAGTACATTCTTTAGTGTCTGACATGCCTGTTGGTATAAGTTGCCACTGTCTATACTTTTTTGCTGTAAAATATATTATTTTAAGGTGGCTATTAAAATGGCATATATATATGGGTAGCATTTGTGCAGCAGTAACATATTTGGCCTTCCTCTTTGTGTCTTTATCCTGGGGTGCTCATTCACAGATGTAGCTGACAAAACTTAAAAAAAATAGTGCTTTCATAAACAGGGCATGAATTAGACTATGGCTCACACAGAACAGAGAAATAAATAACTGGCCACCAGAAATGTAAGAAGTTGTCCTTCCTGCCTTACCTCCGTTATGTGAATCTGATTGCTGTATAAATTGCCAAAGCACTGTTCCATTTGCCCCTCCATGTGCACCAGGCATTAGCTCACTCTAAGGAGTGCCAGAACTGTGTGCATATAGAGACAAAAACAGAGGAGCAGGAATGGAAGACCTGATGAAACAGAAGGGAGCAAAGAGGGAAACCGCTCTCACACTGGAGGGCTGGGCTGGTAGCATGAAGAATACAGGAAGGAGAGCGTTGAGGTGATCAACCATAATACACAGTATACCGGACACCAAGGAAAATAGGGAAAGGGGATCAAACACACACACAAGTGAGCAGTAATTGTAAGGGGATAGTGGGTAGGTGGAAGAGAGAGGAGAACACACAGAGTGGAGTTATGGAGGGAAGAGGCAAATACAGCGAGTGGGCAGTGATATGGACAGAAGTGGCCGGGGGGGGGGGTACTTTGACAGGCTGGGGAAGGGGGCTGGATACCAAACATGGTAGCAAGGAAGAATTTACATAACTCCTTCCTACTGCCACCCCTGGGTGTATCTGTAACTTATACAGGTACACATCCAGGGACTCATAATATATATGTACATTCATACTTGCTTCATTAAGTCTTTACTCAGAAATCTTTTACAACAATTTGTAATGTCGTATTATGTTTGGTTGCTATTGCTTTCCTAAGCAAACTTCTACCCCATCAATATAGTTTGTTCCACTGTTCCAATTCTTCAGCATAAACTATTAAAGCAGAGTCATATATCGTTCCAGGGTTCATACATTTGTGGCAGATGTGAGCAAGTAGCCTGTCTTGAAGCTCAAATTAAAGATCTTGAGAAGCAAGTTGCAACACTAAGGGAGACAGCCAATCATGAGAGGGCTTTGCTGCTCACAGTGAAGAAAGACGCTGTTGTAGGAAGTTCTGGGGGTGGGTACTGCACAGAGAGATTAGATAACTAGATGGCTTACAGGTAGATGTAGTAACGGGGAAGAGGAACAGGGAGGACACTCCTGTATTTACTAACCCTAACAGGATTGCTACATTGAGTAATAACGTTGGAGATGTTGGCACAGGAATGTCTTTGCTGGAGAGGACTGTTCTCTCTAACAGACAGGAGAACAGTCCCCTAGCACTGATGGGAGCTGGAACTCAGGAAGACCTAGACAGATGGTGGTGGTAGGGGATTCCATTATTAGGAAGACAAGAGCGTAAAAAGTTGCCAGGATCGCTATTATAGAACAGTTTTCTGTCTCCTGGATGCTTGGACTGACATGTGGAAGATCGGATTGGGAGGGGAGGGGCTGGGCATGACCCAGCTGTCATGGCACATGTTGGTACTAATGACAAAGTCAGTGGAAAATGGAGGTCCGTTAAGAAGTAATTCAGGGATTTAGGTTATTCATTTAAGCAAATACTGAAATACTACCTGTGTCGAGTGCAGTATCAGAAAGGCAACAGGAGATTAGTTAAATAGCCGGCAATAGACTTGGTATAAGCAGCAGGGGTTTGGGTTCCTAGAGCACTGCCAGTCTGCCTAGATAGATGGTGGTGGTAGGGGATTCCATTATTAGGAAGACAAGAGCGTAAAAAGTTGCCAGGATCGCTATTATAGAACAGTTTTCTGTCTCCTGGATGCTCGGACTGACATGTGGAAGATCGGATTGGGAGGGGAGGGGCTGGGCATGACCCAGCTGTCATGGCACATGTTGGTACTAATGACAAAGTCAGTGGAAAATGGAGGTCCGTTAAGAAGTAATTCAGGGATTTAGGTTATTCATTTAAGCAAATACTGAAATACTACCTGTGTCGAGTGCAGTATCAGAAAGGCAACAGGAGATTAGTTAAATAGCCGGCAATAGACTTGGTATAAGCAGCAGGGGTTTGGGTTCCTAGAGCACTGCCAGTCTTTTTCCTTTTTCTTTATAGTTGAGATGGACTGCACCTTAGCGGAAAGGGGGCCACGGTGCTAGGGGTTAGGAAGGTTAGAGGGCTGGAGGAGACTATAACTAGGAAAGGGGGGAAGGGATGCAACACAGGATGGAAAAGGCAGTATAAATAAGGAAATGGAATTAAAGAAGGGGCATGAGGGTGGAGAGGAGGGAATGGGATAGTTCATCTAATAGGGAGGTTGGAATGATAAAGCCTGATAAAAGGCAAAAACATATATTTCAAAGAATGGCAATAAGATAACATGTATGCATGTAAATGCTTATAGTCTTGCTGGTAAGACTGGAGAACTGTAACTGATTGCAATGTGTCAGCAACATGATTAAATGATGTATATGAAACCTGGTTAGACAATACATATGACTTGGCAGTAAATATAGAAGCTATTCACTTTTTAGGAAGGATAGAGTTAATAAAACGGAAGAGGGGATATGCCTATATGTAAAGCATAGAAGTTCAAGAAACAACTGATGCACACTGCCTCTGTAGGCTCAAATGGGTGCTCAAGACTTCATACAAAAAAAGCACAATTCTGGAGAGTGAGCCAGGCATACCAATGTTAAAACATTTCATATCCTTTATTATATCATCTTAAAAATGCCGGTTACTGCCAGACATTTCAGTCCAACTCTGGACTTTCCTCAGGGACAACTACATTACAGAGCAACGGCAATGTAACCTTACAAATGGTTTCCTTTGTCCATTTCGCGCTGGTTCCATCCGTCACGTCACCAGAGCAACCGTGGATCACAATCCGCAGCGAAATGGACCATCATAAAAATCTATTTCAAAATTCAATGGTATACACATGTTAAAATAATAATGCACCCTGATTTTGCAAACAACCCTGGAAGTTCTCACAATATCAGCTTATATGTAGTGAATAAGACTGATCTGTTCGTTCAGTCCATTCGAGGATAGAGTTCTTAGCTTATAGATCCAGTACATCTCGCGTCTGAATAATTGACTCTCTCTGTCACCCCCCGTGGTGCCTGTTTAACAATTTCAAATGGGAAACATTTCAGATCTTTGATACTGTGTTTTAACCTGATAAAATGCCTGGCTACTAGGGATCTACTAAGCTGTTGTTCAGTGACAGTGTTATTCAGTCCTTGTATGATTAACGAGCCATGTTCTCTCAGTCCCTCCCTAAAAGGACTGCACATTTTCCCCACATAACATAGTAAACACGGACAAGTAAGTATATACACCACATATGAAGTGGTACAGGAGGTATAATCCCTGACCCTGATTTCAATATCAGATTTAGGTACAATAAAGGATGCACCAGTAATCATGGGTGAACATGTTACGCATCCTACGCACTTAAAGACCACTTTCTTTTGAACCATTTGTTCCACTTTGTATTTCCCTACTGGATCAGAACTACCATATCCCTGATACTCCTTCCTTTCTTGTAAGCAAACAGTGGAGCATGTTTAAACATATGCCCTATTTCAGGATCTTTTTCCAACAGCTCCCAAAATTTTAATGTGGTCTCCTTAAACATCTGAATACGTGGTAGTGATCACCATTCGATTGTCCAAAGTTTGTGCAGACCTTGCAGCGTTGTCTAACAAGGTTTCCCTATCCAACCTGGTCACTTGATCAATACAATGGTGGATGTCACTTCGTTTATAACCACGATCTATAAATTTTGCACCCATCTTGTTCAATTGGAGCATTGATTCATTGGGATCTGATGCTATTCTCTTCCCTCGCATCAGTTGCTATCTGGGTAATCCCTTCTTGAGCGATGTGGGATGCTGACTCTGGGCATCAAGCAGTGAGTTACGGTCTGTGGGTTTGATATATAATGAAGTTTGAATGCCCATTGGTCCCTTTCAAATCAGTACATCCAAATAATGGATCTCAGTGGCGCTATAATTAAGTGTCATTTTAATTGGTGTACCAGAGTTGTTCAATTGTTCAACAAATTCCAACAGCATTTCTTCACCTCCAGACCAAACCATAAACAAATCGTCAATGGATCTGACGTAATACTTAATATAAGCCCAATAATTTGATTGCGTGATGTACTCTCACTCATAATGCCACATATATGTGTTGGCATAAGTAGGTGCCATAGGGGACCCCATCACTGTCCCAGTAAGTTGAATGTAAAACCAGGGCTCAAAATTTCCACTCGCCACTAGCCAATGGCGAGTGAAAATTTAGCCCTGGCGAGTAGAAATTCAGCCCTGGTGGGTATGTTTTGACTTACAGTGGTGAGTAACTTTTCAGGTCTGGCTAGTAGCAAAGGATTTAAAATTATAAGCCCTGGTAAAACCCTTCATCAAACTTGAAGTAATTATGCGTAAGTATCAGTTCAATGAATCCCACAATATAATCAATCACATCAGGGCTGTAACCATGGCTTTCTTCAAGAATCTGCCAAACTGCCGCTTTTCCACCTTCATGTGGAATACATGTATATAGACTGGAGATGTCCATGGTCACCAAAAAAACGTCATCAATTCCCCAGTCAATACCTTGCAATGAGTTCAAAAAGTGAGCAGTGTCCTTAATAAAGGTGGTAGTGCTTTGTATGTGTAGTTGTAAAATACTATCCACATATTGTGCTGTAGGATATAACAAGGAACCTCTAGCTGACACTATGGGCCTTCCCGGAGGGATGTCCAGTGCTTTATGGTTTTTTGGCAGGCAGTATAACACAGGGACAATGGGGTGTCTCACCTTCAAAAATTAAGCTATTTTAGGATCTAGAATGCCTTCCTCCACCCCTTTGTCTATATATTGAAAGACCTAATTTTTAAATTTATGTGTGGGATTGCAAGGCAATTCCTGATAGCAGGTTAAATCCCCCAATTGTCTCCTTACCTCTTGCCTGTACAACAATCCCTCCGCCATTGTCAGCTGGATGAATGATAATATCCTTGTTGTTTTTCAACTTGGTAATAGCTCATCTTTCTGTACTAGTGATATTAGAGTATCTTGTGATGCTATTGTCCATTGCTGTCATAATGGACTACCTTGTTAAATGCCCCTATAGATACACTTTGGTTATTGGGGTCAAAAAAACTTTTAATCTTAAAGGGGTTGTCCTTGTGCTCAACCACATGTGTTGCATCCTTAAAGTAATCACGTAAATTTAATTTACGTGATAAGCGATATAGCTCAATTTCTGTATTAAATTTGTCCAATCTCTGTGTGGGTACAAAATTTAACCCTTTGCTGAGCATCCGAGTTTCCTTATACCTTGATAAATTAAAAATCATTTGCTCTGCTGAGCCGGTGCTAGCGGAGGTTTGGCTGCTTTTAATCTTCCTCTTCCCCCTCCTTGTCCGCTTTCTCCCGAACGGCTTTGGGTTACTACCCCTAAAAAATGGGGAGCATTGGGGATCTCATTATTGCTGGATGTCTCTGCATCCCAGATTGCAACTGATGCTGTCAGAGACATTGCCATGATGGGGAAGAAATTGTTAATTTTTCTTTTAAATCAAATTCTCTAAAAATCTTTGTTTAAAATGTGTTTAAATTAGCTCATTCTTCTGGACAAAAGAGGCCTCTATTTACCTAAATGGGAATGAAAAATATCTAGGTGACTTTTATGATTACTGATATCCAGTTGGAGACAAAAAGTCTAAGACAAAGATATTCTCCCATGTGGCAAAGTCTGCTAGGGTGACAGATTGATATCCAATGGAATAACCTTTGACATTTTTTATCTAATGACAGTAATCAGAATACCTTATTGTCTATTGATAGGAATTATTATCAAGGTGAATTTTAGTGTGGAGTAACAGCGACCTCTTTAGAGTACATACCATTATTACCAGTGTTTTAAAGAATTTCCAAAAATTATGATAATATGCATGATGTCGCTGCATAATGAGATGGCTCTCTAACCAATCAGAGCAGATTTTGATAAGAGTAAATTCACATTATAAATATGCAAGTTTAGACAGAAAAGGGGTTTTCCTCTTGGGTCTTGGCTGGGCTTTTTCCTCTTGGTTCCTGGCTCTTCAATTCCTGCTATATACCTGGCTGCCTGCTAAAGAAATCCTAAGAAATCAACACTTACAGGACTGGTAACTATATAGCTTTCTTTATTTAAATTCTGCAAAATTCAGAATCAAAAATATATTTCTTCTATATTTGAAGAAACTTAATTTTTCTTATAATTTGTCTTAATTGGACTGGCCAACCATTTGGGATAATTATAATAAGCTATATTAGCTATAGAAATTCTGAAATTAAGCAGAATTCATTTATTATTGGTAAATTGTAATATTTTGCCAGATAAGAGTAAAATAGGTTATAGCAGTGACCCTTGTTATATATTAGTTAATATAATTCTTTATATTTCTAGGATAATATATTGTGTTTTTGGAAAGGTTATAATAGCTCATATTTGATCTGGGGAATTCTTTGAATTAATTTATTAACCCTTTAACTGCTATTTGTCTTTTTACTTCACTAAACAAAAGAAGTAGCCACATTGGGTGTGGCATCCTATATTTTATTAGTGATTTAACCCTTGGACTACCCTATAGGTTTTACATAGGACTGCTATAGTCATATTTGTGATATATGTCACACGAAGTTTAATATACTGTCTAGAAATATATTATTGGATTGATTCTAAGTATATTCTTGGTATAATCTATTAGCGACTATATTAATTGCAATTTATATATTTTATTCAGAAGGTATGCAATATTTGAAATCAGTACATAATTAAATTATAGTGATCTATATCTGGGATTTTATTCCAGTTAGTCTCTAAGTTTGATTATTATATGGTATAAGGGAATTGTCAGAGGACCTGGCTTAATATTAAAGCTTATTTACCTGACATTATACCTTAAACCTTAATTAGCATAGTTTATACAGTTTCTGGGCAGAGGTATTCATATATGCTGCTGCCAACTGTATCTTAATTAATTGTATGGATCAATTATCCTTTTCTATGCTTCTGAGTTCAATCATTGTTATCTAATACCTCTGAATATACCTATGTGTGGTTAACCCTTTAATTGCTGGTAGTGCTTATTGTAATAATTGTGGTTTGAGTTACAATATATCTATTGTAAACGCTGATCACTCATTGATATCATTGTTGTTTACACATATATATATTTTACTTAAATTATATATATTTTTGCACAGATATGCGGGATTGATTATTTTAATCAATTCTTTACTGTGAAGTAGCGTGTCAATACCTAATATAGTGTAACGTTCTCAAATTATTTAATACTGTCATTTATCTATTTATGTGAAGATATCCAATCTGATTGGTTCTCTTGTTTTAACCCCTTGGATACCTTCAACATAATTGGTTCAACAATGCGAGTGAAGAGAATAGTATCAGATCCCAATGAATCAGTACTCCAATTGAACAAGATGGGTGCAAAATTTATAGATCGTGGTTATAAACGAAGTGGCATCCACCACTGTATTAATCAAGTGACCAGGATGGATAGGAAACCTTGTTAGACAACGCTGCGAGGTCTGCTCAAACTTTGGACAATCGAATGGTGATCACTACCAAGTATTCAGATGTTTCAAGAAAGTTTAAGGCGACCACATGAAAACATTGGGAGCTGTTGGAAAAAGATCCTGAAATAGGGCATATGTTTAACCTCTTAAGGACCAGCGCGATCCCGTGCGTCCGGCACTTGCGGACCACGGGGCATTTTTTTTTTTTAACAGCGCTTCTGGTTCAGGGCTTCCGGAGCGGTGTGCAGCCGTGACGGGAGCCCTGAACTCCATGCCGTGCCAGGACCGTCATTGGTCCTTAAGTGCCGGACCGCCGTGACGGTCCTGGCACGGCAATGGTCCTTAAGGGGTTAAACAAGCTCCACTGTTTGCTTACAAGAAAGGAAGGAGTATCAGGGATATGCTAGTCAGTGTGATCCAGTAGGGAAATACAAAATGGAACAAATTATTCAAAAGAAAGGGGTCCTTAAGTGCAGAGGATGCGTAACGTGTTCACACATGATTACTGGTGCATCCTTTATTGTACCTAAATCTGATATTGAAATCAGTCAGGGATCATATCTCCTGTACCACTTCATATGTGGTGTATATACTTACTTGTCCGTGTTTACTATGTTATGTGGGGAAAATGTGCAGGCCCTTTAGGGAGAGACTGAGAGAACATACGAGGACTGAATAACACTGTCACTGAACAACAGCTTAGTAGATCCCCAGTAGCCAGGCATTTTATCAGGTTAAAACACAGTATCAAAGATCTGAAATGTTTTCCATTTGAAATTGTTAAACAGGCACCACGGGGGGTGACAGAGAGAGTCAATTATTCAGACGCGAGATGTACTGGATCTATAAGCTGAGAACTATATCCCCCAATGGACTGAACGAACAGATCAGTCTTATTCAATACATATAAGCTGATATTGTGAGCACTTCCAGGGTTGTTTGCAAAATAGGGATGCATTATTATTTTAACACTAGTTGAAGAGCCCGTTACACGGGCCACAGTGCCACTGCCAGCCAGTTGCGGGGCAGTCATGCACAGTAGAGACTGCCCACACCGCGGCTGATACAGTGCCAGCCGTTCACAGTGCAGTCATGCTCAGTAGAGACTGCCCGTGCTGTGGCTGATACAGAGCTGGATGGTCTTTCGGAGCGTCACGCACTGTATCAGCCTCCTCACGGGCAGTCTCTACTGCGCATGACTGCAGCACACGCAGCAGTCTCTACTACGCATGACTGCGTCGTTACAAACTTTCTAGCAAATTATTATATAAGATATGTATGCCATTGAATTTTTACGGATTATGATCGGCAGTTACTATGATAACGTGACAGATGGAACCGGCGCAAAATGGACAAAGGAAACCATTTATAAGGTTACATTGCCATTGCTCTGTAATGTAGTTGTCCCTGAGGAAAGTCCAGAGTTGGACTGAAATGTCTGCCAGTAACCGGCATTTTTAAGATTATATAATAAAGGATACAAAATGTTTTAACACTGGTGTGCCCGGCACACTCTCCAGAATTGTGCTATATGTAAAGCATGCCCTAAAACCTAGCATAAGGGAGATATTAATAAAGGGCCCAGTGAGAATGTAGAGGCCCTGCGAGTTGAAATACACATTGGAGCATACATAATAAAAGGCTTCTCGCTCAGTAAATATAATCATAATGGGACTTTTCAGCTAACCTGAAACTGAAGAAATATTGCTTCCAGCACAACAAAGGGAAATTATTTTTTGAAAATGATTAACAACTATTTCATGTCCCAACTAGGAGAGCAGCAAACTAGAAAAGAGGCCTTGCTTGACCTAGTGTTCTCAAATAACTCTGACATGATAAACAATATACAGGTAAAGGAACATTTAGGCAGCAGTGACCACAAAAATGGTATCCTTTGAAATTTGTTATGAAAAAACAATTCAAAAGGGTTTAACCAAAACACTCAATTTCAAAAAGGCTCATTTTACAAAGCTAAAAGCAGTATTAAAGGATATTCAGTGGGATGTAATCTTCAAAGATAAAAATGCACAAGTTGTGGAATTTATTTAACCCCTTAAGGATAGTGTGGGCTGAGGGTGGGGCGTGTTCTGTAATCACAAAGTTCCGTAACGTGCCAGGACCCTCACCAGTCCTTAAAGCCCGGACAGCCATGACGGTCCTGGCACATCAAGGGTCATTAAGGGGTTAAAATACTCTTAGATAAATATACACGTCAATATATACCATTGGGGAATAAGTACAAGAGGAGCAAATTAAAACCAATGTGGATTAATAAAAAGAGGCTTGCAATGAAATGAGAAATAAGAAGCAGGCTTTTAAAGTGTTTAAGTCAGATGGGTCAGATGCACCATTTAAATGATACAAAGAATATAATAAAATTTGCAAACAAGCAATTAGGCTAGCTAAAATTGAAAATAAGGGAAGTATTACAAAAGAGAGCAAGGAACATCTAAGCAATTCTACAAGTGTATTAATAACAAAAAAGATCAAGGCTGATATAGATCCTCTTAAAGGGGAACTACCACCCCGCAATAAGTTCACATTATTCAATTCTTCATTTGGCGACTAGCTGTTTAGTAGCGCTAGTCGCCAGAAATATTACCCTGTTTACAAGATATTACACTTTTTCAGAGGGACTGACAGCGCAGGCGCACGGATGTCACTATGACGAGATGTCCGTGCTTCCTGCTACTGTGAGCCTCCGAAAAAGTGGAATATCTTGTAAACCGGGTAATATTTCTGGCGACTAGCACTACTAAGCAGCTAGTCGCCAGATGAAGAATTGAATAATGTGAACTTATTGCGGGGTAGTAGTTCCCATTTAAGGCTGAGATAGGTGAATTGATTAGTGAGGATAAGGCTATAGCAGACACCTTAAAGTGGAACTATCACCTAAAACCAAAGTTTTACCATATGTTTTAATGTTTAACCCGACATTAGTGGTGTGTGTGTGTGTTTTTCAAATTGGTAGTGGAGATATTTGCCCTGCAAAAGTCGGGCACTTCCACATTCTATGGGGGCTGTTTGCCCCAGAATGACGTCTCAGGACTTCCCAGCTGCCCCAGGGAGAGCGGTCACACTCCCCTTCGAAGCTGGATTTCTGTGATGTAGCGTTACAGCAAACTACATTTACAATGCTACTGAGGTTGCAACTGGGACGTCCTGAGATGGTACAGGATCCTGTAGAAAGTGGAAGTGCCCGATTTTGCAGGGCAAATATCTCCACTACCAAGTGATTTCAAAAACACACACAGCACTAATGTTGGGTTAAACATTAAAACAAATGGTAAAACTTTGGTTTTAGGTGATAGTTCTGCTTTAAAATCCATTATTTTTTTCTGTATATGCAAAGGAAGCAACGACATGCTATGGGCAAACAGACAAAACCTCAGAATTTCCTTCAACATGTACAAGGCTTACTGAGGACAAAGTCCAAAAGAGACTGTAAAAGGGTATTGTGAATTAAGCATCTAGAACTGATGGTATACACCCAAGGGCACTTAAGGAATTTAGTTCAGTAATAGACCATCATTCTTAATATTTATTGATTCACTATCATAAGGCATAGTGCTCTGTGATTGGAGGAAAGCTTATATAGTATCACTGTTCAAAAAAGGGGCAAAACAGGAAATGATAGGCCTGTGAGCTTGACTTCCATAGTGGGTAAGATATTAGAAGGGTCACTAATTGACAATATTCAGAACTATGTGAAGACAAACAATATTATTAGTAGAAGACAGCATTGTTTTATGAAGAACAGATCATGTTAAACAAATTTACTTGAATTTTATGCAAGAGTAAGTAGTAATTTGAACAAGGGAATTGCGGTTGTTGTAGTATACTTGGATTTTGCTAAATCCTTTGATACCGTGCCTAACAACAGGTTACTGCATATATTAAATGGCTTCAGTTTCAGAGATGATATCTGTACATGGATTGAGAACTCGTTAAATGATAGATGTCAGAGAGTTGTTGTAAATGGAACCTTTTAAAGTTGGTATAAAGTTGCAGGTGGGATGCCACAGGGTTCAATCCTAGTCCCAATGCTTTTTAATTTGTTTACGTATAATCTAGAAGTAGGTTTGAAAGTGCTATCTCAGTCTTTAATGATGACACTAAGATGTGTAAGGAAATGCATACAGAGAAGGAGGTTTTTTTCTCTGCAGAAGGATTTAGATAAACTGAGTAAATTGGCATAAAATTGGCAGATGACATTTAATGTACATAAATGTAAATGTATGCATTTGAGCTGTAGAAATAAACATGCTACATACACACCTAAATGGGAAACTATTTGCAATAGATTTAGGAGTACTGAGACTTTAGATTTCACAGCAGTGTGCACAGTCACGCAGCTGCTGCAAAAGCAAATAGGGTAATATCCAACATAAAAGGGGGTATAGATGCACAGGATGAAAATCTAATTCTGCCTCTATATAAATAGTGGTAAGGCCTCATCTAGAATATAGAGTACAGCTTTGGGCACCAGTTATTAAAAAAGACATTACTGAACTGGAAAAAGTGCAGAGACGTGCAACAAAACTGATAAAGGGGTTGGATGATCTGAGTTATAAAGAAAGAGACTAGCCAAACTGAGTTTGTTTTCATTAGAGATGTCTAAGGGGGTGATATCATTAGCATTTACAAATATATTCAAGGTCAATACAAAGAACTCTCCAATTAACTATTCACCTAAAGACCCATGCTAAGAATAAGAGGTTATCCATTTAGACTAGAGAAAAGGTGCTTTCAAATAAAACAAAAGGCAGGGATTTTTTACAAAAAGGGCATTAATGTTATGCAATTATTTGCCTTGTGATGCTATGCTTGCAGATACTGCAACGGCTTTCAGAAAAGTAATGGATACCTATCTAGTACAGAACTATATTGAGAATTATGACAGTTGGCATCAAAGCAGACAAGATGTTGATCCAGGGAAATATCTGACTGCGATTTGGAGTCAGGAAGGAATTGTATTACCCAACTGAGGCTTAATTGGAAATGGCTTCAATTTGTTTTTGTTTTGTTTTTTTTCACTTCCCCTGAATCAACAGGGCTGATTTGGCATTGACTGGACTTGATAGATGCATGTCTTTTTTCATCCTCATCAACTATGTTACATTACAATATGTAGACAGTTCAACTGATCCACCTCTATAAATGCTAACACTCTCCCTTAAGAAGGAAATGAGAAACAAAGACTCAAGCATCAGATAGATTTGAGAACATTGGAAGAGAAATGTCTGTATGTTGTCTTGTTGAAGGAAGGTCTTTCTCGAGCCTATTATGATTTGGTACAATCAGTCATCCTATAAAAAGAAAAGGTGAAAGAAGCTGCTGGATATGAGTCTCTAGGAGTTGTCGGGAAGGAGCCTGCACTAACAAATTGTCCAAGTATGGAATGGTCACCAGAAGTTGAATTCTGAGGTGAGCAGCTACCAATACCATAATTTTTGTAAACACTCACAGAGTTGTCAAGAGACCAAATGAGAGCAATACCAATTGGAAATAGTGAGTCTGAAAGTCATTCATGTTCACTATTTGAAGATACTGCATGCAGCAATCGTTGACTTAGGAAAGGACAGCCATCTACCTGGAATAGACTGTTCTTGATAAAATGAGGAAAGAGACTACCATATGTACTAGGAAGAGGTTATGGACATTCTTATAACCCATAAAGAATTCATCAGCCACTGACGTTGGCTTGTATGTATCTTTGATGTCAAGGGAATTATGAATATGTTTATTGTCTGTTGCTTCAGAGGAAAAGATAGATATCAGAGGCTTCCCGAAAGCCTTCCTGGGAGGATTGATCTAAATCAGAAAGTTCTACCTGTTTTTTTGGAGGATATAAAGAAGACAAGCCTAGAAAACTCTGTTCTTCTGATTTCAGGCTCTTGAAAGTCTCCATAAAGATACAAAGGAACAGGGACACCATCGCCTCCAAGGTAACAAAGCTATGACAGGCTGAGAGGGAGACATAGCAAGACTAGCGATATACTTCTGACAGACTTTTGCGGGCTGTATCCAGCAAAGCAGACATAATGGAGTAACATTTTCCAGAGGGACAGATATCTGAAAGAATCAGACACACAGGCAGCATAGAGCATCAACAAATATGCTATAGAGCCCATAAGAAAAAAAGTGACCTAGCTCTTTTAAATGCTAACAGTCTGACTCATTGGATGCAGCAGATCAGACTGGAGATGCTAAGAGGCCCACAGGAGGGCTGTCTGTGTGACAGGGGAAGCTGCTTCCAAAATAGCAAAAGTTTAAATAAACAGGCGGGTGGCCCTCCTCCTTTGGAGTGAGAAAAGGAACTTTGGAAGCCAGTAAAGGGTTCGAGTGCAGAAGAAAATTAACTTCAGATGTGTGAAACTCAAGTATACATTCCACCTCCTGAATGCCATGTCAATAGCTCCCAGAAGAACCATTGCTGCATAGTTTAATGAAGCCCTCAATACAGCTGATTGAAGCTCCAAGAAAAGAACCCAGAGGGATTCATGACACTGCAAGGGGTTGGCAAAGGAGGACAAGCTTCTCTCTCAAGCCTATGATTAAGTGAACCGTTTGTTTCACGAAACGCGTTAGGCGGATTGTCCTTGATTTACTGTGTCCCCAGCTTCTGTATATGTGTTTTTGATTTTATCAATTGAAGAATAAACATTATTTTTTCATGGATTGAAATCTTGGTCTCTGAGGCTCGGGTGGGCCGTGAGCACTCTTGTACTGTGCCTTCAAGTTTGCTGGATCCTGCTGGGATTGACGAGAGCAGCTCCGGTTCACCATCCAAGTAACCACGGGGTGAGTGGTTTGATAACATATTTATATGTACACATTCTTTTATGACCATTGTGTAATATTGCCAGCGAGTAGCAACCATACTTTTATCCATTTCATCTATTTCTCTCTGGACATACCCTTCTACGGGACTGCATCCAGAAGGTTCAAGGGGAGTCCAGTAGGGTCCCCTAAATCAACAAATGTTACAATTGTGAAATCGCCTGAACGGTCTGTGGTAGGACAGAAAAAACAGGGGTCAGAAGGGTGGGAGGTCCCATTTAAAGTTTCCTGCTTGACCCAGGGGGGCAGGGTTATCTAAATGCATATTACATGGAGACCCTGAAAAAAAATATTTAAAAAGCAACAAAATCAAATTCTGTGTGGAGATCTTTGGGCTAAATGTTTGCAATTTTAAGTTTTAACCTCTAAATTAATATTTCTGAGGTGCTTCAAGAATCTTTTCAGGATCCTTTTCATCTTCCCACGTATTGCATTCCACATTCACATGTGATCAGATAAACCACTTTTTGTACTATGGCAAATCATGAAGCCTTTAACTCTATATCGTTTGTCAGTTAATTGATGGTAAAGGAAATATTTATCTACGGATCCTGTCAGTACTGTTCACCTGTATAATTTGTGCTAACAGAGCCTTTCATGGATGTGCTCTGTTTATCTGGAGAAACCTGAAATGTTAAGATTGGTGTTAAAGGAAGAGTAATGTTTCAAAATAAAAACCTCTCCAATTAATCTTCATAGTATTTGGGCCATGGAGAGTGTTATTTCAATACTGAGAGAGCTGTAGTTCAAGAGTGATTGAACGATAAAGTATCCCCCTTCTTCCCCTTTTACCTAGTGTAAGCCACCTCCCCTCAGATGTGGAATCTGGTCTTAAGATCAGACAGCTCAGAGCAAGGGACAATCTTCTTACTGTGAGAACAATGAAAACCTTTATGCCAATTGAAGATTGTTCGTCTCTGCAAGCCATCTGGACACCACCCTTCTGTTCTGAGGTGAGCAGTGTTACACCAGTAAAAGGGGTGGGAGGAGTGTCACGGGAACCACCGGGCCCTTGGCTCCTGGAGGGGCCTGAGGGCCAGCCCCTTTCCCACAGACTATGGACTCTATGCATGGGGAAGCGGCTTTTCCAGCGTCCCAGTCCCCTCATGGGTCTAAGTCACCCTGTGCTGCTTGATGGGCACAGGGTGCCACAGAAAAGGACTGCCCTTGGACTGATTGGGGGAATCAGCACAGGGGCATGTGGTGACATCCACCTCCAGGACTATAACATTTGATATATTGCTCATTGTATTGGATATTGTGTGGTATAATGTAATAGTGAGTGGTGTTATAAAGTCTGTAACAGGATTTGGTAGCTGGGAGCTACAGTGCAGAGATAGTGGGGGTTGGTCCTTGCTTCCAGTATACTCCAGGTCTGTGCTAAGGAATGTTAACTGATTCCTGCTTTGCTTCCTTGACCAATTAGGGGAGGTTATTTATGAGCAGGTAAGAATTTCTATTTTTCAAGTCCTAATTTGCATGCTTATATTGATAAGGGTGTTGGTGGCTGATTGGTCAAGTGTAGAAACACTGCCCAAAGTCCTAGATTGCATGCTGATCTTGATAAGAGTCTCTGTAAGTGTATATAAGCTGTGTGTTCCATTCAATAAAGGGAGCTGATTCTAAGACAGTATACTAGTCTTGCCCGGTAACTGTGGGGAAAACTGTGATATTCCAGCAGAGCAGCCATGCTCAGGATTGAAGGAAGCAACGACTGACAGGGACACCCAGACGGGGGGTCCACTGGTACCGTCACAAGGGGGATACTTTATCATCATTCAATTACTCTTGAGTTACAACTCCGACAGTATTGAAATAACACTCTCCATGGCCCAAATACTATGAAGATTAATTGGAGCTGCTTTTATTTTGAAACATTACTATTAGTTTAAAGGGATAGTAATACTTCGATTTAACTTTATTTTATTTTGTAGGCATTAAAAAAACATGAAGAATGATGTAAGTCTTATCTCTCAAACCTTTATGGTTTAAGAGATATTCACAAGCAAAGTTTCCCCTCCCGCCCCTTTTACCCAGTGTAAGTCATCTCTTCTCAGATGTGGAATTTGGTTGTAGGACCAGACAGATAACAGCAGGGGACATTCTTCTTCCTATGAAAACAATGAAAGCCCTGCCCCCCTTGACAAGTTTTTCCTTTATCTTAATTGAAGATTGTCCCTCTCTGCAATCTACCTGTGCACCTCCCTTCTGCTCTGGCTGAGCAGTGTTACATCAGTAAAAGGGGTGGGAGGGGGATACTTTGTCATTGAATTACTCTTTAACTACAACTCTGACAGAATTGAAATAACACTCTCCAAAGTCCAAATACTATGATGATTAATTAGAGCTGCTTTTATTATGAAACATTACTATCCCTTGAAGTCCAGTTGATGAGGTAGTGACTAAGATCACCCATGAGCTCTGAATTTGAAGAGGTTCAACCAGTTCTGCGTGGCACATCAAATCAATGTCTGGTTGTAAGGAGGAGGGAATGTGTCCTGACCTCTACAATTGAGGTATAACTTAAGTGCTGAAGCCTATATGCCACCATTTAGATAAGGTCCATTTTATTCTTCCAAACGTAACATTGTAGGGGTAGTGCTACGTCCATCAGCCAGAGCCCCAAAGTCCACCACAAGGCAAATAATTGTAGGGAATGAATTTAATGGGATATTCGTTATTAAGGCATATTCTCTTATGTTTATTTTTTGTTGCTCTAATGTACAATACAATCTACAATAATTTTATCTTACCTTGTGAGCTGAGCTTGTTTAACTGCAAAGAGTCTATACTGTGTCTGATTATTCACGAGAGGGAGTTAACCTATGAAATAGGGTCCCACAAGGCAGAAGCAGTGCCAACACCTGTTGTCCCCAAATATCTCACATGTCATAGGATGATAACTAATCCAACTAGATCAGTTAAAGGAATAAAGGTGTTACACTTTATTATGAAAGTATATTGTAGAACTTTTCCTGCCGAGTAAAAGAATGGTAATTCCATTGCTTTTAGATGCTCAATTCCAAAGTGATTACAGTTCACTATCTATATACACTCTGTATGTACAATGTATATATGAGTGATGGGCAGCACTCACAACAATGTACAATCAGGTCAGGGTGCCAGAACATATAATTTCCATCTTGTCCAAAAATAAATACTCAAATGACATATTTCTGAATCAAAGTGTGTACTTTATTGTGTAGATCAACAACTTGATCCTCACTAAGGATTGTCTTGATAAAGATCCCTGGTGATGACCGAAATATTGATCTGCAAAATAAATTCCTTTGCACTATGTGGAAGAGGTGAGCCACTGGCAACAGTTCTGCAATAGTAACTGTTTCACCACTTGAGCGTTGGAACTGAATAAAGCCACTGTCATCTGTTACTCTAGTTCTAATGCGCAAGAAAACATGATACAGAAAAACGAATGGCAATACGAAATAAAATGTAGTCCTTTACTTTGTAAACATAGTATAATATGGGATAAGAGGAGCAACTAATGTAATAAATCCATGAGAATATTCCCCGCTACCACAAATACTTTTGAAGCCCAAAGCCATCTTCTGGCCTATGCACACTGTCTACTCCCTCACCTTCGGGGAGGCGGTTGAAGTTGTCGCAGGATGGCCTGCATCGCCTTCTCTTGGTTTGAAGAATTTACTGATCATTTGCTGGGAAATGCCAGAGGCCTTTGGCCGCCTACACTGCTTCTGCCGCCGCATCTCAACAAGGAGGCGAGAGCCGAGAGGCTGTCATTGCCACTGACACTCCATCATGAGAGACAACTTATTGCTACGTCTTATTGGCCAGTCCATGAACAAGTGGGCGTCTCTAACTAAAAGTCAACATTTCCTTTCGGCGCTGAAAGTGTTAACTAAAAGGGGGCGTACTGGCGCGAGATACAACGTGGTTCTAGAAGCGCTGTTTTCCTCTGTGCAGGCCAGCGGGTGCAACTCGCAGTCACTGGAAGACGTTACGAGCCGCTGAAGAGCTACATGATATATGTCGCTGCACTATGTCGAGGGGTTCCACACACTAAAATAGGGGATTAAGAGAGTTGTCAATTGGTCCCCAATGGTTGTTCGTACTGCAGCCCCCCCACACCCTCTAACAGTCGGAACAGCTAAACTGTCCCACCTCTACTAGAAGCTGTCATGCACCGGCACTCCTACTGTAGTCTCATTGGCTGTAAATCAATGCCCTCCAGAATATAATTGGCAGAAAAACTGCTAATTCATTAACCTTTTGAGTGACAGAGGAGTATCCAACGCATTACAAAGTGAATAAATTGAAAGCCACCCTTATATCTCAAATTATTTCGGGACCACATGATGTGCAACATATTTCTTAGCAACGCGTTGCATACCTCCTAGTCCCCAAAAGGTTACAGCATGCTGAATGTTAGTACTTTCATACGCCATTCCCTTCTCTTACGTTAAACGCAATGTCAAAATCCGCCTAGTGCCAGCCCCCTCCTGCAGTATACACCCCCTTGTTTTCGGGTCCTCCTACAGGGCAACGTGCTGCTTCTCGGCGCTTGGTGCCCGGCGGTGCATGTAGGTTTGTGCTCCGGCCAATGAAGTGCAGGCTGTTAGATTATACTGAGGTAGTTGGGTTTGTTTACTGCGAATTTTCATCGAGTCGACTGTAACTTCTCAGCAGCGGGATCATCGCCTTTGGTTTCAGTTCGCGGAGAAACATCTGGTCTAGTGAAAGGACGGAAACACGAAAATGAGAAATCAGTTTATTAACTCGATAGTTGCAATGTGCCCACCTGGGCAAGGTATTGGCAAAGGTGGCACCTTACCGTGGCCTCCCCTCAGGTATACCGCTATTAACCGTTCCTGTCAAAAAGGTTATAACCCCTTTGAGTCCCAGAAAAGTGTCTAATGCATTGGACACTCATTTGGCTCTCAAGCAGTTAATGCAGGTGCGGACAAACTGTGGTTTTCCAGCTGTTGGGTAATAATATTCGAGTGGTCCCAGATTT
The DNA here is from genome assembly GCA_037306005.1 of Rhinophrynus dorsalis. Classification (NCBI taxonomy): domain Eukaryota; kingdom Metazoa; phylum Chordata; class Amphibia; order Anura; family Rhinophrynidae; genus Rhinophrynus; species Rhinophrynus dorsalis. Next base: position 594,527,246 of record CM074718.1, read on the forward strand.
CCACGGACAGTCCCTGTTTTTGGCTTCCTAATCTAGGACCGTGTTGACTCCGCTTTTATTCCCAGTTTTGAAATTGAATGCTATTGCCGCACGGTGTCCATGTATTATGAATGCCAGAGAGGTATGCAACGCGATATAGCACCCTGGCCTGCAAAGGGTTAATAGATTATGAGAGTCCAAAGGTGTTGATGTTGCACACTTATTTGATTGCTGCCAATGAATCTAGAACCCTAACACACGAATACTTTTTAATAGTACTGTGAGAGATAAGTCCTTATGTATCTTGAAATTATTTTAAATTCTTGGCAAGTATGCAGCTCCGATCGTTCCCAGTAGGCCAGTCGCTATCTGTGTTTTAATGGAAAAACTATGTACAACAAACAGCTGAAGAGCTACTGGTTGCTCACCATTGAGTTATGGTTTGACAAAGAGTCTGTCATTGAATGGAGAGAACGGACTATATGGGTCATTTCAGTATTGATTTTAAATAAGATGGTAAAGGTATAGTAAAACGTAATATTGGAAACAATATATTGCAAGGGTTTTCCTGCCGAGTAAAACGTGGTACTCCCATTGCTGAGATATTTCATTCAGAAGTTATTGCTGCTCACACTTTAATTTTTTTGGTACAGCACTTACATGACCTGAACTTCTATGGCACCACTTTGTTACAGCAGACTATAGCAAATGTGCCACTGTATAGTTTCAGGCCATGGATGTATTCTGGGACGTGCACAGACATTTTGGGGGCAGGGGCTCAAATGAAAAAAAAGGGCACTTCTCATAATTATTATTTATTTATTTATTTTTTTTGTTAAATGGGCACGAGGGCACTTTGGACAAAAGGGGCAGGTGCTCAAGTCCCCCTTGGTGTCTACGTGTGCACGTGCCTGGATGTATTTCACCCAAAAACTGTACTGTACAGTTTCATATATATATATATATATATATATATATATATATATATATATATATATATATATATATATATGAATAAGCCTCATTACATAATTTATGGTACCTCACACACAGAACATAATTTATGTCTCCTCCGAAAACAAACATACATTGAACAGAATGCCTCATTACATAATTTGTCTCATTAGGAGACACAACTCCTATTGGGTGATTCAATGGGGACTTTACTGCTCACATTGGGTGATTCAATGGGGGCATGTTTATCATACAGGGAGTTGCCCCCCCCTCCAGCCTGCCCACCACTATCCAACTGATAAAAAAAATATAGCTGCCACTTGCTCCTGAAGTAGGGGATATCAATAACTTCTCCTGGTCCACACACACTCTCACTCAGGATTATGACCCCACAAACACAGTTTCACCTCCCACAGATAATTGTAATCCTCTATACACTCTTTTTCAGTACGAGGGTGTAATGTTTCCATAAAATACAAAATCAGGGATAAACATAATAGCAACTCTGTTATTTAACTCTTTTCATCTCTTCAGTCAACGTCACTAACTGTCTGTTTTCAACTGTTACTCCTCTGCTTCCTGATTCCTGCCCTTTCTCCTTAAAGGGAGAGAGATGCTTTGCTGTATGTTACAGAGGTCAACCCTCAAACACCACTTTCTATTTGTTCCCTCAGCATATTGCTTTGCTGCCTCAACTGAAGAGCCACCGTGTGTTATATTGCTATGTTACCTCAACTTAACCCTTTAAGTGCCAGAGGGGTACACAACGCATTGCAAAGCAATGCGTTACGTACCCCTCTGGCACTCAGAGGGTTAAGTAAGGAGGAGTTACTGCTCCCGTTGGGTGATTCAATGGGGGAGTGATTTAAATCATGCAGGGAGTTGGCCTGCCCCCACTATCCAGCCCGCCCACCACTATTCAAGTAACTGAAAAAACAAAATGGCTGCCACTCGCTCCTGCACCACAGACCCAAACACATCAGACAAATAGGGTTGCCACCCAGCCAGTATTTTACCAGCAGGCCGGTAAAAAATTGGCTTCTGTCCAATGTTAAGTCTATGGAGAGAATGTCATGGCTGGTTATTTTTTTTTTTTTTTTTAAGAAAAGGTGGCAACCCTACAGACAAAAAACACACACATACTCAATCACACACTCTCTCACTCAATCACACACACTCTCACTCAATCACACACTCTCACACTCACTCAAACTCTCACTCAATCACACTCACATGCAATCACTCACACCCCGGGAGCCAGCACGATCCACCTTCCACCATAGTCTCATTCACACTCACACCCCGGGAGCCAGCACGATCCACCTTCTACCATAGTATGTGCAATTGCCACATGCATTTCAACTACATGAATGAATGCCACTCACTCACACCCCGGGAGCCAGCATGATCCACCTTCCACCACAGTATGTGCAATTACTGCATGCATTTCAACTATATGAATGAATTCCACAGTGGAGGCATACGTACAAACACAAACTCATTACAATGACACATAAGTCACCCCCTTATGACTCACTTCTCTGTGTGTGTGTCTCTCTGTGTGTTCCTCACTGTGTGTGTTGCATGTCTGTATCACACTCTGTGTGTCTGTATGTTGTGCATTGCATGTATGTGTGTATGACTGTGTTGCAGTGCATGCGTGTGCATTTGCGTGTGTGTGTGTGTCTTGCATTCATGTGTGTATATTAATTCCCTATATATCCTGAAGGGCAGCGCCGTCCCACATTGCTAGTCTATCTGTCTATATATATAGATATATATAGATATATATATATCTAAAAGAATAAGCCTCATAGCATAATTTATGGTACCTCACACACACAACATAATTTATGTCTCCTCAGAAAACAAACACACATTGAACAGAATGCCTCATTACATAATTTATGTCTCATTAGGAGACACAACTCCTATTGGGTGATTCAGTGGGGACTTTACTGCTCCCATTGGGTGATTCAATGGGGGCATGTTCACCATACAGGGAGTTGGCCTGCCCCCTCCAGCCTGCCCACCACTATCCAACTGACAAAAAAAAAATATATAGCTGCCACTAGCTCCTGAAGTAGGGGATATCAATAACTTCTCCTGGTCCACACACACTCTAACTCAGGATCATGACCCCACAAACACACTGTTTCACCTCCCACAGATAATTGTAACCTTCCATGCACTCTGTTTTAGTATGAGGGTGTAATGTTTCTATAAAATACAAACTCAGGGATAGACTTAATAGCAACTCTTTTATTTAACTCTTTTCATCTCTTCAGTCAACCTCACTAACTGTCTGTTTTCAACCGTCACTCCTCCACTTCCTGATTCCCGCCCTTTCTCCTTAACCCTTTGAGTGCCAGAGGGGTACGCAACGCATTGCTTTGCAATGTGTTGTGTACCCTTCTGGCACTCAAAGGGTTAAAGAGAGAGAGACACGCCTCAAACACCACTTTCTATTTGTTCCCTCAGCATATTGCTACGCTGCCTCAACTGAAGAGCCACTGTGTGTTATATTGCTATGTTACCATAACTTAACCCTTTGAGTGCCAGAGTACCCCTCTGGCACTCAAAGGGTTAAGTAAGGAGGAGCTATTGCTCCCATTGGGTGATTCAATGGGGGAGTGATATAAATCATGCACAAAGTTGGCCTGCCCCCACTATCCAGCCCGCCCACCACTAACCAAGTAACTGAAAAAAACAAAATAGCTGCCACTCGCTCCTACACCACAGACACAAACACATCAGCCAAAAAACACACTCAGTCACACACACTCAAACTCTCTCACTCACACTCTTTCATTCACACTCTCTCACACTCAATCATACACACTCACAATAATTCACACACTCACTCATTCACTCACACTCAATCATATACACTCTCACACAATCACACACACACACACTCACTAACACACTCACACGCAATCACTCACACGCACTCACATCCCGGAAGCCAGCACAATCCACCTTCCGCCATAGTCTCACTCACACCCTGGGAGCCAGCACGATCCACCTTCCAGCATAGTATGTGCAATTACCACATGCATTTCAACTATATGAATGAATGCCACAGTGGAGGCATAAGTACAAACACAAACCCATTACAATGACACATAAGTCACCCCCTTATGACTCACTTCTGTGTGTGTGCGCGCGCTTGTGTGTTCCTCACTGTGTGTATTGCATGTCTGCATGTTGTGCATTGCATGTATGTGTGTATGACTATATCGCTCTTTATGCATCTCAGTGCATGCGTGTACATTTGCGTGTGTATCTCTGTGTGTGTTTATCTTGCATCCATGTGTGTGCATTAATTCCCTATATATCCTGACGGGCAGTTCCATCCCACATTGCTGGTAACCAATAAAAATAAATGTGGCTCCATATTAAAGCAATGACCACACATACACTTCGGACTCCGTGACTAATTAAAAAGAAAACATTGGAAACTATGTATAATATCAATCAGAGACCTTTATATAGCATGCAGATATGAAGTTTTCTCTGAATACTTCAAAATAAAGGCAGTTCTTAAAAGAAAATTCGCACCACTATATCGTTAACCTATTCAATGCCAAGAACCAATCCATTCTTATTTAAAATCATTTTTAGTGTAGAAATCCACATTAAAAAAAACACATACCTTCTTAGCATCATAAACATTATTGTTCAGAGGTAATATTAGCTGAGTTGGGAATACTAGCAGGTCTGTAACTCCTCCGATCTACGCGTTACGCACATTGTGACGCTTAATCACGATCAAAGACAACAGCTCATTCATGGTCTTGTCTTTTCAAACACTAGCGACCAATCATCATCATGATCTCATCCAAAAGCTTGGAAATCTTTGTTTTACTCAGCTGGATAAACCCTGAAGTATATAATTTTTCAATATTAAGAGTTATTATTGCTTCATTATTATCCTTACTAGTTGAAGAGCCCATGTACATGGGCCACAGTGCCACCCAACAACGGCCGCGGTGCAGTCATGCACAGTAGAGACTGCCCACGCAGCGGCTGATATGGTGCACGGAGAGGACTATGGTCTGAATTCGGAGCCCTGCTCCGAATCGGCCACAGCACAGGCAGTCTGTAGTGCGCATGACTGCAGCGCACACAGCCATCTCTACTGAGCATGACTGCTTTTGACAAACACAAATTTATCAAATTATTATATAGGATTTGCATTTGTAATATATATTTTATATTCACTACATATACTGCTTTCTAAATGTAGCAAAACTACTCTGAAATTGTGTGATAATGTTAGTGATTCTTTACTTTTGTTTTGATACCAGTTCTAATTGAATGAATGAATATTTATATAGTACCACAAGTGTACGCAGCACATTACAATTTAAGGGTTTTAACAATGCAGAGTTACAGGTTCTTTGTAGAGTGAAACATTGGGTTGGAGGTCCCTGCCTGAAAGCTTACAATCTAAAGTGGTAATGGGAGACATACAGAGTACATAAGGGTCAAGTGCGGAGTACAGTGCTAGTTCTGATGATGATAGAGGATATCAGTAAAGTAAATAATTTATGAGCGTTCAATTTACAACATCAGTGCCTTCTAGTATGTTGAGATTTTATCCATGAGGTGCATTTTTAAGTGAGATTTGAAGGTTATCAGCGAGGTGGAGTGGCGCAGGTTGTATGGTAGAGCATTCCATAGATACGGAACGATGAAAGAAAAAGGTTTGATACGTGACAGGGCTGTAGACACAAAAGGACTGAGAGAAGACAATCATTGGCCGAATGTCAGTGGTGGGATGGGGTATAAAGGGAGATCAGAGTGGAAATGTAAGAAGGAGTAGAGGAGAGAAGTGTCTTGAAAGAGAGAAGTAAGATTTTGTAAGATATCCGGAGTTTGATAGGCAGCCATTGGAGAGTTTTGAGGAGGAGTGGGGCAGGGACAAACCTAGGTGACAGAAGAGTAATTCATGCTGCAGCATTCTGTATGAATTGAAGTGGATGGAGATGGGAGGCAGGAATGCCAGACAGAAGAATGTTGCAATAGTCCATGCAGGAGAGGATGATTGTGTGTACAAGAATTTTAGCTGTGGAGGAGCAGAGGAAGGGACAGATTTTAGCAATGTTACCCAAAAGAAAGTGACAGGATTTAGCAATGGCATTAATATGAGGGGAGAATGAGAGAGACTTGTCAATTATCAGCCCTAGACACCGCGCTTCTGATACTGGATTTATAGTAGTGTCATTTACAGTCACCTGGAAGGGCACTACAGGGCCAGGCCTAGGTGGGATGAGGAGTAGCTCAGTTTTAGACATATTGAGTTTGAGGTGCCTATGAGCCATCCAGTCTGAGATAGCCAAGAGGCAATCTGTGACTTTAGCCTGGATATCAGAAGTCAGTCGAGGTGCAGATAAGTAAATCTGGGTGTCACCTGCATAGAGGTGATATTTGAGACCAAATGAGTTAATATGATCACCAAATGTTATTGTGTAAAGAGAAAACAGAAGCGGTCCTAGAACAGAACCTTGAGGAACCCCTACAGAGAGTTGGACGGGAGAGGATGAAGAAGTGGCAGAGAAGACACTGAAGGATCTGTTAGATAAGAGGTGAGCCAGTCCAGTGCTGTGTTACGGATCCCTAAGAAGTGAAGAATGCGGAGGAGGAGAGCATGATCAACAGGGTCAGAAGATGCTGAGAGATCAAGGAGGAGAAATATTGAAGTGACCTTCAGATTTGGCAATGTGAAGATCACTGACCACTCTGGTAAGAGCAGTTTCGGTGGAGTGAGCAGTGCGAAATCCAGATTGTAAAGGGTCAAGCAGGTCGTATGTGTTAAGGAAGTCAAGCAGGCGTGAGTAGGCTAGGCTTACAAGAGTTTAGAGGCAAAAGGCAGAAGAGAACTGGGTCGATAACTAGAGGGTGTGTTACTTTCAGAAGAGTTATTCTTGAGGATGGGTGTTAAGACATGTTTGAAGTCATCAGGAAAGGTAGCAGTGGCAAAGGAGGAGTTAAAGATTTGAAATAGGATAGGGATTAGTGTGGGGGAGAGGGGCTGGATGAGGGGAGCGGATCAAGTGAGCATGTAGTGGACGGAGCGGAGCATAGCAAATTAGTCAGTTCCTCCTCCGTGACTAGTGAAAAAGAGTCCAGTGTGCCAGGAGGGGAACGAGGGAGGCTAGGAGGAGATGTACAAGGTGGTATATTATCCCGGATGGAGTCCACCTTGGCTTTGAAATAGTCAGCAAAGTCTTGTGGCTGTATGGAGTTTGTGGAGGAAGCAGATAGAGGGCGGAGGAGGGAGTCAAAGGAAGAGAAAAGGCGCCGGGGGTTGGATTTATGAGTGTTGATAAGTTGTGAAAAGTAATGTTTTTTGGCGAGGGACAGAGAACAGTTAAAGCAGGAAAGAAGGAACCTATAGTGGAGAAAGTATGGTTCTCTGGCAGACTTTCTCCACAGTCGCTCAGCTGAAGGGGTACAGGAGCGGAGAAAGCTGGTGTCTTTATTGAGCCATGGCCACGGGTTAGTTCTGCGAGTGGATCGGAGAGAGAGAGGCGAATGCAGGTTCAAAGAGGAGAATAGAACTGAGTTGTATGTTTTGACAAGGCTGTAAGTGTTAGGATTAATGGGAATAGATGAAAATCCAGTAGCTCTTTTGTTACGAGTGCTTGATATGCTTTCTAAACCTTTCCTCTAGTCTTAATGGATGGCCTCTTGTCCTTAGCTCTGCTCTTTGCTAAATAATTAATTGGATAGTTGTTTGTATTGACCTTGAATGTATTTGTAAATGGTGATCAAATCACTCCTTAGACATCTCTTCTCTATTGTAAACAAACCCAGTTTGGCTAGTCTCTCTTTATAATTCAGATTCTCGAATCACTTTATCAGTTTAACAGTACCGAGTCTCTGATGATTGATATACATGCTCTAATGCAAGACTGTCAAAGTCTTGTCTTCAAGGGCTGTGCTGGCAAGGATTTAGTTATTTGTGATTACACACATTTAAAATAATCAGTGAGATTTGACTGAGACACTTATGCTCAAGCAGGAGAATCAGTAAATCCCTGCCCCTTTTCCACCCTTTTGAACTTAACTTTTACACTCCTTTGGGGAGATTCACTAAGGTGTGATAGGAAAGTGATAAAATGAGGATTCTCCAATTATATTAATTAAACTTGTACACACTAGAGAAACGGCGTCTTAGAGGGGATATGATAACACTATATAAATATGTTCAAGGCCCATATAAAGGGCTTTCAAAAGACCTGTTCCTTAACAGAACAGTACACAGGACAAGGGGCCACCCGCTTAGACTTGAGGAAAGGAGATTTAGTCTACAACAGCGGAAGGGTTTCTTTACAGTAAGGACAATAAAGGTATGGAATGCACTTCCGGAGGAGGTGGTGCTATCAAATACATTAGATGCCTTTAAAAGGGACCTGGATACTTATTTAAAAGAGCATAATATAGAGGGCTATGCACGTTAGTATTGGGATTAATATTTAGTTAGGGCTTGTTGATCCAGGGAGAAATCTGATTGCCATTTGGAGTCAGATGCCTTCTTTTGGGTCAGCGATGGTAAACAGGAATAGGAAAAGGGTTGAACTGGATGGACGCAAGTCTTTTTTCAACCTAAATTACTATGTAACTATATCACTTCTCCCATTCCTATATTATTTTCTGTGAAGCCAATGCACTAAGATTTCTCCAGCTTTAGCGAACTTAGTGCCTAGGCTCTATAAAATAACATAGGAACTGGAGAAATTATATCTCTGGAGAAGTCATCTCCTCTTTATCACACTTTAGTGCATAAAACCTCTGCTCTTCTGGGGCACTGGAATCAATGAAGACTCAATTGTATCCATGTGCAGGTGAGGTGAGATGCCTACATATTTCAAGCAGCGTATCCCAGACTTTTCTACTTCAGTTAAAGAAAGAAAAAAAAAAAAACAGCTGCCAAGTATGAAATGTACCTGTTCTTAATGATGGAAGGAATAGTAATTACATTTACTAGCTAGTATATGTATATGTGTGTATATATATATATATATATATATATATATATATATATATATATATATATATATATATATATATATATATATATATAAATATTTTTGTCTGACTAATGAACCTCATTGATATTTGTCCAGCCCTGGTCAAAGGTGCATATCGGAACCATCACTTAGAGCAGTTTAAATACACCATAACAAAAGGGAATAGATATTAAAAGGAACACACTGCAACAGAAGCTAATCCTAATCTACATATTTCTTTTGCTCCTCATCCTTAAGAGTAATTGAAACATGACATAGCTAGACACTATGGCACATGTGGCCCTTCAAAAAAATGGGAGGGGTACCAGACAAAAGCGAAAGAGAAAAAGCTTTAAAATTGCAAGAGGAAGAATACTGTAGGAGATCGCCTGGATAAGACAGTTCAAATGCGTCTTACCAGTTCTGTTTAACTGAAGTAGCAGTGTCTGGGATTTTTTCCTCTGAGTGCAATGATTCATCTTCCTGTCTTTTATAAAGCCCCCAGTCATCCCCTGTCCTGGAGGTCACAAGCTTGACAATGAGCAGTGTAGGCAAAAACCCAAGGATGCATTGTGTGTTCATTCAGATTCCCATCACATTATCTGTAGGTTATTGAAGCTCTGTGCATCCATTTTGTAAATGAAATACAATGCATTGTGAGCAACTGTGACACGCTGGGAAGACTGCACCATGAGCAGTTATTGTCATTGTGCTAGCTGCAGTTACACAATTAACACTGTTATTTAGACCAACCCCAAGATTTTTTTGAAACCTATGAAATCACCTGCTTTTCAGACAGCTTCTTGTTTTGCAGTTTATTTACACCATGGTTGTCCAATCGTTTCTAAATCTGCACACAGACTACAATTTAAGCATATAATCCTCCTTGAGTAAGGCAGGTTAGTCATATTGGAAAGAGTCAATGATGAGCTCATGTTAAATCAATGAAATGCTTAGATCCTGGCTTGTCATCCATTGACAGACAATTTTGGACACCTCTGCTATACAAGGGGCCGCCTCACATCAGTATCTTCCATGTTACAAGCCAGATGCCAACCCTGGTGTGTATTTTGAATCTGAATAACCTATTTTTATAAAGGGATTGTGGGACTTGACCTTCTAATTTCATTGTTCTTCTGTATAAACTGCATTTTTATTTAGACAGAACAATTTTGTACAATGGCAACTAGGTGTCACTGCTTCACCTATCTATGCTGACCAACTTCAATAGGTTAGTAATAACAGTCCCAAATACACACAGTAGCTTTGTCTGACTCTTTAAAAAAAGTTTGTACATAAAAACTCTCTATATAAAATTCTATATTTTAATCAGCTAGGAAGATAAAAGTTTATCTAGAGGCACAAACAATAAAAAATAAGCAGATAGTGGTACAGTTTCTAAAACAGTCGACAAGAGAACAACTAAATTTAGTCCTATAGAACATTATTGAATTTCCACCTCCTGAGACTATTGATTAAAGTACAACTATTTCATTTCTCACTCTGAAATTTCTGTGAGTAGAGAAAAAGGCACATCAGTTAGGCTAAAATATCTTTAATAACTGAAAACAATAATTTTTTTCTTCAATTCTCCTTTGGTAGTGTACAATGAGATCTTCACCTCCCACCAACTCCAGTGTTTGAACTGAGATAATTCAGGCACTTTCATAATAACACAAGGGTGGAAAGTCTGTGTGTTGCCAAAGGAGACCTGAATGAAAAAATAAAATTACTGTTAAGAAAAAAATATTTCCTTCAGATTGTCCAGGTAGCACATGCTACAGTGAGTATTTTTAACCCAAATTCTGCAAAACGTTGCGATCAAAAGCAACCTCCCTTGAATCATGGAGATCAATAGCGCTTTATAAAGGTATGGATAACTTTCCACATGGCTGTTCTGCATATTCAGTGGAATCTTCCACCTTTTCAGCCCAGCATGCTGCAGTAGCAGTGTGAAAGCTAATGTACTTGGGAGGTTATTTTCCTTGAGCAGTGTAGACTTCAGAAACCTCAGACTGTAATCGTCTTGCAGTAGTAGCTTTTGATGTCTTCATACTCTTATAAGGTCCAAAGATATTGACAAATAGACAAACTTTTCCCGAAAGGCTTTGTTGAGATAATGTTCTAGACATTTCTTGACCTTGCCTGCTGTTAAAGAAAGAAGACACCTTGGGTACAAATTCTGGAGGTTGTTCCAAACTATTGCAATCTTGTTTGAAGATCAAGAAAGTCTTTTTAATACAGCCCAGGATTCTCCCACTCTTGTCACAGATGTAAGAGCCACTAGGAGGACTGTGTTTAACATATATTCCTTTAGAGCAGTGGTTCTCAATCTTTTTTTGCTCGGGGCACCCCTAACACATAATCTTGAACATTCGGGGCACACCTAACATATTTAATGTACTTTATCAAAGGCATAATTAAGGGTACAATACATAAATAGACAGTATTATTAGGTCTTATAATGAGAATACCATAACTAAACATATTGTGCATAACAATTTCTATAAATCTTTATTTAAAAATCAATTTTTATTAGTCTTTATAGAAAACACAGGGCACCCTAAGTTGATGCCCGTGGCACACCAAAGTGCCACGGCACCCTGGTTGAGAATCACTGCTTTAGAGGTTCAAACAGACAGGAGAACAAAGCTTTAAAAACCAAGTTCCTGTCCCTGGGTGGATACGAAGGTTGGCACCAGACTATTTCAGATGATGGACGTTTGGACCTTGATGTACAAGTTCCCTAGCCACAGAAACTTGATTAACTTCTTTTGTGCCATAGGTTTTAGAGCGGCAATCTAAGCTCCCCATGGCAAATAAAGGGTAGTCAGAATGACTTGTTTACTCCTGAATAATTTTCTTCAGTGCTATGGGAAGAAGTCTCAGAGTAGGAAATAGTTGAAATGACCATGACTGAATAAGTGCATCCATTACTTCTGGCTGATCTTGCACAAACCGGGATGAACATATTGGAAGTTTAATGCTCTCCGTGGTGGCAATCACATTTATCTGAAGATTTCCTCATTAAAGAACCGAGCCACTTTTATTGTAGGATTGTCTTCCTGCTGAGCCTGTCTGCCCAAACATTTTCATTTCCTCTGTTATGTATGATATTTATCCATTTATTTTGAGAGCTGCTGATGATCATACCTGGGCACAAATTGATTGCACTTTGGCAGAAACTGAGAAATGTTCTGTTTGAAGGAGGAGTAAAGCAAATTAGCAAGAGTGTATTCCTTATTGCTTTTATTGGACACTGTTCGGATACTGCTCAAAGCATGCTACAGTGTCATTCACTATCTGGTTCATGTCTGTGTTGTCATTGTTGTAAGATTCACTAGCCATTCTCCTCAGTTTTTTCTTCAGTAAATATGTCAGCGGGATATATTTTCAGGAAATATATCAGCTAATATATCCACTAATTCATGTTTCAACATGACTAATCAGCAAAGTAGCTTTCTCAAAATATTTTAGTAGGTGACAAATTAGTTACCATTGGCCAGTGAAAAAGTTGTTCTCTCCAAAGCCTTTCAGTTTTGCTTGTATACTCGCTAATGGCCTTATTCTGCTTGTAGAAAGGATCTAGCATGTACAAGGTAAAATACCACCTGGTAGAGACCTCCATTTTCCGCTGTGACGGGACATATTGTTATCTCTTGTATGAAATATAATGTATTGTGATCAACGTAGGAACTGCTAAAATGGGCACATATTTCGCGGCAATATTTAGCATCTCAGAGGGTTTCAGATTTTGTGAGGAATTTAGGACATGGGCAAAGCAAGGTACATGCACCATATCGCCTATTTCCAAGGCAGCTTGTGCTGGGGCCATTGTTAGCAGACACAAAACTAAGCTCCAAGGAGTGAAGTACAAGCTATTCCTCTATCACCTGCTCTAGTTTATTTAACGCGGTTAATTTTCTTTTTGGGATGTCTCAAAATTCTGTGTACAAAGTGGAATGCTGATAGTGTGAGCTACTCTGCTGCTGTCCTTTAATAATACTTCCAGAACAAAGTCGAGATTACTTGCTGTGACCTAATGTTGCATGCTGTTGCTGTCCAATGATGGGAGGAAACCCACTGAATAGTGGTAGTCAACTAGTCTTAACGCTGGACTCTTTTCCACATATCTGTCAGGTGAATTTTTTTCCGTAGGAGCTTTCCAGTCTTTTGCCTATGACAGTAATCACCTGCTTGAAAAATGTTGGCATAGTCGTCCTTTAAAAAAAAAAAATAAAAAAAATAACTGTGTTGTGGGGTATGCAGTGGCGTGCAACAAAATAAATTAGGGGGGGAGATGCAGTAAGGTGTGATAAAGCAGAGACCTCTCCAGTAATATCACTTCTACAAGTCCTATGTTATTCTATGGGGCAGGGAGCCCATGCACTAAGATTTCTCCAAGTTTGGTAAACTTAGTGAATAGGCTCCATAGATTAACATAGGAACTGGAGAAGTGATATCACTGGATAAATCCTCTCCACTTTATCACCTCTTTAACACTCCTTAGTGCATCTCCCCTAAGTCTTTAAAACCTCCGTTTTCTACAAAAGAATATGGCAGTTTATCAACTGCCAACATTTTGGAAACTTTTCCATTCCACAGGTGTACTTTGACTCCTTCCCAAGAACTCAGATAATGTGGGTTGGCAGTACATAGCAACAGAGCTGTGTAACTCTATAGCTTGAACAACATGACTTGTATGGCTGTGGCATGTGTGGGCAATCTGACATTTGTCATCTCCTCCAACAATCTCAGATTCCTACTCCTTTGTGTTTTGCATTTGAAGGACAGCAACAGGCGCTGTAGGTGTTACTGCAAATGAAGAAAACCTTGACACACTCGGACACATCAACAGCACTACTATTATGTGTCCTAGAGCTGCGAGTACATTTAAGAGGTAGTTCTGCCACTGCTAGTAGTGTGATCCTGTGTCTCACAGTCAGATCTGTGGTTGTGCTTCTGGTGGATGTGCCTAGGTGGGATCCTGCTTTCCCCCTGATTACATGTTGTTGTTGTTTTTTTTTTTTTCTCAAAGACAACAGATAGCAACAGGTTTAGCTTTTGAGTCATGAGTGAAGTATTTCTATACTGCAGACCTCACACACTGAGGGGCTACTACTAGGGCTAGATGCTGAAATTGTATTAGTTTGTGTCAAAGGTGTTGCTCTCTGAAACGTATCAGAAGCACTCATTATAGCTAGGGTTTTGGATGTTGATGACTTGTGTTGCTCATTATTCAACAAAAGTTTGTGTGGCTGGGTGAGGGTTGGACCTGGAAGCAGTGACAATGTTGATCATGACTGACAGGGTGATTGTGTATTTTGGGCATCTTTGTACAGAGTCAGACTTTCCTATTGATTTCTCAAAACATTTATAAACAGGCAAAGTTAATCTTTACAGTAGTGAAAGGTTAAGCTTTTTTCCTTTCAGCTAATTTTGTGGCCTCTCCTCTCCCTCAACTTCTTATGCATCAGAAGGATATATTCTTGATCAACAATTAGATCATCATCAGCATGTCCCACTACAAAAAGAAACCTCTCTGAACAACTACTTTTTTCCTTCTTTACTTTTAGCTAATGTAAAGAGGATTTCAGCTGCTTTCTCCCTTGCACAATGTCACTGCAGTCTTTTTTATTTTTTTTCCTCAATATAGATGACTCTAGACCTTGGTCAATATGCTGCCCCCTCTTCTTCTGGCGGTTGTTGGAGTCAGTGTCCATTGTACTCATCTGTCCCATGGTTGTTAGCCTTCAAAGTATATCTGTCAGTGACAGAGGCTCAGCCAGTTCAGGAAGGAACTTGGATGACCTGCCTGTCTCCTAACAACAGGATTTTGGGGTTGTAAATCTCTTTTCTCCCTTCACACTTCCCTATCACAGAGATCAAATTTCTTGCCCAAAAACTAAACTCCAATTCCACGTCATTTGCCTATCTTATCTAGCCTCAAAATTGTGCCACTTTCTTTCTTTAACAAGCACAGAATGACTGTCACGGTTTTGATGAACATTCAGACAAGACTTGTAAGGTTAAAATAACTTTATTGAAAATAAAGTACAGACAGCAGTAACGTTCACACCCACACAAGCCCAGAAGAAGACAGTACAAGTACTGTCTACAATACACAATGGTTAGGTAGGCACAGTAAAACAACAATGTACAGACAAGTAGCAAGTCCCCTAGAGAGCTAGGGTGAGGAGGCAGCAACTTGGTGATGGTGACACTGAGACCCTAGAACCATAGGGTATAGCGGAGGCCCACGACTCTTGACTACTGGCAGCAAGGACCCTAGATCTCTAGGGGTTAATGGAAGCCCAAGACCAATGGATACTGGCAGCTGAGACCCTAGAACGCTAGGGTAGACAAAGACACATGGACCACGAGTACTGGCAACGAGGACCCTAGAACGCTAGGAGTCCCAAGGCTCACAACTGGCAAACTCAGACCCTAGAACGCTAGGGTCAACAGGAGACCCAGACTTCGGATACTGGCAACTAGGACCCTAGAACGCTAGGGTATTGGGAGGCCCAAGACATACAGCTACTGGAGGCAGAGACCCTAGAATGCTAGGGGTGAATCGGAGGCAACAGACCACGGAAGGCAACAGGTGTCCAAAGTACAGAGAGTACAGGGACAGGTACACCACCCTACAGCTGGCTCTTGAGCCCTTAAGGCTACAGCGGATTTTAGGCAGGGTGAGACAGTGAACCGGGACTAGGTACACAAGGTTCACGGATGGTAATGCTCCCAGAGGAATGCCTATAACTCCCCACAGGGAGTGAGCCCAGCTAGTGGCAGTGGTAACGATGGACACGCAATCAAGGTAATGAGTAACACAGCCCAAACTGTTGACAGTATGGAAACTGGTACTCCGTATGTGCACACAGCCAGAGGTGGTTGATACCAGTAAGCGTGGCTGAAGCAGTGAGTGCTCAGCCCAAAGGTCAGCAATGTAAGAGGGTTTAGAGCCAGCCCAGTCAGCAGCTTCAGCGGTTTCTCAGCCAGTCTGGTCAGCAACGGATGCGGGTTCTAAGCCAGTCCAGTCGGCAACGTAGCGGGTTCTCGGCCAGATCAGTCAGCAATGTAGCGGGTTCTCAGCCAGTCCAGTCAGCAACGGAATCGGAACAGATCAGGATACGCGGGAACGTCATCAATCAGGCCAGGTCTTACATGAACAGAGCAGCAGCAGGAACTAGCGCTAGGTTCAGGTACACCACGAAAGGGCACCCGACTACTGACATGACAGTGTATAAAAAGTGCTGGCCTGGGTGGAGTCAGATTCAGGGACCAATAAGAATGCGGAAATCAAAACAAGGAAGTGAGAATGTCACCGGCCGGCAGCTAGGAGCACGGGCACCGTGATAATGACGTGCTACTGGTACCAGGGCCGGATTTGTAAATAGGCAGACAAGGCACTTGCCTAGGGCGCCAGATTTTCAGGGGTGCCTCGCAAAGGCGTTGTCACACCCACTGGACCACTCTCCAGCCCGTCCACTTGAAGCCCACTGCTCCCACCATCAACTTGAAGCACGCACGTCTCTTACCCCCAGAAAATTAATTAAATACTGCCTACAAGGATGCTTGTTTTGGCCACCCCCCTGTGAGTCTCTTACTTTCACTTATCATGAGCTCCCCATACAGTCATGTGATAAAACGCAGCCAAGCACTACACACTACACAAGGCTTAGCTTGCGTGGCTGCTTATATTAACAGACACCAGCTACTCGCATATTTTTGCAGTGCATAGCTGATGTTAGAGACTGCTGTTCAGAGCTCTCTTGTTGCCTAGGCCTAGCATTGCAGAGAGTGGTGAAGCATTCTCTGGCTCCAGTCTTGCGTAACCAAGTTCCTAAGGTAAGGACACTCGGAGTTACATCAACTTCAACTTAAAAAAGTTAATCTAACAATAAAACCTATAAAGGTGCCACTGTTCTGTAATTCTGAAGAGGTAGCACAGGATATCATGATCTTTCTTCGTATTATCCCAAAGAATGTGTTGAGCTCCAACACAGGCAAAGATACAATATTTTATACATTTTTAACAAACACCTTAGTAGTTTTGTAAACCATATCGTTTTGCCTATTGGTTGTATTAAATTATTTTACATAAATCTCCTCAGCCTTACCACTGAATAAATGAGTATAACAAAACCATAGTAGTTCAGAGATATTTATTGGCTATTCAGACTCTGACTGTGCAACAAAATGAGGATGATAAGATGCTCTCTGGAAACCATGATCAGAAAGCAAATAATTAACCCTTTAACCCTTTGAGTGCCAAAGGGGTACGCAACTCATTGCATATGGAGGCATCTGTGATAAACTTGTAAGCTAATTTTATCATAGAAACAAACTTTAAAATCTCATCTCTAGAGAGCTTGTTTATAATATCCTAATCTAAATGAACCATGGCTCTGGGCACACACATAGTGGCAACACTAAGACAGAATGATATAGCTCCTGCCTCATAGCCTCTACGTAGGGCCATATCAACTTTCTTATCCATGGACTCTTTAAAACTTGCACAATCTCCCATGTAAACAGTAGTCTTTATGAAAGCCTAGCCACATGACCACCTACTTTGGGAACTATCCCATATAGAGTGTCTTTAGGATCATAAAGAAATAGAGCATTTGCTTCATGGAAAAGGAAAGACTTTTCTTTTAATAATTACCACTCTTGTTTAATGATGGCAGCTGCTACAGCATGTAATGGAAACATTTGATTAGTATTTGTATATTCCATATATCCTTTTATTCATGAGAGACTTAGTTTTTATCCACATTAATGTCCTTTGTAAACATATACTTTTTTTGACAGTGTAATTACAGTAAGCAGGACTTCTGCTGAAGACTTCTAACAAGCTAGTGACAGAAACTGCCTTCGAGTTATGGAAAGTGGAGGTGTAAGATCTGGGAGAACTATGGACACTGGGTCTTAAGGATCTGAATGTTTCTTCAGGATAGTCTTGCAACCAGGCAACCATGTAATGCATCTCTTGTAATGCACAGTATTTTACTGTAACCTTCATCCAGAGGAACAAACAGATCTCCCCTTATTACCCACATCCTCACAGTGCCCATATATCTAGTACATACAGCAAATAAATATATATCAGACCCAGCATCACAGGATAAATTAATAACCCATAAAAAGACTGTTTTTGTAGGGCACCATATTTCCAGTTTTAAAATCCATGGCAATGCTTAGCCACTTATTCACTATAAAGTGTGACCACTGTGGAAGATCAGGTCTATACTGTCAAATAAAGCCTGCTGTTGCCTGGAAATGCTGAAGGGGATCCCACTTTCTTCAGAGCATGGGACTTCCAGTGTTTGGAATAAATGCCAGAAGTTTGCATAGTCACAGCAAGTAAAAAAAATGCTTTAGGGAAAGCAGCTGCTTCCAGTATAAAAAATGGAACATATCAGAGCCCAAATTATAAAAATGGGGAATGCTAAAGGGATCGTCCCCTCCCAGGTATTGCCTGCAGTAGGACTCACCACTGGCTGTTAGCAGAAACTCAGTGGGACCTTATATAAAATAAACTATAAGCGTCAGGGAGAGGGGTTGCTGCCATTAGGGGAGGAGCACAGTAAAAAAACACTGGAGATGGAGAGGGTTGGAAGTCCTAAAATCCTTGTTTTTTTTGTTTTGTTTTGTTTTTTTTCACTTGTTTCTTCTCCTATGTGGGAAACGCATATCAGTAGGCAGACTAGGTAGTTTCCTTGTAATCAGCAGAGTATAAGTGGAATCAAATCAGGGACCAAACAGTGTGCCACATCATTTTTTACATTTATTTTTGGTTATAATTATTTTTCCTCTTTGATACATATAGTGAAATTGTTTTGCCTCAAGATTCCCCAAAAGTCAAAAAGCTGCATAAAAAAAAAACGTGGGGGCGAAATTTTAGATATATTGTATTGACCAGACCACAATCAAACTGGAACATCAGTTGGTGACACAGGAGATCAAAATGCTCTTTTGTTTCACTCCTAACCAAACCGGTAGGAGTGAACAAGATTAGTGAAAGCCTTCTCATGTCACCAGGGAACATGTCACCACAAATTCATGATCTGTATTGATTGGTCCTGATGTCGCCCCAAATAAGGAACAGCTGTCCAAGCACGCACTCCTTAATGCCTTGGCACTCTGGGGGTTAAGGACTGAACTGTATGTAATAATTAATTTTTTTGTACAGCCATACTTTAAAACATGCCATATTATAAAGTTAATCTGTTTATTTGTATGAAGCTGACTACTTTTTAAATTCTTTGAAATCCCTGCCCACTCACCGGTGAGTCATGTTAAGTCTATAGTGAATAAAATCATAACAAAATTTTAAGATACCGTAAATCAAGGCTGAATGCCCTTTAAGATTGTAATTACTCTGTAAAGCTTAGTAAAGAAATTGTTTTCCTAAATGTTTCTTTTTATTGCAAGGTTACATGACCTCATTGGGCTTTCTTCTTTTTCTATATTCTTTGTTTTTCCAAAACAAACTTGTTTAACCATGCATACATTTTTATCTGAAGGGTCCTAAGGTCAGACAACTTAATTTCTTTACATGTACTGAAATTAAATCAGTCTGTATGAAATGGATATTTTTTCTTTCTGTATATAGCAAGTTAGACATTTGCAAATTAATTTCTGATATTGGACAGGATTATCAGTAGGGGACAGCTACTGCACATTCAAAACAGAAGAAGAAGAATATAACTTCTGCACTTGTGCAGTTAAATACTAATGGGCACTCCTCCCCTGCTCCATGTTTAGTTTCATATTCTTATATTTTATGAAGTCTTTCATAAGACATAAAATATATTTTCTGTCTTCAAAGCCCACGTTTTGCCACTGCTCATCTAGTTTAAAGGGATAGTAATACTTCGTTTTAACTTTATTTTATTTTGTAGACATTAAAAAAACATGAAGAATGATATAAGTATTATCTCTCAAACCTTTATGGTTTATGAGATATTCACAAGCAAAGTTCCCCTCCCCGCCCCTTTTACCTAGTGTAAGCCATCTCTTCTCAGATGTGAGTCTGGTTGTATGACCAGACAGATAACAGAAGGGGACAATTTTCTTTGAAAACAATGAAAGCCCTTCCCCCCTTGACATGTTTTTCAGCTTTTTCCTTTATCTTAATTGAAGATTGTCCCTCTCTGCAGTCTACCTGGGCATCTCCCTTCTGATCTGGTTGAACGGGGGGGGTACTTTGTGAATATCTCTTAAACCATAAAGGTTTCAGAGATAAGACTTATATCATTCTTCATGTTTTTTTAATGCCTACAAAATAAAATAAAGTTAAAACGAAGTATTACTATCCCTTTAAGGTCAGAGTTAATGGGCCAACATGATTATTTCTAAAATCTTTGTTGAATTAACTTGCCAGTAAGTTTATTCTGCTATTTTTCCTGTTTCATTTCAGGAACGAGTTTAAACACTT
Source organism: Rhinophrynus dorsalis (assembly GCA_037306005.1). Taxonomy (NCBI): domain Eukaryota; kingdom Metazoa; phylum Chordata; class Amphibia; order Anura; family Rhinophrynidae; genus Rhinophrynus; species Rhinophrynus dorsalis. Next base: position 594,547,649 of record CM074718.1, read on the forward strand.
TCAACGGATGACCATGACACCTACAGTTGAAGGTAATATTAATTATGTTTCATTTTCTCAGCTTTATCCTATGCAAGGCACCATTAGCCACTCCCCCTTTTGCACAGGACCTTGCACCCATGGGTGATGCCACAGAACTGTGTATTAACTACTCATTGTCTTGGTATCTGTTTCCCATCTATCCTGTCTCAAGTCTTGTGCTGTACTCCCACTGTGTATTAACTACTCAGTATCTTGGTATGTGTTTCCCATCCATCCTTCCTCAAGTCTTGTGCTGTACCCCAACTGTGTATTAAGTACTCGGTGTCTTGGTATGTTTTTCTTAGTTTACTTTTTCCCTCTGCATTCTGCCATCAGACTGTCTCTAGTGGTAATTTCTTATTGCACATAGGTGTGAATTAGCTTGTTAAGCAACCCTGAGCAAACAAATGGTCATGCTCTGATTTGCTGATTAGTTAATTTCAAACTGGCCTATGTGAATAAGATTTGCTATTTAAAGGCTCCAGTGTAAGGGTGCCATCCCTTTAAGGGTGCATGTATTGAAGGGCTCCCCATTCTAAGCGAGACATTCCAAGGGAGGTGGACTTAACCAGGACTTCAAGCAGGACTTTGAGAAGGAGTTGGCTAAAAGAACAACCAGGATCCACTGGAGAAGAAAACCTCACATTTGAAAACTGTGCAGTCCTCTTAAAGATCCACCTTCCAAACTCACCATCCACCTCTGGAGTTTAATACAAAATAAATCACTCTTAACACTTGGACTGTCTGGGATATTATAAGACTCTGTGGGCTAGGATGAACAAACATCTCAAGTGCTTCTGTTAAGGACTTAATGGAGTTACAGGAATGTTGGAGCAGAGATGAGAAGTGGGACTGAAGATGGACATCCTTCCCTGCAGTAACACACACTTCTAAAGACTCTTGTTTTGCTTTCTCTCTGCTCTGTTACTCCACCCCACAATGCAACCTGCCCTTTTACAGCTATATTCAACTCTGCTCCTATACTGCAAAATCCAGCACTCTGTTTATATGCCTGCTTCTCCCCATATTCATATTTCCCCCTCCTTACTCTCCTCAAATCCATTTTGCAGCCACATCCTGTATCTATTGCTCAGACTGGCCTATCCTTCCACTCCAATCCACAGCAGACACAAATCACATTCCCACCTGCTGCCTGTATGTCTTATTCTCCTCCTTGTGACTGGTGACATCTCTCCAAACCCAGGCCCTAATCCTATACCAATATGCCTCTGCCCACACCCACTCTACTCCCCATCCTACAGAGGCTCCAATTTTTCTAACCTCATCCCCGTCCCTACCCTTCCACTTCTTGCCCAGCCCTTATCTTGTGGCCTACTGAATGTCCATTCCCTCACTAACAAATCTACTCTCATACATGATCTTTTCTGCTCACAAGCACTCCAGCTTCTTGCTCTTACTGAGACCTTTCTCTCCCAACATGATTCAGCTGTGGAGGCAGCAGTCTCACATGGAGGCTTTTACTTCTCACACACAGCACGCACAGTGGGCAGAGGTGGCGGTACAGGTGTACTGCTTGCCTCCTTGTGTCGCTTTCAGCTGATACCTGTTACCTCATCTTTTTCTACTAACTCCTTTTGAGGTACACGCAATCTGGATTCAAGGTGGTGTTAACCAGAAGAAGGAGTCTCCACCCAAACCTGTCTCTTTTTTTTTTAAGTTCCCTGCAATCTGGAATAGGGAACACAACCCTCATGGTTCCTTTATTCCATATGGACTAAAAAGAAAAGGATTTGATGGTAAGTTTACTAAAATCCTATTTTTCTCCTATTTTTAGGTCCTATCTTTTTGATCTAAATTAATGGTCATTTTTTTTAAATGTATTAAATTCCATGATAATATTTTGAAAGAAACAAGACAATGGATACCTACCAACCCTCTGAAGAAATAATATTTAATTTATCTAGCCACAAACCCAAGAAGGATGAAATCATCTCACTGCTGCATAAAGAGCTCGGCTTTGTGCCGACACAGCGGTTAAACAAATTTAATACAGAAATTGAATTGTATCGTTTTACAGGAAATTAAAATTGAGAGATTATTTTAAAGGGATATTAATACTTCATTTTATCTTTATCTTATTTTGTAGGCATTAAAAAACATGAAGAACGATATAAGTCTTATCTCTCAAACTTTTATGGTTTGAGAGATATTCACAAGCAAAGTTTCCCCTCACTGACCAAAACAGTCAAGTTTGCCATCTAGCTGTCAGATTTGGAATCTGGTCCGTGGACCGGCTGTGGCTCTACAGCAGAGCCGATATCGCAAGATATAAGAAGAACTACTTCATTTGAATAGTCTACAAAGTGTGTCTGGTTTGAAAGCACACTTTTTAGACCCTTCCAATGAAATAGTTATTTTCATATCTTGTGATCTCGGCTCTGCTGAAGAGCCACCGGTTGATCTGCAGACCGGATTCCAAATCTGACAGTTAGATGGCAGACTTGACCATTTTAGTCAGTGAGGGGAAACTTTGCTTATGAATAGCTTTGAAACCATAAAGGTTTGAGATATAAGACTTATATCGTTCTTCATGTTTTTTTTAATGCCTACAAAATAAAATAAAGATAAAACGAAGTATTACTATCCCTTTAAAGATTCAAGTAATGTGGAGAGAGAACCCCTTTAAGATCAAGAGTCAGTTTGACCCGATATCACCTAATTCATCAATTAAAACTTTCTATCGGTTGATACATCAAGATTGTAGGATGGAGCTGGATAAGAGTAGACCGAGGTGTTCAAATATCTCACAAGCTGAAAGGCGAGCAGTGAAGCGTTAAAGAATAACATGCAGATTATAATATACCCAGCAGACAAAGTAGGAGGAATTGTGGTGCAGGACTGTGGACGATACAGAGAAGAGGTAAGGAGGCAGTTGAGTGATACCTCTTGTTATAGAATGTTAGAGTGTAATGCAGTGCATGTATACAAGATGGTGATGGACACATACATCACAAGGGGGATGAAAGAAGGCTGGCTGTCAACACAGAAGTATTTCTTAAAGTAAAGAACCTCATCATGCCTATCCTATAAAGTTTGGTGAAAGTCCATAAGATGCTACATAATCCCCCGGGGAGGCCAATAGTTTCAGCTAGGGGCTCATTGACATGTCTAGTAGCACAGTACATAGATTTTGTACTACAACCTCACATACAAAAGGTCTCTACGTTTGTGAGAGCCACAACGGATTTTTTAAATAAGTTATACTATGCTTTCCCACAAGAGGATCATTATTTGTTAGTAACAATGGACACAACGAGTTTATATATCTGTATACCCCATGAAGAGGGCAAGGAAGCTGTATGGAGACTATTACAGGACAGCCATTGTTATATGGAGGAAGAGATTGATTATCTGGTGGGGCTCGTTAACTTGATCCTTATGAGGAACTATTTCAAATTTGAAGAGGACCTCTTTGTACAACTCACGGGGACTGTGATGGGGTCACCAATGGCACCATCTTACACCAACACATATATGTGGTATTACGAACAGGCCCACATCATACAAACATACTGGCGAAATATTACATTTTACGTCAGGTTCATAGACGACTTGTTTCTACTCTGGACTGTAGATGAGAAAACACTCATAGAGTTCTATGACAACTTGAACCGTAAGAATCCCCCATTAAGTTAACTATTAATTATAGTGAAAGAGAGATTAATTATTTAGATGTTCTGATTACCAGGAAAGAGAGAGGTGTAAGTGCATCTTTGTACAGTAAGTCCAAGATAGAAATACGTAACGACATGCCCATAGCCAACACCCATTATGTTTGAAACGGGGTTTGCCCATTTCACAGTTAATGAGCGTTAAGCGGATTGTCTCTCACCCAGGAGAAATGGAGGCTAAATTTAAAGTAATGGGCAGGAAGTTCATTGATAGGGGCTATAATAAAGAGGAAATAGATAAGCGCACCCAGATAGGGAGCTATATGGATAGATAAACATTATTGCACACTAAACCGTAAGATACAGGGAATCAAGATAGGATGATAATAACGGCATATAGTGATTTGTCCAAAAGATTTAGAGAGACCACATTATATAATTGGGGGCTATTTTCAAGTGACCCAGAGAGAGGACACATTCTCCAAACCACAAATGTTTGGTTTCAAGAGGGGGAGGAGTATTAGAGATGAGATAGTGAGATTAGACCCGGTAGAAAAACATGGAACTATTAGGGACAGAGATCCAGGAGTAAGGGAGTGTATAAGTGTCATGGGTTGTGTCACATGCTCACAAATGCTAATTGATGGGGAGTTTTTAGTACCATCAACAGAGTATAAGATGGTAGTCAAGGAAAATATCACATGTACTACATTTTTTGTAGTATATTTATTAAAGTGTCCCTGTAATCTATGCTACGTAGGGAAGACCACTAGACCTTTTAAGGTTAGAATGCGGGAACACAGGACTTTGATTATCAGGGGGTTTAAATGATACTTTAAATGAACAGCAATTGAAAAGATCTCCGGTGGCTAGACATTTCATCGAACACCAGTACAAGGTGAAAGAGTTACAATGTTTTCCCTTTGAGTCAATTAAGCCATTCTCCAAAGCAGGAGATGGAGAGCAAAGCTTATCAAGACGTGAGATATTTTGGATATGTATTCTGCAAACTCTAGCACTGAAAGGGCTCTGTGCAATTCAGTCTCATTAGTTACATCTAAGTACCACTGGGAGAAATAGTTTTAAATAGAGATGTGATTTATTGTTATGAATTGCATAGTTGCACTAGGATTGCTATGTTTGTGTCAAATGCTGGGTAAGTATCTGTGGTTGCTATGGTGGTGTGCATGTGCGAACTTGGTGCCATATTCAAACAGGGTAAAATATAAAAGAGCTGTATGTGGTTAGACCTGTAAGTTTGTTTGACCCTGATGAAAGTCCAGATATGGACTGAAACGTTGGACGTTTTAATGCCCGAGTAAAAGTCAAATTTTAAGACTGATGTGCTCGGCTTACTGGGGAGAGACTATATTTTGAAAGTTTACATCATATTGCACTTCTTTCTATTCTCCAAGCTATATATGTTAAGGTCATGAGTGCTTATGCAATAATGTGAGAGAAAAGGGAGAATCTCTCCGGTGACAAAATCTATCTATTTCCAATGTTGTTTTATGGAGCCCCCTTTTTAAAGAAACAGAAATATGGTGCATAGGCTCCATCAGATAACAACACAGGGACTGGAGACTTTCTTTGACCCTTTGAGTGCCAGAGGGGTACGGAACACAATGCTTTGGCATTCAAAGGGTTAGAGTGTTTCTCACTTTTAGCTCACCTTAAAGCAACTTCAGTATGGAGACTTTGCTGCTATATGTTGACTATGCACTATTTTAGTAGCCTTTTACAAGAGTCTCTGTTATGTCCTTCTAAATCATGTACTATAAACTGGCATTAAAAAAAACTTTCTGCTGTTAATGCTTCTTCGTGTGTAACCAAATATGTTGCTGGCTTTTCTCATGGCTTTGCTACATTGCTTGCCTGCTTAATTAAATCATCAGATTTAACTAGGCCCTTCCCACTGCTGCTGATGTCAGCAAAGTATCAGTAAGTCTATATTCCACCTTTGGGTTTCACTGAACTTTTATGTATTATTTTTTGGTATTGCAGTAACCATAATCAAACTATGGGTCTTTTCTTACATAGGTAAACAAAATGTAGTCATAATGGGTAGAAAAACATGGTTTTCTATTCCAGAGAAGAATCGGCCCTTAAAAGACAGAATAAATATTGTGCTAAGCAAAGAGCTCAAGTAAGTTGAATATAAATTGTTTGTAATTGCATTTGTTTTTAGTGCCTTAATACCTGCTTCTTTTAGCCAAGACCTTGTAAGACCATCCATGACTATTTTGTATTTTAGAGTGCACCTTACCATTTCATCATATAAAGTATCTAATGTATATGAAATGGACTGAGCCACAGATTGTCAGCCTCCTGAAGTGTTTAGTAGTGTCTTGCCACTGTTATGTTTGTGCATTTATAATAAAAGTCCCTTTTTATTGTCAGTTGTGTTTTGCAGTCTGGATTTTGTGGCTATTTTCAGTTAAATTGGACAGTGTGTGTGATATAACATTTTCACTTATGGCAATAACAAAATTAGTGATCAGTATGTTAGGAGATATAAAAGTGCAGAGTGAAAAATATGAACAGTTTAGATATCTGAAACCAATGTATTTACAAATAGGAGAGTCTACTTTTAATATATCATAACTGTAAATGTTACACCACAGGTCCTATATATAATATAATACAAATATAAACAAAAAAGAGAGAAAATGTTGCCCGAACTCTGCCAGACCAGTTCAGTGTAGTAACAATTCTAAGATTAAACAAATTTTCTTGTATGAAGATACAACAGCTCAACAGTTAAATAGCAATTTTAATTTAACGGATCACTACATCCATGGTCTCTAATGTGTTAAAAGTGTAATAATCCTCCACAAAGATAAAAGTGAACTCTTTATTAGTCTTAATTTTAAAATATCTGATATTCAGCATGCGAGTCAGAGTGCTGTCTTGCCAATGAGAGTGCTCCGACTCACACAACTGATTACAGATGCAGTCCCCTTTAAAATGTATCTATATTAGTATTGCCATAGGAAGGGTTGAATGGAAGATCTATATTAAATTGCATATTTTAAATGCTTATGAATTCTGTTTTTCTTTGCCAATCCTAAAACCTCTGCAAATTTCATACAAATACAACCAGTATTTCTTTTAGATCAAAATGACCTTGTTTAGTTCACTATCTATTTCCCCCACTAAATTTATAGTGTATAGCTGTGGCTTCCAACAGTCATTTCATTAATGGGCCACTTAACTGCACCTTTCCAAATATATTCATGGAGTAATACTGTACTTCCTGCTACAGCTACATGTGTCACAATCACTAGTGCCTTACGTTTCACAGGGTGAGTGTCCTTTCATAGGTTTAATGTGTTTTTGAGCCATTATGCGATATGAACAATATGTTCTTTAAAACAAAACAAAAAGTGTCATGGAATTCTGTTGATTACAAAATGGTACGTCCTTCAAAATGTGAGGCGTAGGAGAAATTTTATAAATATATTTGCACCTTTTGGGTTTTGAGCGATCACTCACATATTCAGTTACAGGCATTGCATTAAGTCAAATGTATTGATCAAAAGGTCAGTCATGCTCTTTAAAGTCAGATAAACCGACAAGGAGAAAAAGACTTGTATCTGATTAGATACAGTGTTTAATCAAATGATTGATTGATTTCAGTGTTGGTTTATTCAAGGGAAAAGTGAACAAGTTTTCTTGTTCAATTAGTCATACACAAAAATGTGTAATGCATACATTTCTTGATTTAAATGATTCATTGATCAGACACTACGACATATGATCAGGCAGAAAAAAAGGGGTCTACTGTTTAATCAATCACATACACATTACATACATTTAATTGATAATAATGAGAACATCGTGGGACTCCAGCAACTGCGTTGTCTTGGATACATACTTTAATACTAGATCAATACTGAAGTTTGGTTTGCCTTTCAATGAAGAGACACCCCCCCCCCAATACAATTCTTTCTGTTCTCCCTAAAAAATACAATCTACTGTGGTAATATGCTGCTATTAAATATGTCAGTGCAATGTCAGGGACATAGAATTAGTGTTTTTGAAAACTTGGCATTCAGTTTTCCACCATTTTATTTTATAAAGTTTTGTAGAAATTGTTATGCACAATATGTTTTGTTATTAAGATTATAAGACCTTATAATAACTGTATATTTATGTATTGTACCCTACTTATGCCCTTGATAAAGTTCATTAAATATGTTAGGTGTGCCCCGAATGTTCTAGATTGTGTGTTAGGGGTGCCTCGAACAAAAAAAGATTGAGAACCACTGTCCTATACCTAATAGTCACCTAATAGCACATATGGACATAAACATAAATAGAAACCTAGACTAGACACACACCACTACTTGGGGTCTCCCCATCAGCAGCCTTGCCATAGCTCAAGAATGTGAACCAGAGGATCACACACAGTATGAGTAACTGTCACCCCATTTAATGTTTTTGTTGGATTGCAATTGTGATGTTAATTTAAGATTGTCTACAACGTTTTGGATATAATTTGATTCATCATTTTTCTGCTGTATCAATCATTCCCTTGAAAGTTTGTATTTGGATCTCCTTTCATGTTGTAATGTAATTTACACACTACTGGGGTTTTCTAAAGCAGTAAAAATAAGATTTGTTATACAAGCAATGCAACTCTAGGTATTGCTTTGAAATAATGTATTTATGTATTTGTTTTATCCTAACAGGGAGCCCCCACAAGGTGCTCACTATCTTGCAAAGAGTCTGGATGAATCATTAGAATTATTGCAGACTGATGAATTAAAAGACAGAGTAGATCTTGTCTGGATAATTGGAGGTAGTTCCCTTTACCAGGTAAGTGTCATTTGATCAAAATAGGCAAACTCAATACTTATATTACGGGGGGGGGGGTTGTTTTTTTGTACAGCCAGGGCCCTCATTACCATTTCTGTATGTTCTTGTTTTACCTTTCTTGTACAGCACTGTTGATTTATATTGACACACTCACTAAATAAAGTATAAGAGGGAAGCAGCTAGAGTCTTTTGTGCTGCAGTGCAAAACCTGAGGCCAGGGCTCCCTCCTGTCTATATGATACGGACACACGTGCTCATGGAAGAGAGCGCCTTGTTACAAAGCACAAGTGTCCCTGCAACAGTAAACAGATTCTGAAGCTTTATATCTTGTTTTTGCACCAGGGCAAATTATTCAGATGTGGTCATTATGTACCAATTTACCAATGTGAAGACAAATTTGTTAATGCAGTGCTGTCATCAACTAAGGAAGGGAGAGGATGTTAGTTGTCCCTGTGAATTTCTCCCTCCTGCTTTTGTTTTTGTCAGTGGCAAGAAGCAGTGAATAAATGAGTCACAGCATGGGCAATTCTTTAAAGAAATAGTAATACTTAGTTTTAACTTTATTTTATTTTGTAGGCATTAAAAAAACATGAAGAATGATATAAGTCTTATCTCTCAAACCTTTATGGTTTATGAGATATTCACAAGCAAAGTTCCCCTCCCCGCCCCTTTTTCCTAGTGTAAGCCATCTCTTCTCAGATGTGAGTCTGGTTGTATGACAGGACAGATAACAGAAGGGGACAATTTTCTTTGTATGAAAACAATGAAAGCCCTTCCCCCCTTGACAAGCTTTTCAGCTTTTTCCCTTATCTTAATTGAAGATTGTCCCTCTCTGCAGTCTACCTGGGCATCTCCCTTCTGATTTGGTTGAACAGGGGGGGATACTTTGCTTCTGAATATCTCTTAAACCATAAAGGTTTCAGAGATAAGACTTATATCATTCTTCATGTTTTTTTAATGCCTACAAAATAAAATAAAGTTAAAATGAAGTATTACTATCCCTTTAAGTCTGTGTTAATTCTTTGTGAACTAAACTCAGTCCTGCCAACTGCTTGTCTTATCTTGATAGGACTGAGTTTAGTGGACAGAGCGCATATACAAAGTAACATAGTTGATGAGGCTGAAAAGTGACATGCATCCATCAAGTTCAGCCCATGTAAAAACCACCCAGAAGAAGGCAAAAAAAAAAAAGACTGCACTGAAGCTAAGGGTGGAAAAAAAAATCCTTCCTCACTCCAAATGGCAGTCAGATAGTTCCCTGGATCAACATCAACATTGTATGTAATACTCAATATTGTTCAGTGCTAGATAGGTAGCCATTGTTTTTTTAAAGCAATTACAGAATCTGCAAGTACAGCATCCTGAGGCAAAGAATTCCATAATTTTAATGCCCCTCCTGTAAAAAATCCCTGCCTTTGTTTTAGTTGAAAGTGCATTTCCTCTATTCTTAATAGATGACCTCTCATTGTTACCTCAGCTTTTTGAGTAAATAATTAATTGGAGAGTTCTTTGCATTGACCATGAATGTATTTGTATATAGACATATATTCTCTAAAGTAAACAAACCCAGTTTGTCTAGTCTCTCTTTATAACTCAAATCCTCTAATACCATTATCCGTTTTGTTGCATGTCTGCACTCATTTTCTAGATGAGGCTTTTACCAAGGATGTATATAGAGGTAGAATTATATTTTGAATCTCGCACATCTATACCCATTTTTATGCAGGCTAGAACACTATTTGCTCTTGCAGCAGCTGAGTGACTCTGGACTCCACTGTGAAGTCTATTGCCTATCAGTACTCCTAAATCTTTCTCTAATGAGAATTCCCAATGTAGTTTAGTGTATATGTAGCATGTTTGCTTCTACAACCCAAATGCATAACCTTACAATTATCTGCATTAAAGGAGAACTATGACGGCCAGGTAACAGCGCAGACATCTTTGCTTACAGACGTCTGCGCACCTGCGCTGTCTGTCCCGGTCTCCTCTAGGAGGCATTGCATGGTACCTTTAGGTACGGCTGAGGTAGGCTTTTTGACTGACACGGTCTTTATTTTGCATAATAGTTTCACTTGTAAGCTTATCGCTAGATTCCTAATGGGGGTGGGGGACTTTAGGTGGGTGATAGTTCCCCCTTTAAATGTCATCTGCCACTTTTTTGCCCAATCACAAAATTTATATAAATTATAGTTCTGCATAATACAAACATTTAAAGCTCCCCCTAACTGTGATTCATTTATCTACTCTGTTTCCTCCCGCCACTGGAAAAATGACAGCAGAAGGTAGAAATGTTTCTTACATTCCCTTATCACCATGGTATTGAGGACCCAGTCTTCAACTTTTCTCCTCTTTCTGTAGCTGGCCTTTTTTGTTTTTTATTTTTTTTCATCCCTCTTCAGTCAGGATCCTCTGTGTCTCCTAAAAGGTGAAGATGTTGATTTTGATGACTTGGCTCTTGTGGCCAGCATCTTGTGGGAGAAGGGTTTCTCTGTTTCTGACTTTGAAACTATGATGGTAGTTTGCAAGCTGATGTCTTCCACGGCTTACTGTAATGTTCCCTGTTCTTCCAGTGGTTTGAAGAATGGGGGTTGCGGCTGCATCCTTTTTGATTTTCCAGTGTTCTTCAGTTTGCTCTTCAGCAAGAGTTTTGTCTCTATTAAGGTCCAGATGACTACTCTATGTGTGTCTTTTCAGAGACCTATTGACTTGTTACTTGATGTGCATAATTTGTGGAGAGGGTGGCTCATGCCTACCCAGCTTTTAGGGATGTATAGTTCCTCATTAGGTGTGCTACCATCAGGGAGCTTCCCTGGAGTTTGATTGCCCAATTCACAGGTGCTTTGTGGACCTCTCTTGCCCTGTGGAGGTAACCCTTTCAGTGCCCTGGTCCCCACTGTATGTCCCATTCTTAGCTATCTCTTACATTGTGTGTACCTATGCTCTACTTTGGCATCCATTCTGGGCTTTCTCTCGCTTTGGAAGTACAGAGGGCTGCTGTACAGTACAGTTTCACTAATGTTGTTGGTTATAGGAGTGTGTTAGATGCTTTCTGGGGCCTGTTTGTGGTCCCTTCATCTCCCCTCCTCACCACACACACACATGCTACTAGGCTTTTATTTATTTCAATCCCCTCCCCCCCGGGTTTTCTCCTGGGGGCTTTTGGACTCTCCTACAGTTTAAACCTTTGCATACCAGATAAGTGCATATCTTAATGTGGGAACATTTAATGTAGTTTTACTGTATTTTAACACGCTCTCAGGGACATGTCTGACACTAAGGGGGCATATGGGGAAATCCACGGCTAAGGAATCAGGGGCTTTTTTCACTGTTCCTCATGCCATACTGGGCTTCCAAGGGAATACTCTCGGTCTCCATGTCTCTCTTGTGCTGTGGCCCTACCACTCCTCCAAGTCCCTCCAGCACTGAACAAGAGCCTGCATGAGTTAAAAAAAAAAAAAACTACTCTCTTCAGTGGCACAAATCCCTTACTAAGTTCACGGGGTTCTCCTTTCTTGGAAACCTCTGCCCTCCTTCAAAGAGGTTGACCCTGTATTCAAGGGGCATACGCAATGTTATTGGGGCTACCCCTGAGGAAGAACTTGACTCAGAGGATGATGAGGTGTTAGAGGAAATGGATTATTTATATTCTTATGGAAATTCCTATGAGGCTGAGACGGTCCCTTCGGCTGATGGGCTCATCATGGTGGTATTGGTACTCTTCAAGTCTCTGATGCCACAGATTGGAGGATCTCCCTCTCAGGACCATTCCAGAGGCACAGGAAGACTTCCTCTGTTTTTCCCCCTATAAAGCTCTTGATCAAATCGTTATGGATGAGTGGAAAACTCCTGATAAGAGTTTTTTCCCTTAATAAACTCTTCTCTAAGCTATACCTTTTTATGGCTGAGGCTCTGACACAGTGGGCTTCTCCCCATGCCATTGATCCGCCCCCCATCTCACACTTGGCAAAGAACACTGCACTCCCCCTTGTGGGCACTGCAGGGATCAAGGACCAGGCTGATAAGAGGCTTGACTCCTTACTCAAGGCCAATTTTCCAGCTACTGGGGTGGTGTTGAGGCCTATTTTTGTCTCCACCTGGGTCAGTGGGGCCACTGATGTCTGGGGTGAACAACTGTCAGTTGCTATGCATGCTGATATGCCTAAGGAGGACATGTTGGCTACCAAAACCAATGTAATGGAAGCTAATGCCTCCATCACTGAGACATTGTTTGATGTGGCTAGGTTTTCTGCTAAGTTCTCAGCTTTTTCTGTTTCTGCATCCCGCACCTTGTGGCTCAAGATTTGGTCTGTGGACCAATCTTCTTAGAAGTCACAGGTATGCTTGTCGTTTCAGGGCATCAGTTAATTAGTGATGCTACTGGTGGTAAGAGCACTATTTGTCTCAGCTTTCCACAAATCCTTCCTTTCTTGCGATGAAATGTCCCCCCCACACACACACACACACACACTCAAACTGGGGAGCAGAGGGCTCAAACCCCTCAGATCTCTCAACAGTGCCCCGCAGCAAAGCCCAGACAGAGCTGCAGCCCAAGAGATCAGCTGCAAAGTCTCAGACAAATCAGCTTCCGAATGGCTCGCGGAATGCTGGTCCAGTATTGCCTGTAGGGGGGCCATCACCACCTCTTTCGAGATGCCTGGGCATCTTCTGTAATGTACAAGTGGGTTTTGTGGGTGGTATCAAAAGAGTACCTCATAGATTTCAGGTCCCTTTCAACATATATCTTCTTCTCCTCAAAGGGTCCCACGAACTGTAAAAAGTGAAGCTGTTCCACAAAACCATGGCCACTCTGCTGGAAAAACAGGTGCTAATGCCAGTCCTAGTCCAAGAGCGCTTTTCAGGTTTCTATTCCAACCTTTTTGTAGTTCCCAAGAAGGATGATGGCTGTCATCCTTTTCTGGACCTAAAGCTCTTCAGGATGGAATGTTTGCTTTCTGTTATTGCCCAGGAAATTTCTCTGGCTCCATATTTGGATAATTTCCAATTCAAGACTCCTTCAGAAGAAATCTTATCTTACCATATTCAGAATTGCGCCTGCATTCTGTTGCATCATGGCTAGATTCTCAATCTCTAAGTCTTCTCCAATCCAATCCCAGGTTTTTGTGTTCCTGGGCACGAAGTTTGACATCCTTCAGGGGAGAGTTTCTCACAGAGGAGAAAACTCGGATTTTGTTCCAGGATGTGTCTTGGGTACTGAAGTGGCCACAATAAAGTACTAAATGATTGCCCTGGGTCGTTTAGGGTCCACTCTTGAAGCATCCCCTCACTCACAGTTCCACACAAAGGAACTTCAGAGGGACATCCTCCAGGACGTGGTCCAGAAACCTGAAGCACCTATCTCCTCAGATGATACAGTCACTGAAGGACTTTCAGTGGTGGCTCCATGGGCCCCTTCTGGCGAGAGGAGGGAGGCCCTTTGTCATTCCAGAGTAGACTTTGGTAACAACAGAAGCCTTCCTGAGGGGCTGGGGTGCAGTCCTGTGGCACTTTGGTGCCCAGGGCAGGTGGACAGGAGAGGAGAACCAACTGTTCATCAACATTGTGGAGCTCCTAGCAATTTGTCTGGCTCTCTTCCATTGGTCCCAGGTTCTCACAGGGATTCCTGTGAGAGTTGAGTCAGACAATGCAATGACTATGGCATACATCAATCGACAAGTGGTAACCTGCAGTGAGATAACATGGAGGGAAGTGAAGGATCTCCCCAACTGGGTGGAAGCTTGCATTCCAGCCATCTCAGAAGTTCAAATTCCATGTGTAGAAAACATACAGGATTCCCTTAACTCTTCCTCCCTTCAGGTTTTTCCATTCTCACTCACCTCAGGGACTGGAAAATTTTCATCTTTTCAATGGGACCATCCAGACTCTCTTGGACAAGGAGGTTCCTGAACCAGACCCTGACCCAGAAATAGGTTTCAGCTTTTATTCCAACCTATTTGTGGTCTCCAAGAGGGAGGGCAGCTGCCATCCTATATTGGATCTCAAGAATCTCAATTCCTTTGTGGTCGAGACTCATTACCACCAGGAGTCCTTAAGATGGGTGATTGCGGCAATGTGTCCAGGGGAATTTCTGGCTTCTTTGGATCTTCAAGACGCCTACCTGCACATAACTATTCATCCAGAGAGCTGGCAGTACCTCAGGTTTGCTTGCGACAAGTGGCACTTCCAGTTTTCGTCTCTCCCCTTTGGTCTGACCACAGCCCCTCAGGTGTTCATTTGAGTCCTGGGTGCATTAATTTCTGTTATGCACGAGTGGGGCATCCAGGTGACTGCATTCATGGACGACTTGCTCTTGAAGGCCCCATCTGTGGAACTCCTTCAGCAGCAGGTTCAGGACTGCATCCACACACTCTCATTCATCATGGGTGAGTTCTGAACATGGACAAGTCAGACCTGATTCCATCTCAGAGATTGGTCTTTCTAGGTCTTCTGTTCGACACCCTGCAGGGCATGGTCTTTCTGACACAAGATGTTGTTCAGCAGATCACCGACAAGGTTTCCTCAGTCCTAGCTTGCGAATCCATTCAAACCAAGCAACTGACCTCTCTGTTGGGAAATTTGATTTCCTCCATAGAGGAGGTACCATTTGCAATGGCTCATACAAGGGAACTTCAGAGGTTTGTTATCCAGGTTTGCCTTGGGAACCCAGATCTCTTGAAGCTGTCAGTTTCTCTCCTCTTGCAAGTAGAGCCGAGTCTTCCTTGGTGGCTGAATCTCTCCAACCTGCGGAACGGAATACCCTTTGTGATTCCATTCTTAACCATGGTGAAGAAGGATGCCAGCCTATCCAGTTGGGTAGCGGTCGTTGATCAGCGGAGGAATCTCTCCTGCCCGTCAGTGTTCTAGAACTCCAGGCAATATTCCACACTCTGAGGTACTGCTCGTCTCATCGCGAGGGCTGTCCAGTCCACAATCAGTCCAACAAAGCCACGGCCATGGCTTACATCAACAAGCAAGGAGGCACAAGAAGTCTCACAGTTTGATTGGAAGCCAAGGCTATTTTAACCTGGGCCAAAGAACATATTCCTGTTATTTCCGCAGTACATATTCCAGGTGTCAACAACGTCTTAGCTGACTTCTTAAGTTGACACACGGTGGACAACGGAGAATGGGAGCTTCACCAGGAGGTGTTCGACCTCATTGTTCAGAGATGGGGAATCCCCTGGATCGACCTGATGGCGATCAGAAACAATAGGAAGGTTCTGACGTTTTGCTCTTGCTGGAAGGATCCTCTGGCTCTTGCAGTGGATGCTCTGTCTATCCCTTGGCAGTTTCCTCTAGCCTACATTTTTCCTCCTCTTCCCCTTCTTCCCAGGGTGTTGAGGAAGCTATGGATGGAGACAACTCTGGTCATTCTAGTTGCTCCATACTGGCCTCGGCAACCTTGGTTCCTGGAGCTATTGGACCTGTCTGTGTGTGAACCATTTCAGCTTCCACGCAGACCGGATCTCCTACTGCAGGGCTACCTGTGGAAGGAGAACGTGGTGCTTCTGGGTTTAACGGCTTGAGGGTTGAATCCTTAATTTTGAGGAAGAAGGGTTTCTCTCCTGCATGGTAGCCACTATGATTCGGGCTTGGAAGCCTGTTTCCTCCAAGGCCTACCACAGGATTTGGTCTATTTCTTCCACTCTTGGCATGTGGACAGGGATCTGCCCTAACAAGAGTTTGATCTGCCGATTATCCTGTCCTTTTTACAGGATGGTGTGAACAAGGGCCTTATCCTGAGTTCTTTGAAGGTTCAGACATCTGCTCTCTCTGTCTTTTTTCAGAGGCGCATCGCCATCCTTCCAGATGTCAAAGTTTTGCAACGGCCTCCTTTTGAGTCCTTTGCTACCATTCCTCTTTGTCTCCCGACTTGGAAGATGGCTTTCCTCTTGGCAATTGTCTCTGTTCGCAGAGTAGCTGAACTGAAGGCCTTGTCCTGCAATTCGCCTTTCCTGGTGTTTCACAAGGACAAGGCGGTTCTTCATACCTCTCAGGGATTTCTTCCTAAGGTGGTCTCTGAGTTCCACATCAACCAGGAGATTGTTGTGCCTTCATTTTTTGTCCTGACCCTAACTCTGACAAGGAGGGGGTTCTCCACTTGTTGGATGTGGTGAGCTGTGTTCGCTAGACTGCACTCTTTGTCATCCCTGAGGGTTCCAGGGTTGGTAAGACTGCATCCAAATTGACTATTGGAAAGATTTTTCCAAAAAGCCCCAGAATAAGGAGTTTCAGTGAAGACAAGCGGGCCCTAACTCTGGATCCAGTAGGTGGACAGCATGGGAACAACTGACGAACCCGGATAATTGGGTGCAGCAAGTCCTGGAGTTAGGGTACCTGCTAGAATTTCACAAAGCCCCAAATTATTATTTTCATTTTTTACAGTCCAAGAATCCTCCCAACCCGGTAAAGAATATGGCCTTCAGGGACTCCATCAAGAACCTATTAACAAACAGGGCTATAGAGCCAGTACCTTTGCACCTGCAGGGTTCTGGCATCTATTCTGTCCCGTTTATAGTTCCCAAGAGTTTGGTAGGTTTTCAGACCATTCTGAACCTAGAAGCCTTGAACCAACTACTCATGGTGGTTCATTTCAAGATGCAATCCACAGAGTAGATAATGAAGGCTATCTTTCCAGGAGCATTTATGTCCACTATAGATCTCCGAGACACATACCATCACATTTCGGTCAGAGCTTCCCACAGACAGTTCCTGAGGTTCTCAACAGAAGAACATTTTCAGTACAAGTCCCTGCTTATCGGGCTAGCCACAGCCCCCAGTGTATTTTCAAAGGTCCTAGGTGGCACTTCAACCCCTACAAAGAAGAGGGATAAACATTATATCATACCTGGACAACATCATGATACTGGTAGAGTCCCAGGACCAGGCTATCCAACACACCAGGGAGACCTTGGAACATCTTTATCACTTGGGGTGGCTAATAAAGGAAAGCAAGAGTCAACTTTCACCTTGCAAGTGAATAGCCTCACTGGGGTTACAACTGAACTCCCAGGTGGGAACAGTTTGCCTAACGGAGGAGGGGAGTCAGGCAGGTTATCAGAAGGATAACCTTATTTAAGAGGAGTCGGATTCATACTTCTCAATACTTTTTGGAACTTCTGGGCAGTCTCTCTTCAGCAACACAAGCTGTACCCTGGTCATGGCTGCACATGCGCCCCATCCATCTGAATTTCTTAAGATTTTTGAACAAAGATTCTGGGAACCCATTCCAGAAAATACCCATCTTACAAGCAGTACAGAAGGAATTAAACTGGTGGCAACAGAGACAGAACCTTATGAGTGGTTCAAATCTAGTGGATCATGACTGGGAAATATTGACGACCGATGCAAGCCTTATAGGTTGAAGGGGAACATGGAGAACAGACTTCTTCCAAGGGACATGGAAAGCATCAGAAAAAGCTTTTCACATCAATGTCCTGGAGTTGAGAGCAGTGTGGTACTGCATCCAGCACCTGCAATCAAATCTAAGAGGGAAAAGGGTGCTAATACGCTCAGACAATTTTCTCACAGTTATGTACATAAAGAACCAGGGTGGAACAAAGAGCCAAAATCTGTTCAAGGAAGCCAGGAAAATCCTTCTGTGGGCAGAATGAAACCTGAAAGGACTCTCAGCCACTCACATATCAGGAAAAAGCAACACCATAGCAGATTTCCTCAGCAGGAGTCCTATAGATCTAGAGGAATGGTCCCTGGACCCTCGGGTGTTCAAGCAGATCTGTCAACATTGGGGCCAGCCAGAGATAGACCTTATGGCCTCTAAGGAGAATGCAAAGTGTCCAGTATACCTGTCCAGATGGAGGGATCAAAATTTGGCAGAACACAATGCTCTGAGGTTTCCTTGGAATTACAACCTAGCGTACATATTCCCACCATTCCTGATTCTCATGGATGTCATCTGGAAGATCAGAAGGGATCAAGCAAACATTATTTTGATTGCTCCTTATTGGCCCAGGAGACTCTAGTACTCATTCCTGGTTACAATGTCCATAGCCCCGCCTTGGCAACTTCCTGTAACACCAGTTCTTCTAATCCAGGGACCGGTTTGTCACCCTAATCCCAGTTTGCTGCATCTGACAGCTTGGTGACTGATAGGTTCATACTGAAAATTAAAGGATTATCAGAAGCAGTTGCTAATACTATTATTGCTGGCAGGAAAAAGTCAACCTCTAAAGTGTATTCAAGAGTATGGTCAACCTTTTCTACCTGGTTCAGATCCAAATTTCCTCAAGAATCTTCTATTACTACTTTTCAGGGAATACAATAAAACAAAAGAACCTCTGTCTGCTGTGACCATTTATCCTCCCTGACCAGAAATCGCTCTTTCACAAAATGTAACCCTTCATACCAATACTCTAGTACTGCTTACATATTACTCACATATAAATGGACTAACATCTATCTAGCTGATTAAATATAATGATGTACTTATATGTTACTCAAATATCTGATATGTGTACGATGGACTTATAAACAGATGATGTATACACATAAAACATGAGATGGGATGCATTACATTTATAGAATATCACAAATAAATGTATAATAGAATCATATATATCAGCAGCAAATCCACTGGTCATGAAAAGATACATCAAAATCTAACTTAATCCGATTGTCCATATCCCCAATCAATCTATATCCATTAATTGTAACTACCCCTACACAACTAGCATAAACTATAAACAATAATAAAAAGCAATAAACATATATAAAATATCATATGTGATACTACTACCAATAATAAGACTCTGTAAGAGGCATAAATAAGTACACATAAGTGTCACTACATCTTTGAGACCCTCCTTCTATTCAAAAAGCCACAAGCTGGGTCCCCTTTATGCAAAATAAGGCCAGGTTTCCTTTGCAGTTGAAAAACTTATCAAGGGTTTGTCTACAAGTTCCTCCATAGACTACAATGAGAATCATATCAATATCAGTGTAATCTGTCCCTAAATAAATGGAGTCGACATACTTTTATGTTCACAGCTCTTTAATTCAAATTATACATCGAGAGATACTGTTTTTATCTTTTTACATTACTATTTTACAGAAGTGTGAATAGATGTAAAAATAGCATGATTATTCTGAGGTATCCCTTCCACAAATAGTTATTCTGTATTTTTATTATCTCTTATATGCTAATAGGTATCTTCCGTGAACCTAACTTCTCTTATGTATTTAGCTTTTCAGCCCACATCAGCTTCTTTTCTTTAAAACTAATAAGCTCAGTGTGAAAGAGCTTCTGAAAAATATCCTGTTGAAGCTGACCTTTTAGAATTCCTTTTTTATATCTATTGAACTAGGAAAATATATAATGAAATAAAAAGGGCAGAAAATAGCCTTAACAACTTGGATATTGTTTAAGCAAATGCACACAAAAGGCAGGGTTGGTGTGTCAGTGATGAATAACAATCACTTAGGAATGAGGGTTTTTCTTTTTTCAGGAAGAAAAAATATAAGTTTTTTTCCCTACTGAATAAATCAGTACCCCTATTGGTGAGGGATCCTTCATTCAAATAATATATTACAGGGTAATGATAATAATGATAATAAACATGTCTAGGACCCAGATGTGGTAGCACAACAATTGCACACATCAGTTTATAGTTTAAGGGTAATGCAAGTGCTCTACAGAGTGAAACAATGGGGAGACTATGTTCTAGAACTTACAATCTAAAGTGAATAAGGAAGACCTACAACTTGTATAAGGGTAAAGTGCTGAATACAGTTTAGGAGTGCAGGCTAGGACTAAACATTTTCTTGTATGCATAATGAGTGGGGGTACCATTTTGTTTAACATTTCATTGCATTCTTAAATATTATTTGAAGGTGCTGAGAAGTGTTCCACTGATGGGGGTGCAATAGGAGGAGAGCATTCTTGACTGTTTGGGGATGAGACTGGGTAGAGTAGGAGGGTGGAGGGCATCAAATGAAAGGAGCAGGATTTTGTATGATTTATGGAGCTTGATAGTCAACCTCTGGGGAAGGAAGAGGGCATATAACAACCTAATTGAGTAAGGTAACTTGTGCTGCAGAATTGTTTATCGTTTTGAGAGGCAGGACAGAGAAGAAAGTTACAGTAGAATGAGAACTTGAATACGGTTTTAGTTGTGAGATTAATAGGGGAAGGGATGATTTGGCAGTAGCATGAATATGAGGTGAGCAGAGTCAATTATCATATGTAGGTGATGTGCTGTAATGACTGGATTTATGGTGCTGATGGTTACTGGGACCTGGAATGCCACTACTACATCAAATCTAGCTGGAATGAGAATTATCTTAGTTTCACTAAAGTGCTTTTTGACTGTATGATTTGAAATTGCTAAGAGGCAATCCATGATTGGACATTAGGCGTCAGTTATGGTATAAATAAATAAAGCTGGGTGTAATCTGCATTAGAGGTATTTCTTGATTTTTAATTAGTTAAGAAGTTCTCATTGTTATTGTGTGTGTATAGAGAGAGAACCGTAGTGGCCCTATGACAAAATCTTGAGGAACCCTGGTAGAGTGGTCACAGTAGATGACATAGTATTAGCAATTGTCATGTTAAAAGGTTAGCCAGTTATGGATTCCCAGGAGGTGAAGAATTTGTTGGAGCAAAGACTTATCCAAACTGTCAAGAGCAGCTGAGAGAGCAAGCACAGTAGGTAGTAAGTAGTTACCTAGCGACTTGCCTATTTACAGATCATTAGCTACAATTATGAGACCAGTATTTGTGGAGTGGTGTCAAGGATATACTCAAGGAAAGGGTTAATAGGAGACCCAATATATTTTGTATTCCTCACATAAATAAAAATTGGCGGTTAAATTAATTTGTGATCTTTATACAAACTAGGTATTGGCACTACTTCACAGTACAGAATTGATTAAAATAATTGATTTCTCATACTTGTGCAAATATATATATATACTTTATTTAAATTAAAAAAAAAAAAAAAAAAAAAAAAAAAAAAAAAATATATATATATATATATATATATATATATATATATATATATATATATATATATATATATATATATATATATATATATATATATATATATATATATATAGTAATCAGGAATATAGGTGAACACAATTATTCAAAGATATGCAATGCATACTACACTGGCACTCAAAGGTTTAATCTGTGCAACAACACCAGACTAAACTTCAGCACCAGCACGCACCTTTTTGAGCCTCAGAATTTCTTTCAGCAGACTGGTGTGACTTTATATAAATATACATACTGGGAATACTAGTTGCAGTAGGCTATATCTACCAATCTGCACTGGAGCTGCACAGCAGATAAAGATCCATCTTCTAAGCTTGCCTTGATATATTAGAGAGATAGGATATTATAGATGGAGGTGGGTGCTCTCCTTTGTTTAAAAAGAAAAACAAAAAAATCATGGAAGGGAGGTATGTGCATGTGTGTTGGGAA
Source organism: Rhinophrynus dorsalis (assembly GCA_037306005.1). Classification (NCBI taxonomy): domain Eukaryota; kingdom Metazoa; phylum Chordata; class Amphibia; order Anura; family Rhinophrynidae; genus Rhinophrynus; species Rhinophrynus dorsalis. The sequence goes on from CM074718.1 coordinate 594,569,567, forward strand.
AAAAAAAATCCTGCCTGCTCCATTACTTGCCTTTCCATGTCTTGCCAGGTCCTCGTTTTCCAATGCTAAAATTAAACCACTAAAGAGAGCCGTGCATACAGTAGGTCGCTCAGTATTCAGTTAATCCCATGGAAGCTGTTCTCCGCATTCCTGGACTGATGTAGGCATAGAAGGTCCTCCAAAGAGGACTACTTAAGCATTGAAATATCTGCCATTCTGGGATGTACACTCAAAGTAGCAAGTGACAGCGGGAACTATACCACTGGATTCCAGTATACTGCCATGATTCCAGGTCTGGGCAGTCAAATATATGTAACAGTGTGTGTTTATTAAATTTAGACATCTTCATAATGGCATTTATTATTTTGTCTCTGGAGTTCTCTAAGAAGAATTAACGTTAAATAGTTTTTAATGTCTTTTTCTCACATTTATTGGTATCTCTTTTCATTCACAATTAGTTTGTCTTTTTTTTCCAGTATATCCATACCAGCTGTTCCTTATATCCTTGGTAGCTGCCAGTCTTTTCTTTCTTGCGTATCATACTGGCACCTTAAGTTGGTCTGGAATCTGGCTTGGTTTAAGACTATACCTTTACTTTGGAATGTTAACACTGGGGATGAGGCATGTCTCCAGACCCCAACATGCAAAAACATGGTGTATCCAAGGGTCCTAGCACATTAAAACATGGATGCTTCAGTATCAATTTCTCTGTCTTCCATTATAACATACAGGTACCATGGGGAGACAACAGCTCCTCCCTGTAGGCTGGAACAATTCTGCAAATAAATTGTGGGTGGAGCCTCTTCTTCTTCATTATCAGGCTATCCCACTAGACCTGCCCCAGATAGACTTGTTCCACAACCTGTATGCAGGCTGAGAACCTTTCTGCTTAGTTTTTAGATTCTTTTATTATTTTTCTATTAGATATGGGGTGTCCAAATTCCCCCATTAGGAGTATTACCATTCCTGGCTTCCCCTAGAGAACTGCCCAGCTATCAGGTGCTGTTGTGGACCCTTGTAGCCCTGTGGGGAGTATCATGCAAACCATGTTTCTCTCCCCTGAATGAGTCTCTCTGAGGCTCGTTTTTTTGTAATGGTAATCTGAAGAAAGATTTCAAGTAAAAAGGTGAGTAACCCTTTGAGTGCCATGGTCCACTTGTCCCATTGTACCCCATTCAGGGGGGGGTCTTGGAGTCTACAACTCCTGCACTCATGTTTGGTATTCTATTTGGTTTGATCCAAGGGGTTTTTGGATCTTGGATGGCTTGATTCTGTACTTTAACCCCTTCCCTGCTGGTTTCTCTGGGATTTGGGGGTTTATTTTACCTTTTCCCTCTAGCATAGTTTGTATTTCACTGTCGTCCAATACAGGTCACTGGTACTCTGGGAGGCGTAAGTCCCCTTTAATAGGCAGGAACAACTATGCAAATGATTTGCAAGGGGCGGAGCCTCCCCTCTTACTTAAGCCACCTTCTGGCCAGAGCCACTTAGATTGATTTGTTCCTGGAGTGCTTTGCACACCAGGTAGAGAACATCTATGCATCTTAGTGTTTTATTATTTTTTTATTCAAATATGGAATACCACCATTAGGAGGGTGACCATGGCTGTGAATTGCCCTCTTTAAAGTGGCTGGTGCAGCTTCCAGGGATTTTCTGTGGACCTTATGCCCTGAAGAGGGGACAGCTTGTGTTAAGCAGCTTCCCTACTGGGGAATTTACCTCTGGTTCTTTCCCACTTCATCATGGTCACCTGAAGACAAGTCCTGCAGGAAAGGTGAGTCACCCATTGAGTGCTGAAGGTCCGCTTGTCCCCACAGTGTCCCTTTGATGGGCTTGTATTTGGGAGTTTTAATACACTCCAGCACTCATAGGGTGTTTTTATTGCATTATTACTGTTTTATGCAATTTCTGTGGTATTCTCTGGGTTTTGGAGCTTTGGGTATTCATTTATTTATGTTTCTTATGTGTTTCATGCTTGTTTGGGCACTTTTTAATGTTTTCTTAAACTTTATTAAAAATGGTGTTCCGCGCCTTTAAGCGCGGCTTTTTCCCGCTCAGACGCAAGGGCTCCTTTACTCTGTATGAGAATTCACAGTGTGGGACATATCTCTGGAACCGCTTGTCACAGCAACTTCAGAGAGGGCTCATTTTAATGCTAGGCTCCTGCTCTATCATCCGGAATGTGTTTTATTTATGTGGGGTGTTCAGGGGGGCTTCGGGCACTGTTTGGGGTACTTGTAAGGGAAAACTACATTTCCCACGAGCGCCTGGTTCGCGCTCGTTTCTGATTGGCTGTCATGACGGCCGCCATTTTGTGGTACTTTTCCTAAGCGAGTACACTACGCAGGGACCGAGCCTTCTCTCTCCTCAACAGATTAACCCTTCGCTGGCCAGATAAGTCCGAATTTAGAAATTTCTGGGGTGAAATTTTAATCATTTACACTTTTTCTGGGTGATAGTGTTATTAGTGGGGTATATTGACGCTGTGAGCATGTCTACTTCACTGGAGCTAGGGGCTAGACCCAAGTCTAAAGAGGATGGGGGGTCTGCTACCCCCATGGCGTTTTGCTCCTCTTGCCACATTGGGCTGTCTACCGATAATGTGGGGGATCTATGCCCTAATTGTACTGGTCAAGATAGCAACCCTGGGCTTTCCAGCCATGCTATTGAGCCATCTTGGGTGAGGGAGTTTAAAGCTGCCACTAGGGATCTCAGATCCACGCTTCAACTCTTTCCCTCTCAGATACAGGGGGCTCTCCAGGTCTGGCAGACCCCCTCTACCATCAGGACCTCCCTGCCTAAGCCACAGGGAGCTCCTGATGTCACTGATTCTTCTGAAGAAGAACTCTTACAGGATTCTGATGCTGAGGAACGGACTGTTATTGAATCTAACAGGTCCATTGGGGACCCCTATGAGTGTGACCCTGAAGTCTCGGCTGAGGGTCTGATCAGAGCGGTTCTGAATACGCTCAACCTTCCTCTGACTCAGGAATCCACTTATGATCCTACTGATGTCTTTCAGAAAAAGCCATCTAAGCCAGTTGTTTGTTTTCCAACTAACCCTACTCTTGCCCGTCTGGTCTCTGAGGCATGGAAGAATCCTGATAGATCTTCCTCTGTCTCTAAAAAGTTTGCTAAACTATACCCTTTTCCTGAGGCTGAGCTGGCAAAATGGGTTCATCCTCCCAAGGTGGATGCTCCTGTTTCTAGACTATCCAAGTCTACCGCTTTGGCTGTCACTGATGCCTCTGCCCTGCAGGATTGGACGGATAAAAAGCTAGAGCTTTCTCTTAAATCTATTTTTGCTCCATTGGCACTGCCATGCGCCCAACCTTTGCTGTGGCATGGGTTAATAGAGCCATTGCGGCCTGGACTGAACGACTGACTGAAGCAGTTCGCCAGCATGCGCCAGTATCTGAACAGTTGCAGCTACTTGCTAATATCACTGAAGCTCAGAACTATGTTGCTGACGCTGCTTTTGATGCTGTGCGCATGATGGCGAGGGCCTCCACTTCTTCTGTGGTGGCTAGACGCGCTCTTTGGCTGAAAATTTGGTCTGCTGATACAGCCTCTAAGAAAGCCTTGCTTTCCTTGCCCTTTCAGGGGAATTTGCTTTTTGGGTCTGAACTCAAAGAAATGATCAGTGAGGCTACTGGCGGTAAAAGTACTCTTCTACCCTCAGTCTTTAAGAAAAAGTTTCCAGCCAAACGCAATCGGTCCTTTCGTTCCTTTCAGACTGAGACACGCTCCTCGGCCCAAACGGGTCCTCCCACTACGCGCTCCTCCTCCAAGGCCAAACAGTCCTGGAAGCCCAAAGTTGCCCCCAAGGCCAAGACCTCCAAGACTGCTTCGGCATGACTCGCCGAACCCGGGTCCGCATCCGGCTGTAGGTGGTCGTCTCCGCATCTTTCACCAGACTTGGGAGGAGTCAGTGGCGGACCCATGGGTTCTTCAGGTGGTGTCAGAGGGATACAGGATCCCTTTCTCTTCCCTTCCTCCTTTTCGGTTCCATTTTACTCGTCCTTCTCAGGAACCCACAAAAAGGCGTCTGTTCGACGACGCTATTCAGGATCTTTTGGACAAAGGGGTCCTGGAGGCGGTTCCTCAAGGGGACACAGGTTCAGGATTTTATTCCAACCTGTTTGTGGTAGCCAAAAAGGACGGAGGAGCTTGTCCAATTTTGGATCTCAAAGATCTCAATGCCTATGTGGTGACTTCCCATTTCCGCCAGGAGTCCCTGCGTTCTGTGATTGCAGCAATGTCTCCAGGGGAGTTTCTTGCCTCCCTGGACCTTCAGGATGCTTATCTTCACATCCCTATTCATCCGGAGAGCAGGCGGTATCTCAGGATTGCCTGCCACAAGGGACACTTTCAGTTTGCAGCGCTCCCCTTTGGACTGACTTCAGCCCCTCAGGTCTTCCAGAGGGTGTTAGGCTCCTTGATAGCGGTGCTACATCAGGATGGGATCAGAGTGACCCCCTACATGGACGATCTCCTACTGAAATCCTCCTCAGCGGAGCTCCTCCATCAGCAATTACAGAAGTGTATGCACACTCTGAACCGTCATGGCTGGATCCTGAATCTGGACAAGTCGGACTTGATTCCATCTCAGAGGCTTCTGTTCCTGGGTCTCCTGTTCGACACTCGCCAATGTATGGTGTTTCTTCCAGAGGATGTGGCTCACCAGATAGCCGTCCGAGTAGCTGGGATTCTGGACATGGACGAAATTCCGGTACCGAAGTTGTCGTCTTTAGTCGGGAAGTTCATTTCCACGATCGAAGCAGTACCATTTGCCATGGCCCACTCCAGGGAACTTCAGAGATTTGTGATCCAGACGTGCAGGAATCATCCAGATCATCAACATCTGTCTGTTTCTCTTCCTCTTCATGTCGAGTCGAGTCTGCACTGGTGGTTAGATCTCTCTCATCTCCTGCAAGGGAGATCCTTTCTAGTTCCTCGTTGGACCACAGTCACAACGGATGCCAGCCTTCGGGGCTGGGGTGCAGTCTGGGGTCGCTTCAGTGCTCAGGGGAAATGGGGTCTGGAGGAATCCCTTCTCTCCATCAATGTTCTGGAACTTCGAGCTGTCCGGCTTGCCCTGAGGCACTGGGAGTCTCAACTGACCGGTCTTCCGATCAGAGTGGAGTCTGACAACGCCACGGCGGTGGCTTACATCAACAGGCAAGGCGGCACAAGAAGCGGTTCCGCCTGGTGGGAGGTCAAGGATATTTTGTCTTGGGCAGAAGATCACGTGCCTGTCATCTCTGCAGTTCATATTCCAGGCGTGGACAACGTCATGGCAGACTTCCTCAGTCGTCACACCGTCGACAGCGGAGAATGGGCTTTTCATCCAGAGGTGTTTCACAGGCTCACTCAGCGGTGGGGGATGCCTGTGGTGGACCTGATGGCTACCAGACACAACAGGAAGGTTCCGGTGTTTTGCTCCCGGTTGAGGTACTCCCTTGCTCTAGCAGTGGATGCCTTGTCGATCCCTTGGGATTTCTCCCTGGCTTCCCTCCTCTTCCTCTATTGATCAGAGTTATCCAGAAGTTGAAGAGGGAGCGTTGTCCTGTCATCCTGATCGCTCCAAACTGGCCTCGCCAGTCCTGGTATCCGGAGTTGATGGCCATGTCAGTGACGGATCCGATCCCGCTTCCTGCCCGTCCGGACCTACTTCTTCAGGGATATCTGTGGAAGGAGGATGTTCACTCTCTCCATTTGATGGCATGGCGGTTGAATCCTCGATTCTAGCAAAGAAAGGATTTTCTCCTTCTGTGGTGTCGACTATGCTCAGTGCTCGTAAGCCTGTGTCTTCCAAGATCTATCATCGCATATGGTCAACCTTTGTGACATGGTGCTCTGATAAGAAGTTATCCCTTGAATTTCATCTTCCCACTGTCCTGGCCTTCTTGCAGGACGGTGTGGATAAGGGGCTCAGTCTGAGTTCCCTCAAAGTTCAGACTTCTGCCTTGTCTGTGTTTTTCCAGGAAAGGATCGCTATCCTTCCTGATGTGAAAGTTTTTTCTTCCAAGATGTGACTCATGTTCGACCTGCCTTCAAGAGTCCTGCTCCCCAGTGGGACCTCAATTTGGTGCTGGGAGTTCTCCAGCGACCACCGTTTGAATCCTTGGCTTCCATTCCATTACGTCTCTTGACTTGGAAGATGGCCTTCCTTTTGGCTATTGTTTCAGTTCGCCGGGTAGCAGAGTTACAGGCTTTGTCTTGTAAACCTCCTTACCTGGTGTTCCACAAGGATAAGTCTGTGCTTCGCACTACCAAGGAATTCTTACCCAAGGTTGTGTCCGAGTTTCACATCAATCAGGAGATTGTGGTTCCCTCTTTCTGCCCTAATCCTTCATCTGACAAGGAAAGAGATCTCCATCTGTTGGATGTGGTGCGTTGCCTCAAGTTTTATGTTCATCGCACCGAGTCTATCAGGAAGTCTGACGCTCTATTCGTCATTCCTGAGGGGCCTAGGGCAGGGAGACCGGCTTCCAAAGTTACCATTGCCTCTTGGATTAAGGCTACTATCCGTGAAGCCTATAAATTGAGGAATAAGCATGTTCCCTTCCGGGTGACTGCCCATTCCACCAGATCTATTGGGGCCTCTTGGGCCTACAAGAATCAGGCTTCTGCTGATCAGCTGTGCAGAACGGCCACTTGGTCCTCTGTGCACACTTTTTCTAAGCACTATCGAGTTGATGTACTGGCTTCGGCTGATGCCAGTTTTGGAAGGAAGGTCCTGGAGGCAGTCTTGCCTGTGTAGGTCTTCCGCTCTGTGATCCTTAGTGCTTCCTTACTGTTGAGCCCGGTTGGCTCTGGTTCTGTGTGCTGTGTTGGTCCAGGGATTGTTTCCCTTGGTTGGTGTCCGTTGACACTTACAGTTGGGCTATGTTATTAACTGGGTCATAGCGGTTCTAGTGACTTGGGCCTTGCGCCTGGTCCTTGCCTTACTTCCCGCCTCTGGATCAGCTCAATGTTTGTACATCCCAGAGTACCAGTGACCTGTATTGGACGACAGTGAAAATAGGATTTTAGTCTTACCTGTTAAATCCTTTTCACTTAGTCCATACAGGTCACTGGTCTCCCACCCTGTCAAGGGACCAGTCTTGGCTCTCCTGTGGCATTCAGTGGGAGACCGTTCGGGCATGCTCACAGGAGTCTTTCTTTTTGCTTACCTGAGGTCAGTTTTAGGGTCTCAAATCAATCTAAGTGGCTCTGGCCAGAAGGTGGCTTAAGTAAGAGGGGAGGCTCCGCCCCTTGCAAATCATTTGCATAGTTGTTCCTGCCTATTACCTAGTATCCCCACATGCTCCCTTGAGTTTTTGAGTACTTTTAGTAACTTTTGTGATAGTTTTTTTTTTTTTTTTTTTTAATTCCGCGCCTTAAAGATGCTCTTTACCACACTGCTGCACTTTCTCCATTGACTTCTATGGAACAAACTGCTTTGGAGCATATCTTCAAACGTTTCACTTACAGAGTTGAGAGATGGCTCATTCTTCTTGTCTCCTCTTGCCCTATGATCCGATGCACATCCCCAGGCGTTGCTAGGTTACTGCTAAAGAAAACTACAAATCCCAGAATGTCTGTTTTCCTGGCTCTGATTTCGGACGCCATTTTCTTTCTCTCTTTGCTGGAGTATCCTATGCATAGGCTTGTCTCCCCTTACTGTCCTCCTCAGGTTAACCATTCGCTTGCCAAGTAAGTATTCCTTTGGGCTTTCTGAGGAGATATATTTAATCTGTGTCTCAGTATTGTGGTTTATTATACTGTTTAGATACTTCTCCTGTTAGGATGTCGGATTCAAAAGGAAATGAAGCTAGACCTAAGGCTAAGGTCTCAGGGGCATCTTTGACCCCCCCCCCCGCTTACTGTTCCTCATACCAATCTGGGCTCCCTAGAGAGTACTCAGGACACTTATGCCCCTCATGCGATGTGGCACCTAAAACACCACCCATGCCCTCCAGCCTTGAACAAGTGCCACTCTGAGTCAAGGACTTAAAGTCCTCTATGGCACAGTTCCCACTTTCTCTCCAAGTGCTTCTCCATTCTTGGAACCCCCCCCCCCCACACACTTAGTTCAGGTTTGTGGCCCCAAAGACCCCTTGCATTTCTGACCCACTGAAACCTCTGAGGAGGATTCCTTGAGGCAGATACAGAGGAAGGGTCCTCTTCATATGCTTATGGAGACCCCTTTGAAGCTGACCCTGCGCCCTCGTCTGAGGGTTTAAATAAGGTGGATTTAATGATCCTGCAGGTCAGTACTACCCCTGATGAGGGTCAGATCTCTTCTGATGTCTTTCTACCCAATCCCACTCCAGATCATGTTATCATAGATGAATGGAAAAAGCCTGACAGGCACCTTTCTTTTTCCAAGAGATTTTCCAAGCTGTACCCCTTCTCGGAAGTAGCTTAGACTCAGTGGGCTACACCTCCTCAGGTTGATTTCCCCCCCCCCCTCCATCTCTACACTTTCTAAGTCTACTGCACTGCCCTTGGCGGATGCCGCTGCGTTAAAGGGATAGTAATACTTCATTTTAACTTTATTTTATTTTGTAGGCATTAAAAAAACATGAAGAATGATATAAGTCTTATCTCTGAAACCTTTATGGTTTAAGAGATATTCACAAACAAAGTATCCCCCCCCTGTTCAACCAGATAAGAAGGGAGATGCCCAGGTAGACTGCAGAGAGGGACAATCTTCAATTAAGATAATGGAAAAAGCTGAAAAACTTGTCAAGGGGGGAAGGGCTTTCATTGTTTTCATACAAAGAAAATTGTCCCCTTCTGTTATCTGTACTGTCATACAACCAGACTCACATCTGAGAAGAGATGGCTTACACTAGGAAAAAGGGGCGGGGAGGGGAACTTTGCTTGTGAATATCTCATAAACCATAAAGGTTTGAGAGATAAGACTTATATCATGCTTCATGTTTTTTAATGCCTACAAAATAAAATAAAGTTAAAACGAAGTGTTACTATCCCTTTAAGATATGATTGATAGGCAGCTGGAGGTTATCCTGAAGTCTAACTTTGCTGCCATGCAGCCTGCATTGGCTTCTCTTTGGGTTTCCAGAGCTACTGCTGTCTTGGGTGAGCAACTTACTGAGACCATCAGTAAATAGGCACCTAAGGAGGACATATTAGCCTTCTTGGCCAGCATGTCTGAGGCTCAGACTTATATTACTGATGCTGTATTTGATGCTGTCAAACTTGCAGCTAAAGCTTCTGCCTTGTCTGTTGCTGCCAGATGAACCTTGTGGCTTAAGATTTGGCCTGCGCACCTGTCATCTAAGAAGTCAGTGATTTCTTTTCCGCTTCAGGGCAAGTCTCTTTTTGGGCCCAAACTGAAACAGATTATCAGTGAGGCCACCGGTGGCAAGAGCACTTTCTTGCATTAGCTCTCTATACACCCTAACCTGGCCAGAAAACAGCGTCTTTTTCGTCCCCACCAAAACAAAGCGCAAAGGCTGAATCCGAGCAAGTCTCAGGCTAGCACCAGACCACCAAGCCCAGACAACAGTGGTACTCAAAGCACACCACCGCCAAGCCCGAGTCTGGTAAATCTGCCTGCACATAACTTCCACAATCCTGGTCCGCAGCTCCCTGTGGGCAGACACCTGCGTAATTTTTCAGTCGCCTGGGCAGCCTTTGTTGCGGATCAGTTGGTTTTGCAAGTGGTCTCGGAAGGGTACAAGAGTCCCTTCAGAGCCCTTCCTCCCTACAGATTCTTCAAGTCCAGAACTCCTCTGGGCCTAGAAAAGCTGTGTCTTTTTCAATGAGGCGGTTCAGGCTCTCTTGGAAAAGGGAGTCCTGACTCCAGTTCCTCCTCAAGAGGGAAGTTTAGGTTTTTATTCAAACCTATTTGTGGTGGCCAAGAGGGATGGCGGCAGTCGTCCTATCTTGGACCTCAAGGAACTCAGTTCTTTTGTGGCGACAGCTCGCTTCAAGATGGAGTCTTTGCTCTCTGTCATCACAGCTATGTGTCCTTGAGAATTCTTGGCCTCTCTAGATCTTCAGGATGCTTAGTTATATATCCCGATTCAGCCAGAAGTACTTCAGCTTCGCCTGCGAATTGGGGCACTTCCAGTTCACCGCTCTGCCCTTTGGACTTAACTCTGCTTCTCAGGTGTTCACCAGTGTACTAGAGGCACTGATTGCGTTTTTGAATACCCGGGGGATTCAGGAAACTCCCTACATAGACGATCCTCTGCTGAAGGCACCGTCCAGGAAACTCCTGGACCATCATGTCCAGGACTGTGCTTGGATTCTTCTTCACCATGGGTGGATTCTGAATATGGAGAAATCTGCTCCAGTCCCCTCTCCGGTCCTGGTTTCCTTAGTCTCAGGTTCGATACTTGCCAAGGGAAGGTTTTCCTGACCGAGGATTCTATCCAACAGGTCATACATCTGGTGTTTCGAGCTCTGGAGTAGCCTTCAGCTCCACTCCGTGTCTTACATCAACAAACAAGGAGGCACAAGAAGCACTTCTGCTTGAGCAGAGGGTAAGTATATCTTGGCTTGGGCATGAGATCACGTTTCTGGCCATTTCCGCCATGCGCATTCCAGGTGTAGACAACATCCTGGTGGACTCTCTCAGTGCCAACTGGTAGACCCAAGCGAGTGGGAGCTCTATCCAGACGTTTTCAAACTGTTAGTGCAGTGGTGGGGTCTTTCTCAGATAGACAGGTACAACAGGAAAGTTCAGCTCTTCTAGGTACCCTCTAGCCTTTGCTGTGGATGCCCTGGCGATCCCCTGGCGTTTTCATCTGGCTTATTTATTCCCTCCAATTCCTCTCATTCCCAGGGTTCTGTAGAAGATTCAGATCGAAGGTCCGACGGTCATTTTGATTGCCCACTATTGGATCAAGAAGCCCTGGTTCCCAGAACTAGTTGCTTTCGCCATTCGAGATCCGTTTCTACTACCACTCAGACCGGATCTCCTCCTTAAGGGTAATCTCTGGAAGAAGGATGTGGAGTGGATGGTTTTGACGGCATGGCTGTTGAAGCCTCCATCCTAAGAAGGAAAGGGTTCTCCCCTGAGGTGGTTTCCACTATTATACAGGCCAGGAAACCAGTTTCTTCCAAAGCCTATCATAGGGTTTGGTCCATTTTTCATTCTTGGTGTGTTGACAGGGACCTATCTTCACAAGAATTTGATCTCCCAGTAATCCTGTCTGTTCACACCATCCTGTAAAAAAAAGGGCTTGGTCTTAGCCCCTTGAAGGTTCAGACTTCCGCTCTCTCTGTCTTTCTCTAGAGACGTATTGCCATTCTACCGGATGTCAAGATCTTCTTTCAAGGTGTTGTTCATGCCTTCCCTGCCAATAAGCCGCACTCTACAGTGGGACCTTAATTTGGTTTTGGGAGTCTTGCAGCGGCCTTCCTTTGAGTCCTTGGCTACCATTCCTCTACGTCTTCTCTCATGGAAGTTGGTCTTTCTTCTGGTTGTGGTCCCTGTCCCCAGAGTTGCTGAATCTGAATTGCAGGCTTTGTCCAGCAAACAGCCTTTATTGGTGTTTTGCAAGGATAAGGACATTCTTCGTACCTTCCAGGGATTCCTTCTTAAAGTGATCTATGAGTTCCACATCAATCAGGAGATTATTGTGCCTTCATTTTGTCCTGACCCCCAATCTGACAAGGAAAGGTATCTCCACTTGTTACTTGTGGTACGCTGTCTTAAAGGGATGGTAATACTTCGTTTTATCTTTATTTTATTTTGTAGGAATTAAAAAAACATGAAGAATGATATAAGTCATATCTCTCAAACCTTTATGGTTTGAGAGATATTCATAAGCAAAGTTTCCCCTCCCGCCCCTTTTACCTAGTGTAAGCCATCTCTTCTCAGATGTGGAATCTGGTTGTAAGACCAGACAGATAACAGAAGGGGACAATCTTCTTCCTATGAGAACAATGAAGGGCCTGCCCCCCTTGACAAGCTGCTGAACAGCTGTGCAAGGTGGCCACTTGGCCCTCTGTGCACACCTTTGTCAAAAACTACCGTGTTGATGTCCTGGCTTCTGCAGGAAGGTCCTGGAGGCAGTTCTGCCTGTTTAGGACTCTTTCATTCCTGTGCCTTACTGTCCTTCAACTGGTTGACTTTTGTTCTTGTGTGCTGTGATATTGTTATTCAGTGTCTGTTGACACTTAGTTAAAGGGGAACTTTCACCCCGCAATAACTTCAGGTTAACTTATTGCACACCTGGCGACTAGCTGCTTAGTAGCGCTAGTCGCCAGCAATATTACCCGGTTCTTCAGATATCGGCTTTTTGCCGATGGTGACAGGAGCAGGAAGCACGGACGTCTCTTCACAGTGACGTCCGTGCGCCTGCGCTGTCAGTCCCTTTTGCACCACACGGTGCAAAAGGGACTGACAGCGCAGGCACACGGACGTCACTGTGAAGAGACGTCCGTGCTTCCTGCTCCTGTCACCATCGGCAAAAAGCCGATATCTGAAGAACCGGATAATATTGCTGGCGACTAGCGCTACTAAGCAGCTATTCGCCAGGTGTGCAATAAGTTAACCTGAAGTTATTGCGGGGTGAAAGTTCCCCTTTAAGTTTTGGGCTGTTCCTTGTCCTGGATAGTCCTTAGGAACTCTGGTATCATGGGGACCGGCAATTGGGTTTCTTACTCACAGGAGTCTTTCCTTTCTTTTTTCCTGCTGTCCTACTTAGTAGGCTTATCACAAGTCTGTCTTGGGCGGAGCTAGTGGGATACCCTGATAAGGAGGAAGGAGAGGCTCCACCTATAACTTCTTTGACGAATTGTTCCAGCCTGCAGGGAGGAGCTGTCGCCTCCCCATGGTACCTGTATGTCATATGGACTAAGATAAAAGGATTTAACAGGTAAGACTAAAATCCTCTTTTATCATGGCCATACAGTTATAATATTCAGAGGGCAGTCAGAGACCCTTCTGTGTACGAACAACCTTTGAAGGCTCCTAAATCCTACTAACATGCTCTACAGATGGTTTTGTACACCATTATATAAATAGGCAGAGCATGATAATTTGTGAAATATACATGTACCAGTGCAGCTAACACATTCACCTGTTGACTTTTCTTGTATTTGTACAGAGGAGGCACATCGCCTCTGGCTCCAGTGTAAATATTAACAGCTGCTGCTCTCTCACTCTTTTACAAGAAAGGGAAGTTATATACAATAAAACATAACCTATATTTTTGCAAGATCTATTAATACATCTTGGTGAGCCTCTTTTAGATTGGGGTACTTTAGACCATTGAGTGCCAGAGGGGATCTCTCTATTCTCCCCTTCCCCCATTTTGGAATACATTTTGTATTTAAGATTATAATTAAATTCCTTATTTATTTATTTATTTATTCTAGTCTGACAATGCGGCATTGTGCCCTCTCCTAGGGACGTCTGATACATATATTGTTTGCCTGTTATCACTTGGTATTTTGTGCTTTCTATTATTTAATGCTACAGAGGTTTCCATTTGATTTCTTTTCATTGCATTAAATAATTCGTTAGCATTTAAAAGGTTAAAATTCACTGTTTTAATCAACAGATTTATTTCTTCCTGTAAGTTCATGTGATTTGCAAGAAAATTATTCCACACTTTTTGTGCTTACAGTCTTAACCCTTTGAGTGCCAGATGGGGTACGCAATTCATTGCAAACAAATGCATTTCATTCCCCTCTGGCACTCAAAGGTTTAAGAAATGTATGTTTAATTGCATATAACATACCTTTTAACCCTTTGAGTGCCAGAGCGGTATCCAAGCATTGCTCTACAATGAGTTGAATAAGTCTCTGGGATTTGTAGGGTTAATGCATACAAATGTAATCTACCGTTGTTTTGGAATTAAAAAAAAAAAAAAATAACTGTAATAAGCAGGTAACTGTTAGTGTATCTTTATTAAAGCAGGCAGATTGATTTGACTTTCTCTTGGAAAAATAATGAAGAGAAAAGGTCATTGCATGAGTCAGAGAACAGCACAATGCATGTAAATATGAAAGAAAAGCTTTTAGACTTGAACATTCTGAAACTATGCTTGCTGAGAATAAAAAGGGAGGGTTGTACAAGAATTATAATGTTGATTAACTGTTTTGTCAATTGTTGATAGCCCTTTCGTTATAAATATATGCTTCAATGTCAGGCCCAAAACAGATTTTAATCTGCACAGCTGTAGCTGATTACAGATTTTATCAGATGAATGTACTGGTTCTTAGATCAAAGCTGTATTAACACCTCTTTTCTTCAAGGATAGCATTAGTACATTTTATAGCCCATTGGTTCTCAGATTTTTCTTTTCCGGTTCTCTTAAAGGGATAGTAATACTTCGTTTTAACTTTTATTTTATTTTGTAAGCATTAAAAAAAAACATGAAGAATGATAAAAGTCTTATGTCTCAAACCTTTGTGGTTTAAGAGATATTCACAAGCAAAGTTTCCCCTCCCACTCCTTTTACCTAGTGTAAACAATCTCTTCTCAGATGTGAATCTAGTTGCAAGCCCAGACAGATAACAGCAGGGGACAATCTTCTTTGTATGAAAAGAATGAAAGCCCTTCCCCCCTTGACAAGTTTTTCAGCTTTTTCCCTTATCTTAATTGAAGATTGTCCCTCTCTGCAGTCTACCTGGGCACCTCCCTTCTGATCTGGCTGAACGGGGTGGGGGGATACTTTTGCTTGTGAATATCTCTTAAACCATAAAGGTTTGAGAGATAAGACTTATATCATTCTTCATGTTTTTTTAATGGCTACAAAATAAAATAAAGATAAAACGAAGTATTACTATCCTTTTAAGGTTCCATGAACATTCATCTTGAAACTTACTTGTCACTGTAACAAATATGTGGTTTTGCAAGAACTTCCAAAATCACCTATGTTTGCCATTTTTATTTTAAAAAAAGTTTGAGGTATTTATGTAAACAGTAGTGGCTGGCATGCCAAAAATTTGGGGGCACAAGTATCAAAACAACACTGTTCTAAACTTAGACCTTGTATCATATTGAGAGGTTAGCAATTTACCCTCTTAACCACGCAATCCCTCCTTTATAAAAAAAAAATAATAATAATTAGTAGATTTTCCTAACTCTACTGTACCTCAGCAGCTAAGGCAAAGAAATCTACTAATCGGGCAACAGTGTTTCTTATAAACAGTATGTTTATATGTCTGTCAGCACACTTACTTTTTCTTTGTTGTTAACAATTCTGAACGACAATCGTAACTCATGAAGAGTCGTAACATTCAAACTATATAACAATTCCAACAAGGAATATGGACAGGTAAAATAACTGTGGTGAGAATAGAGTGTCCATTAAGATAAAATACAGATTGTCTAGAATTTTTTTATTTGGTTTCCCTATGCAGTTGATATATGTAACCATCGATATGTTGTCCATTTTGAGTAACATGCAACAATTGGTTGCATTCTGGGTAACATTTGTGACAGCGAGCGAGCCAACTAATAACTCTAAACAATTTCTGTGCATAAGATTTTCTTCCTGAGACCACTTCCAGCCAGTTGTGATAGACCCACAACGTGCTTCCCAGCCCAGATGACTGGCATCTTACTTGATTATAATATCCATAGACATTCTGAATATTCCACTCCCATTCCATGCTTCCATGTGGTTCAACCACCAATTCCTCTGCGGACATCTCTGGAGGGCTCATTAATAGGCCTGGAAATATAGCTTGAATTGAAGCTGTCAGTAAAATCACCATGGGGGCTATATCTCACAAGGAAGTAATGTCCTTTCTTAAAAGAACCCTGGTCTTGTGAGTCAATTTTAAGTCCCATGGTAAATGAAGAGTAGCCATCTGGCACTTGATTACGAAACCTAGAAACTCCAGAGACTGAGTTGGATGGATGATGGATTGTTCCCAATTTATGAGAAAACCCAGATGGGTCAATAAATGAATAGTCGATTGAATTTGAAGTTTGAGTAACTTCAAATCCTGAGACACGATAAGCATGTCATCTAGATATATGATCATCCGAATTCCCATGCTCCTTAAAAAAGAAACCACTGGTTTCATGAGTTTCATGAAACACTACTGACTTCTCAGTACGAACTGGAGTAACGAATGATTAATGTGAGAAACAGGAATTGTTAGGTAAGCATCCTTAAAATCTAATTTTACCATCCAGTCTGATGAAAGAAGAGTGTCTCTGAGGCAATTAATGCTTTTATTCATTCACCTTTAAGTCCACCAAACAGGTATCGCTGTGCTACATTAAAAAAAATAGCCAGCTGAGGGAGGGCACCGAAACATACTTTTTTTTTTGTTTGTTTTTTTTGTTTTGTTTTTTTTTTTTACTTCGGCAGTCTGTTGTAAGCGGCGGCGGGGGCCGATGCGCCCTCAGAGAATGTGCGCCCTAGGCCGGCTCCTACCTGGCCTATAGGTGGCGCCAGCCCTGTGTGCCACAGGGGGGTCCAATGCACCCCCTTCCCTCCTGTGGCACACACAGGGTTTTTATCATTACTTTGTAATCAGAGATTGTTGGGGGGCCATCATGAGTGGTCCTGATGGCCCCCCAACAAGCTCTGATTTCAAAGTAATGGTAAAAAAAAAAAAAATGAACCCTCTAAGTGCCACAAGGGTCCAATGCATTGCTTTGCAATGCTCTGTAGACCCCTGTGGCACTCACAGGGACACTTATTTTTACGACATTTTTTTTTTTTTTTTTTTTGCTAAGGCCTCATTGGAGGGGATCAGAAGGGGTCCTGATGCCCCTCAAAGAGATCTATAATAATAAAAAAAAAAATAACCCTGTGTGTGCCTCAGGGGGGTCCAGTGCAGACCCCTCCCCTCCTGTGGCACATACAGGGCTTTTATCATTACTTTGTAATCAGAGATTGTTGGGGGGGGGGCCCTCAGGAGTGGTCTTGATGGCCCCCCTAACAAGCTCTGATTACAAAGTAATGAAAAAAAAATTAACCCTCTGAGTGCCACAAGGATCCAATGCATTGCTTTACAATGAGCTAGAGACCCCTGTGGCACTCATATATATTTTTTAACTAAGACCTCATTGGTGGGATCAGGGGGTACTGATGCCCCTCAATGAGGTCTGTAATTAAAAAAAAAAATAAAAATGTAACCCTGTGTGTGCCTCTGGGAGAGGGTTTCAATGCAGACCCCCTTCCTGTGGCACACACAGGACTTTTTACTGTTACTTTGTAATCAGAGCTTGTTTGGTGGCCATCTGAATACAAAGTAACGATAAAAAAAAAATAGCCCTTTGTGTGCCACAAGGGCCCAATGCATTGCTTAGCAATCCACTGGACACCCCTGTGGCACACAAGATTATTTTTTTCCCCTTTTATTTTTTATTCAGACCTCATTGTATGGGTTCTGATGCTCCCAACAAGGTCTACACAAAAATATTGAGGGGAAAAGCCAAAAAAAACGCACGTGCCACAGGGAGGGTCCAACGCACTGCTTTGCAATGCGTTGGACCCCCTGTGACACACACAATTTTTTTTTTTTTTCATTATTCTGTTTTTAGACCTTGATGGGGGACACCAGGAGTGTAACTGATACCGCCTCCCCAATGAGGTATGGATACAAAATAATAATTAAAAAGAAAAACCCTTTGTGTGTAACAGGGGGTCCAACGCATTGCAAAGCAGTGCGTTGGGCACTCCTGTGGCGTGCACACAAAATGCCTCCAATTCCCCCACACACACACGTACCGTATCCCCCTGCCTGGTGCCACAGCCAACTGGCAGTCCCATTTCCCAAACTGACCCCCAGCCTGTTTCCACTGCCTACTGATAGACTAAAAGTACTAGTATGCACTAGGTTCAGGCTGGGAATCAAACTTTGTATGAGGGGGACATACAGTGCACACTGGTAGTCACATATCCCTCATATACACTATCAGACACTACCCCAGGGCTGGTGCAAGGATTTTTGCCACCCTAGGCGAAACCTAATATTGCTGCCCCTTGGCTCCACCCCTTGTGACCTTCCCATTTATGCCCCCCCTCTGTATGTGTTTAAGTGTCAGTGTGTTCCCTATATGTGTCAGTTTGTGTGTGTGTTCTCTATATGTGTATGTGTGTGTCAATATGTGTTCCCTGTATGTATATATAAGTGTGTCAGTGTGTGTGAGTCTCTGTAAGGATATCAGTGTGTAAGTATGTGTGTGTGCTTCTCTATATGTGTATCAGTGTGACAGAGTGTATATTCTCTATATGTGACTCTCCCCCTCTTTACTGTTGACCCCCCTTTGACACTCTCTCTCCCCTGTCTGACTCTTGATCCCCCCATCTTGACTGCTGATTCCCCCTTTGACTCTCTCTCTCTCTCTCTCTCCCCTTCTGACTATTTATCCCTTCTTGACCCCCCTTCCACTTACTCTTCCCGGTGCACTCTCTCCCCAGTGAGTACGTTTTGGTGCTCTCCCTTGTCTGGCTTTTATTAACCTTTTCAGTGCCAGAGGTTTATACAACGCATTGCAAAGCTATGCGTTGCGTACCCCTCTGGCACTGAAAGGGTTAATGCAGCACAGCAATGTCCGTTTCTCTCTCCTCTTCCGCTTCTTCAATCCTGGTCAAGGATTGAAGGAGCGGAGGGGGAGAGAGAAACAGATATCGATGTGCTACATTAAAAAAAATAGCCAGCCAAGGGAGCGCACCGAAACTTCCGTTTTGTTTGTTTGTTTGTTTGTTTTACTTCGGCAGTCTATTGTAAGCGGCGGCGCCTACCTCGCCTATAGGTGGCGCCAGCCCTGCACTACCCCCCCCCCCCCCATCATCACCATTCTTGCTCCTCTGCTCATACCCACAAACACTGCCTAACGCCTCACCCTCCCACACACTTTGTTACACCGGTAATCACAGGTCCGCACGTACACCGGCTGACGCCCTAGCTTCTTTCATCTGTTAGACATAAAATCACACATACACTGCTTTCCCATCCCTGTTTCACTGGTAGCTACGCTCCTTTCCCTCAAACTGGTAGGTCAACCCATAGCAATGGGATACCATTTTTCTTAGGCTGGCAAGAAGTACTCCTAGGACATCCCACGCCGGTGAACCATTTTAGTATCTTTGAAGTGACTAATGTGTAAAAAAAAAAAAAAGTTTGCTTTTTTTCCTGTAGCACCACCTTCTGGAAATAGTTGTGCACACTAACTTAGGGGTAAAAAGGCAAGTGACCCCTCATTCAATGCGGCAGGTTATCTTCTTTCCAAAATGGTATGGTTTGTACAGCCTTTCTTCACTTCTAAAGGAGTTATAGCCATTTTCGTACAGGCAAGTCAGGTTTGAGAAAATGTTAGGAACATCAGAGGCTGTAGTAGGTGTAGTTTTCTACTTCTAGCACCCCCTAAGGTAGGTCAACTCATACCAATGGGGTGTCATTTGACTCCTAAGAGCACTAGCTAATGAAGGCAGTTGAAAATGTCATGGTTTTCACAGAGTTCCATACATTTGAAAGGACAGAAATGTAAAAAAAAAATGCCATTTTTTCCTATATCACCTAATTCTGGAAACATTTATGCACACCAGTATTGGAGTAAGAAGGCAAGTGATCCCTCATTAGATGCGGCAAGTTATCTTCTTTCCAAAATGGTATTGTTTATGTACCTTTTCTTCACTTCTGAAGGTGTTATAGCCATTTTCGTACAGGCAAGTCAGGTTTGAGAAAATGTTAGAAACATCAGAGGATGTAGTAGGTGTAGTTTTGTACTTGTAGCGCCCACTAAGGTAGGTGAACGCATACCAATGGGGTGTCATTTTTCTCCAAAGAGTACTAGCTAATGAATACAGTTGGAAATTCCATGGTTTTCACAGATTTCAGTACAGTTCAAGGGGCAGAAATGTAAGAAAATGCCATTTTTTTCCTATAGTGCCACTTTCTGGAAGCATTTGGGCACAATATGCATGGGACAAGAAGGTAAGTTACCCCTCATTAGATGCAGCAGATTGTCTACTTTTCAGAAATATATAGTTTTATATAGTTATTCCATTGTTTTTGGGTAGATTTACCACAAAAACACTAGAAAGTGCATTTTTGCTCATAAAGTTGAAAATGTAATTTTGCGCTGCTGGTGATTAGGGCTCTACGCTAGCCATGGACATAGGTAAAACTATACAGATTTGGTATTTTTTACTTGGAGGACTCAGGGCTTTTTCAAATAATTGAAACTTTTTCAATCAAGGTAAATGTTTTTGATACATAGTTTGTTATTTTAGCAAAATAAGTAAATTTTCACTCTTTTTGTCATTATGATATTATAGCTTTTTGCACGATGCAAAATTCTCTTCATGTAAGGTACCACGAGAAAGCACAATTAGTTCTGAAAAAAACAATATATAGTTTTCCATATGAAATTAGAAAGTCCCAGGGGAAATTAAGCCTAAACAGAAGGATAGCAAAAATGCTGAAAAAGTGTCTGGTCTACAGGGTACAGGAAATGGCCCAAGCCTCTGGCACTGAAGGGGTTAAAGCTAAATGAGTTTGTCACAGTAACTTTTTTGGGAACTTCTGACCAATGTTTTCTTTTTTTTTTTTTTTTCTAACTTTACAGGAGGTAATGGAAAAGCCAATTAACCAGAGACTATTTGTGACAAGAATCTTACAGGAGTTTGAATGTGACACATTTTTGCCAGAAATTGACTTAAATTCCTACAAGCTTCTTACAGAGTAAGTTGTGCAATATTTAAAGGAGCAGTACACTTTTTTATTAAAAAAATATATATTGTATGATGTTTCATGTTGAGTAAAATAAGTGTGCTTCCACTGCTGAGAGATGCATATTTCCAGTTATTACTGTTTAATCCTGTTGTTTTTTTTGTTTTGTTTTTGTTTGTTTTTTTGTTTTTGTTTTTACATTAGCAGTGTCCTCTAGTGGTCAAATTCTAATTAATTTTCTGTTACATTCTAATGGAGAGGAAAGTCAGTGACTTACAGTTCTCCATAGAATGTTATAGAAACTGCTGAGTCACTTCCTGTCAGAACAATCAGGAAATAAACACAGTAAATTCACTTCCTGGTTATTTGAGCTGTTATACTGTTTGAATAAAACAACTGACAGTGGTCCGAGTAACCTTGTTTTATTCAGCAGGAAAACTCCTATAACATGTAGGTTTTTATAAAATAAAGTTTACTGCTCCTTTAAAGATAATGACTTGATAAATGCCATCATAATTTTAAATGCACTATGTGCACAAAGATGACGTGGAGTAGGCGATGTAAAGATTTAAGTCGCTTGATAGGAACTGCAATGGGTAAAGCTTTGAGAAGATATAAGATCTTCAGTAAAATTACCATCTTTACAGGAGGCAAAGACAAAGCTCCAAGAGGAGAGGCTAGTACAAGCTATTTAATTGTGTTTAAGCCCGTATCATTTTTAGGCATTGATCCTTTAAAGGGATAGTAAAGTACATAAAAAAAAGTGTAGCTGAAATGATAGGTACAATAAAAAAAATACGTAATGCCCTCATTCCTATCTCTCACCTTTATGGTTTGAGAGCTATAATAAAATAAATTCCTCCGCTCCCTTCCCTTTCTGCCAGATGAGCTGTCAGAGGCAGAATCTGGTGGGGCGACTAGACACGGCTCTTCAGGAGCACTGACATCGATATATCTAACTATAAATATAATTCATCGGAATTGTCTACAACATAGTTTGCAAGCACGCATTGTAGACCATTCCGATGAAGTATATATAGTTAGATATCTCGATGTCAGCGCTCCTGAAGAGCCGCCGTCTGATCCCGGAAACAGGATCTCATGCTGTCAGCTATACAGCTGAAGCATGAGGGGGGGGGGGGGCAGCAGAGGACTTTATTTTATTATATCTCTCAAACCATAAAGGTTTGAGAGAGAGGACTAAGGGCATTATGTATTTTTTTTATTGTACTTATCATTACAGCTACACTAATTTTCTGGACTTTACTAACCCTTGAAACTCTTACATGTGATAATAAAGAGAATGTTCATAACAGAAATATTTGGTTTTCTGCTTTTGTGATAATTAAATCTGATTACCCTGAATTAAAAATGTGTATATGCAGATTAATTTGTTAATTCTGTTTTCTAGATACCCTGGGATATCCTCTGAGATACAAGAAGAAAATGGTATTAAATACAAGTTTGAAATATATGAAAAGGTCATGTAACTAGTGAACGGACAAAGTTTTTTTTTTTTTTTTTTTAATTGTATACTGAAAATTTACTGAATAATAAACACAATGCAATTCCTTTCCACTGCTTGTCACTTTTTTGACATAAAGTGTTTTACATTATTTGCGACATGTACAGTTATCATTGACTCTCTGTTTCTCTCTGCCACTAACTGGCAAGAGTGGAGACCTGATTCTTGTGTTCCTGCCTTTGTCTGTGCCATTCTCAAGAGATCCAGCATCAGTACATCAACAGTATCTGTTAATGTTATATCATTGTATCAATACTGGCAAGGGAAGGTGTGAAGAATAAAGATATTATTTTTGTGATACATCCAATGCATTTGAGTGGCAGAGGGGTATTCAGCAAATGGAAAACAATGATTTGGAGACTCATCAGTTAAAAGGGCTAATGGTGCTGTAAAACAATGCCTTTGTGAGTCTTGGTGTTCATCATGTCTATCACACAATTGAAATTGAACCTCTGCAGTGAGCTTATGAAGTAAACATAAGCCTTTTACTGTCCTGTCAGGGTTACACTTACAAAGTATGTTTGTGGAGGAAATGGTAGTGTGGAAATATGCATATTTATTTGGGTAAGCACCCTGAGTATATGAGATGCATTTGTGATATTTTATAATAGTACTAGCAATGTGGGACGGCGCTGCCTGTCAGGATATATAGGGAATTAATGCACACACATGGATGCAAGACAAACACACACACAAATGCACATGCATGCACTGAGATGCATAAAGAGCGACACAGTCATACACACATTCATGCACAACATGCAGACACATAGAGTGTGATACAAACATGCAACACACACAGTGAGGAACACACAGAGACACAGAAGTGAGTCACAAGGGGGTGACTTGTGTGTCATTGTAATGGGTTTGTGTTTGAACTTATGCCTCCACTGTGGCATTCATTCATAAAGTTGAAATGCATGTGGTAATTGCACATACTATGGTGGAAGGTGGATCGTGCTGGCTCCCGGGTGTGAGTGAGTGGCATTCATTCATGTAGTTGAAATGCACGTGGTAATTGCACATACTATGGTAGAAGGTGAGTGTGATTGAGACTATGGTGGAAGCTGGATCGTGCTGGCTCCTGGGATGTGAGTGAGTGATTGCATGTGAGTGATTGCGTGAATGTGTGAGTGTGTGTGTGAGAGAGAGAGAGTGTGTGAGAGAGAGTGTGTGAGAGAGAGTGTGTGAGAGAGTGTGTGTGAGAGTGAGTGTGTGAATTATTTTGTGTGTATGATTGAGTGCGTATGATTGAGTGTGTGTGTGTGTGTGTGTGTGTGTGTGTGTGTGTGTGTGTGTGTGTGATTGAGTGTGTGTTTGTGTCTGTGGTGGAGGAGCGAGTGGCAGCCACTTTGTTTTTTCAGTTACTTGGATAGTGGTGGGTGGGCTGGATAGTGGGGGCAGGCCAACTCCCTGCATGATTTAAATCACTCCCCCATTGAATCACCCAATGGGAGCAGTAACTCCTCCTTACTTAACCCTTTGAGTGCCAGAGGGGTACACAACGCATTGCTTTGAAATGCATTGCATACCCCTCTGGCACTCAAAGGGTTAAGTTATGGTAACATAGCAATATAATACACGGTGGCTCTTCAGTTGAGGCAGCGTAGCAATATGCTGAGGGAACAAATAGAAAGCGTCTCTCCCTTTAAGGAGAAAGGGCAGGAAGTGGAGGAGTGACAGTTGAAAACAGTTAGTGAGGCTGACTGAAGAGATGAAAAGAGTTAAATAAAAGAGTTGCTATTAAGTCTATCCCTGAGTTTTTATTTTATGGAAACATTACACTGAAACAGTGTATGGAGGGTTACAATTATCTGTGGGAGGTGAAACAGAGTGTATGGAGGGTTACAATTATCTGTGGGAGGTGAAACTATGTGTTTGTGGGGTCATGATCCTGAGTGAGAGTGTGTGTGTGTGTGTGTGGACCAGGAGAAGGTACTGATATCCCTACTTCAGGAGCCAGTGGCAGCTATTTTTTTTTTGTCAGTTGGATAGTGGTGGGTGGGCTGGAGGGGGCAGGCCAACTCCCTGTATGATAAACATGCCCCCATTGAATCACCCAATGGGAGCAGTAAAATCCCCATTGAATCACCCAATAGGAGTTGTGTCTCCTAATGAGACATAAATTATGTAATGAGGCATTCTGTTCAATGTGTGTTTGTTTTCTGAGGAGACATAAATTATTATGTTCTGTGTGTGAGGTACCATAAATTATGCAATGAGGCTTATTCTTTTATATATATATATATATATATATATATATATATATATATATATATATATATATAGATAGATAGATAGGGAAAAAAAAAACCTTCTTCCGCGAGTAAATGAGCCACGCGAGTGTGTGTCTGAGTAGTGGATATAATGGAAGCACACTCTTGGCTGGTGGGAGATTTTGGGACGTCATGGGTCCAGTGAAACCTGTGATAAGGTGGAAAAGAGAATGTTGATGGACATGCAGATGCAGAGGTGAAATGAGTAAAGGTCCAAAAAATTGAAAGCGAGGAGTGGACGTGTCGATGGTGTAATCGAGGGAGGGGCGTGCAAATAGAAGCAAGGGCTGTAAGAAGCTGGTCATTGCTAAGATGGAGGACATAATGAAGTGGCAAATGCAACAAAGAGTAAGTAATGAATCTGAGTGCCTACAGGGAGGGTGACCATTATTGGTGAAAGGGAGGGTGGCTTAACGGCGAAAGGCAGGGTGAATGTAGGCTGCAAAAGGAATAGAGGATGAATAATTTTGACAGTAGATGGTGCATTTGAGTAGTGACAGGGTGGATGTGATCAGTGAAAGGGAGGGAAGTACGGTGGATTTTAACAGCGAAAGAGAGGGTGAACATGAGCAGCAAAAGGGAGGGGTGGTGAATCTTCTAGCCGTTGTCACACATGCTTTGCTTCCCTGGCCACTCCTGCCACCTTGAAGTCCTTGCAGAGTTTTGACAGGAGTGGCGGGGGGGTAGGCGATCACTGTACCAACCAGAATGGCAGTATAGAAAATGCTGGCATAACTCCTCCTTACTGTAACCCTAGGGTGTGCCTTCCACGGACAATGAATTTTGATCACGTGGTTCTCTTCTCATATATTGTGTATGTAGAAAATGTGTAATTTTTTTGTTATTGTTTTAGAAATGAATTATTAATTTAATTACAAAAAAATTGGTGATATTCCACCAACCTTCTAAAACAAATACCAGTACTTCCTGATCACCCCTACTTATTATGTATAGCGTGGAAGAAAAGAGAGGGGGGGGGTTGATATTATAGAAATACAGATGTGCAATGTAATATCGGATCTTGGATGTGTTAACAAAGTCTCTTTTAATGCACAAATCTCACTTTGCTTCTGTCCAGTATGGAACACAGATTGAGTCCCTCCTCCTGGAGGGCAGGACACATCACAAAAGACAGGGTCTTTGGGGTGGAGACTCCCTCCGCCTCTTCCACTAACTCCCATAATTTGTGTCCTGCAAGCAAGCTTTCTATATTATTTTGTTGGATTGTGCCTGATTGGGACTCAAGTATTTTTTGAGGGGTGAGAACTTATTTTCACTCTTCCACTACTTGGATCTTAGTTTTAAGACTACCCCTGATGTTCATTGTGTGTTTGTGGGGGGTTGGGACTTTTGCAAACTTTTTAATTGTAGATCAACTTAAGTGCAGTGGCCTATTTAAAAACTGGAGCCCATCGTGGCCATCTTTGCTCCATTGATTTCTACGGGAAAAACATCTCTGGAACATATATCTGCAACGGTTTGGGCTACAGGGCTCTATCATCCTGTATCCTCATGGCCTATCATCCGGTCCACTTTCTGAGCATCCTGGGAGCCCGTGGCAATCCGCGAATGGAGTTGCAGACATTACAAGGCAACAGAGTACAAGACTACATTACCCATATTGCCCATTTCACGTGCTTTCTTCATACTGGCTGACAATTTGATGGTGGCCATCTTCTTTTTTTCTTATTCTGATTCTGTCCTTCTCCAGATTAACCTTAGCTTGCCAGATATGTGTATTTCCTCTATGTCCAATCGACGGTAAGGTATTGTGGGATTAACTCCGCCTTCCAGCTGGTAGGACCAAATTTTAATATATATACATCTGTTTCCCCTCCTGGCTTCAGTTAATTTGGTGGAAATTTTGAGCCCTAATACACACTGTATTTGGGTAAGTCCTTATACTTTGAACGTTTTGACACTGTGAGAATTTATATTCCTTTGGAGCTTTGGGCTAGGTCTAAGACTAAGGATTCTGGGGTGACTGTGTCCCCCATTGCACATTGCTCCTCATGTCAAGCAGGGTTGCCTAGAGAATTCTCAGGTCATTTATGCCCAGCATGTACTGCTGTCCCTGAGTCTCCCCCAGGGACCTCCAGCCATGTACAAGAACCAGTTTGGGTGCAAGAGTCTAAGGCTGCTACCAGAGACCTCCAGTCTACACTACATCTCTTCCCATCCCAATCACAGGGGGTTTTCCACTCCTGGCAAACCCCTACTTCTGTCAGGTCTTCCCTACCAAAACCGCAGGAAGTACCTGATGTGTCAGATTCCTCTGAAGAGGAACTGTTGGTGGATTCTGATGAGGAATGTTCTACGGTGGTCTCCTCACAGTTCTTTGGGGACCCCTTTGAGGCGATTCTGATCCCTCTGCTGAGGGCCTGATCGGAGCCATGTTAAACACCCTGAACATTACCTTGGTTCAATGTATTTTCTGACCCCTCTGATGTGTTTCAGGAGCCTAAGAGGCCCCATACTTGTTTTCCACCTAACCCCACTCTTGACCGTTTAGTGTCTGACGAGTGGAAAGCTCCGTACAGGAAACCTTCTGTCTCCAAGAAAGTTGCTAAGCTTTACCCCTTCTCTGTTGTGGCTCTAGCTCGGTGGTTTCATCCTCCCAAGGTTGATGCCCCTGTTTCTCGACTATCTAAGTCCACTGCCTTGCCGGTAGCTGATGCTTCTGCCCTCAAAGATTGGACTGACAAAAAGTATGAGACCTCCCTCAAATTCATTTTTGCCACCGCTGGTACTTCCCTACGCCCAGCGTTCGCTGCCTCCTGGGTAAATAGAGCCATCGTGGGTTGGACTGAACAGCTTACACTTGCTGTTCGTCAAGGAGCTCCTACTCCTGAAATGTTGTGGCTCCTTGGCAACATTTCTGAAGCCCAGCATTATGTATATGCTGCCTTATTTGATGCCATCAGTTTGGTGGCCAGGGTTTCCACCATGTCTGTGGTTGCCAGACGGGCCCTTTGGCTCAAGATCTGGTCTGCTGACACTGCTTCTAAAAAAGCACTGCTCTCCTTGCCTTTTCGGGGCACTTCTCTGTTTGGACCAGACCTTAAGGATCTGATTAGTGAGGCCACAGGGGGCAAGAGTACCCTCCTGCCTATGGTCCCCAGGAAGAAGACACCTACCAAGAGTAATAGGCTTTTCTGTTCCTTTCAGACTGAGACACGCCCGGCGATTCCCCAGGCTCTGTGTTCCTCGTCCAAGCCCAAACAACAATGGAAACCTAAGTCCTCCACTAAGCCTAAGGCTTCCAAACCTACTTAGGCCTGATTCTCCGAACCCAGGCCCCCATGCCGCTATGGGTGGCCGTCTGTGCCACTACCACAGTGTCTGGTAGGACTCCGTGGTGGACCTATGAGTTTTGCATGTGGTGGTGGTGGAGGGGCCCAGGATCCCTATCACCTCTCTTCCTCCCTTCTGGTTTTTCCCTTCTCACATTCCTCAGGGTGTAGAGAAATGCCGTCTGTTCAATGGCGCCATCCAAAGCCCTTGTGGACAAGTAGGTTCTGGAACCGGTTCCCATTCAGGACAAGGGTTTGGGTTTTTACTCAAACCTGTTTGTGGCTTCCAAAAAGGATGGCGGCTGTTGTCCGATTTTGTACCTGAAGGACCTCAATTCCTTTGTGGTCAAGACTCATTATAATCAGGAGTCCCTAAGGACGGTGATTGCGGCCATGTCCCATGTTCCTTGCTTCTCTGAATCTTCAGGACACGTATCTGCACATCGCCATTCATCCAGAGAGCTGGCAGTATCTCAGATTTGCCTCCGACCAAGGGCATTTTCTGTTTTCTGCTTTTCACTTTGGTTTGACTACAGCGTCTCAAGTCTTCACTCGTGTCCTGGGAGCTTTAGTGTCCGTCCTCTATCGGAACAGCATCAGAGTCACTTCATACATGGACGACCTGCTTCTGAAAGCACCTTCTCCAGAACTCCTTCATCAGCAGGTTCAAGACTGCATTCATGCTCTCACCCATCACGGGTGGATCCTCAACATGGACAAGTCAGATCCAGTGTCATCTCAGAGGCTTGTTTTCCTGGGCCTTCTCTTACGGACGAGGTGGCTCACCAGATCGCCAACAGGGTTTCCACTCTTCTGGCTCACGATCCAGTTCCAGCCAAGAAATTGTCCTCTCTGGTGGGGAAGTTCATTTCCACCATAGAAGCAGTCCCGTGTGCGGGGGTCAGCCGGACCTGCTGAAGATGTCAGTGTCTCTCCCTCTTCATATGGAACTGAGTTTGTTGTGGTGGCTTGACCTCTCCAGTTTGCTGAAGGGCAAGTCCTTCTGGACCATGGTGATGACGGATGCCAGCCTGTCTGGCTAGGGAGCGGTTCTGGGTCACCTGATTGCTCAGGGACGGTGGTCTCTGGAGAAATCTTTCCTTCCCATCAACGTGTTGGAGCTTCGGGCGATATTTCATGCCCTTCACCACTGGACCCGCCAGCTTGGAGGACTGTCCGGTCAGTGTCCAGTTCGAAAACGTCACAGCAGTCACATACATCAACGAGCAATTTGGAACAAGAAGTCTCTCAGCTTGGTTGGAGAGCAAGGCTATTTTGTCCTGGGCAGAGGAACATGTTCATATTCCTTGTGTAGACAACGCCATGGCAGACTTCCTCAGTCGGCACAAAGTGGACATCGGAGAGTGGAAACTACATCAAGAGGTCTTCAACCTCATTGTTCAGAGGTGGGGTCTTCCATGCATCAACCTGATGGCGACGACATAACCGGAAGTTTCCGAAGTTCTGCTCTCTCTGGAGGGACCCTCTGGCTCTAGCAGTGGATGCCATGTCCGTTCCTTGGCAATTTCCTATGGCCTACATCTTCCTCCCATCCCCATGATGCACAGGGTGATACGGAAACTGCAACTGGAGCGCTGTCCAGTAATTCTGATTGCTACATACTGGCCTCAACAGGCTTGGTTTCTGGAGCTTTCCGGCTGCATCCTTACCTCTGACGGCATTGTGCTGCTCAGTCAGCTTGGCCGCAGCCTCTCCTCCTCACAGCTCAGCTGCATTCTGTCCTCTTCACGGTCCCAGTCGATTCCGTTTGCTTGTCGATCCGGCTTCAGGAGGTGACATCACTTCGGCACATGTCCAAGGGCATGGACGTGCGTACCATTTAAAGGAGACCCGC
The DNA here is from genome assembly GCA_037306005.1 of Rhinophrynus dorsalis. Lineage (NCBI taxonomy): Eukaryota > Metazoa > Chordata > Amphibia > Anura > Rhinophrynidae > Rhinophrynus > Rhinophrynus dorsalis. Next base: position 594,599,135 of record CM074718.1, read on the forward strand.
TAATTTGGTGCTTCTCCTTCCTTTAGGGCAGGCCACCTTAAGCTGCCGGGACACTGGGCTCATTCACCCTTTCGTTAGTGTCTAGTGCAGTTCATTGTTTTGTTAAGTGCTCAGTGTATGACCTGGTTTGTCTGACTACCCGTTCTGGTGCTGACCTGTGGCTCTGTCTGACTCTCTGTTCCATGTATGACCCTGGCTTGTCTGATATCCAATCTGGTGCAGAGCTGCGGCTCTGGCTGACTACCTGTTCCATGTATGACCCCTGGCTTGTCTGACTACCCGTTCTGGTGCTGACCTGTGGCTCTGTCTGACTATCTGCTCCGTGTTTGACCCTGGCTTAGTTCGATAACCAATCTTGTACAGACCTACAGCTCTGGCTGACTACCCGTTGCATACCTTTACCCTTGGCTAACCATCCTATCTGGTGCTTACCTGTGGTTCCGTCTGACTACCCCCCCCCCCCCCCCCCCGTGTGGCCTTCCGTGAAGTCAGATATCCTATATGGTGCGGACCTGGGGCTCTGGTAGACTCTAGCATCCCTGACTGCAGGCATGAGTCAGTAGTCTCCTTTGTTGCCTTCCTTTGCAGGAGACGGCCTTTCCATCACTGACTGCAGGCGTGAGTCGGTAGTCTTCCCTGTTGCCTTCAGTTGCGGGAGACGACCTTACTATTACTGATTGCAGGCGTGAGTCAGTTTCCTCCTCGCTATCATCCTTAGGGAGATCATTTGGGTCACGTTGAGGCATATCTGGTATATGAGACTACCATTGGCTTCTCTGCAGTTTGGGAACCTAGAGGCAACCTCCTATTACTGATAGAGGCCTCGCTCCTTTGATTACCCTCTGCTTCTTCCTCGCACTTGCTGTGATATTTGATGTTATTATAGCTTCTAATAAAGGTTATTACTATACCGTCTGACTCCTGTTTTGCTTGTATCCATGACCCTTAACTTGGTTTTGGCGTCCTTCAGCGACCTCCCTTTGAGTCCTTGGCTACTATTCCTCTACGCCTTCTGACGTGGAAAATTGCTTTTCTCCTTGAGATTGTGTCTGTCCTCCGTGTCGCAGAGTTGTATTTTACTAGTAGTTTTGGACACTTTAATGGAAAGTATGGTGGGCTCTAAGGGGCCTGGGGTAAATCTAAGCCAAAGGATTCAGGAGCTTCCCTTTACCCCCCTCATACATTGTTCCTCTTGCCACACATGGCTACCTTGAGAATATTCAGGGTCTCTATGCCCCTCATATGCAGTTGCCCCTACTATCCCACCAGTCCCTTCTAGCACCTATCAAGAGCCTGCATGGGTTCTTCCACTATCCATAGGGAATTTTACTCTTGTAAGCTTATGCCTACCTTTAACCCCTTAAGTACACATGACGGTCCTAGACCGTCATGGGTCGTTATACCCTTAAGGATCCATGACGGTCCGGACTCCCCACACAGCTGCACGCCATTCGGGTAGTCCAGAATCGAATCATAAAAAAAAAAAAAATGCTCCGTAGTCCTTAAGTGACCGCCGCATGCATGCACAGCCGGTCCTTAAGGGTTTAAAGAGATGGCCCATCAGGTTATTGGCGTTGCCTCTGTAGAAGAGTTGCACTCAGAGGATGATAATCATGGGTGGAATATGAGAACACAGATTCTTCCTATGGAGATTCCTATGAGGCTGATCCATTCCCCTTTACTGAGGAGCTCATCAGAGTAGTCCTGGAAACCCTCCAGGTTTCTTACACCTCTGATGAGAGAGCTCTTTCTCTGGATATTCACCAGAGGTATAAGAAGACAAGTCTTGTGCTTTCGCCCAGTAACCCTCTTCATCAGATTCTTATGGATGAGTGGAAAATTCCTGATAAAAGGCTTTTTCTCTATGAGTGCTTTTCTAATCTATAGCCTTTTTCAGCTGAAGCTTTGGTGCAACCCGCTTCTCACCCTACCGTGCAACCCCCTATTTCACATCTGGCGAAGAACACCACCCATCTGCTGGCAAATGCAGCGGGACTCAAGGAACCAGTGGATAATAGGCTAGATTGTCTTCTCAAGGCTTTCTTAGCTGCCACCTGGGCAGCACGAAGACCAATTTTGCCACTGATTGGATTAACAGAGCAGATGCTGCATGGGGTGAGCAACATTCTGATGCTCTATGTGCTGAAGTTGCCAAGGGGGATTTATTGGCTCTGAAGGCTATCATCATGGAGTCCAATATTTATGTCTCTGAGGAGATATTTGATGCTGCCAGATTTGCAGCAAAGGCCTCTGCCTTTTCTGTTGCTGTGCACCACATGCTGTGGTTTAAGATTTGGTGTGAGGACCAATCTTCTAAGAAGTCACTGGTCTTCTTGCCATTTCAAGGTAAGTCCTTTTTTTGTACCTGAACCGAAATGGATCATCAGTGAGAGCTTCTTGTTGCCGAAGATCACCACCAAGCTCACGTTTCTGGCAAAGGCGGAATCCAGGTTTGTTGTTACCTATAGGGGGCTGTCTCTGCATTTTCTGAGACACCTACGTGATGGAGCAGTGGGTTTTGTGGGTAATAGTGGAGAGGTATCGCATAGATTTCAATTCCCTTCCTATATATCCATTCTTTATGTCAAAGGTTCCGAAGGATCCAGACAAGGTAGGTGTCACGTTTTGTTTTCACTCTCAGACACAGAGTAAGATAAAAATCAAACTTTATAGAAAAGTTTAATGGGAACCCTGACGGGTCCAGAACATACACATATGTCACATATACAAAATGGGTTCAAACAGTAGTTAGCAAGATACAGCAAAGTAGGCTCTACCGGCCTTGCCAATATACCGGGCAAGGCAGCCAAAAAGATGGCACTAAGGAATGTAAACTGGCTCTACCGGCCTTGCCAATACACCAGGCAAGGCAGCCTGGAGGGTTGCACGATATTCTGAGTGTGGCTCTACCAGCCTTGCCAATATACCGGGCAAGGCAGCCTGAAGGATGTCACAATGGAAAGCAAACTGGCTCTACCGGCCTTGCCAATATACCGGGCACTAAAGGAGGCAGCCGCAACCGGTAGACAAAGGGTTAACAAGTACTGTCATAGACAAGAATATAGCCCAACCGGTTGTATGCAGCAGGATCAGCAACCGGTGAATGTGGAGTAAGCCCAACTGGTTCTATACAGCGGAATCGGCAACTGGTGAATGTGGAGTCAACCAGTACTGCATACAGGACAAAGTAATGCCCAACCAGTTCTATGCAGCGGGATTAGCAACCGGTGAATGTGGAGTAAGCCGGTACCACATACTGGACAAACGTAACGTCCAACCGGTTCTATACAGCGGGATCAGCAACCGGTATGTGGAGTAAACCAGTACCACGTACTGGACAAATGTTTAGCTCAACCGGTTCTATACAACTGAATCAGCAACCGGTATATGTGGAGTAAACCAGTACCACGTACTGGACAAACGTATAGCCCAACCGGTTCTATACAGCGGAATCAGCAACTGGTATGTGGAGTAAACCAGTACCGTGTACTGGACCAACGTAACGCCCAACCGGTTCTATACAGCGGAATCAGCAACCGGTATATGTGGAGTAAACCAGTACCGCGTACTGGACAAACATATAGCCCAACCGGTTCTATACAGCAGAATAAGCAACCGGTATATGTGGAGTAAACCAGTACCGCGTACTGGACAAACGTATAGCCCAACCGGTTCTATACAGCAGAATAAGCAACCGGTATAAGTGGAGTAAACCAGTACTGCGTACTGGACATACATAAGGCCCAACCGGTTCTATACAGTGGAATCAGCAACCGGTGAAAGTGGAGTAAACCAGTACCATGTACTGGACAAACGTATCTCCCAACCGGTTCTATACAGCGGGATCAGCAACCAGTGAATGTGGAGTAAACCAGTACAGCGTACTGGACAAACATATCGCTCAACCGATTCTATACAAGCTGAATCAGCAACCGGTGAATGTGGAGTAACCCGTGATCAGAATGTCGACCAGGCAGCCAGACGGATGACAATCAGGATACAGCAGCAGGAACAGCATGCACGCCCGGGCAACCACAGGAACAACAGGACTGCCAACCAGGTCAGGAACGGAAGCAGGAACAACGCCAGCACCGGATCAGAAGCAGGAACAACAGCCCAACCGGATCTGGAATGGAGGCAGGAACCAAGCAGCAGCAGCACTGACGGTGGAGAAACGCTGACACTGGTAGCAGATCAACAGGCCCAAGGATACAGGTGACTGCTGACACAGAGACACCACGAAAGGACAACCAAAGGGTGCCTCAGCCCAGTTTAAATAGGCAGCACTGGGCGGGCAATAGACAGGTGGCCAATGGAGAATACACACACCTGACTGACAGCAAGAGCGAGCAATCACGGGCATCGTGATAGTAGGACACCTGGAGAGTCAGTGCTACCTTTGTTTTGCTTTTGGCTTCCAATCTTTGCCAATTCATGGCTCTGCCATTTGGCCTGGCTCTGGCACCAAGAATCTTCACAAAGGTCATGGGGGCCCTGGTTGACTTCATTCACACACGGGGCATCTCACTGTCACCGTATCTGGACATCTTCCTCATCAAGGCTCCTTCAGGGGAGCTCTTGGCTTGTCATGTCCAAGACTTTGCCCACATTCTAGTTCACCATGGCTGGATGCTAAATCTGCAGAAGTCCTCTCCAGTTCCATTCCAGTTTCTGGTTTTCCTGGATATGAGTTTTGACACCTGTCAGGGAAAGGTCTTCCTCTTGGAGGAGAACATTCAACTACTGTTCCAGGAAGTTTCTCAGGAGCTGGAGTGGTCCTCTTCCACGATCAAGGACTTCATGGTGTTGGCTTGGTCGGTGTCAGCCCTGGAAGCAGTTCCATACTCACAGTTCCACACAAGGGAACTACCGAGGAACGTTCTTGGGAATTGGTCCAGGATCTACTTGCCCTGTGGACTTTAATATAATATATAAGTACATCTAATAATTTTGTATTATGTGGTGCCACTTTTTGGTTCCCCACTGGGTCACTTTCCTGTGGTATATTCAAGGGAAACTAATAGTGTGCATATTTTTAGATAACTGGAATATGGACTAGCCTACCAGCACGAGTGGTAGAAGTTAATTTAGTGATGGAATTTAAGCATGCCGAAAATAGGAAGAAAGAAAAGGATAAGAGGCTCCCCTTGTGTTGAATCAAATGGCACTTGTCCACTTATGTGGTAAATCTCTAACAAGTTTGTGTGGAATATTCGAGCTGCCCCAGATCAGTTTCTCCCACAATACAGTTTCCAAATAGGCAGCACTCTTATATCTCGTTCTCCCAAAACGATCAACAATGTGCAGAAAAAAGTAATAAAGTTCAGTACACAATTAAAATTACCACATACAATGCATACTCACATGTGAAGTTGTCAGCAGAGGGACTAGCTGACAAATGTGCTTGCAGAAAGATTAACCCTGTCTCCGTTCGGGTGACTTCAAAGGTGCAATATGGAAAAGTATAGTCAGAATAGCTCCACATGTAAAAAAAGGAGTTTAGTAAAATATAATATTTAAAATATAGAATAAACCCAAAAATATCTTTATTATTAATCTCATTTGTTAGCTAGTTCCTTTACATGTGAGTACCCATTGTATACTGTTATTTTAATTGTGAACCAAACTTTTTTACACTATTGGGCACCCTTCTTTTTTCTGCACATGGAAGGGATAGGCATAAGGCTGTTCTGAACATAGGACAAGACCAAGGACCAAATAAGGTTTGAGGAAAAATGGGCAGACTAGATGGGTCAAATGATCCTTATCTGCTGTCAAATTCTATGTCTATAAAAGTGAGTAGATGAAAAAATAATAAGAATAATGAGTAGGCATCCATTACAGTATACAAATGAAGCCCTAAAACAACTGATAAACCATATAGAAATTAAACATATTTAAAAAAAAATGTGACACGTTTATTCATTTTGTCAGGAAGACCTTATATGATCAAACAAAATCATCTGGTAGAATTGCATGTTGGAAGCTCTTGTGTGAAAGCCATATAAAGTTAATATTTCCATCACAACCTCTTTATTTAAGTAAATGTGATATGCTGTTGTATATCTTTGCATTCAAGAGTGAGAAAGGTTTTGACTTTATGTATTAGAAGCATTACAAGATTCACACAGGGGCTAACAGTTTATTATATCTGCTTATTGGTTCAGGTTATTAGAAAACAAAAAGGTTGGACATTTGCCACGGTTATATACCTCAAGTGGCCCGGAAAGTATGTGGTTGTTCATTAAAATTAATTGTTGCAAAAATAAATTTTGAGTAGCAAATCATGAACATGGAAGAAATGAGCGATTCCACTGTAACAGAGAATTAGGTTGTGCCTAGAATTTGTACAACTTTTTATGTTTGTATTTCTTAATTTGTTTATTGTAGTGTAGCAGATGACAATAAGCACAATGTTTTGGGGGAAAAAATTTCTTCATCAGGTAGCATGTGTTAGAGTGCACTCTGAGTGGCTTCGCGTTCCAATGTTATGGGGCGTGATGTCTTTTGGAGCACGACACGCGTTCGATCATGTAACTTCCACATGTGGCTTCCCGTTTTTGCCGGTTTATATATATATATATATATATATATAAATATTATTCCTACAAATAAACATATATTTTTATTATTTGTGAATTCATATACTTTTACTGCAAGAAATAGCTGAATCAGGGCGGCTTGTGTGACCCCATTGGAACTTGCTGGTTGTACTCACAACCAGCACATCATTCTTCATGTTGTGAGTATTGGATGTGTATATATATCTGATACCACTGGAATTTCTGTTTGGTGGTTTGTGCTCTTCCTGCATTTTGTCTTCTATATTCCAAGGGTCTGGTGAAGTCCTTTGGATCATTTTTGAAGAAGCAGCATCCATTGGCACATTTTGGGGAGACTGAGTGGGGGCAGTCAGAGTCCCTCATCTGTCCAGCTGATCACTTTTAGTGATCTTGTCTATTGTGAATACCTTGGTGTACAGGTGGAGGTCTTTTATTTGCAAAGGTTTATTTGCACTAGGAAGCGCCCTTCTGTTTTCTTGATATATGAATTCCTGTCAGTTAGGCCATCAGAGCAGAGAAGGTAGCACAGAATGGGTCAACGATATTCTAAGAATCTGATTTATGAATTATGACCACATTTAATGTTGGTTGAAAGAAGTAGAGCGAAGATTGGAAAGGGGCAAAAGAGAATTCGAAATGTTCAGTACAAAGCAGTGGTATTCATGGCAAAAAAGTAGGGTTTTCAGTGGTAATGTTTAATTCTCCAAGGAGTAAACTGGAATGGTACCTAACTTGAGTAGCTACATCTCAAAATTAGGCTATCTGGCTAGATTTAACAATGTACACATTATTTCTGAAAATGTACAGTTAATTTTGTACAAGGTTCCCCCCCCAAAAAAAAACAAAAAAACAAAACATTAGTGGACATAGGTTTTGATGGACTATGATAACATCAAATGTCATATTAAGCAGACTGGAATTAAAGTGTACATTTCTATGAAGTGCATTCTATGGCCGAGGTAATGCAATGTTAAAGCTTATAACAAAGAACCAGGCAGTAAACACTATAGTTGAAGGTTAAGATTATGAATTCTTATCAGATGCTTCAAGGTTTCTTATTCATTTGCTGCAAGAATATTGAAGTAGGTTTCATGGCCAAAGTTAGAAACACAATCATTGACAATGAATGGTCAAATCTGACACCATACAAAATGTTTGGTGTAAGAAAAGGAAATGTATTTAAAGGGAGACTCTCACCGCGCAGCCCCAGCACCATCATAGAAAATTCTGTATAATAATTCGCTAGGATGTTTGTCTGAAACCGTCATGCGCAGTAGAGACTGTGCGCGCCGCAGTCATGTGCAGTAGAGACGGCCCACTCTGCAGTCATGCACAGTACAGATTGCCCAAACGCGCCGTGTCTGTTACGGAGCAGGGCGCTCAGAATTCAGACCGGAGTCCTCTCTGCGCAGCTTCCTGGGACTGCTTGGTCCGAATTCAGAGCTCCCCGCTCCATATCAGCAGCGGTGCAGTCGGCCACTCTGTACTGCACATGACTGCAGAGTGGGCAGTGAGCAGAGAGGCTCCGAGCACTAGCCAAGGCTGCTGGGTGGCACTGTGGCCCATGTACACAGGCAAATATAGTAGTCCTTCTGTTCTCCAGTTCCTGGTAAGGAAGTCAGTTTATTGATTTATATTGGTAATGAAATGAGTAAGTTCAGCTATTTCTTATTGCAGCTAGAGGTAGTCTGATATTAATAGTGCCTGGTGGAGGCTGCTCTGTTTATCTTACATAATAAGGAAACAAACCCAATGGATGAACATTAAGCAGCCATTTTGTGCCTTCCCAAAACGAGCATTCTATGCAGGGCTTGGACCCTCCTTGTCAGGGTTCAGTCTGACAACGCCACGACAGTGGCTTACATCAACAAGCAAGGTGGAACAAGAAGTCTCGCAGCTTGGTTAGAGGTCAAGACTATTCTGTCCTGGGCAGAGGAATATGTTCCTGCCATATCCACAGTTCAAATTCCCGGAGTAGACAACGTCCTGGCAGACTTCCTCAGTTGACACACAGTGGACAGCGGAGAGTGGAATCTGTATCCTGAGGTGTTCTACCTCATTGTTCAGGGGTGGGGTCTTCCAGACATCGACCTGATGGCGACAAGACACAACTGGAAGACTCCGATGTTCTGCTCTCGCTGGAGGGATCCTCTAGCTCTAGCAGTGGATGCCATGTCCATTCCTTGGTTATTTCCTCTGGCTTCCATCTTTCCTCCCATTTCCATGTTGTACAGGGTGATAAGGGAACTGAGACTGGAGCGCTGTCCAGTCTTTCTGGTTGCTCCATTCTGCCTCGCCAGGCTTGGTTTCTGGAACTTCTGGATCTATCGATGGCGGAGCTCCCTTGCTGTCCAGATCTTCTTCTACAGGGTTACCTGTGGAAGGAGGATGTCCATCATCTAGCTTTGACATTGAATCCTCACCACTGTAGTAGAAAGGGTTTTCTTCTGGTGTAGTGGCGACTATGCTTGGCGCACGCAAGCCTTTTTCCTCTAAGGCTTACCATCGAGTCTGGTCTTCCTTTCTCTGTTGGTGTGCTGATAAAGACCTATCTCTGGATTTTGATTTTCCTATGGTCCTGGCCTTCCTACAGGAAGGCGTGGACAAGGGCCTCAGTTGAGTTCCCTTACGGTTCAGGTATTGTCTTTCTCTGTTTTTTTGTTCAGAGACGCATTGCTATTCTTCCTGATGTCTAGGGTTTCTTCCAGGGCGTTGCTCATACTCATCCTGTATTTCAGACTCCTGCTCCTCATTAGGATCTTAACTTGGTTTTGGGCGTCCATCAGTAGTCTTTGGCTACTATTCCTCTACGTCTGCTGACGTGATACATTGGCCTTTCTCCTGGTGATCATTTCTTTTCACCGTGTCGCGGAGTTGCATGCTCTGTCTTGTAAACCACCCTTTTTGGTGGTTCACTAAGACATGGCGGTGCTTCGCACTTCACAGGAGATTCTCCCGAAGGTGGTTTCTGAGTTACACATTAATCAGGAGATTGTGGCTCCTCCTTTCTGCCCTAACCCTTTCTTTGACAAGGAGAAGGATCTCCACTTGTTAGATGTGGTGCTTTGTATCAAGTTTTATGTGCATCGCAATGAGTCCATTAGACAATATGATGCGCTGTTTGTCATTCCTGAGGGCCCCAGGGCAGGGAGACCTGCATCCAAGGTGACTATTGCATCTTGGATCAAGTCCTCTATTCGTAAAGGCTTACGAGCTAAGGAAGAAGTCTGTTCCCTTTCGGGTCACGGCTCATTCTACTAGATCTATTGGGGCTTCTTGGACTTACAAGAATCAGGCATCCACTGATCAGTTGTGCAAGGCTGCCACTTGGTCGTCTGTGCACTCCTTTTGGAAGCACTACCGTGTTGATGTGCTGGCATCAGCTGACGCCAGCTTTGTGAGGAAGATCCTGGAGGCTGTCTTGCCTGTCTAGGATCTTCTTTGGTGCTTACTTCACTTTCGAGCCTTGTTGGCTGTAGTTCATTGTGCTGTGTGACAGTTCATGGGGTGTTGTTACCCCTGTTAAGTGTCCGTTGATACTTAATTTGTTTTTGTTGGGCTGTCTCTGATTTGATGGTTCATATATGCTCTGGTGACTTTGGGGGCCTGGCGTCTGGTCCTTGCCTTACTTCCCGCCTCTGGGAAACTCAATGGTTGGACATCCCAGAGTTATCAGTAGCCTGTATTAGACGACAGAGAAAAGGGGATTTTAGTCTTACCTGTTAAATCCTTTTCTCTTAGTCCATACAGGTTACTGGTCTCCCACCCTGTCAAGGGGCCATGCTTGGCTCTCCTGTGGCAGAACACGGGGGTCCTTTCGGGTTCATGCTCACAGGAGTCTTCTTTTCCTTCTCGCTACCTAGTCTATAGTTAGTGTCTCAAATCTTACTGGAGCTGATTGGCTAGCAGCAGCCAAGGAGGAAAGGTAGGCTCCACCTCCTGCATTCACTTCTCAGAATTGTTCCTGCCTACTTAAAGGGGCTAATCGCCTACCCAAAGTTACCAGTAACCTGTATGGACTAAGAGAAAATGATTTAACAGGTAAGACTAAAATCCTCGTACTGCAGAATATTTCAATTCCTGTATTTATAACTCTAGTAGTAAAAATTATTATATTATTATTATTATTATTATTATATTTCTATTATACTATAACATTTTGAGGGTGTATATTTGCTGTAGTTCCAAATTAAGGCACTGCTTTAAATCTTATGTCACATCCAGGTTTAGATTTTCCAGTAGGCAAATAGGGCATTTGTCTAGGGTGTCTAAGAGTTAGGCTCTGCCCAGCAGTTAACTCTAGTGACTTTTAATTATCTACATGTACTGTAACCCATTGCAGACCTTTCTAGCACCCTAGGGGTTGAACAAATTTCCAGAGCTGAATTTTCTTCTTACTCATCTCACAGAATTGGCGAGCCAATTCACTGACATCACTTTTGATTGGTTGCCTAGGAGTGAATCATAGGTCTGACCCAATTTGAATCCCCTCTTAATAACACTGCAGAGGCCTAATACCCCCTCATAAACAGAGATGGGTAAGTTCTATATATAACATGGGTAATGTGAATTATATTGACCTGGTTACATGTACTTGCATACTGATTTCAGATAATTTTCCCAAGCCTTACAGAGTGAAAGTTGAGATTTCCATTATACTTGAATCACTCAGTGCCTGATTTCTTGAAATGCATTGTGGGAAAGTAATCTAGACAATATTATTAGTTATACGTGTACAGTAAAATCAGAGTATAGATATAGTGGCATATATATATATATATATATATATATATATATATATATATATATATATATATATATATATATATATATATATATATATATATATATATAAAGGCCAAAGCAAAGCAATTCTGTATCATTAGGAACACACAAAAAGAACTGATTTAATTGGGGATTTTAACTCCATAAAGCTACAGGGGTTTCCAGCACATTGGGGGAGATTCACTAAGCAGTGATAAAGAGGTGATAAAGTAGAGATGACTTCTCCAGTTTATCACTTCTCCAGTTCCTATGCTATTCTATAGAGCCTAGGCTCTAAGATCTCCAAATATGAAGAAATCATAGTGCATATGATAACATAGGAATTGGAAGTGATAAACTGCAGAAGTTGTCTTCACTTTATCACTTCTTTATCACCGCTTAGAGAATCTCCCCCATTGTGTTCTAGACCTCTGCAGCATTCAAGGGATTGAAAGCCCTTTTTATATCAATGTAAATAATGGGAATGTTTCTTTATTTAACTATGGAACAGGTAGTGTGCCCAAAATTGTCCCAGTTTCTCTTTTTAAAAAAGGGCACTATGATTTCATAATCATGAAGATAACATGTTTATAGATTAATGTAACCCTTTGAGTGCCAGAGCGGTTACAATGCATTGGATACCTCCCTGGCACTCAAATGGTTAATATATTTAAATTATATTTTCTTAAATAACTTCAGATGACTGTCATATGATTTCTGACGATCACTGAGTGTTGCACATTTTTCCAGTTGCTTAGTAACTACAGTTTTTTAGATTTTAGCAAAAATAGACATCCATCGACTCCTATCTATGTTTAAATCATGTTCTGCAAACACATTTTTTTTATTTTAGTATTTTTTTTTTGTTGTACTGCAGAAAAAAAGAAAAGGGGAATGGATGGGAAAAAATAAGGTATAACATAATCGATGCATAGAACTTTAATTCAGATGGCAGCTCTATAGAATTAGGGCCCTGAGTTCACTACAAAGTACCAAAAAATCTTGTATGTATGTATGTGTCTTTTATTTATATAACACCATACATGTACACAGCGCTTAACAAAAGTTGCAATAATCTAATACAAAACTATAGAACTGGGTTAAGAGCTTAAGCTTAAAGGGATAGTAATACTTAAAATGTAAAAAAAATATGTTGTAGGGTTTATCCCCCTGAGTAAAACAAGAGTACTCCCACTGCTGAAAGGTGTTTCAGTCAAAAGTTATTATTTTTCAAAGTTGAATTTTTTAGGTGCAATATCACAGTGGCCTGAAATTGTACAGTGGCGCTGTTGCTACACGATCCTATGGACAGCTCTGGTCCTGGGACCATAAATCTCCATAGGATGGTGTAGCAACAGCGCCACTGTACAGTTTCAGGCCACTGAGATATTGCACCTAAAAAATTCAACTTTGAAAATTAATAACTTTTGAATGAAACACCTTTCAGCAGTGGGAGTACTCTTGTTTTACTCAGGGGGATAAACCCTACAACATATTTTTTTTTTTTTGCATTTTAAGTATTACTATCCCTTTAAGTGCAATCATTTCATTATTCCTGGGGGAAAGTGCAGCAAGGGAATCCTAGACTGGGAAAGGGACCCTACCCCAGGGAGCTTACAATCTAAGTTTCTCTGTCATCCAATATAGGTTACTGGTAACTTTGGGTAGGCGACCTGCCCATTTAAGTGTTGGGTGGAGCCTACCTTCCCTCTCAGTCTGCAGTAGCCAATACTCTCCAGTTAGATCATATCCTTTGAGGAGGAAAGACAGAGAAGCTGTTCTGCTTTAGTTTTAGTGTTTTATTGTTTTCTGTTAGATATGGAATACCACCATTAGGCTGATTACAATTTACTGACAATTCCCAGTGAATAGCTATTTTTCCAGGTGCTATGGTGGACCTTTTAGCCCTGAGGGGAAAATCTTGCTGGACAAGTTTTTTCCCAGGAGTGGCCCACGGAGGCTTCTTCTTAAATACATGGTAATCTGAAAACAGAAGACCTGCTAAAAATGTGAGTAACCCCTTGAGTGCTGAGGTCCACTTGTCCCATGCTTACTCTCCGCACAGAGTTCTCCATTGGAGTTCCTACTGCATACTCCTGCACTCATTGGGTTTGTCTGCAGTGTTTATTTCACTTTTACTATGTTTTCTGGTGTATTTTTCAGTGCAAATTTTGTAAAATTTGTGTTCCCCGCCTTTAAGGCGTGTTTTCACTGCATAGATTCCATGCAGGGTAATTCTGTGGCGGTGTCTTCCCAGTTATTTGGGGACCCATTTGAGGCTGACCCTGACCCCTCTGCTGAGGGCCTGATCAGGGCCGTCCTCACTACTTTGAATATTCCCTTGGCATCTGAAGATCCCAAGGACCCTTCTGATGTGTTTCAGGAGCCTAAGAAGCAGTCTACCTGCTTTCCTCCCAATCCCACTCTTGACCGTCTGGTCTTGGATGAGTGGAAGCTTCCTGACAAGAAGCTTGCTGTGTATCATGGTGCCCGAGATTCTGCCTGAGCAACATTCCTACTTCCGGGTTTGCTTTGGCTGCTTCTTATTGGCTCTGGGTTCTCAACCCCTCCCAGGGCTTGCCTTTATATACGCCCTCCTGTCACTATGCCGGTGCCCTATCGTGGTGTTCCTGACCAGATGTTTGTTGCTGTGTCCATGTTCCGTGTATGATCCGGTTTCGTCTGACCATGCTCCTGTCTTCGCTGCCCGAATTGTTTTTGACCCGGCTTGCCTGACTACGTTTCCGTGACCGATTTGGCTGACTTCGCTCTCTGTGTACCATACCCGGCTTGGCTGACTACTACTCTCTGTGTACCGATCCAGGCTCTGGCTGACTACCGCTCTCTGTGTACCAATCTAGGCTCTGGCTGACTACCGCTCTCTGTGTACCGATCCAGGCTTTGGCTAACTTCCGCTCTCTGTGTACCGTTCCAGGCTTTGGCTACTCGTCTAGCGTCCGCTTATTGCTAGTGCTTCTGTTGTCCCAGTCTTGTGTCTATTGCCTTTGCCTTACGGTTGCCTGCCAGTCTACACTTATCAGTTGCCTCCGGTTGTGCTACCTTTCAGCCTGTGCCTCCCTGCAGCCTCCGTTTGCATACTATACAGCCTGTGCCTTAACGGTCACTAGTGGTGGCTCTCCTGTCAGTCTGCTCTTTCCCGTTGCCTCCGGTTACGCTACTTAGGTCTGTGCCTCACTGTTACCCTGGTTACACTCTATTCTGCCTTGCTTCACTGGGTACTTGTGGTTACTCGACCTGTCCGTTTGCACCTATCAGCTGTCTCATGTTGCGTTGCTGTACCGCTGCTCTCCCTATTGCCTCCGGGCGCATTAGACTCAGTCTGCCTACTATCACCTCCGGTTGCGCTCCGTGCAGACTGTGCCTACTCTGCTTGCCTCCGGGCATCTCCTCAGTATACTCATTTGTACCGTTACGTGGGCTGCCTTACCCGGTTATAGGTAAGGCCGGTAGAGCCTATCTTCTCCCCAATATATTGGGGTGTCTGTCCTGCATTACCAGTCCCTCTTAGGGCTTCTCCAGACCTGTGCTGCTGTAGTTTTGTTCCAGTTCCTGTTCCAGTCATTTTTGCGTTTCTGTATTTTGTTATATCTGTTAATGCCCTGACCTGTGTCAGATTCAGTAAGTGCTATCCTCTGTTTGGGTCTGGACCCGTGAAGGGCATCTCTGTTCGTTATTATTTTGTTTAATAAAGCTTCATTGTTTTACCTTAACCAAATTGTCTGAGTGTTCAGTAAAACCGTGACACTGTCCAGAAAATTTGCTAATCTGTATCCCTTCTCTGAAGCGGCTTTGGTACAGTGGGCTCAACCTCCTAAGGTGGATGCCCAGTTTCTAGACTCTCGAAGTCCACTGCTCTGCCAGTAGCATATGCATCTGTTCTCAAGAATTGGACAGATAGGAAGATTGAGGCCTTGTTTAAGTCAATCTTTTCTGCTGCTGGTACTTCCTTGCGTCCTGCTTTTGAAGCCGCTTGGGTGAATAGAGCCATTGCAGTTTGCACTGAGCAGCTAACAGGGGCTGTCCGTCAAGGTGCTCCAACTTCTGACTTGTTGCGGCTCTTAGCTAATATTTCTGAAGCCCAGCATTATGTGTTAAACAGCAGTGTAGACCCAAGCAGTCCTCGGCTAAGCCCAAGACTGCCAAACCTCCTTCGGCATGACTTGCTGAACCCTGGTTCCCACTAATCAGTGGTTGGCCGCCTGCGCTTTTACCACTCTGGACAGACTCCTTGGCAGATCCGTGGGTTCTTCAAGTCGTGACAGAGGGGTACAGGATACCCCTTTACCTCTCATCCTCCACCCAGGATTCGTCTTTCATGCACTCCTCAGGCGGCAAACAAGCTTTGGCTTTTCACCAGGGCGGTTCAGACCCTTTTGGACAAAGAGGTTTTAGAGCCGGTTCCTGAACCAGAACAGGGTTTCGGTTTCTATTCCAACCTGTTTGTGGTCAACAAGAATAATGGCGGATGTCGTCCTATCCTGGACCTCAAGAATCTCAATTCCGTTGTGGTCAAGTCTTATTATCATCAAGAGTCTCTGTGGACGGTGGTCGCCACCATGTCTCCTGGAGAGTTTCTCGCCTCCCTGGATCTTCAGGATGCATACCTGCACATTGCCATTCATCCAGAAAGCTGGCAATACCTTCGGTTTGCTTGCAACCAAGGGCACTTTGTTTTCTACTCTTCCCTTCCCTCTGTCTACTGCTCCGCAGGTCTTCAATCGAGTCCTAGGTGCCTTGATATCGCTCTTGCACAGGACCGGGGTCCGAGTTACTCCATACGTGGAGATCTCCTGCTGAAGGCCTCATCTCCGGAGCTTCTGCATCATCAGGTCCAGGAATGCATTCATGTTCTCTCCCATCATGGGTGGATCTTGAACATGGACAAGTTGGATCTGGTTCCATCTCAGCGTCTCATTTTCCTGGGACTTCTCTTCGACACAGTGAAGGGGATGGTGTTCCTCAAGGACAAGGTAGCTCAAGAGATCGCAAGCAAAGTGTCCACTGTCCTAGAGTTGGATCCGGTGCCAGCCAAGAAGTTGACGTCTCTGGTGGGGAAGTTCATTTCCATCATGGAAACAGTCCCGTTCGCCACGGCACATGCAAGGGAACTTCAACGGTTTGTCATCCAGGCCTGCAAGGGTCAGATGGATCTCTTGAAGATATCAGTCTCTCTCCCCCTACATGTGGAACTGAGTCTGTCATGGTGGCTCGACCTCTCGTATCTTCTGAAAGGCAGGGCCTTCCTTATTCCCTTCTGAACGACTGTAACCACAGATGCTAGTCTGTCGGGATGGGGTTCAGTCTTGGGTCACCTGAATGTCCAGGGCCGGTGGTCTCCGAAGGAGAGTCTCCTTCCTATCAACTTATTGGAGCTTTGAGCAATCTTCCATGCTCTCCAGTATTGGATGGTCCAGTTAGAGAGTTGTCCTGTTTGAGTCCAATCAGACAACACCACGGCCGTGGCTTACATCAACAAGCAAGGCAGCACAAGAAGTTTCGCAGCATGGTTGGAGGTCAAGGCTATTTTGGCCTGGACAGAAGATCATGTTCCTGCTATTTCCGCAGTTCACATTCCAGGCATAGACAACGTCCTGGCAGACTTCTTAATACAACACACCATTGACCGCGGAGAATGGGAACTGAATCAGGAGGTGTTCCATCTCATTGTCCAGAAGTGTGGTCTTCCTCAGATCGACCTGATGGTGACAAGACACAATAGGAAGGTTCCACTGTTCTGCTCCCGTTGGAACGACCCTCAGGCTCTAGCAGTGGATGCCATGTCCAGTCCATGGAGTTTTCTTCTGGCTTACATATTTCCCCTTCTTCCCATGTTGCACAGGGTATTGAGGAAGCTTCATCTGGAGCGATCTCCAGTCATTCTGATTTATCCATATTGGACTTGCCAGTCTTGGTTTCCGGAGCTTCTGGATCTATGGGTGGCTGAACCGTTTTGACTTCCCCACCGTCCGGATCTCCTTCTACAGGGATACATGTGGAAGAAAGATGTTGAATGTTCGTTTTCACAGCTTGGAGGTTGAATCCTCAATTTTGAAGAAGAAGGGCTTTTCTTCTGAGGTTGTTGCTACTATGCTTCTTGCTCAGAAGCCTGATTCTTCTAAGGTTTGGTCTACCTTTCTCTCTTGGTGTGCTGATAGGGATCTTTCCTATGGTCCTATCTCCCTACGGTCCTGTCTTTTTTGCAGGATGGGGTTGATATGGGTCTCAGTTTGAGTTCCTTGACGTTTCAGACTTGTTCGCTCTCTGTTTTCTTTCAGACACTTCTTGCCATTATCCCTGATGTCAAGGCTTTCTTTCAGGGTGTTGCTCATGCTCACCCTGCTTTTAAGAATCCCACTCTTCAGTGGGATCTCAATTTGGTCTTAGGTGTTCGCCAGCGTCCACCTTTTGAGTCTTTGCCTACCATTCCTTTACGTCTCCTGTCTTGGAAGATGGCTTTTTTCCTGGCGATTGTGTCTGCTCGCCGTGTCGCAGAGTTACATGCTTTGCCCTGTAAGCCCCCTTTTTTGGTTTTTCATAAGGACAAGGCGGTTCTTCACACTTTTCAGGAATTTCTCCCGAAGGTGAGAAACCAGGAAATAGTGGTGCCTTCTTTTTGTCCTGACCCTACATCTGACAAGGAAAGAGACCGGTGCATTGTACCGAGTCCATACGCCAGTCTGATGCATTGTTCGTCATTCCTGAGGGTCATAGGTTTGTAACCCGGCTTCTAAGGTTACCATTGCTTCCTGGATTAAGTCCACCATTCGTAAGGCTTACGAACTGAGTAAGAAGCTTGTGCCCTTTCGGGTTACGGCTCATTCTACCAGGTCTATTGGAGCCTCTTGGGCTTACAAGAACCGGGCCTCGGCTGTTCAGTTGTGCAAGGCGACTGCTTGTTCGTCTGTGCACACCTTTTTCAAACACTACCATGTTGATGTGCTTGCATCGGCTGATGCCAGTTTTGGCAGGAAGATCCTAGAGGCTGTATTGCCTGTCTAGGTTCTTTCTAGGTACCTTTAGTAGTCCTGTTGGCTCTAGTTCAGTGTGCTGTGATACAGTTTCTGGTGTGTTTACACCGGTTTTAGTGCGCCTGGTCCTTGCCTTACTTCCCACCTCAGGGAACTCAATGGTTGGACATCCCAAAGTTACCAGTAACCTATATTGGATGAAAGAGGACATAGGATTTTAGTCTTACCTGTTAAATCCTTTTCTCTTAGTCCATATAGGTTACTGTCTCCCACCCTGTCAAGGGACCATGCTTGGCTGTCCTGTGGCAGACAGGGCCGGATTTGCCATAAGGCAGAGTAGGCACCTGCCTACAGGCGCACGCCACCGAGGGGCGCCTGCCATTGCGATTTTTTTTTTTTTTTTTTTAAATTCGCTAGCCTGCCAGGCCAGCCTTTGATTGTCTGGGCCGTGGACTACAAAGGGGGGACAGTATGAGTGAGTGTGAGTGTCATGTGTCTGTGCAGGCAGCTGCTGTGCTGTCACGCTGTGTGTAAGCCTTGTGTGAGTGTGACTCAGACTGACAAGATCTATCACCTGTGCCTATTGTCTATAGTGCAGAAGACACTAGGGCCTAGATTTAAAGGCAACCGTTAAACCAGCCGCTAAGTGAAAAAGGCACATCGCTCGCAAATAATACAGGAGTTACGGCAGATTCAATAACTACTCTACGAGAATAGCTATCGAGCGTAGGCACACAAAAAACACGTAACACAAAACCCGTTGTCGCTCATGTTAATGCACAACGGGCGGACAAATCACACGATAACTGAGCTCCAAACAACATGTAACATAACGGCTGCCGTTGTCAAGCAACCATGATTGATGCCAAAACAAATTCAAACACACATCCAATCCCAAAGCCCCAATGTATCAAATAACTTCAAATACACCTATATATACCCAAAAATAACCGCCACACACTGTCTGTTATCGAGTTCTTCAGAGCCAGATATCAGGACCCAGGAGCGGAGGATAGTGATCAGAGAGAGGGAGACAGGAGCGTTCATTGGAGGTAGAGGAGTTTTGGAGTTTGGAGAGAGGAGAGCATTGCACAGAATACGACACATAGCACACCTTTGCACATATTACATACACACATACAAACACATACACATACATACACATAGTCCTTTTATTTTATAACACCTCACACATTTTACTTTTATTTTTGACAGTGTGAATCTGGGAGTGAAAGTGTGTGACAGAGAGTGACTGGATCGAGTGTGTCTGTGAGGGCCTGTGGGAGTGCCTGGGTGTGACTGGGTGAATGATGGCGAGGAGAGGAGGACAGGAGAGAGGGATGGGGAGAGTAGTGGAGGAGGAGGAAGATCAGGAGGGGATCCCTCAGCAGAGCAGGGGTGGGAGAGGGAGATCCGCAGGGCGGAGGGTGACCCGGCCCACAAGAGCAGGAACACGCAGGACAGGGACAGAACCTGCAGTGGGACGAGGGGTAGTTGCTGGGGAGCACCCCACACAGTCAGGGTCAGACCAGGCAGGGCACTCCGGCTCTGAGTCATCCCATGCCAGAGCTGATGAGGCCAGGATCAGAGACCCAAAGTATACAGAGGAGGAGAACACGGCTCTTGTGGAAGCTGTCCTGGAGAGGCAGAGTGTTCTCCACCCGACAGCGAAGGTCCCTGGCCTGTCAGCGAGGAGGAAAGCAGCCTGGAACCAGATCTGCAGCCGGGTCAACGCGGTGGCTCCATGCAGACGGGACGTGGAGTCCATCAAGAAGCGATGGGGCGACTGCCGGAGGGTGGTCAAGAACAAGCTCTCCGAACTCGCCAAGCACGCCCGAGGCACTGGAGGTGGCCCACCTGTCCCTATCACCTTCTGCGGCTGGGAGGAGATGGTGCGCCAGAATATGTCCCCAACCCTGATCGAGGGGGTTGTTGGAGGAGCTGACACTGGGGATGAGAGGACCCTCCACACTACAGGTAAGTGCAACACTACAGAACAACACACTACAGCAACCAACACCAGCTGCACACACACTCACACCTCAACACATGTCCATCATTCATGCACACAACTGCACCAACACAGCACCCTGAGGGTTAAAAACAGGACACAACACAAGGACAAATATCAAGGTCCAACTTGGAACAAACCTGTCCAAGTCCTACTTCAACCCTCCTGTCGCTGTGCTCATCACACACAATACACAAACCATGCAGTTCCAAATGTCGAATGTCATCACTGTTCACACACAATGTCACCCATGTCCCCGCTGGGATGTCAGCACTTAACCCCTCGAGTGCTAGAGGGATCATCAATGCATCGATCAACAATGCTTTGGCAACCCCTCTGGGACTCAAAGGGTTAACCAGACAACAATCAAGTCAATAGGCCAACGATCACATGCTACACAGGGGACATTCACTAAGCGGTGACAAACACATGGTGGAGAGAAATTCACCCTCACACATCCTCATTTCACCAATACCAGTGTTAGCCTATGGAGAATATGCAATAACATGAATCAAGTTGCTAAGGTCCCATCGTATACACTCCATAGAAAACACTGGAAATGGGGAAATGAGATCACTGGAGAAGTCAGCATTATGTACACTCCATCATGTCAACAACACCGCTTACTGAATCACAAAAAGGATGGAGCAGGTCACACATCACAGTGGCACTGAGAATAACTGCTTGTATGTGCAACACACAGGCCTCAAACAATACCCCAGAATTAAAGGGGGAAAAAGTAGGCCTTGGTGTTGTGTCTGCAATCATTTACCCTAACTTCAAATGACATATCTCACATCTGATTCCCACATGGATCCTCAGGGGTGCTGATGCCATGGATGGATGGTACACCAGACACTGTTTGCAGGATACACATGGGAACCAAATATCATCCATTGTACCTTGGTCACCAACAGGCCATGAATGATAGATATCTCGGATTGAGTACGGTTGCCTCACTCAGAAGGATGGATGGGCTCATACTCAAAGAAAAACAGGCCTCAATCAGAGATATCCCTCACTACTGGCGTGATTGTTGCCCTTCAGGATTCAACTGGAACACACGACATGGACAGGATCCTGTCCAGTTCATCAATCTCTGATTGCCAGGGTGGTATCCCATGCCCTACAATGAAATGCATAGGATATGATCCTGACAACCAGAGAGTCACCTGTCAAGTAATGAAAAATTGTGAATTGGACGGGATCAGCTAAGAAGATAGGGTTGAATAACACTTGATTCCCACTGCACATCTGTTCAAACAAAGATATGCACACAAAGGAAAATGGTCAGATATGTACCTTTCAAATGGCTCAAAATATGTCCCAACACGATGTGAACCCAGAGATCATCTCACTGCCTGTGATTGCCCTACTGGCCAGATATGTGCATCCATCAGAAACTAACTTACATTGATACCATCCAAATACACATACCTAGTATATCCCACTCTACGTAGATGGGATATACGAGGTATGCTCATATCCATCATATCAATCCAATGTATATTTTGATGGGTGCACATATATAGCCAGTAAGGCAATCACACCTACTGAAATGATCTCTGGCTTCATATCTGGAAAGGATATATTCATATCCATATGAAAGGTACACATCCACATGCATATATGACCATTTCTCCTTGTATGTAACTGTAATGGCATAGCAATTGTTAATTTCACCAACATGTGGATCCATGTTAGTCCTATCCCGCCAACCCTCATGGTTAGACAGATATCGCTCTATTTGACAGCTGGAGATTCCAGTCATTAGAACACACGGAGGCTCTTCAGCAGAGCCTAAATTGCCCCATTCAGAGATGGAGACATCTTTGAGATGGTCAACAAAGTGTGCCAGGTTTGCAAGCACACTCTGTTCACCATTCCAATGAGGTTTACATCTCTGAATGGGGCAATTTAGGCTCTGCTGAAGAGCCTCCGTGTGGTGAAATGACTGTCAAACATGTCAAAATGACTGTCAAATAGAGCAATATCTGTCTAACCATGTGGGTTGGAGGGATAGGACTAACATCGATCCACATCTATCTCTTACAATGTCTACAATATTACATCATGGTGAAATTAACCATTGCTATTCCGTTAAAGGGATAGTAATACCTAACATGTGAAAAGAAAAATATATTGCAGGGTTCATCCCCCGAGCAAAACAAGGGTATTCCCACTGCTGAAATGTGTTTCATTCAAAATGTAGCACAGCTCATAGTTGACTACTCCAGCGGCAATATCACAGTGGCCTGGAACTCTAAAATGGCGATGTTGCTAGACCATCCTATGGACAGCTTACGTCCAGACGCAATAAATTCTCATAGGATAATGTAGCAACAGTGCCAATGTACAACTTCAGGCCACTGGGATATAGCACCAAAGCAATTCTACTCTGAGCTGGGAGACTTTTTGAACAAAAACCTCCTCCAGCAGTGGGAGTACCCTTGTTTCACTCAGGGTGATAAACCACAAAACATATATTTCCCTTTCTGCATTTCATGTATTAGTATCCCATTAATCCCATCATGGCTACGTTTACTAATCACACAATCTCAATTCTCCACACAGCTTATGGGCCTCCATCGCAGCAGGAGCCCGTGGAGGAGCCGACCACACCACCCAGTGAGGAGGATACAGAGGAGGGGACTAGCCACTGGGAAGCGTCTACAACCACCACACCTCCTCCCCAACTGGCTGCATCACCACTGCCTGCCTCTCAACTGGCTGCATCACCACTGCCTGCCTCTCAACTGGCTGCCTCTCAACTGCCTGCCTCTCAACTGCCTGCCTCTCAGCTGCCTGCCTCTCAACTGCCTGCCTCTCAACTGGCTGCCTCTCAACTGCCTGCCTCTCAACTGCCTGCCTCTCAACTGCCTGCCCCACCACAGGATGCTCGACAAATGTACAGCGGCTGGATTCAGGGGGAGAGATGGATGCATCCCACTAGCACCGGGAGCTATTACCCTCCAGCAGCAGCACCACCACCACCAGGGAGGCAATGGCTGCCCGGGAATGTGGCCACCAGCCAATATGGGCCATATTCCACCGAGATGGATCTACCCTCCTGGATGGCTCCCCAGCATGGCCCCAGGTATGATCCCAGGTGGGGGCCAAGCACCTACCACTGGCCAAGGTATGACCCTTGGCCACTTGACTACCAACACCTGGGCCTGATTGGGGAGCCCCAGCGCCCTCAGCCAAGGGACTTGTTCACCCCACCACCTCAACCAGCACAGACATCAGTGGGCAGCAGTGGGTCCCTTGATGTGGTGGGCACCCACACACCGTCTGTGCAAGCCACTCCACCAACACAAACAGCAGTAGCAGCCACAGCACACCCAGTACCAGCAGAGGAGACAGCAGAGGCTGGGGAGATAGAGGCTGAGGAGACAGCTGAACCTGTTGAAGCAGAGGCTGAGGAGACAGCTGAAGCTGGGGAAACAGAGGCTGAGGAGACAGCTGAAGCTGGGGAAACAGAGGCTGAGGAGACAGCTGAAGCTGGGGAAACAGCACATGTGTCACCGGCCACTCCCATCTCCAGCAGTCAACGCACCCCAGATCTGGAGGCTGAGTGCATGGCCCTTCAAAGAGGACAGCTCCAGGCAACCCACGCCACCAACGACAACCTCACGAGGAACCGGAGGGAATCCCGGAGGAACACGAACAGGTTGGAGACCAGAATCCAAGCTCTGGAGTCAGAGGTTGCCAGGGGGAACACACAACTCCACCAGATACATACGGGGATGATGGACATGTTTGCACAGGTGCTCGTGGAGTTGCGAGAGATTAACCGCAGGGAGAACCTGAGGATGGAGAGGGAGAACCTGCGTTCCACAGAGGGGTCCACTGCACCCACCACCCCTTCCAGTGTTACCCCAGAAGCCACACCTAGGGGACAGAGGATGACAAGGCAATCAGCCAGGGCATCCACCTCTGGCACCAAGTCTAAGGCCCCCCCCCCCAAAAAAAAAGAAATGAAAGGCCCAACCTGTCATCTGCCCCCTCAATAAATGAAAATTGTGCTTTTGAATCCTGTCTGATCTGCTGTGTAATCACTTATAGATTGGGTGGCAGGGTTGTCTCCAATGCATTGCCAAACAATGCAGTGAACTCAACTCCTGCCTGGGGGAAATGTTTGTGTGATGTTACAACATGGGTTCACACACACCCACACCGTTGTCCAAATTCACCTGGCAACCCATCCCTGTAGCCATATAACACAACAGTGTTACATGGCCATGATGTGTGTCAGATTTGATCAGAACATACCCCTTAGCACAACAACTGGTGCAACACTGAACATTCGTCTGCATCAATTGTTGTGTTTGAGGGGAAAACCAAACTAACAGCTATGCGACTTAGCAGGGAAATAACAAGCAGGACAGATTGAACATGCATCAATATGGTCTTTAAATCAAAATTCTATTGTGCAGCTGACATACTGGGGAACACAATGTACACCCTAGGATCTCAATGTGTGTGTTACACATTGTGATCCTAGGGTGAGCATTGTGTTCTCCAGCAAGTCAGTTGCACAACAGGAGTTTGAATCACAGCCTAACTTACTGCATAACCCAAAAATCTTCCTAAGATTTCATTGTGTAGCACGCACATTGGAACCTTAGGCTGAGCATTGGCTTATGTATTAAAGGGATAGTAAACCTTGAAAATAAGTTCATTCTATATTGTAGCCCTTAAAAAAACATGTAAAATGATATAAGTCTTATATCCCAAATCATATATGTTTGGTAGATAAGACTGATATCATTTTTCATGGTTTTTAAAGGGCTACAATGTGAAATAAACTTATTTTCAGGGTTTACTATCCCTTTAAGTTGTGTTGTTGTTTAACTAAGGTTATAACACACTTCACCAGTAATAACACTTGTCCACATGGTTGTTTTTGTTGATGTAGCCCATATACTGAGATATGACAACCTACAGCAATCTCAGGACATTGATTATATTGAGCAACACACAAACCATGGACATCACATCACAGTGGAAGTGTGTCCCCTGTATCACCAGCTAATCACTCACAACACACATCAGTGTATCACTGCCATCATGTCATTGCATGTATACATCACAAAGTCCACTCATGGTCAGGCAACTAGTGGACTCCTGTGATGTAAATCATGCCTTCCTTTGTATGAGGGATACTCTAGCCTTGGGTACGGTTCCACATTGACAGGTGTTTGATCCAACATTCATTCATACAGACACGGATTGAGTAGTGATGTTTCTTGTTTATGTAGCCAATATGCATTAAACACTTGTATGAGCACAAAAAGGTACATCTGAACTAAATAGGAATACATTTGAAATGCTAGTGAACTGCTCATGTGTTGTCTACATCGTTTGGCATCTGTGTATGAGCAGTCTTACTGTACAGGTCTGATACCTGGATGTTAGTACACACATAAATTTGTGTCCATATGTGAATGTTCCAGTAGAGGTTGCTGTGAACATCAGGTCAAACATTGCATCACCAACACAATCACTTGGAACGCCAAGGGGTGAGCTTCATGGAAGTGTTGTCCAGACTTCAGTCCAGTCATATAGAAACTCCTCTGTTCAAGGATGGATCGTGCTATGGATGCCTGTGGGACAAGAGGACAGGATTTGGAACATCACCCTCGAAGTGATCGTCATGCAACAGCTACAACATCATGATCCTCTTAATCTTTCCCGTTACATAAGTCTACACAAACCACTGCTTTGTTATGTGTTGTGTACTGGTCTATGAACCATCATGGGGGGAACTAAGGGGATGTTAACCATCCTTAGGGATATTTGCCCCTGACATGGTTACACACATCAACAAATATGTCCTAATAGCTTCCTGACAACAAT
The DNA here is from genome assembly GCA_037306005.1 of Rhinophrynus dorsalis. Lineage (NCBI taxonomy): Eukaryota > Metazoa > Chordata > Amphibia > Anura > Rhinophrynidae > Rhinophrynus > Rhinophrynus dorsalis. The sequence goes on from CM074718.1 coordinate 594,625,324, forward strand.
ATATTTGGGCTGCCACTGTCAGAGACAGGCCAAATATGTTTGGTTCATGGAGCTAGTAGGACATATTTGTTAATGTGTGTATTTCTTTCTGGGGCACATATCACTGCACACACACACACACACACACAGGGCAGCATGGTGTCCATGGAGATGTGATCCACATTTCATGAGCTCCATGTTGTGTAACACACTATTACTGTCGATCCACCCCTCTGCTGCTTTCTTCTTCTGTAGCAAGCTACTGGTCCCATGTCCCCACGAATGCCCCCTGAACCCCTTATATGACAGAGTTCTATCCGATGCATTGGCTTGGATGAGACTCCCTTGCTACAGGGGTACCATGGTTGCTATGGGTCTGATCCTAGCAGAACACTTTAGTTGGTGCCTAGGGAGCTGTGGGATATGCTGAACAAGGTTAAAGTGTTGTACCTTGGTTTCCAGGGGGGGCATGCATGATATCCTTGAGGTAGCAGTATCAACATGGACGACAGGTTGTCAGGTGTATTCGGAATCTCTAGGCCCAATCTGACTGGTCCACGGAACAGTTGATGCTGGTGGTCCATACTGCAGCCAGTGACAGGGCTGTGTCACTGATCCTGTGGGGTGAAACAGAACATGTGTGTTGTGGTGGGTGTGTATGCATGGATTGTGTGCATACATGTTTTATACTCACAGCAGAAGTGATCCCTGATCAATCTGTCCCTTGTCTGCATCCCTGTTGGGGTTTCCTCACACTCAACGATATCCACAGGGTCTTCAGGTCTGGGTGGGGGATGGACATCGTCGATGAGTCTGGTGTCCACCGCGATATTATGTAGGATGGCACATGCCACGATGATGTCGCAGACCTTGCCTGGTGCATACTGCAATGCTCCCCCCGAGTGGTCCAGACATCGGAATCGGGACTTGAGGAGGCCGAAGGTCCGCTCAATGGCATTCCGTGTTCTGGCATGAGCCTGGTTATATCGTTCCTGGGCATCGTTTTGGGGATTGGCGACCGGGGTGAGGAGCCATGGCTTGCATCCATAGCCAGCATCACCTGTGGAAAGTGAGTGACATGGTGTGACAAGGAGCACATATTGTGGTGAACATACTAGCACATGTGTATGTGGTGTCATTTGGTGCTGTTAACTCACCCAGTAGCCATCCGCCTGTATAGGTCCCATTTTCGAAATCCCTCTGCACAGATGAATTTCTGAGTATATGTGAATCGTGACAGCTCCCGGGAAATTTCGCACAGACATTCATTATGGCCAGGTTGCTGTCACACACCATCTGCACATTCATGGAGTGGAAGTTTTTGCGGTTCAGGAACATATGTCCCTGACGTGCTGGTGCTTTGATACGGACATGGGTGCAATCTATTGCACCCATGACCCTGGGCATGCCTCCCCTTGCATAGAAGCCCTGCTTCAGATGTGTCCACTCCATATCGGTGATGGGGAAACGTATGTAGGTACTGGCCTTGGCTTTGAGGGCTGGCAAGACCTGGGCCAGCACCCTGGAGAATGTGGCCTGGGACATGCCAGATGCGTAACCCTCTGTCGACTGAAAGGCGCCACTTGCCATGAAGTGTATGGCACACAGGAGTTTTTGAAGGCCAGTTAGAGCATGGTTATGGGTGCATATGGGATCCACCTGCTCCTTGATGACCTCATACAGGGCTATGATGCTGTGTGGCCTCAACCTGTAGCGATCAATAACCTCGTCATTGGTCATTCCAAAGAGAGTGACCCTTGGACGGTATACCCTGGGCCTTGGTGGTCGTCTATGCATCCTGGGCTGCTGCAGGGGTCCCTGTGGCAGCTGGGGAGCATCCTGTTGCTGCAGCTGTGCATCTGCAGGCAGGTGTCCTCCGGGTGGGGATGGGCTCCTGTGTGGCTGCTGAGCCAGAGCCTCCTCACTTGCAACAGGTGGAGGCTGTTGATGAGGCGTGCTTGGAGGTTGCTGATGTTCCCCAGCTCTCTCCCTTGCACGCCTTCTCCGCAGCCTTCGCAACAATATGTAACCCAACATACTGTTTGCTCTCTCTATCTGTCTCTATCTGTCTCTCTCTCTCTCTCTCTCTATCTCTATCTATCTATCTCTCTCTCTCTCCCTCCCTGAGTGGAAAACAAGCCACAAGTGAGTGTGTTGAGTTGTCCCTTTAAGTACTTGCTAGGGCGTTGTGTAGGTGTGTTGATGAGGTGAGTGCTGACCAATGGTGAGTTGTTTGTGTCCAGGTAAGTGTTAGCAGGTGTGTGTGTGTTATAAGATGTGGTGTGTTGTGCTTGTTCTGTGTGTGCCATTTGCGGACGTGCAGTTGTGGGATGCAGGTCGCGTGTTGATGTTGCCCAGGTGAGCTTGTATTTGCAGGTGTCCGCTTTGTGTGATGACCCCCATTGTTCCGTGCCATGTTGTGTTGTTGTTTTTGTGTGTTGTTGTCCCTGTGGTGTTGGTTGTTGTTGTTTGTGTAGTGATTTGTGTTGTGTGTGCATGTTTTTGTGTTGTTTTGGCATTGCACGGGTTAATTTTCCCATTTACATGGTTGTGCGGTAAGCATTTGGTGTGTTTTCCTCTGTAACGGGTGTTTTGTTTTGGCCGTTAAGTGTCTAACGTGTGTGAGAAGTGGGTCTTAACTTTTAGCCGTTAGGTGTGTCTTTTTTTCAGCCGTTATCAGTACCGCAAGCCTTTGAATAGCTCTGGGGTATGTTTTTCCATGCGTCTGAATGCACGTAAGTGTATCGGCCGTAAGGATTCTACAACTGCCGTTAGCTGTTGTTTAGACGGATCTTTGAATTGCAACATGACACTTAACGCACCCGTTAGTGATTTTTTTTGCTAACGGCTGCCTTTAAATCGAGCCCTAGTGCTGTCAAAGTCAGCGGGGCGCCGCTGCATAACCCGGCCACATTACTTTATTTATTTGATCAAACATCACTCACATGACTGAGAGGAGAGAGAAGATCAAGCAGCGCCGCCGCCACTGCCTGCCGGCGGGCTGGCTGCTGTACACATAAGGTGACTGAGGTCTGAGGAGTCAGTCACGAACTAATGCTGCCTGCTGCCCAGCCTGCCCTGAATGAACTTGACCCGGAGCCTCTACCCTTTACCCTCCTCCAAGTCATCAGATGCTGCGCTGCCTTTCTGTGGTTTGGACATTCGAGCCAGAGGTGAGCTGAGCTCTTTGTGACCATGCGCAACAGCGCCACCTGTTATATGCTGCTCTCATTGACTGCACTAAGTTCGGCAGGTCATTGTATATTGCGATTTGTCAAAACATTTTTGGCTTCACACAACTACATATGGGGCTCCAGCCCCCCCCTAAGCGATGCCCCTGGTATCACCCCCGTTGCCGGTGTCACTGGGTGTGATACACACCCCCCTCTTGACGCCACTGGAACTGGTCAAGGAAAAGACTAAATGAGGCCGGTAGCACTGCGAGCAGAAGCAACTCAAGACTGATCAGCTCCAACAGCACAGCAAGTAACTGTACTCCTCCAGCTCTATCCGCAGTACAGCCAGCGTCTGCTGGTTACTTTAGTAACAGGAATACAGGTGGCTGTCAGCATTGGGGTTGAGAGTAGCAAGTGGGGCACAAGCTTTGGTAGCGGGACACTTATTTAAAACGGCAGGATTGGCATCAATTTTGAGCCTTGTACTAGTGTATGCATGTGTCTTCCAGGATGTGAATTTTGTGTGCTAGTGCATGCATGTGTGTGACAGAGTGTGAATGTTGGCGCATCTGTGCCAATGTGCGAGTGTATGTTCTAGTGTATACATGGGTATGCGTCAGGGTGTGAATGTATTTGCTAGTGCATGCATGTGTGTTCTAGTGTATGCATGTATGTGCCAGGATATGAATGTGTGTACTAGTGTGTGAATGTGTGTGTTACTGTGTGAATATGTGTACCAGTGTGTGAATTTGTGCACTAGTGTGTGTCAGTGTGTGCATGTGTGTTAGTGTGTGCCAAGAGGAGGGAGGCAAATAGGAGCATAATTTACACACAAGCATAGCATACGATGGCATATTATGTGAGATTTAACTTTGTCATTTACTCAAAGTAAATATCTCCAGAACCCACTTGCAAAATGTGTCCTCACATTACTGATTATTGTTTGAGAATTTAGGGAATGTTTATTTATCCCCGTATTGCAGTCACTTTTCTCCAAAATTGCTTCAGTTCTTCTTAATGTAAGAATGAATTTAAAGTCAGAATCAAGTCAATATTTTACATTTTTACTTTGAAAAATAACTAGAAAAATGGATTTGGCCAAAAAATGGGTGTGGTTAAATTAGGGGTGTGGTTAGGGGTTGGGTCAAGGCGGGGCTAAGGGCGCCAGAGGGTACTGTGCCTAGGGGCACTTGAGATGTAAATCCGGCCCTGGTGGCAGAATGTGGGAGTCCTTTCAGGTTCACGCTCACAGGAGTCTTCTTTTCCCTTTGGCTATCTAGTCAATAGCGTCATTGATCTAACTGGAGAGTATTGGCTACTGCAGGCTGAGAGGGAAGGGAGGCTCCACCCAGCACTTCTTATTCAAGAAAGTTTCCTATCTTACTTAAAGTGGCAGGTCGCATACCCAAAGTTACCAGTAACCTATATGGACTAAGTGAAAAGTATTTAACAGGTAAGACTAAAATCCTATTTTTCTAACATTTTAAGTTTTCTAACTAAGTTTTTGAACATTTTCTATTTTTTCAGCAGTTACTGGGCCCCTAAAGTTATCTGGGTCTTGGTGTTTCTTGCTTGTGGTACCAAATAGTAATTCTGCCCCTGGTTCAGTTGTTACAAATGTTTAAAAAAGGCATTGCATAGTAATATGGAACTGATGATTCTGACTTCAGATAAAAATCATTTTTAGGCCATGTAGTCTGCCCATTTTTACTCTAGATAAAATGAGCAATCTTACATTGTTCCCAATATAGTCTTTTTCTAAAGAAGACTTATCTAACAAAGGAGCCACTAAAAAAGTAGACATTTGCTCAGTTTTGTTATTCCCTATATTTATACTAAAGGACTTGTCAGTTGATATCACAATTGTCAGAAAGAACTGTAGATGCACATTATTACAACCACTTCTTTAAACAGAGATTTATTGAAGCAGAGTCCAGAGGGTATATATTTAATATATAAAATAAATCCAAGGAGAGGATGCACTCCTGACAAATAAGGATAAAAGCCTGGGTGCCAGATGCCAAAGTGATGCAGATATTCAAAAATCAGCACTCATAGGACTTTTCAAAGGTACAAAATACAAATGTATTTATGTGAACATTTCTGTCCCCTTCTGGGATCTTTATGAAGACAACAGATTGTGCTCCCACCCCCTTTAAATATCCACTGTATAGTGAAAAAATTCTCACATAACAAGTGATAAAAAAGTGAAAAAAAAAGTACAACACAAGAAAGGTAGAAATTATGCACTGGATAATGAAAACAGAAATAGAGTAAAAAGCAGTAGCCAATCATTCATATTATAGACCTAGAAATGTGTGCATGTATTTGTCACAAACAAAGGTCTATGATGTAACTGAAAGAGCAAAGCACCTGAAATGGAAATGGGCAGGCCACATAGCAAGTAGATCTGATGGTAGATGGACAAAACAAATTTCTGGATGGATTCCACTTGACACTAAATGCCCAAGAAGAAGACCAAAGACAAGATGGGTAGATGAATTTACCAAATTTGTTGGTACACACTGAGCACAGGATTAACGTTTTAGATGCTTGCTGCGGAGGCCTTCATTCTGCAGTGGATAAATAATGGCTGAAGATGATGGGGGAGATGCACTAAGTGGTGATAAAGAGGTGATGAAGTGGAGATAACTTTTCCAGTTTATCACTTCTCCAGTTCCTATGTTATTCTATGGAGCCTATGCACCAAGATTTCTTCAGCTTTGGAGATGTTAATGAACAGGCTCCATAGAACAATATAGGAACTGGAGAAGTTATATAATTGGAGAAGTCATCTCCACTTTATCACATCTTTATCACCGCTTAGTGAATCTACCCTGATGCTATCTATCTATCTATCTATCTAATCTATCTATCTATCTATCTATCTATCTATCTATCTATCTATCTATCTATCTATCTATCCAGTATATTACTAGGCCATGTTTTTATCAACATTCTGATTGGAACAGAAGGCTTTTTCCACCAGGCTACACAGGTTTCTGAGCATGAGAGGAGTTATCTCAAAATACAGCAACTCATACAAGTTGTTCCAGATTTTCAGACAATCCCAGTTTTGGCTTCATGTCCCTGTTCTTAAACCTGTTTTTAAAATACAGTTTTAACCCATATTCTGGGTACACCATGTATTTGTTATTAAAATGTTCATAAGCTGTGAGCTTGCTTACATGTATTAATATTATTTATATGATTGTATATAGGAATTAGGTGTGGGCACAAATGCAGTTTTAAGTTTGTTATACAAGAATTTCTGTTGGCATCTCTACACTGTACACTGACCCATTAGCGATGCTCTGTCAATTGACTGCCCACGGGAAAAGTGCACTTGATTTTTTTTTTTTTTAATGTTGCCAAGTATGATGTACAGAGATGTGTTCGCATTGGTACTATATTTTGTATATATTACTTTTAATGGTTCCACAGTCAGAATTAAATGGTTCCACAGTCAGAATTAAAATACCTGCATCTTCCCCTGATAGAAGTTCTGAAATCTGAGAGTAATCCAAGATAACAGCAGGTAATCGGTAATCAATGATGAAATCTTATGGACTTCTTTCTATTTACCTTTTATCCTGATCCCAAAGAGCTGGGGTATAAAATGCTAGTTGATCGTTTTTACTGCTTACCATTTTTAAAGGAATTCTATTATCTAAACATGAAATTTGGTTATATGATTTTAATTATCATGTACTTACAGCTAGCATGTGTAAAAATTAGTTATTTTATTATAATCCTAATCTTTCCTTATTTAATAAAAGTTTGATGTCTTTTATTTTATTTGTAATGAGGGGTGATTGCCAATACAGTTAATGTATGTAGTTCATTTAATGATATTAATACCCACCCACTATCACTTCCCATACACTGTATGGTAATGGTGTTCAGGGAGCCCTGAAAAAGGCAGAATGGGTGCTCCCACAAATATATATATTGGCTAGAATTTAGGTTTCGGGGGAATAAAAAATAGAGAATGTTGACTGAAGGAAGTATGTCCAGATTATGTAACCCCAGATCATTTTAGATGTCCTGTTCCCTTACGTATTATTGATAGAGTGGTAGCAATGGTATAAGTATATTTTTATTCACTCTATGGATATATCTCACACGCTTTCCAAGTCCTGACAATATCGTTCATCATCAGTCAGTAGGAACTGTCTATAACTGGTGTCTAGAACTCCATTGCTAAAGGGCAGACCAGTACATGTTTAAGCATTTGTGTGCCAGAGGGTGCGCTACGCATTGCAGATCAATGCGTTGCGTACCCCTCTAATACTCAAAAGGTTAAGGAAAATCCCCGGTTTTGTGCAGATTTCATAATCATTGGCTCAGTCATTCTGATGGTTGGATTGTACAATCTGTGCAGACTCGGAGAGAGCCACAGAATCTGCACTCAGCCATTTAGGAATGCAGTGTGAGACCCCTGGAGCAGAAGGCAGACCCATTAACCCAGTATATGCTAGAGCTGGCATCATCATATTGAGGCTGATGTACAAAGATAGACTGAGATAGTAAACCATAAGCACCATAGGGACAAATTAAAAAAAAAGTCCCATTCATTTCAATCTGGTTTTTAACCCTTTGAGTACCAGAGGGGTATGCAGCGCATTGTGTTGTGTACCCCTCTGGCACTCAAAGAGTTAACATCCTGAATGGAAGAGAGGTCTCAAAGGGTTTTCTTCCCAATAAATTGAAGACCTCTCAAGCATTTAGGTGCTTAAACTCCCCATTTAAATCAGCAGTCAATTTGGGATTCTATTAAATGCATTACGTTGCAACATATGGATACCGCTCTAACACTCAGAGGGTTAAAGAGAATAGGGATATTTTTGTACCTCTGTGGTACAACTAAGTGCTATCTACATTTACTTATCTTTTGTGTTCTGTATAATGCCCAAACAATTAGGACAGGAACAGCAAGGGGGCAAGTTCAGGAGAACAGTGTCAGTATGTAGTTCTGAAAATAGTCAAAGATTTGGACAAGCATAAAACAAACATTCTGGAAAATAATTGAGCATTAGTTGTGGCAGCAAGCACGGTCTGCCAGCATAGTTCAAGATAAGCAATAAAGGATCTTGTCCAGGAAACACTGAACAGTAGGTCGGGCAGCAAGCTGAACTGATCAGTATAATAGGCTGAAACATAAACCTATATGGGAAAAAATGGTAGGAAAACCAGTGATTTGGAACAGATGGAATAAAGCAAGCATGGATAGCAATCAGTGGATCTTGTCAACATATGTGTTTATGCCAATAATATATGCACAAAATTTGAAAATACAATATGACATTTTAAAATAGACCTATATTTGTTTTATTCTAGCAACTGAATTAGGCCATAGCTCTGCTATCTTGTCATTTTCATAATGACACGGCCTATAAATAGGATTACATATCAGTGATCTAGGACTGTAATTAAATGCTGCAGTTGTTAACCCTTTTAGTGCCAGACGTGTATGCAATACGTTGCGTACCCCTATGGCACTCAAAAGGTTAAAGTGAAAACTTCATTAGAAAACTAATGTCATATTGAACTCTAAAACAGCACTGTACAATATCGGTAGTAAACCTAGTCTATGATTAAGCACTGTATAGCACAAAACGCATAAGATGCTTTCTATGTAATTTTCCTCTGTGTTTTTTGTTCCGTTCTACCTATGCTGAGAAGTATTTTATATTTTTCAATAAAGAACATTTTTTTTTATACCCCTTCACGTGGATTTGCTTCATAACTGATATATTCAGCAAGCTAGGAGAATTTCCGTAACCACTGTTTCTGGACCTGTTACTAACCATCAGCGATGGAGAGGTGAGACGATCAGAGCACCTTTAAGCTGCCGGTAAGTCGCTCGATAAACACATTGTGTGCATTACCTGTATCTGAGCATTAGCTGGAGTGTAGCACCATTCTTCCATATGTCTTCAGTAAACCTAGTCAGCTTAGTTTTTCAGTTTTGTTACGAATCCCTATTTTCTATTCAGTTTGATTGGTATACTGCTCCCAAGTACAGTACTAGTAGAGTTATTTCAGCATTTTTATTAAAATAAATAAAACGTGTTTCTTGGCAAAAGTTTCCCCTTTGAGTGCCAGAAAGGTATGCAACGTGTTTGATACCTTTCTGGCACTGGAAGAGTTAAGACTCTACACATGCATACACGCAATATATGAGATACAGAATATGATGTACTAAGAACTATTGGAGAAATTCTGGCGTTCAAGGAGTTAGAAGACATTTAATCAATGCAAATTTAGGGAATGTTTTCTTGCCCCCTATGATGCAGTTGGTGTGCCCCATAATTTCTCAAGTTCTTCTTAGTGTATCTGCACTTTTTAGGTACTTGTTCTGATGCCAGGTAGAATACTTTATTTGGTTGATATTTCTGTCTTAACTCTGAGTGCCAGATGATTGTGCTACACTTTGCAAAGCAATGCATTGCATCTCTCTCTCTGGCACTCAGAGGGTTATCTATGGCCATTATCAAGACACAGAGTACACAGATAATGCACTAACATACACATCCAAACTGAAAAAAAATCACCCAGTGTGACATAATTCGGAGTAGCAAACTAGTAACAACTGGCAACATGAAATGAATCCATTCTAATTTATGGGAATATATTAAAGAAATGGTAGCCAACCCTGGTCCCAAGAGCTACTAACAGTGTTTCCAGGATCTGCCAGCCAGAGAATGGGTAGACTAATTAGTGGCTCAAGCAACTAAATTGCATTATGTACAATGTTTCCATGTGTCTATATGTTTGACAAAATGTTGTTTTTAAACTTGATATAATAAAATGGTTTTTTATTTAAATTCCTTTGATGTAAGGAAATCCTTAAAGTGATAGTAATGTTTCATAATAAAAGCAGCTCTAATTAATCATCATAGTATTTGGACTTTGGAGAGTGTTATTTCAATTTTGTCAGAGTTGTACTTCAAGAGTAATTCAATGAAAAAGTATCCCCCTCCTGCCCCTTTTACTGATGTAACACTGCTCAGCCAGAGCATAAGGGAGGTGCCCAGGTAGATTGCAGAGAGGGACAATCTTCAATTAAGATAAGGGAAAAAACCTGAAAAACTTGTCACGGGGGAAGGACTTTCATTGTTCTCATAGGAAGAAGACCGTCCCCTGCTGTTATCTGTCTGGTCTATGGACTGGATTCCACATCTGAGAAGAGATGGCTTACACTAGGTAAAAGGGGCGGGAGGGGAAACTTTGCTTGTGGATATCTCTCAAACCATAAAGGTTTGAGAGATAAGACTTATATCGTTCTTCATGTTTTTTTTAATGCCTACAAAATAAAATAAAGATAAACGAAGTATTACTATACCTTTAAATATTAAATATAGAAGTCTGCTTATTTCTCAACTAAGCTCCCTTTTTTATGTGCTTTATTCTTCTGAACTGTATCTAATAGCTTTTTTTATTTCCTCTTTCTTATAACAATACAAAATAAACCACATTGCTACTCACATATACAAAAGCAAAGTGTGGCAAATAGATTAAACAGTGGCTGAATCTTTATTCCTTACATTGTGTCTTCTCGAGCTGCTGTTTACACTGCATTCCTCTTAGTACAGTTTTTGACAGTAAATTTATTTGTTGGTTTTGCCTTTTAATTGCTAGATGTAATCTGCATTTTAGAGGAAATGGGTGACGCCATGTAATTTTTCTTTTCTCTATCTCAGACTTGAATTCATAGCTTAATTCTAATTGGCTCTATAAGCATGATCCAATCAAAACTGTGGATTCAAGGCAGTGGCATAGAAAAAGCAGAACAGAAATAAACTAACTGCATTCTGTGTTAAAGTGTGTTGGATAACTCTCTGGCACTCAAAGAGTTCATTCAAAGAGATAATATTTGTGTCAGAAAAAGTGACTTTTCTTTTGTTAATGCTTCTTGTATAGTAAAAAGAGTACCATATTTATGTTATTCTTTCAGTACTGGGCTTTAATCTTCCTAAATTGTAGAAGAGCCTGGTAGCACGTGTTCCTCTTTGGTTTGTAATCATACAGTGTTCCTTTTTATAATATATCCACTTAACTCTACCAAGGTGTAATCAACATCTTCACTATCCATCTCATCTTAATTAGAACTTTTCTCATTCAGTACGTTTTTGAGGTTGGCAAGAAAAACAGCTAAGAAACTGCTGACAAATAGCTGAAAAAAACAGATTAGAATAGGAGTCTGGCAATAAAATAGAAAAAGTTTAACCCTTTGAGTGCCAGAGAGGGTACTCAAGGGTTAAACAAAAATATGTTATTTTTATATAGTGCCAGCAATGGATGCGCCTCTACTTTGTTCTTACCATTGACGCATACTGGGAAGGAGCAGAAGTGGGCAGAGTTTCATTAGAATTTCCCCACAGCCAGAGAATCAGCCTCTGCAAAAACCGGAATCTCTGGGGCAAATCCGGGGAGTTCCCAGCTATGTAGGTATATGCTGCTAGACAAGAACTAACACCTCCTAATAATAATAATCAACACTTACCTTACTATGGCTAGAAAATCCTAATGGCCCCTATGAATTCTGCTCAGGTGCCTTTGTTTAACTGATAATGTCTTTAATCAGTCCTGGATGTTATGTCCATGGAGGCAATCATGACAGATGCTGGCAGTTTTTTCAGAGTGAAGCAGGTAAAGTGCCTAAGCCTACTTAAGAGTACCATTTGCAGTGAGCAGAGATGAATTCCTGCAGTCCTTCGAGCCACTGTCATGTCTGACTCCATGGACATGACATCCAGGACTAATTGAAATTGTTATCAGAAAACTGAGAGGCCAATAGGAGGATTATTAGCAGGAGGTGGTAGTTCTTCTTTAATATCAAATAAACATATCTGGAAACTTCTTTACCTTTAGTTGGCTTATGTGCTGCCAACCAGGGTGGATGTCAGTGACATGATTCATGTCATAAAGGGGGTGGAGCTTAATCAGATGGCCAGGGCTTACTCATTTATGGTTATAAAGTGGGCAGGAAGTGGATGGGTATGGGGCAGAAGAAGGTGGGATGGAGGAGAAGTAGGAGGGAAGTGTAAGGAACAGGGTCTGAAGGAGAAGTAGTAGGAGGGAAGTGGGTGCAACAGGGTGGGAAGGAGGAGAAGTGGGAGGAACAAAGTAGGAAGGAGAAGAGACTCACCACCTCCGGAGAATCAGCCTCTGTCCCTGGAGACCTGGTAATTCAGTCTGAAAACTGGAGTCTCCGGGGCAGATTCGGAGAGTTCCCATGTATGCAAATAAGGTAACCCAGGGTTTTTAACCCTTTCAATGGTAGGGAGGTCTACAGTGCACTGCAAACAATATGTTTGGTGACCTTGCTAGAATTCAAGGGTTAACCATTTGAGCAGGGGAGGGCTGGCCTGGGGGGCAATTGCCCCCTGGGCCGGTCATATATCTTGGCTGGTGGGCCACTGCCTCACTGAATCTCCCTCTTGCTGCTGTAAATGGAGCTATGATTAAGCTCTGTATAGCACGAAATGCATAAGACATTTTCTATGTAATTCTTCTTCTTTGTGCTTTGTATCCCGAGAAGTATTTTATATTTTTCAATAAAAGCAAGTTTTTTTTATACCAATTCATGTGGATCTGTTTCACAACTGATGTATCCAGCTGACTGTGAGTGCTCCCTCAACAATTGTTTCTGGATCTGCTGTAAATGGAGCTACCACAGAACTTACAAATGAAACGGAGCTACACAAATGAATAACAGAACTACAATCCATATGAATCTACTCTAGTGGCATTAACCCATTTCTTTTGTAAGCTCTATGGTATCACTAGTGTACACCCATTTCAATTGTAAGCTAAGTGGCATCAGTTGCCTTACCTCTCAACATGGCAATTTTAAAATTAACAAAAGGGGGTGGAGTAGGACAGTGGGCTGGAACCATAGTAGAAATGGGCCACATAATTGTATTTGCCCCCCAGGCCACAAGTTGCCAGCCCTCTCCTGCGTTTGAGTGACAGAGGGATGTGCAATGAATTTGTCTAACCCTCTGGCACTCAAAGGGTTGAGACTATATGATACATTTTTATTTGTAGCTGTTCATTTACCTGTATTTGTATGAGTAGATGAACTGTTAATTAGTAAAAAAAACTGATTGGCTGTGATAGTATCCAACTGTTACCATGATGTATTAATTGTAGGGTTTTGTTTGTTTGAAGAAGAAAGACAGGAGACATTTCACAGCACATCCGCAGCGTGCACACTGGAACTGTAAGACTGTGAGTGACAGGGTAATTATCTGTTACTAAGACAAATGCAACACACACACAATGCTCCCTCCCTTGCCTCTTTTCATGGACAACATGTTCTAAACAGGTTAAAATGAAAAAAAAAAAGAAATGACGAGCAATTCTGAAAAACACCAAATGGACCATGAAGTAAAAATAAAATGTGCCCAGATCTCTATGATTTGGAGAATAGAATTGTCATTTCTCCCCGTGGTGCAGTTGACTTGTTCCAGTATTTCTCCTCTTTTCTTATGTGCGGAAGGCTAATAGGAACTGATTCTTCAAGAAAAAGATGTTCTGGAGCGACCTAATTGCACCATAGGGTTGAAAATAAAACACAAATGCCCACTGATTTAAATAGGGCTTTTTATCCCTTTTGAGTGTCGGAGGTATCCAATGAATTGCATTGAAATTAGTTGGATACCTCTCTGCTACTCAAAGGGTTAACCTCTTAAATGCTATTGAGGTTTACTATGCATTGCAAAACAATGGATTGGAGACCTATCTAGTATTGAAAGGGTTAAAATCCCCATGAAAGTCAACAGAAACTTTTCATATCTCCCATGTTGTGCAGTTGGTTTGCCCCAGAATTACATCTCTTACGCCCATAGCACCAACAGCCAATGAGAACATAGGAAGAAAAATATAAATAGTGGTTGGCCATACAAAAGCCATCCCTGTTTTGTTTTCCCTCACAGTGGCCTGGAGGAGGCCCACGCAGGGTTAAAGTGGCGAGTGGGGAAATGTCATTTTAGGGCTTTTATAGTTATTTATTTTCTTTTTGTTCTTCAGATTGTTGATATGGTGGACCAGGGCATCAGAGGCACCTCTGGAAATCTGACATCAAGGTGAGTATTTATTTTACACACATACTAGGAAAAGGGGGTGAGGATGTAAGGGGTCCCTGGTTTTGCATTACCTTAATATGGGGTTTTCAAACCTCATATTCATTTGGTTACACAATCTTGCCCTGAAAAATAATATGGGCGACTGGACCCCTTATTATTATTTTTTTTTACTCATGACCCACTCCATTGTCAGTGCAGCTAATCTCTAATCCAGCACAAGGAAAGTGGACCAACTCTGGCAGCTTTCCTTGGGCTCCATAGAAGCCATATTTTTTTAGTGCCTCAAAAGTATTCCAGAGAGGTATCCCCCCTCCCCAGTCAGAATGTAGTTGCACAGTTGACCAGCTGGAAACATCTGCCAAATCAGAAAATACCCAGCCAGGAATGATTTCTGTGTGGAATGGAACCTAGCGGTTCTATCTGATTGGTGTAGTAGAACAAAAAATTGCTATTGCATCCAATTAGAGGAGGCGACTAGATACACTGCAATACTAGGACTCAAACCAATATAGGACTGCTATGACATCTCCAATTAGAGAAGGAGACTTGGCACCATTACATACATAGTGGCAATTAAATGGATCACTATTTTGATGTTGTGTCTCATGGGAACAAAGAAAAGAATGCAGTTGTAAATCAGGAGTGACCTGAGCACAATGCACCCCCCCCAGCATGCAAAAACTATGGTTTATTAACTTAAATTTCCTGGGAGATACAAGCAGAGTATATCTTCTCTTTAAGAGACACTTTTTCCTCTAGGTATCATTCCTCTTTAAAAGATCGAAAACAGATGTCACACCACTCTGCGTACCTCAACAAAATGATTGTTGTATAATAGTTTCCCTTTAACAATTGCTGGACCTTTATGATATCTGTTGAACAGAAAAGACGTAGAGAACAAGACTAAGCATTGTGGAATGAGCTTTTCAAATGAAATGGATTTGAGATTGTGCCATCAGCACTGGTAGGAGTATGATGCAGTCAAGTAAAATATTTGTTAGAGCATTTCCCAGACTACTTTACTTAATGCAGAATGCTGAACACTGCTGTATTTAAACCAATATAATTTATTAAATTGCCTCTAAATAAGTGTGCGTATGGTTTCTGCAGTCTCATAAATTAATGTTATTTAAACGGTAAAACATGAATGCCTACATCTATAACATACAAAACCAGCAGGTAACATGAATGGAAATATATCCCACAAAACATGTTTTTGTTAAATAATGGTTTGAGATAATGACTGTATTTTATTCTATTACGCACAGAACACAAGATACTATTAACCATCTGAGAGCCAGATGGGTGAGCTCACCTACTCTGGCCCTCAAAAAGTTTGTGTACTCCACTAAAATGGAAGCTTTAAAGGGAAAATAATGTTTCACAATAAAAGCAGCTTCAATTAATCATCATCCTATTTGGGCCATGGAGAGTGTTATTTCATAGGATAGTAATACTTCAAAATTACTAATCCCTATTTTGTAACCCTTAAATAAAGAAGAAAAATGCCCCCAGTGGCATCTCTCAAACCCTTATGCTTTGAGCGATAACCGCTTACAAAGTTCCCCCCTGCCTGACGTAAGTGTTCTAGCTGACAGCAGGGAAATCCGCTCCTGGGATCAGCCGGCAGCTCTGCAGCAGAGCCAAGATCATGTTAATTAAAAAGAAATCCTTCACTGAAAAGCTCTACGTGAAGTATTGCTATCCCTTTCAATACTGTCAATGGTAATCGAATGATAAAGTATCCCCTCCCGCCCCCCTTCTACTGATGTAACACTGCTTACCTCAGAGCAGCAAGACTGTCCAGATGGATCTCAGAGAGGAACAATCTTCAGTGAACATAAGGAAAAACCTGTCAAACCTATCAAGGGGGGCAGGGTTTTCATTATGCTCACGTAAGACGTTTGTATCTTGCTGTGAGCTGTCTGGTACCAGGACCAGATTCCACATCTGAGCGGAGGTGGCTTACACTAGGTAAGAGGGACAGGAGGAGGATAATTTATCATTCAGTTACTCTTGAACTACAACTCTGACAGTATTGAAATAATGCTTTCCATGGCACAAATACTATGAAGATTAATTGGAGCTGCTGTTTTTGTAACACATTACTATCCCTTTAACAATCTCTATGAGTGCCAGAGGGGTATCCAACAATGTGCTGGATTCCCCCTGTGCACTCAATGAGTTGACGTGAGAAGAAAAAAATAATATTGTTATGCAAATAAAAAAAAAAGTAGGACCCAATGTTCAAAAGAAAAGTAACCAATTGCATCACAGGGGACAAACAGGCATTCACAAAATCCATTATGATTTAAACAGGGCTTTAATTCTTTACCATTCAAGGGGTTATAAGCCCCATTTAAACTGATGGGATATTTTATTTGACCCCAGTGGTGCTGTTGCTTTCTCCAAGAATCATTTAGCTTTTCTCATGAACCTAAATATTTTACTGGACTCATTCATTTTCTAAAAAGTCCTCTTGAAAATGGCTGCTGTTCGAGAAAACACACATGAGATTGTAAGTGATCGGAGTACAGCTCAAGCCACAGAAATTAGTTTTATTGATCAGGGGATTACAGAGAATAATCAGAGGCCATGAGGGCACAGGCTAGCCAACAGGGAACTCATCATCTGAGCTGTAGACTTATTTCTTTATACTGAGGCTGAACGATAACAAGCCATACCAGGCAGCTATGTGCCTGTAATTTTACTCATGTCAAGGATTTTCTGTCTTGGTTAACATTAATTCAGAGTTTGACTCTCTAAAGTGATAGTAATGTCAAAGAATAATATTATTTTGTATTGCAGATGAAAAAAAAATATTTGAGCAAATCCCATCTCGCAAACCGCTATGGTTTGAGAGATATCCGCATTGATGTCAGCGCTGTAGCTGACAGCAGGAAATCCCAGTGCTAGAATCAGCCTCCGGCTCTTCAGCAGAGCCAAAATTGCTTTATTTAAAAATTAATTAATTAATTGGAACGGTCTACAAAGCGTGCCTGGTTTGCAAGCACACTTTGTAGACAGTTCCAGTTAAGTAGTTCTTTTTAAATAACGCGATTTTAACTCTACTGAGAAGCCTTCTCTAGTCAGCCCACTGGATTCTCCTGCTGTCAGCTTTACAGCCGACATCAGGAAAAGGGGTGGGAGGTGGAAACTTTCAATGTGAATATCTCTCAAACCATAGTGGTTTGAGAGATGGGATTAGTTGCAATAGAAAATAATAATATTCTTTGTCATTACTATCACTATAACCCCTTGAATGCTAAAGAGGTCTCGCATTGCATTGGAGACAATGCGTTGGAGACCTCTCTAGCATTTAAATGCATTGGTTACCTTTCTGGCACTCAAAGAGCTAAAGGGCAACTCTTAGACAGAGAGGAAATTTTAAGCCACTGCTGGGTCTTGGGCAAAGTATAAAGTACTATGTAACCTTAATCTCCTAAATACTAGAAAGTTCTTGAATGCATTGCATTGAGCTACAATGTGCTGGAGACCTCTCTAGCATTGAAGCAGTTAAATAACTACACATATTTCCTCCTCCTGTTAAAGGGCAACTATCACCTTTACACATTTTGCTCCCATATGAAAATGGAAGCAAAGAAAAAGATATAAAGTCATGTTTTTGTTGTTTTTTTTTTATTATTAATTTGTATTATGTAAAAAATGACCTAATGCATCCTGTGTGCAGTATGGCTTCAGCACAGCGGCACCACTTGTGGGAATGTATGTCCACTCATCACCTTCCCCTTTTCCTCCAGTAGTTTGTCTAAACAGCTACTTGCATGCAGCATCTACGTGAAGGAGCAAGCCGTGCAAAGAATACACAGTAAACGGAAACATCCTGCAATGATAAGCCAGGAAGTTGCTTTTTACGGTGTATTCCTTGCCCAGCTTGCTCCTTCATGTTGATGCTGCCTGCTGTTTAGCCAAATTACTGGAGGAAAAGGTTAAGGCAAATGACTTGGAGAGCATGGCGCGTCATCTTAGATGGAGGAAAGATGGCTGCGCTCTCCTTCGTCTCGGCTCAACATTTGGCTTCACCTACAGTGAAATACTATAGTAGGTGAAACTGGCCTATTTATTATATTTACTATATAAGCAATTGATTCGTGGGGGGTTCATATTTGATGACCGTTGCGCTTCAGTTTACATTAACGTAATTGAATGTTATGTTCACACACCTAGGTTCTCACAATGCTAATCTCTCACATTTACAGTATCTTGACAGAGTACAGAGTTTTCACATCCTACAATGCTGAGTTTTCACACTTGGCTTATTATCTGTGAGGCAGATGAACTAAGATGAGCTGGAGTAATGTGGGAGCTAATCAGCTGTTACATGAATGCTAAAGCGGTCTCCTACAAATTAATTCTCAGTGTGAACAGAAGACAAGACCAAGGACCTATAAAGCAGCGTCAATTAAACTTCATAGTATTTGGCCCGTGGACAGTGTTATTTCAATACGGTCAGAGTTGTAGTTCAAGAGTAATTGAATGATAAAGTATAGGGGGATACTTTATTAAAGGCCCTCCCCTTTTACTGTAACCAAATAAACCACATAATTTGTAGAACAATCTATAAAGTGCTTGATTGTATACATCTTTGAAGTAATACTGCTGGTAAAGTATTACAAAAATAATGCGAAAGAACAGCATCTGCATCTTTCTCCACACTCAAAGAACCCCACTGTAGCTAACCAGGTATACTTCAAACCTCTAGACCAGGAAAACATATTTGGTGCCAAGTGTCTCCTAAGGACGGAGCATTTTGGCAAGTAAATCTACGACCATCTTTTAAAACATCACACAAAACTTCATCACCATATAAAACTGGAAGCAATTCACTAATTAATCTACATACAGACTTATATTGTCAGTTATATTCTGTTACAAATGTAAATGGTTGAACATTATCTCTTGAAACATTTTTGTTGCTATGATTAAGGACCGGTGTGGTCCGAACATGTAAGGTGTTATGGAGTTCTGTGCTTCATTGTATACATGTTTGTCTCTTCGACATGGATATGTTTTTTAAATTGTTCAAATAAAGCCTCTTGATTTTATATTTTGACTTCCATATTTCGACTACTATTCATATGTCAGACCTGCGGGTCGATCTTTTCCATGCCTCTGATAACATACCTGTGCTCAAACAGGTAAACCCTAAAAACATAACCTGTTGTGGTCCCTGTAGATAGTGTTGAGAACAACTACTCTAAAGGAATCAGACTCTCCTGGATTCTCTGGTCTCTGATAACAGGTTTTCGAACCATTGCAGTAGTGCATAAATACATTCTTTGCCATGATATTCTTATTAGATCCAAAGTCACACAGCAAGCGCTCATTAGCTTGCTAAAGAGACTTATATGCCTATATTTTTTAGGTATCCGCTTTATTATTTGTTGCAAAATGCTTGATATATAGGTATAACTAATAGGTCTCCAACATGTGCCGTTTGAGCCAAACGCGGCTCACCTGAGATTTTTAAGAAAAACGTTCTACCTAATTAGCTAACACATATGACCTGATCAGCCACTACAGTGCTAAAAAAAAAAACAGACGCTATTTTTTTTAAGTCTGTTTTTGGTATCCTATTACCCGACTTGTGAAAACAAAATCAGCGGTAATTACACATACCGCCAGTCAAAAAAAAGCCCATAGGAATCAATTAAAAACAACGTGCAAGTAGTATCCTATTACCCACACTCAGTATTACCGCCTGTTTTGTTTACACAAGTTAAGTTGGAAATTCTGCGCCTCAGAGCTTGAGGCGTAGAAGCCACAACGACCGTTTCAAAACCATCGTTGTTCGAAAAAAAGCAGTGTAGAATACAGTATACAGCATAGAAATCCGACATAGAGTGCCCCCCTTTCACATATTAACCCCCCCCTTTTAAAAGTCAACTACAGTGATTTTCTTTCACCACATTAATTCGAGAAATATTGTAGTGGACACTTTAACCCCCACCACCTATAAAATTCGACTTACAGTGCTCCTATGATTTTCTTTCACCATTTATATCCGACATTTTTTGTCCCCTTTTTTTTTTATATGCCCTCGTAGTTTGTATTGGTAGATTAACTCTATGAGTACCAGAGAGGTAGCAACGCATTGCAATGCGTTTGCTACCCCTCTGGTACTCATAGGGTTAATAGGCAAGGTATGCGGTTGCATACCTTGCCTGTATATGTGTAAAAAGTTTATTTTTTATTGAATTTGATTGTAGTTTAAAAGAAAGATACTACAGCTTTTGTTCATGCTGTCCATATAGTATCCACATAATTCGCCTATTTTGAATTAGCTCACCAACGTATCACAATAGCAAATCCCCCTCACTGTTATTCAATCAACATACAGAATAATGAAAACCTATGAATGAAACTCCAACTTAAATATATAGTAAATCCTCCTATTCGCATCAAACATAGATATTACAATAATCAAATTCCAGGCGCTTGGCTTTTTATGGAGCAGGGGCATGTACATCATAGCGCATCATGCGTGACCTTAAATAGTCAGTGTTGCTCAGTATACAGGATAATGTGAACATATAAATGAAAACATATGAATGAAACTCCATCTTAAATCAGTGATAGAATATACTGCAGGTTTCAAACATTAATAATATAGGTATCCCACTTCAGACAACAGGTCAGCAGTAGAGTGGGACGCCTGCACATCGCACCACACTGACATAGTAAACCATAAGTAATGCAGGAGTACTCCTAGTCATATACTTTGATCTATAGGAGCAGAAGAATTAATAAAGTATTTCATGGATGAGTCCTTTAGTCCCATATCGGTTACTCCCATAATTATGCGGCTATCCTTAATACAGCTGCTGTCTTGCATTATACCACATGTATTCATGAGGTTGACACTGAGAGAAAGTTACAGAGAAAAATCCCTTATACGTATAACGAGAGGTGTTTGGGGAAAAGGTGACACACAGAGGAGTGTTACTGGGGTATGGTGTGGTTACATAGAGGTGGTGGGCGCTATGGTTGCCACTAGCTTTCCGCAAAGCTACCCATCGGATTCCTTCACTCACATACATTTATTTAATGATAAAGGTCACTACTATATGACAGATTAATATCTGTGGGAGGACTTTGTCCAAAATCATATAACATTCAAGAGTGTTATTACCCAAATAATCAGTATTCTTAAGGTTACATGGAAAGTATAAAGTGTATATTGTGAAGTAAATCCAATGGTTAGTATATCCAAATCAAGTTGGAGTGGGGGTACTCCTAGGCACCATTGTGAGGATATCCAGTTAGTACTAAAGATGGAGATAAAGTATCTGGTTTTCAGGAATCTCAGGAACATGTCACAAACTATCATCAACAGCATTTTATCCTCCTATCAAGACCCTGGTACAGACGTCCCGCTCCATAACAAGCCCGGCGCCAGGAATTTGATTTCTGTAATATCCATGTTTGATACCAATAGGAAGATTTACTACAGGGCTCAAAATTTCCACTCGCCACTAGCCAATGGCGAGTGAAAATTTAGCCCTGGCGAGTAGAAATTCAGCCCTGGTAGGTATGCTATGGCTTGCAGTGGCGAGTAACTTTTCAGGTCTGGCTAGTACCAAAGGACTTAAAATTTTAAGCCCTGTTTACTATATATTTAAGATGGAGTTTCATTCATATGTTTTCATTTATATGTTCACATTATCCTGTGTACTTAGCGACACTGAGTATTTAAGGTCATGTATGATGCGCTATAATGTACAGGCGCCCCGCTCCATAACAAACCCGGGGTCTGGAATTTGATTACTGTAATATCCATGTTTGATGCCAATAGGAGGATTTACTATATATTTAAGATGGAGTTTCATTCATAAGTTATAAATTATGCAGATACTATATGGACAGCATGAACAAAAGCTGTAGTATCTTTCTTTTAAACTACAATCAAATTTAAAAAAAAATAAACTTTGTACACATATACAGGGAAGGTATGCAACCGTATACCTTGCCTATTAACCGTATGAGTACCAGAGGGGTAGCAAACACATTGAAATACATTGCTAACTCTCTTGTACTCATGGGTTAATTATACAATACAAAATATGAGGGCATGTCGAAAAAAATAGGTGAAAGAAAATGTTGGATTTAAATGAAAGAAAGTTATGGGAGCACTGTTGAAGTTGAATTTTAAAGGGGGGGGGTTAACATGTCGAATGTACAAGATTAGTCAAATTAATATGGTGAAAGAAAGCACTGTAAGTTGGATTCTAAAAGGGGGGGTTAATATGTGGAAGGGGGACACTCTATGTCGGATTTTGATTATGTGGTTAACACATGTAATACTGAACTTGATCTTTCTGTCATGAAACATACACCTATTTCCTTGGACTCTGACATTTTGCACTTATTTTAGGCGTTAGTCTAATAAAAGCAGACAGCGCCAGTTTTGTTACTACTCTGAAATGTGCTGTCTACGCCAGTTTTGCTTTACTGTGGCTCTGTAATAGAATACCGATGTAACACATCTGCAAAATTCACCTTGCTTGTTTTTCTTGTAAAGCCGGTTTTAGCGCTGGTAATAGAATCAAGTCCCAGATTGGCATGATCTATTCCTCATAAAACCATGTTGATTCCTGCTAATAATCTTATTTTTTGCAGAGTAATCCTGAATATCAGGAAAAAACGGACACACAACACAGGTGGGGGTGCTTAGCATATATTTGGATAATCTTCAAAAGATTGTGTAACAATTGTACTCACACTTGGAGATCTAGCGGTTATTTGTACAACAGAGCATCAGAGGACTTTAGCCTGCCTCTGCTCAGGACGTCTCGGTCTTCTCCAGAGATTGTCGAATGAGTAAATGAATAAATCCACGAAGTAGGCTATATAACTAAAAACGATTAATATTTTATTAATGGTAAAAACAAAAACACCAACTGTTTCTGGATGTACTAATCTTTTCTTCAGAGTATCCGACTCTATAGTGCCCACTGTCAGATTATTTTAAAGCGTTAGTAATGTCACAGAATAAATATTTATCATCTTTTAGTGCATAATTAGTTGAACTAAATGCAAAAAAAACTATCTCTCAAACAGCTATGGTTGGAGAGATATTCCTATTCAAAGTTCCCCCCTCCCTCCCCTTTCCCTGACATCAGCGCTGTGCTGACTGCAGGGGAATCCTGTGTGGGGATCAAATGGCGGCTCAGCAACAGAGTCGCAATTGTGTTATTTAAAAAGAATGACTTCATTGGAAACGTCTACAAAGTGTGCCTGGTTTGTAAGCACACTTTGTAGACCATTCCAATTAAATAATTTGTTTTAAACAACATGATTGTGGCTCTACTGAAGAGCCTCATCGTGTCGGCCAATGCGGATCTCCTGCTGTCAGCAGGAAAAGGCAAACTTTCAATGTGAATATGTCTCAAACCATAGCGGTCTGAGAGAGGGTTTTTTGCATTATTTTGACTTATTAAGCACAAGATGATAAATATTTATTCTGGGACATTACTAACACTTCAAATATTGCAGTTTTGTGTTCTAAAATGTTATTTTACGGTAGTGATTCTTGATGTTAGTCCTCAGGAAACACCAGTAGGTCGGATTTCTATTATATTCCTGTTTAATCACAGGTGAGTAATAATCAGTGGGTCACTTGTGACTGGTCTTTCTGTTCCTAATTAACCCTTTGAGTGCCAGTCTGTGGTGTGCGGTACAGACTGGAGGTGAGAATCATTGTGCTAGAGTAAGAAGACCAGACCTCTCCATTAATGCAGGACTTTCATGAAAAATTCATTCTGCTTGGCTACACAGGAACCCTTTAACACTTTGAGTGCCAGAGGGGTACGCAATGCATTGCTTTGCAAAGCAATGTGTTGTGTACCCCTCTGGTACTCAAAGGGTTAATCCTTTGAATGGCAGAGATCTAGCCAATGCATACCGTTCTAGCACTCAAAGGATTAATGAAAAGAATTTAAGGCTGTATGTACAGAAGAAAAGAAGAGGCGTTCTTGGGCAAACCATTTGCACTATAGGGGAGAACAAAAAATTGCAAAAATTCCCATTGAAGTAAATGGGCATTTTAACCCCTTGAATACTGGAAAGATTTTCCAATACACTTTGCAATATGCTGGAGACCTCTTAGCATTCAAAGGGTTAAAATCCCCATTTAAATCAATGGGAATTTTTAGTTCTTCTCTGTAGTGCAAATGGTTTGCCCTAGGTCCCCTCCACTTTTCATTTGAACATACGTCCCTTACATTTTTCATATCCATCCTATATTAAAGGTGAGGTTGGGTCACACCAAGTAATAGAAGCGCTGTACTTTATTCCACAAGAATCTGTTACGCTGAGAGGAACAGGAATGCTGACAAGTTGTTAATGGTAAACCAAGGTCTGAGTATGATAACTGCAAATTGTTGAGACCTCCAAGTGAAGGTAACTGCCAGACAAAGACTGTGTGAGAACATATTAGACCCTGACATTTGCCGTGTATGTGTGTGGACTTGTTAATTGTTGTGAGAATTCTCACATGATGTATTCTTGGGTAGGTGCACAGCAATAAACACAGAAAGAGACAGAAATGCTTAAAGTAATCTATTTCCACCATTTCATTTTCCTCAAATCTTACAATTAGATTATCCCTTTATTTAAGAGAAGATGTGCATGAAAAATGTCTACTGCATTGATATATGGGAACCATTGCAACTTAGTAATTAGCTACTGGAGCCCTCTAGCAGGAATGTTTTTGCTTTTTATGCTTTGTGACTTATGGTTTGAGTTTGGGCACCCCACATATGATATATGTGGTTATACTCTACATTTAGTTAAATTAGTGTGCTCCTATTTAACATGCATAAAGTTTTTTAGAAGTTAACCCCTTAACGACCCTTGACGGTCATAGTACGTCAAGGGTCGATCCGACTGAACGACCCATGACGTACTATGACCGTCATGGAATTCCGGGCTCCCCCGCGGCTGCACGCCGTTCGGGGAGTCCAGAAGCGGAAAAGACAAAAAAAAATGCTCCGTGGTCCTTAACTGACCGTGCCGCGCCGATCGGCTGGTCGTTAAGAGGTTAATACAGTGACAGAATTTAAGCATGCATGGGATAGGCATAAGGCTGTCCTGAACATAAGATAAGACCAAGGACCAAATAAGGTTTGAGGTTTATACAGTAGGAAAATGGTCAGACTAAATGGGCCGAAATGGTTCTTATCTGCCATAAGGTGTGTTAAAGAGGTGATAAAGCAGAAATGACTTCTCCAGTGATGTTACTTTTCCAATTTCTGTTATTCTATGGAGCCTATGCACTAATCTTTCTCCCACTTGAGAAATTGTATCTTAATGCATCTTCCCCAAGGTGAACTTAGAAAGAACAGACTGCTAAGAGTAAATTATCTCTATGGAGGACATACACATGTGCACACACAGCTAAACAGTGAGGATTTAATAATATTATTCCATGTTAAGGTGCTAGATCCAATTTCTTTGTGTTATGCCTGCCTAACTCCAATTCATGAAGCTATTTACACTGAAAATGGTCTTCTGTACACTGCTTCCAAGAAGGGTAGGGCAAGGGGGAAGATCATGGGCATTTTATGTTCCTCTGTGTCTTGTTTAATGCTAGGTACAGAGGAAAGTGGTGTTTATACTCATTAAGTCTTAATGAGGGAAGAGATTGTGCATGCCAGTATGCACTTAATCATACACTGTAGTACAAGTGCAGACACAGGAAGCCAACAATGACTCTCAGAAACTGAGCTGCTCCTGCAGATTCGTATATGTCTCGCACACACCTGCTGATGATGCTGTCAAGGTGACACGTGTTGGAATGGATGCAGTTCCTGATCGGTAACATATTTGCTTTTTATTTTATTAGACTCTTTGCCTCTATGTGTTTTTCACTTTTTTATTATTTGTGATATTTATATTGGTGTTGCTTGAGATATTCACATTATATTACTAATCACTGTCTGTGATGTTCACAGTTTTGCACTCTCTTTTGAGGTATTGACTTTTCTGTACTAGGGTTATGTCTCTTACTTGATGTGACATATTTAGACTATTTATTGCTGCTATATATACCTGTTTCTATGCTTGAATAAATATGCATAGTCTCACTTTTTTGTGTCTTCCCCTCAGATGCTTGTTTTTAATCGTTTTATTGAGTCACCTTAATAAAATGTTTGTATATTTTTTTATACGATTCTGAATAAAGATTTATATATATTTTTTGCATATGGGTAGTGTGCCAACAGGTTGCAGTAGAGCTGAGTTAAGTGACAGTGCAGTAGGAATCAGCATCATTGACAGTTCCATTGCCCACAGAACATTGAAGTGAACTGTAAGCAAACAGAAATGTAACAGTGCTTGGGGAAGCTCATCAGACTTGTGTTATTATTCTATGGAGCCTATGCACTAAGGTTTGTCAAGTTGGGATGATGTTAGTGCATAGGTTCCATAAAGTAACATAAGAATTGGAGAAGTAATATGACTGAAGAAGCTTTCTCCTCTTTATCACCTCCTATCACACCTTAGTGCAGTGATTCTCAACCAGGGTGCCGTGGCACTTTGGTGTGCCACAAACATCAACTTAGGGTGCCCCATGTTTTATATGAAGACTAACAAAAATTGACTTTTAAATAAAAAATTTATAGAAATTGTTACGCACAATATGTTTAGTTTTGTTATTAAGATTATAAGATCTAATAATAACTGTATATTTATGTATTGTAACCTTCTTATCCCCTTGATAAAGTACATTAAATATGTTAGGTGTGCCCTGAATGTTCTAGATTACGTGTCAGGGGTGCCTTGAAGAAAAAAAGATTGAGAACCACTGCCTTAGTGCATAATCCCTGAGGAGTGTGTATTATATGAATAAATATAGAAGAGGCAAACCATACATTTTTTTAAAATGAAGAAACCAAATAAAGAGTTTGCACATATGTGACTACCACTGAGGTACAGAAAGGGTACTCTGAACAACACACACATCAAATGGCAGGAGGGAGATACAATGGCAGCTGAAGGAGTGGATCACGTCAGTGCTGTGCTGTAGTGATTAGGGCGAGAGAGAAGCCAGAGGTGCCACGGCTGTGATAATTAGTGTGTGTGGAATTGTGGTAAAAGGGAGGTGAAACCTGTGTCACAGCTATTGTGAATTGTTAGAGATTGTAGTGGAGGCTGGTGAGATGGACATGGGTGGAGGGAGTAGCACATGGATGGGGGGGATTGATGGACATGGAGGGTGAAATATGTTTTGTGTGTGTGAATCTTCTCCATGCTTGCAGGGAGTGAGGGCGAACATTGTAAAAAGCGGCAATCACAGTGAGGGCACACAGGGCATTGAAGATGGAAAGTGGAAATGGAAGGGAGCAGAGAGGAGGAAGTGGCAAAATAGAGGGAGGACATGGGCATAGAATGGAAGTTTGCGAATGAAAGGTATGGGAAACTCCCTGCGAATATTTTGATAGGCATGACCAGGGGACTGCACTTCAGTGTAAGGCTTGGAGCGACAGTAAGGAGGAGATTACCATTTTCCCGGGCGGGGTGGACAGTGAACCAGAAACAGTTACATTTTTATATACATAGGTACACACATGCAATACAGTCATCATAGGGGTTTGAACTGATAATGTAAAACATTGACAGACATACCAAGACATGACATTTTGCTGTTATGAGGTTATGTCAAGTGATGCTGCTTTGAAATTGCTGGTTACTGTGGTGAACTGGTGAAATTCTTATTGAATCTAACTACGAACAGATTATGAAAAAGATAGTAATTCCATCCTTCTGTTATATTGCTTCACTGCTTCCCATCCAGCAACGCTTTACCCTGATATTACTACCATGTAGGCTTTGTATTTCCATGGTGATAGATTATTGGTACTGTAATTACAAGTTTACTCTCTTCTGTAAATCAAAACACTGTTACGGGACTATAACTGTTATATCAGTCTAATGGTGGTTTCACATGGCAATTGTTCCATGACATGATTAATCTCCTCAACTTTACAGCTGTCATGTGTGTTTACTCTTGTGAATAAGTGACTCTGTAAAAGTAAATACTTTATCTCCTTTGGTGTCAGACACAATAGTACAGTTTTTAACCCGTTAAGGACCAGTAAGGCATGCAATAAAATGTGTTAAGCTCCCCTCTGACTCTTAAAGAGTTAAATATAACTAAAGGGCAAATTACGTGGACCCTGTCACATGGAAAATACTGGGCAGCTGCTTGTGCACATATAATGACACTGCTCATTAAATATCTCATTAACAAGAATTTGAAAAACTGCTTGAACCCTTTGAGTGCCAGA
Organism: Rhinophrynus dorsalis; assembly: GCA_037306005.1. Taxonomy (NCBI): domain Eukaryota; kingdom Metazoa; phylum Chordata; class Amphibia; order Anura; family Rhinophrynidae; genus Rhinophrynus; species Rhinophrynus dorsalis. The sequence continues at coordinate 594,653,884 of CM074718.1, forward strand.
AGGGTGCCCATCATGTACAGAATCCCATGGTACCATGAAGTAGTTTAATGTGTTACACAAATATTAGATATGGTTAACAGCATTACAAGGCTGGGGTAACATCCAGTGTTTGTGTGGTTCTGTGATTACCAGTGGATACGATGAAGAAATGAAACTCTGTATGTCTTGTTTCCGTCAAACACTGTTTGGGTTCAAAATGTCTAAATATATATGAATGTCACATAGAATACACTTGTAGGGGTTACACTGATACAATCTTTATAAAACCCCTTCAACTGGTTAAGTTTCTTAACAAAAGAAGGAAGGGGGATATATCATAGATTTGTAATGTGGATTTTTGGCTTAAAGCCGCTGTTCTGCTGGCTCTAGTTTTATTGCAAGCTGATCTCAGATACCTATCATTATAAAAACCACATCATGGGGAATAAGAAGCTAGGTTTGTTTTTATTATTCTTAAAGGGGCAACAAAAGAGATACAAGAAATATGTATTCATTATAGAGGGCATGTTGAAACTATTTACTGTCCCTTTAATAGGCTCTCCCTAACCTCTTCTTAAATTGCAACTAATATATGTATTAAAACCTAATTTTGTTATTATCATCTCTGGGAAAGCATTATTTTATATTCAGTGCTTGTATGCAGGACCTCCATGGTTTATTCTGTGGAGTGCTGTGAACTCCAGAGAGGTGGATGACCGATTCATTTGGTTGCTAATTGGCAGCCAATGTTTCCCGTTGGTCTTGTAACATCAAGGCACCCTGCATGGCTATTGGTAATAAGGACGCTACCAATAGCCTGAGCTCTTGGTGCAGGTGGGACTTGAAGACTTCAGAGTGGTGGGGTCCCTACATATCAGATCTACACTGCATGTTAGTTGCGGTACAAAAATAAAAAGAGGTTAGCACTTTGAGTAAAACTCCCCACAAAGCTTGGAATACCATCAATACCATAACAAACGAATTGATGTATGGACTGTGGAGTAAACTTTCCTCATTTGTGGACATTTTATCTTACCTGGACTCTTCCTGCATTTAATACTGGGAGCAGGACTCTCGCTGCCTGCTTCCAATCTCCCGCTTCACAGACTGTTCCAGGGCTACGGCTTCTCATTTTTCTAACACATAAAAAGAAGTGGATTGTTCTCAGATTAAGTGAAAGGTACAAACCCTATTTAATGTTGTGCAGAGTGAACACATCATTTCTAGGGGCAAAGTCTCTCTTTATTAGGTAATAACTACCTATACAGGATGTTTACTCAAAAGTGTTTCTTTTATTCCCAGTACTGTCCTCGTCTTTTCTAACATCCATCTGGTGGCCATTGCTGATAGATGCCATCACCCCTGGGTGACAAGGCTTCCCAAGATCCTGGAGTCATCCAAGGGAATACTAAAGTGTCCAAGTTTGGAGAGAAGGATGGAGCTTTCCCTTTTTGAGGTTAGGCCGGGTGCAGGAGAACTGGGTTGTATTTTCTGCTGTGCTGTTCTTTACTTTTTAGATTTTCTTTTGTAAATATCCTACCTTTATCTTTTCTGGCTATGTTCTACAGATAGCTCATCTTACCTTGCTCCAGTTAGTTAATTAACACTTTTATTTTCTTAGATGTGTTCTAGCTAGTCATTATTCTGTCTGTTTCCATGAAGCTGCCCAGCCCATGTTCAAACCGCTAAATTATCACGCTGTTGCTATTTTTGTATTTAAAAAAACAACTTATGGTTTAGTCATTACCCATTCTTCAAGATGGGTTTCCCTGAGGCATATACCTTAAGACAGGCATGTCAAACACAGGGGCTGCATCTACAAAATGGCACTTCATAGAGAGCCATAACCATAATGTTGTAACGTGGTTGTAGTGAACCTCACTTTGCATACAACACTGATGTCACATCATCCATATCCATTCACAGTCAGGGAAACACTGCAATGGGCCTGTAATACACCTGAATGCATCTGAGAACTAAATAACCAAAGATGGGTGTTTGTCAATAGTTGGATGAAAAAGGGTGAAATGACTCATACAGAAGCACTCACCTATGCTCAAAATAAAATCTATTGTCACCACAGCACAGAATAAAAAAACATGTAAATAACAAGACAATCAAAAAATATTCCTCCATAAAGTAAATTAACTAATTCCTCAGAGGTGATCTATCATAAGATTGATAAATAATAGTACTACATGTAAAAATAAAAACACTGTATAAACAGCAGATCACACATGTGCAAATAAATCAACCAGTATGGTCCAGGATCAAAGTCCAAAAGTCCCATGAGAATACATAATTATAGGACTAGAGAGGAAGGGAGCAAACGCCTGATGTGTGTTTTGCATTTTTCTCTGAATGCAGCAATGTTTGTGTATTTACCAGAACAACTTTCTGTTTAATCAGCTAACAAATAGGGTAAGCATGTATCTCCTTTGCGTAGAACTGCATCTAATCATCTCTAATCATCACGGGGTGTAGGTCCCTAAGGGACCAAGGACGTACGTGTATGTCATGGAATTCATGGCTCCCCGCGCGGCTGCTCACTGTTCAGGGAGCCCTGAACCGGACCACACAAAAAAAATGGTCCGTGGTCCTTATGTGCCGGCCACGTGCGTGCGTGGCCCGTCCTTAAGTGGTTTAAATGAATTGCACATATAAATATACAAAAGTGTGTGTTTTTTTTCATGCTTGAGCTTTGTATATTGACTGTTAGAACTTACATCTCCAGTGTGAAGTAAGAAGAAAATGTAAGAGGGGGAGGGGTCAGAGAGAGACGACAAAGGAAAATATGAGAAGATGTAGACTTTTCTTCTGTAATGAATGAAGGAGAGAAGAAAACATGTTATGTGGGTGAGATTGCGGGAAATAGGGCTGATAAGTGAAGGGGAGAAATGAGATCAAGGCATCATACAGGAGATGATATGTGGCTGTAATTATGAAGGAGAAGTGAAAACATTTGTGGGAGTGGGCGGTTATGAGTCCAGAGGAGGTACTGGGCCAGAGGAGGGTAGAATTATGATCATGGAGTCAATATGACAATGGACAGATAAAGAGTGGCTTGGAGATGGGAAGAGAGAGAATGAACAGAGAACAAGTATGCGAGAATGGGATAGAGAATGAAAAATAGGATAAAAGAGGGAAAAAGAAAGGCAGACAGTAAAACAATCAATCACCTTCTACTCTTAGGCATTTTTTCTGTTTCTTTCTTGAAGACACTTATCAAGTAACTTCACTCAGCAATACTAAATTATTGTGCTGAGTGGCTCAGAGAAGGAGGCAATAGAGATCCAAGTGGAGGACTGGGCGGTAGCTGGGAACACACTGAGTCTGCCTGAGAATTATGTAGTGGTCTTTACAAATGGCCACTGTTTTGCTTCAAACCTCAGTTTCAAATCCCTCCCCTTTCCCCATCTGCTATGCATTTCAGACCAAGGCTTGGAAGCTTGTGTCACATAATATGTAGTAGCAACCCACCGCATACAAAGGCAGCCAATACATGAGAGTTACTACTTTGTTCACTGTGGGTGGGAAGCACCTAATGGGACAATCATGTCTGCTGTCCTAAAAGCTGACAGAGGCCATAAGGCTGAGATTGTTGGTTGTGCTGAATTTCTCTTTCTCATTGGTTCCTGCAGCCTCTTCGATAGGTATGGTGGCACATTTGATCAGGCGAAGGCAGCAGCTATTGGGCCTGCCTTCTCTGTAGGATAATGCTACTACCTAGCTGTACACTGCCCTCTATGGGCCTCATTGTATTTACAAATAATAATGCTGCAGGGGGCTGCAGTTTTTCAAAAGAAGAACATGTTTGACATACCTGCTCTTTGAGAGCCAGAGTCTGTTTTTACTGTGTTGAGATGGATCTGGAAGGGAGAAAAGGTTGCACATCCTGTTGGTCCAGGAGGATATGGGAATCTTCTCTGTAATTTCACAAATCATCAAGTAGTAGTAGCAGCTCAGGGGATTCAGAAACCAAACCACTTCCTTATAGAGCCTAAATCCCATATATTTAGCATATTGTTGACAAATGAATCTGACATTTCCGAGGATGAATAACATTTCAGGAAGGTGAAGGATTTTCTGTCACGCACCAGTGATAAAGGTACAGATGATGCATTAGGTTTTGAGGTCTTTCCAGCCTAGCCTTTTGTGAATCAGTTATTCCTGTCCATGAGCAGATGGATAGTGAGCGGTATCATTATGGCCTTTCGTGTTCAGGAGGAACCAGTGGCTCATGTCTTGAAGAGAGTGGTTTATATCTCCTGGGTAGCAGAAGCCATGTAACCCTTGGAGTTCCAAGGGGTAAGCAATTTGGTTCTTGGTGAATACCTTCATACAACATTGTAAAAAGTATGTTTATTTTGAAGCTTCTTCCAGTTTGGGCCTCTAGGTTCTATAGTATGTGACCTCCTATAAAGAAACATGTATGTTGTGGACTTGTATTTTCTCTTCTTTCAGAGTCTTACATTATATTATACTTTATTCACCTGGCCTCCTTGTAGGAGTTTATTGTGTAAATGGCGGTTTGTAACTAGCAAGAAATAGAGAGAGTTTTTCATATTTACTGTTATTTCCTTATCCTGATTATATCCTGGCAGCCTTCACCGAGTTCCCTCCCTTGTGTTTATTTTGGTCTTGAAACCAGAAACATAGATAAACCCTTTGAGTGCCAGAGGGGTATCCAAAGCATTTCTAAGGGTTAAAAGTGTCCTGTCTTCTGCTGTTGGTGGAAGAGTAATCTGTTGGTGAATGCTACTATGGAATATGATCGGGGAAAGATATATAGATGGAAATATATTTCCCTTGTGTGTAATCAATATTCTTCTATACTAGATGAAGTCAATTTCACTGGTTAGGTTTGGGATGATGGGGGTTGTAGTCCCAAACAGCAAACCTGGAAACTCTCCAGAATTGCCCTGGAGACTCCAGTTTTCAGAATAAATTACCAGGTCTCAGAGAGCAGAGGCTGATTCCCTGACTTTGTTTTCAATTGCCCATTGTCACACCCATTCAACCCACTCCCACCCTGTTCCTCCCGCATCTCAGACCGTTTAAGTACATACCCTGCCTCTCTGCCCTCCAACCGTTATCCCTCCAGTTAAGCTCCGCCTACATTATGGAACAGCTAGTCATTTGGACACTCCTATCCCCAGTCCTGTGTGTTCCCTCCAACTTTTGTGACTCAGAGTAAGCCCCACCTACATTATGATGCAAGGCGCTTCAGGTGGGAGAGCTGGAGAGCCAAAGGTTGTTTGATACTGTTTTACACGGTAGTCAAAATTAATTTAAATTTTAATATCTGGTCACACGAACATGGGATGAACGTGGCTTGGTTTGTGGCTGCAAACAAAGTTGCATCTATGGATCTGTATACAATGCTCCCTCTAAGGTGACGAACCTGCATTGAAAGAGTTAAAGGTATAATTTAAGCTGGGCTGCATGATGTGCGTGTAATTCCAATGCAGCACATGCTTAAAAAAAGGTCCTCTTTAACTCTTTCAGTGCTGGATTGTCAATTTTGCACTTCTTAGAACGAACAGTGCCTTCTTTTATTTATCCTTTTGTCTGTTTTTTTCTCTTACAAAATTTCAGCTGGAAACATTCTCCTCTTTAAAGAAGAAATAAAAATGTTTAAAATGAAAACCTACATTGTATAGGGCTTTTCCTGCTGAATAAAACAAGGGCACTCTCACTACTGTCAGTTGTTTTATTCAGAAGTTAAATTAAAATCTGATATAGTCTTTGGAAACAGAACTTCCTGAAAGGTCAATATGACAGGAAGTGATAAAGTTGTTACTATAAAATTATATAGTGAGCTGTTGTCAATGGCTCACATCTCCCATAGAATGCAATATAGCTACCTGAAATTTGGACACTAGAGGGAAACAATAATATACAAAGCCAGCCATTTAAACTGTTATAATTTTGGAAAGACTCATCTCAAGCAGTGAGAGAACCCTTGTTTTACTCACCAGGAAAAGCCCTACACAATATTCTTTCATAAAAAAGGATTACTGATCCTTTAATTCAATAACTTAATTGGTATGTAATAATAGGGAATGATGGAAAAGAACAGAGCAGTGAGTCAGTGCAATATGTAGCCAAACAGACCAAATATGATGTACTACTGTAAATGTATTCAGTCCTCGACAATGAAAAAAATATATTGTTCTGTGATTTCAGGTTAAATGAAAAATAATGCTACATCTCTGATCACCCTTAAAGACTGTAACGTAGAAACAAACATATCTATAGAAGGAACAAAAACAAAGATTAATACTGTAAGTTGGAATGCTGTAGACCAGGAGTGTCCAAATTTGATCTTCAAGGGCCACTAATAGGCCAGGATTTAAGCATTTCCCTGATTAACCCTTTGAGTGCCAGAGGGGTACGCAACGCATTGCTTTGCAATGCGTTGCGTACCCCTCTGGCACTCAAAGGGTTAAGCATATGTGAGTTAATCAGTGGCTCATTCATTTTGATTATGCTCAAACAGGGAAATCCTTAAATCCTGGACTTGGTAACCTTTTAGGACTGAACTTGAACACCCCCGTTGTAAACCAAGAGAAGGCAACCAGTGGCGCTCCAGCTACAAATGTCCAGCATCATCTGGGGAGCCTTAGGTTATCAACATTCACTATAAACACCACATACAAACTTTGTCGATTTAGACTGTAAGCTCTTTGGAGCAGGAACACCTTTTCTATTGTTTCTATGATTGTGATGATTATTTTAACCCTTTCTTATTGTATTTATTGTAAAATACTACTGTTGTAAGGCTCTAAGTACAATTAGAATCCAAAAATTAAATCAAGGCACAGATAAAGTCATATCATCTCAGCTGCTTATTTTCCAGTACCAAATCACTTTTGTAACCATGCACCTCTATCTACACATATCCCCAATCCCCAAAACAGGGTAAAAAAGATCCGAAATTCAGTAGATTTTATGAGGGCACATGATGATTCATGATATAAATAATACTAGTGTAAGTGAGATAGGATGTCAGGAAAAATTTATTAAAACATAACTTTTATTGGCATAAAAAAATAAATAAAAACAAACGATTAAGTTAAAATAAATGCCATTTGTGAATGATTCTGGAGCCCCACCAATAAAGTGCAGTGTTATATACTTATCTCAGATGAAGAATCTGTGTTTTCTAGAAAGTCTTTTGTTCGAAATGAGAAACTTATCTACTTTCATAATCTAATAGTCGTGTATTCACAGGAGTGAAAAAGGTAATTCTGTAACACGACTTTGAAACTATGTGCAGATGCATGAGAAATCAAATATATTGTGATCCAAGATCCTGCGTTTGAACTCACTAGGGGTTAATTTCAATCCACTTATTATCAAATAACCGATTCTCATGAAGGCACTAAGGACATAAAAGTAATATTGTCCTGCTTTTGGTCCCAACTGTTGCTAAAGACAGATGACTGAATATGTATGAGAATTGTAATTGGTGATATTAGGCTATGGACATTACATACGTTCTAAATTAACACATCACGTTAACTGTTTTAGTCCCTTAAATTCCCGCAGGCTCAGTGGGTGTCATGAAAAACTTGTCCTACCATAACAAGCTTTTCGCCCGACCGGCTTCTTCAAAGGTGTATCAGGTGTTTCTCCAAGACAACACCGGCATACTCTAGTGCCTGTTAGAATCGACCACTATGTTCAATCCACAATACACAGATTAATCGTTGGAGTTTATCCATTTAAATTAAGACCTTTAAGTAAGCCCTTGTTGTTTGGACTCATTATGGTATTTAGCCCAGTTAAATAAATAATTTCAGGAATTTTTATTATTTCTCTATTGTGCAGTTAGTTTTCTCCAGAATAATACAATTTGTTTGATATATCAGCTTCACAATGTACATGATCTGAAATATATTGATCCTTTTTGAGAATGAGAGTAATATTGCATAATTGTCACCACGTTATTGAATAGAGATATAATGGGAAATGTGTGTATTCAGCAGGCCTAATATGTTTACGTGAATCTGCTACCTTGATTCAAGTTTCCATATCTGAAAACTTCATTAACCTCTTAAGGACTGCGGTTGGCACTTAAAGGGATAGTAATGTTTCATAATAAAAGCAGCTCTAATTAATCATCATAGTATTTGGACTTTGGAAAGTGTTATTTCAATTCTGTCAGAGTTGTAGTTCAAGAGTAATTCAATGATAAAGTATCCCCCTCCCACCCCTTTTACTGATGTAACACTGCTCAGCCAGATCAGAAGGGAGGTGCCCATGTAGATTGCAGAGAGGGACAATCTTCACTTAAGATAAGGGAAAAACCTGAAAAACTTGTCAAGAGGGGCAGGACTTTCATTGTTCTCACAGGAAGAAGATTGTCCCCTGCTGTTATCTGTCTGGCCTTACAACCCGATTCCACATCTGAGAAAAGATGGCATGCACTAAGTAAAAGGGGCGGGAGGGGAAATTTTATCCTTCAATTACTCTTGAACCACAACTCTGACAATAATGAAATAACACTCTCCATGGCCCAAATACTATGAAGATTAATTGGAGCTGATATTTTTGTGAAACATTACTATCCCTTTAATGACCACAGGCCATTTTTTTTTCTTTACCCATTCGATTCAGGCTTCCCCGAACGGCGTGCAGCCACGCGGGGAGCCCTGAATTCCATGACGTACATGTACGTCCGTGGTCCTTTAGGGACATCCACCTTGTGACGTACATGTACGTCATTGGCCATTAAGGGGTTAAAAATGGACTATGTGTCATATTAGCCAAAAGATCAGCAAATGTACAGTTAAGGAGATATTCATACTTGTTACCATATGCTAAGGTATGCTATTTGGGGTACATCTGTAGTACCTATAATGTTTCATATGCTAAATAAGGTTTTCACTGTTGTTTCCTATGCAAATTAAGTATTTTTAGTGATGTTTCCTGTGCTAATCAAACACTGTGATGCACCAGAAGACTTTCACTTTTCCCAGAAATAAGTCTGAATATTTCCTAAACTATACATCCTGGGGCATCCAGAGGGGGCGCTCCCCCTACATTTGTCCCATGCAGCTGATTACTGGGTCAGAAGCTGATTCTCCAATGATGGGGAGTTTCATATGAAACTCTACCCACTTCTATAATATATAACTAAAACAACAAACAAAGAGGGACGCCCAATAGTGCAGTATGTTCCACTCAAATTATCTAAAGTGAAAATATAAACACTCACAATTATGTTGGTCAGAATCATAGATCCGACATAGCTCTCATGTGGGGAGTGATATCCTGCCCCCAGTCTCTTGGTCTCCAACAGGAAAATATACAGCTGTTCATGTTGTCTGTTTTTTCAAAAATATATACATATATAATAAAAATATTAAATACAATTGAAATGAATGGTATAATTGAAATATCAGTTGTTTATTTTAAAAGAACTGGCCGATAACGTGTTTCCCTGCTCTGGCACTGCTTTATCAAAGCTACTAGTCACCTAATAAGGGCAAAACAAAAACAAACACAAAAAATGCAGAAAAGCAAAATATAACAGCAAAAGGTGGAGGATGCAGTAATGGCGCCCAAAGCCTGATAAGGGCCAGTGAACTGAAACCCCTTCCCCCCTCTGTGGTGGTGCTTGGTTTCGGTGGGGGAGGGGGAAGAGGAACCTGGGACAAAGGACTGTGTTCTTCCCCCCTCCCTTACTGGGGGCAGGTAACACGGTGAGGTGGGAAAAAAGGGGGCGAGGCTTAGGGTTTAAATGTGGTTTACCTGTAAAGGTGAGCAGAATAACTTTTGTATTTTCCCACACTCCCTCCCAGTTTTTTGTGTTTCTTATTGGGTCATCGAGGTGCAGTAGCTGTGCCATTGAAGAGGTCCGGCTCAGGCCAAACAAGTGGTGGAGGAAGTCAGCAGTAGAAACCCATTTAGGTCCTTAGCGGGTATGGTGACAGGGTGCCGGCAGTGCAGCATAGCCAATCGGTAACGGCGGATGGGCAGACTTGTGCTGTGTGACAGGTCAGCCTGCAGGAAGGGCGGTGGATTGCCATCAAGCACTGTGGAGGAGGGCAGGTATGTAGGTACTGTCATGTCAGATTGACACTTAGGCCTTGTTTGCCTCCCCTGGTACGTTTAGAGGCGATCATGGAGAGGGACAAGAGGTGGGGAGCAGTGGTTGCTTTAAAGGTCTATTCCTTTACCTCCCATGGCCAGAGGCTGGGTGCAGGCGTGACCCAAGCTATTAGGGGCCCTGGGGGCGCCACATTGTAGGGGGGAGGGTACTCCTAAGGTCCTATAAATAGGTCAAATCCCAAATTAATAAACCTGTGACCTCACAATTTGCCACTTTATCTTGTTGTCCGTATGTTTATTCATGGGGAAAAGTGGGGGCGGGGGTGGGGAAAGGTAGGGAAATTGTTGTGGTTGGTGGCTGGAGGGAAAAGAAAAGGGTGAATGGCGAGTATGGCTGTTATAAGTAGAAGCTTTCTTTAAACAATGCATTGTGAAGCATTGTGTTGTGCAACCCTCTGGTCCTTAACAGGTTAACTAATTGGTTATTGATAAAAACAGCAACACAGGTGACCCGCTGAAGACTGAACCCAAACACTATTTTGAAAGTAATGCAGATAGTCCCATGCATATCTATCCAATGTCCTCCAGTCAGTAGTATCTTCCTCCAATGGAACTCCAATTTATATAGAAGAAAGAGGAAAATGTCCAGTCAGGATAGTATCAATGAAATAATTAACACGTCAACAATATCCACTTACTCATAAGTAGCTATAGGCTTGCTCATGTAGTCTCCCCGTCCTTTTGTTCTAACATATTTGGATGTAGATGACTCAGAGATAGAAGAAGAAAGGAGGTATACAATCAGGGACAATTCAATATATATAGAGAGAATACCCCCCATGTACCTGCTTACTCGTTGGCAACTTGGGATCATTGTGATTAGGATCTGGTAAAGAAGTCCAAGAACTATGCTGGATTATCAGCTTTGGAGCCGTAAGTGGATAGTTTTGTTCTATTAAATTTACGTATACTTAATAACTTTTATGTTTTTCTATCTTGTGAGATAATACTATACTGGAGCATTTAAAGGGATAGTAATGTTTCATAATAAAAACAGCTCTAATTAATCATCATAGTATTTGGACTTTGGAGAGTGTTATTTCAATTCTGTCAGAGTTGTAGTTCAACAGTAATTCAATGACAAAATATCCCCCTCCCGCCCCTTTTACTGATGTAACACAGTTCAGCCAGATCAGAAGGGAGGTGCCCAGGTAGACTGCAGAGAGGGACAATCTTCAATTAAGATTAGGGAAAAACCTGAAAAACTTGTCAAGGGGGGAAGGGCTTTCATTGTTCTCATAGGAAGAAGGTTGTCCCCTGCTGTTATCAGTCTGGTCTATGGACTGCATTCCACATCTGAGAAGAGATGGCTTACACTAGGTAAAAGGGGCGGGAGGGGAAACTTTGCTTGGGGATATCTCTCAAACCATGAAGGTTTGAGAAATTAGACATATTATTCTTCATGTTTTTTTAATGCCTACAAAATAAAATAAAGATAAAACAAAGTATTACTATTCCTTTAAAGTGGAGTGAGGAAAAAGATCTGGTGGGAGAGAAGAGGGAGATATCCAACTCAGAACCAAAGCTGACAATGAGTAAGTGGGTATGGGGGGGTATTCTCTCTATGTGTATTGAATTGTCCCAGATTGGACACCTCCTTTCTTCTTCTATCTCTGAGACCTCTACGTCCAAATACATTCGAACGAAAGGACAGGGAGACTACATGAGCAAGCCTAAAGCATTTATGAGTAAGTGGATATTCTTGACATGTTAATTATTTCATTAATAATATCCTAACTGGACATTTTCCTCTTCTATATAAATTGGAGTTCGATTGGAGGAAGATATTACCGATGTTATTTTTAGCATTAATGTGATTCCTATGTACTTTAATTACATACTCTTTTAATGACTCTGTGTCGTTGTGGTGATGTTGGATGAATGTATGGTCATGACATCATGTGGTGATGTCCAGGCATGAAAGATTTACTTTCTACTACAGTGCAAACCATGCAGAGTTGGGGTTCATTTATCTACATACAGTCTGCTACATGTCTGTTTCTCAAACCTGTCCACAGGAACCACTAGCAGGCTAGAACACCAGGAACTCCTTGCTCCAGACAGGCTATTATCATAAGCACTGGTGAGTCTAGTGAAATGACTCATCCACTGACTTATCTAACCATTCTAATCTGAGGAGATCCTTCAACACTGAGGAACAAACATTAGGGATCACGATACAATGCTATGTGAACTAGTAATATAGTGACTGCAAAACCATTTTATCACCTTATTCAGAAGAATTATGCATTCTTACCATGCTGACAGTAGGACGGAGAGTGGACATCTTGCCATAGTGACGTCCATGCGCCTGCGCTGTCAGTCCCTTTTGGAGCCGGCCGGCTCCAAGCAACTCCTCCTAGACCCGGCTGGGACTGACAGCGCAGGCGTCACTATGGCAAGATGTCCGCACTCCGTGCTGCTGTCAGCCCGGTACGAATGCATATTTCTTTTGAATAAGGTAATAATTCTGGCGACTAGCGCTACTAATCTGCTAGTTGCCAGATGGGGAGTTATTGAAGTTAAATTGTTTAAGAGGTGGCAGTTCCGCTTTAAGGCATGGCAAGGTTTGTGTTTGTGTGCATCATAGCCCCTGCATCTCCATGCAGCAAAATCACATCCCCATGGTTGGATCAATAGGACAGGCAGTATAGAGGAGATTTGAATAACTCCTCCTTACTGCTGCCCCTGGGTATGTTTGCCAGGCACACAGAAGTCTTCTTTTATAGATAGATAGATAGATAGATAGATTGATACACACACACACACACACACACACATATATATATATATATATATATATATATATATATATATATATATATATATATATATATATTATAAGATTTGACTATTCATATGAAAAACATAAGCTTTATTGCAATGCTGCCCCTAGATACAGACATGAAAGGATTTGTAATAACTATAATTGAGTCTTATGGGAATTATTCACTAATTCATGTAGCGAATAAAAGAACACATATTCCTTGGCCTTCACATATGCAGAAAATAGATATTTGAAAAATATTCAATTTCATTTTAAATTGAGTGCCAATAACACTGGCATTTAAAGGGTTAGATACACATTTGCTGAGAGACCTGATACACAATGGAGCAATTATTTGCTTTGGCAGGTGTATGGAATAAATATGGAGGAATCCAGTTGTACCATATGGGAATACAAATTCTCAGATTTAAATGGTTACTTTGAACCCTTGAATGCCAGAGGTATGGTATTTCATCAATTGGAACTGTGCCCCCCCCCCCATATGGTGCAGTCGGTTTGCTTCAGATTTAATATGGACGCAGGACCCTTTAGGGAGAAATTCTGAGTTGAACTGACAGCACCATAAGGGACAAATACCAATTAACAAAATTATCTTTGATTGAAATAGGGAGTCTAACACCTTGAATGCTAGAAAGGTAGTCAATGCACAACGCATTACGAAGCAATATGTTGATGACCTGTCTAGAATTCAAGAGGTTAAAAACACCATTTAAATCAACAGGGAATTTCAACTGTGCCCTATATTGTAGTTGGTTTGACCCAAATCACTCCAATTTTCCTTATGAACATGGGGGCCCCCTCTTTGAAGTTGAACCTCTGATATTATTCATAGTTGTACAATACCCTTTCAGAAGGTGCCAAGCCGAGTGCTGGATTTTAGATCCTTCTTTTAACCCTTTAAGGACCAGACCGCAGTTCCTTACAATGTTAATCTTATTAAAGCAGCCCTTATTTCTGTGCATTATCTCTTTAACTACCAGAATGGTTTGCGATAATCAATCACTCATGGTTCTTAAGGAGTTAATGGCAAGCACAAACTCAGTTGATGCCGTGCCATTAAGCCTTTTGAGTGCCAGAGGGGTAGTCAACGTATTCCTAAGCAATGCGTTGACTACCCCTCTGGTACTCAAAAGGTTAAAACATGGAAAGGTATTTGCATCCCAGTTTAACCCAGCCAATGCCAAAGAAGTGAGCACACCCTTTTGGCACTCGTATGGTTAAAAATAGGGAAAGTAGTATCTAGTGACTGTCCTTGGAAGTCGCTGACAATTGATAGGCTGCTGTGTATCCTTTAGGTGCTGCAGAACTCAAACGGACTTTGCAAAAAATTTCTATCTTGTCCCACACTCCCCACTGCATCCCTCCTCCACATCTCTCGCACTCCTCAACTGGGGGCGAGAGTCTAAGTCTCCCCTCCCCTGCCTGTGCCTTCTGCGGCTTCTGACCGCCTCTGCCTGGCTGTGCCGCCCCCAGATCCTTGTTGCATGATCCCCTGAGAAAAAGGAGGAGGAAAGAGATTTCCCTTGCAGCCCGTGCGGGTGTCTAGTTAGCCACTTGTGAGTTGCAGCAGGTTCCTGTGTGCACAGACTTGCAGAGGCGGAGGTGGAAGCGGAGGCGGTGCTGGGCTGCAGAGCAGCTGAGTGGAGCACAGTGATGTGAGCCAGCAGCACCACTGCAATGCAAAGAGTAGCACCTCTAGCATTGTGCTTCTGGGTGACTGTCAGACTCTCAGCTGCCTCTCAACTCGCTTTCCTTCTACCTCCTCATCACTTGGAAACTCTTCTCCTAAACTAAATCACTTCATGGAAAAAGGACAGGTGCAAGAAAAGTAACACTTGCGTATGGGTCTTTACCTAAAGATGGCTCTTACCTGCGCTGCCGCCTCTGTGACTGATATATGAAAGCAGGTAAGATTTTATTCTCTCCAGCTATTGTTGAACTACAACTCCCATTATCTTAAAAGCAGTTTGTTGAGGATGACAGGGTTGTAGTCCAACAACACCAGGAGAGCCAATGGTTGTCCACCTGAAAAATACCTGTCTACACATCTTAAATCTTGATGGTGCAGCAACCACAAAATATGAGGAGGATTTCAAACATCATGCTTAACCCATTCAGTGCCAGAGGGGTACGCAACGCATTGCTTTGCAATGCGTTGCGTACCCCTCTGGCACTGAAAGGGTTAAACTGAATTGTTCAGTGAGAAGGGTGTTTATTAAGAAAATGGCTATATGACTTCAGTATCTGAATCTTCACTCATACATGATAGCACATGCTAAAAATTTGAGAAAAACTGTAGCACCCAAGAATATGGGGTGTACAACGTGACACCTTCTAGCTGTTGTTGGACTACAATTCTTGTCTGCCTACAGTAGCCATTGGCTTCTGTCCTAGAGATCTGAGCCACCATTATATAAGTTTTATTAGGAAGCATGAAGGAAGAAAATAATAAGATATTCTGCTATTAGTGAAAACTGATTTGTTATTTTTTGTCAATACTGTACCTGTAAACTGCATGCGATGTATGTGGATCAGAAGTAGGCAACCTGTGGCTCTCCAGCTGTTGTATATTACAAATCCCATCATCCCTAACCAGCCATTGGCTGGTTGGCTATGTGTGTTGTAGTCCCCAACAGCTGGAGAGCTGAATGTTGCCTAACCCTAGTACATATCTTTCAGGAACAGGTGGGTGAGCAGCACATTACAAAGCAAAAACATTACCTCAGCTGTGGGGGGAATGTACTAAATGGGCAGGAAAACTCATTTTTTCTTTTATATAATAGTATAATTATCTTGTGTCTAAATTTAAGGGCACCTATTTCTTTAAGAATAGGGGCCTCATGGGGATGTGGGGAGACAGAATTTAGGCTTACAGGTTTATAGCAGTCAGTTTTAGTTATCTTCACCTTCACAATTTTTTATACCCCCTCCTCTAGTTTTTCCTTTCCCTCTTTGCATTTTAAAGGTGGTAAGTTGGGATGAAAGGTAGTAATTTGAAAAAGGAAACTCACCTCTGAAAACTGGAGTGGGATTGGATGGTACCCAGTCCAGTAGGTATAGCAGTTGATTGGCTGAGGAAGGGTACCTGGCTCGTGCCAGGTAAAGCATAGAGAATTCCAGTTATAAATAAGGGTGACTTGTTCTATCCCCTGACATTTTTTTAGCCTGTCTGCACTGGACCAAGTCTGCATCCCTTCCTCCTACCCTTATTTATGGAGTTCTATTTATTATTTAAGCTTATTATTATTATATTATGGGGAAAATGTGTCCAAGTGATGGGTTTTCCTATCTTTAGGTTATTGTGCGGCTCCTGGCTTGAAGGCAGGGCTAAAGCAATAAGGTAATATGCTGTTTAATGGTTCTCTTGGGGCTGCATAGCTAAGGGACTATGAGTGAGATGTATAAAATTGGGATTAGAAAGAAAGGGCCTCTAAAATTGTTGCAAAGTGACATAAGGATATGTATAAATATTTAGCAACATTTGTGCTAACTCCAGTCAGTCGATATTTTTTGAAAGTAAAGTAGAAATGGTCGTCCAAATAAGAATTGTGTCACAAGGTATGTATGAAGAAATTTGCTAATTATGCCACAAATAAAGACAGTTTCAGTGACTAAATCTTAATGCCAAAAATATAAAAGCAAACTGGAGTTGTTCTTGTGTAAACCAACTGCACTATAAGGGACAAATAAAAATTGCTATTAAATTGGGCTTTTTATCCCATTGAATGTTAAAGAGGTCTCCTATGTGAGACCTCTCTAGCATTCAAGGGGTTAAAAAGTTTTATTCAAGGAGTTTAATTTGTAACCTATGGGGCAGTCGGTTTACTCCAGAATAACTGCAATTTATAAATATGGACCATGGTTATCTGTTACATTTTACTTATATAATTTATTGCCAATCATTTATTTATAATAGTACTCAATTTAAGTTTTGTTTAATAAACTGGGGCCTTACCGCTACCCTCCTCTTGGTCTCATTTTGTCTTTAATTTTATGTTTTTAGTGCTGGTTTTAATGTGTTTGCCTGTACACATCCCCTCTTGAGGTATGAAGTAGTGAGCATAGTCAGTTTAGTACATACCAGCGTGCACACTTCTCCATCATTTAGACTTTAATGGCAGCCATACCCGAACACCTGACATATAGCATTTGTAGGAAAATGGACATACCTCTATACTTTATTACCTAGCGAGAAACAAGGTACAGAGTAAAAGAGCACTCAGAAACTCCTATATATTCCAGTGAGATGGCTCAGTTAGTTAAGGCACCAGCTGTAGAATGTGTTCAAGTCCCAAGGTCGCAGGTTCTAGTCCCGTCAAGGTCAACTCAGCCTTTCACACCCCTGAGGTAGATAAAATGAGTCCAAGACATACTTGAAAACAAGAGATAATCTCAATGTATTCTTCCTGGTAAAATACTTTCACAAACAAAAAAAAAAGAATACACTCCCCTCCCATTGAAGCAAGAGGAGAATTGTCAGTGTAAGTAATTTTATAAATAGGTGTTAGGCAGGCAAAATATACACAAAATTGGTTCTTGTGCTATTTTTGTGTAGGAATGTATTAGTACATCCCGACTTGTGTGTGTGACTACTCCTGAAAACTATGGAGGGAAGGAATCCATGGCACAGTGGCATTAGTGTGATCATGGATGTGAAACACATTGGAAAATAATTTGCTGAACACCCCTCGGGTTTGATCAGTTTGATTATTACAATTAGTTCTCATAGCTGACTGTTTTGCAGAGAGAAATCCACTGCAGACATTCACCGAGATCATCATGCTTTTGGCCCCTATAGTAAGATGAGACATCCACTTTACTACAAGACTCTTATTAACCATTTGGATTTTATGAACATCTCCAGTGGATCGTAAAGCATGTTGAAGGGTTCCATTTTGTTCTGTGCATTGCAGCAGAATTACAGTTACATGAGTTATCTTCAGGGAAGGTCTTGGCTGCTTACTCTACGGGGTGACTGTCAGTTGGTGTGTACCACATGCTACAGCTTTCCGGCGACAGTCAATAGGAGCAGGAACAGTCTGAAAAATAGAAAGACAACCTGTGAGACTTCCTGGTGGATGTTCAGAAAAGAGACTTTCGGCTATATGTATCAAATCAAAAGTTTAATAAATATGGAGCAACAATTGCTCTATATATCAATGAAAACATTGATTTAATTGGAGCCTTTTTTCTGGAACATAAAATGAAATTGTTTTCTCTTTAGATTAACTAAACTGTTGCCTTGACACACATGCCCCTTAATGATTGCAGTGTACATCTTTTTCAGCCAATCCTGTCTTTACAATATCCCAGTAAGGCTTGCCACAATGAATTGCATCTCCCCTTGTACTTGTTTCACAACCAATGAGCTCTGAAAAAAAAAAGAAACACATTTGATTAACGAGCTGAAGAAAATAAGAAGAGGATACTGTTATTCTTGTGAATTAAGGCTAGTTCACCCTGATATTTTTAGTGCAGTATTTCTGCTCCTGGCATTACTTCTAAGGGCCCTTGTGTCTTTAGAGAAGCACTAAGGATCCCCTTAACAAAGATGTGACAATCATTGTGAAAAGGATGCACTTTCTTGCAACTAAAGACCCCATAATATCACCCAATGCATTAAGTGTCACTAGAGAGGGTGGGCAGGAAACAATGCCTACCATGCAGACCTAAAGGAAGGGGAATAACATTTATTGGGAAGAAAAACCTAGGCCACCCACATTACCCAGGACTCCTGCTTACACTAAGTTAGACTCCACCTACCTACAGCTATTTAGTTCCCTTCATGCCTTTCCTTATTGTCTAGCTAGGTAGCTCCGAGGGGTAGGGGTACTGTTACGTCAGAACATTTTTAGTATGGTTTCCACTGGGAACACAATTCATCTTGCAAATATTGCAGGCAATTTCATTTTTCAATATGATTTTGATGCTGTTTATAGTGAAAGTAAGGAATGGCAGATGAAAAGTAAATATCACTACAAAATGGCATGAAACACAATTAGAATACTTTAAAGGTAAATTATGTTTTCATGGAATTCCAACTCATTAAACACAGGTACCAAAGTGGACATAATCTTAAAAGGTGACTAATAAGATGAAATAAAAAAAAAATATGGTAAAGCTCAGTCTTTTACTAGTTAAAGTGGAACTGTCCCCTATCTAAATTCATACCTCAGTGGGACCATCCATCTTGACAGAATTTGCATAACTGTTCCCTCTCGTTATTTCGTTCTACACTTTTTGATGGAAACCGATGTTCATACCTGCCAAATGTCCCTGATTTCCAGGTTCTGTCCCTGGTTCTGTCTCTCTGTCCCGGGGTCTTGTTACCTCTATTTTTGTCCCTGCTATTAAAATGGAGTTTCAACCCCATACTTTATGTTCCTGTCATTAAAAGTTTAATATGTTTTAAATGTCCTTACATGTTAATACTGCTTATTTATATGATTTAGTGTAGTTTGTAAGTATGGTGATGTTATTTTGGTGCACAAGTGCAGTTTTAATTAATTATGTTAGCTGTGTCATGCAGATCACTGGACTCAAAGCTGCTGTGGTTAAAGAGTCCATAACTAATAAACCAAGAATATATTAGTAAAATGTGTTACTGTGTTAGCCACTGAAAAAAGCAGGAGACTGGTAGAGTTAAATGTGACACCTTTATTGGCTAATTGAGTGGCTTTAGAATGCAAGCTTTCAAGACAACTTCATCAGGGATGTTTGGAATGCAGGCTGAATACAAAATAAATGATAGGTTGTAATTCATGCAAATTCCTGGTAATTTTAAATTCTGCTTGAGGTGAAACTCTTATCATCGGTGTTTGTGTAATTATTCTTTAAATTCCAGTACAGGTATCTCAAGAATATATTAAACCATTACCCAAGTATAGGCATACACATACCTGGAAACCTTCATGTCCCCTGGAGTATCAAGGAGGGATGGGGATGGAAGTGTCCAAATTATGTGATTTATGTCATAATGTGGGCAGGGCTTAACTGGGGTGGGCAGAATCGGGAGGCAAAAAGGCTGAGTTGGCACTGAAATGGATAGGGAAGCGGGCAAAACTGGGCAGGGTCTAGAACCCAGAGTCTCTAGAGCAGATGCGGAAAGTTTACAGGTATGGGTATAGGTAGTTTAAGACTAAAATGTGGTAGGTTACAGATGCACATTATATGCTACAATTTCCTTCTCTGGGAGAATCAGCATTATAGATGTATATCTATTAACGTATATGCCCCTCCCCAGGCTATTCCACCCCAGAACTGGTGCTGGGAGTTCCAGATCCATCTTAGCTTCTGTGATATCACACCCACCTGTACAACCAATAGAAATGAAACGGACCCTGGAGAATTCAGCTCTTTCATGAGGTAGGGAAAGATGCTTGGGGAAGACCTGTACAGTTGGTCAGTAAGTTTATAATGCACATACTCTCAGATGTTGGAGTACAAGTGTTTAACTATTTACTAGACTCGGTGTTAACCCCTTGAGGACCAGAGGGTATAGAAATGCATTGAGAAGCAATGTGATGCAAACCCTAGGGCCCTCAAGGGGTTAACATGCATTTTTATTTTTTCATTGAAGTTGCCCTTTAAAGTTTGCAACAATTAGCAAGCAGTTCATGTCCTCTACCCTGATGTAGAAAGCTCAGGAGCCATGAGGGTAGCATGACAACAGATCTTATAGATTAGGTTTAGTGGTCTATAAATTATAAAAACAATATATAGATTAGGAAAGCAAAGGATTTAGAAATAAGCATACTGGCTGTGTGGGGTGGCGCTATAGGAGGAAATGGTTCAGAAGTAATGAAAATACTTCAGTGTTCCTGGGTCTGAACATGTGGTATCACCTGCCCTATTTATAATGTTCACATACAGGATAACATAGCTGCTATCTGTCCCGATTTACGTGGGACAGTCCTGATCTTCGGGCCCAATCCTGCTGTCCCGCCGTGTAGAGTCAACGTCCAGCTTCCCAGGCGCCTGCACCGCTTGTCTCTGCGCACATCTTCTCTTGTATTGAGCCACACCATTGATTTGCATCGCTCCCACTACCCCCCCCCCCCCCACAAGCCCCCCTGATGTAATCTCCATACGGCAAGCTTCCTCAAACGAGACAACAAATCACTGATTGGCCACATGTGCAAGTCTGCCGTCATGCACATACAGTCATACTGTGTAGTCCACCTTTGCCCTTGGTGTAGCAGCACACTGCAGAATTGCAGTGAGGATCACCAGTATATTGACCTCCCCCACAGCCTCCCTGTACACACAGCCATAATATAATGCAATGACTAGAGTAGGAGGGGGTATGTCACAGTCTGCACAAGTCTGTCACGCTGCACTTCCTTCTCTCACTGTGAACATGACATAGTAGATTAGCTCAGGTGGTGGAGGAAATCAGGTCACCTTCTTCTTAGCAATGTGTCTCCTTCAAAGGTGCTAAAGCTGTGATGGGAGCTCACAGGGAACACATTTCTTGCACACTTTGTTTCCAAAAGCCTGTTTGCTCAGAAGAAAATAATAACACACATAAAAAGGAATAATAGAAGACAAGGTTGCGCAAAACAGGTAAACACGGGAGAAACCGGGAGATGCACAAGAAATAAAATATAACAACCCTTAAGGACCAGAGGGTTGTGCAATTGATTTCCTCGCAATAACATGAAGAGGTGCAGTGCTTGGAATTTGTTATGGGGAGATGTGTAGGTATGCTTTGATTAATATGGGGTGGGTTGGCTTAACCACTCTCAAAATCTTTCTAACCCATTTTTTAATATATCTCCTCCTCTTTCACTCCCACAGTTGAGATATGTGTTTACGTCTTCTCCTTTCCTCTCTTTCTCTTGTTTGTTGTGATCTTGTATTGCCTACATTTGGTTAATTTGGTCTCTTTGCTTGAAATGTTACCATGTATTTTTCCAGTAATTGTGAGTACGTGCACATTTATAATTAATTATAGTAGTTAATGGTATGTATAAAGGACAAGGAATATTCTGTTTTATTCTCTGCATTGGCCTTTTAATGTCCAGAGGGAAGTCCTTTCAGCCATGGTTCCCCGGAGAGTTTCTCCACAGGGGTTTTTTCCTCTCCTGAATACTGAAGGATGACACTTGGTGAGTCCAGAGACAGGCCTAATTTGTCTCATACATTAAAGAAATTCATTTTATTGTCACAGCATTGGGAGGACCTGCCAGAGAAATGCAAGTAAGATCAGTTTGATGAGGGGATAAAAGAGGTTGTTCCACATCTTATAAAAGAAGGAATGATTGGGAGACGCTACTACTGCCTGTACTAGAGTACTGCATGTTTTGATCCCCTTTTATTGGTGCTGCCCTCACTTGGTGGCAACAGCAGTAAGAATATCCAGGATGGCACAGCATAGTAGGGTACATTCATTAAATGATTGTTCTGGAATTTATTCTTCAGTATATGTAGTACTGACAAGGTCCTTTTAATTTACTTATAAATTGTAAATAAAAGGCTGTGGGCATTTTACCCATATCTGTGTGTTTAACTTTATGTATAATTTAAACAAGGGGAGTTTTGCTGGATGTAATGTTCACAGAGTTGAGGGACAATTGAGATTTCTGCAAGTCAGCTGCATTATGTGAAACTGACACATCCACATATGACATAAAGAAGGCATGATTTGTTTCACAGCATATATGAAGTAAACTGATATTTACACGTTTTGGAAATCAAGTATTGACACTATTGGTACATTCACAAAGAAGATTTGCCACCATAATCCCTTAGACGCTAGACAGGTCTCAAGGGAAAATATCAAGATGATTCATACACTAAGATGTAAATGAGGATCATTTTATCACGCCAACTGTGTTAAGGCCAGCTTTGATGAATGCACTTGCATTTCCTTCCAGGTAATGGAGAAAGCAGTGCTTATGTTGTACTATACAGACTATAAACTCATTTGTATAATTGATTTATTCCACGGAATAGCCCACAGCTGGCATAAATGAAAAGACTTCCTCTGTCTTCTCTCTTTAGCTTTTACTTTACCTTATTAATTATGCATAAATTAACCCATTCTTTACCTTAACATCCTAGTGCCTTGTTTTTTTCACGTCTCTCTTAATCTTTTGCATACCTAGATGATTATTGCTGAATACACTGTGGCAGTAGAAAGATCAATTGCCCATTTATTATAACTGTTCACCCCTTTGCAGAAAAAGGGAATTATAGATCATGTTTAGGAAGCTAAAACAAAGTGTGGTTGTGGAGCAAACCCCCTGCACAATATGGGGCAAATACAAATTCTTCAATTTCTACTGATTTAAAATGTTATAACATACAGCTGATACCGGTGGAAGTAGTACCCTTGTCTTACTCCTCAAGAAAAGCTATATAACATTTACATTATGAAGACACTAGTTTAAAAGCCTGTGTACACGGGCCAAGGTCCAGTGAGGTAAAGATGCCAATCTTGCTCTGCGTACTACCACCGCCTCACTGGCGGAGCACGTGATGCAGTCATGCGCACTAGAGGCTGCCCGAACATACAGAGTGCTCCGAGCACAGAACTCCCAGCATTCCTACACCTCCAAGCATTGTGTGTGTTCGGGCAGTCTCTACTGTGCATGACTGCATCAGACAAACATTCCGGTCTTTTATATTATAGGATTTTTTTGGTTGCTTCTTCCTAAAGACAACTTATTTGTTTTTTCATAATTTGAACTTTCTGAGCATCCGAGCAAGATTTGCAAGTAAACCTTGACCTATCTATAGCCACCCATCAGGAATTTTGCAGGGTCTGAGAGGAGTCTGTGGAGTTAGGAGTAATCTATAACATGTTGAATATCAGAATGGTGTCCAGTTCATTGCTTCACAATGCTTTGTGCACCCTTCTGGCATTCAAAGGAGAATAAGCTGGCACTATATAAATAAATGTGGTTCATGTTATACAGAATACACAAGAAAAAATGTTTTTATTTTTTGGGGGCAATTATATCACGTGATTATATTACATTTTTTATTTTACAATACACGTGGTAGACTTTTATGTATTTTTTTGAGTTAATATTAGGGCATATTTGTACAAATTTATCCTATAGAGGCATAACATAAAAACATAACAAAAATAAGAAATAACAAAGGGGTAAATCTATTCTGAAGACAAAGAGAGTGAATTTCTCAGATGGTGATAGAGATGTTACAGATGTAGATTCAGATCTTAATGCACATACTAATAGGTCACAATCTATAGAAAGTATACAAGCAAAAAACGAATCTGTCCCTTGGCGTCTGCGCTCCATGAGAGGGAATGCAAATATAAACGTATCAGGAGAGCAGGTATCAAGCACCGTAAGAGTTACCAGTATGATTCACGTGCAGTGGGTGAAGCAATAGTATCGAATACTACAGAGATTGTTAATTCTAGTTATTATAGTAAGTGTGCTGATTTCAACAATGCACGTGATTCATCTGCACAAGTATGGACATTTAGTGAACAATGTGTTTTACTTGATATGCAGTCAATGAGTAGTGAAAGTAATACATTGGATGAGATCGGGAGTTTGCCCGTATATATTAAATCTAAGTCTACTTTTTATCCTATTCAATTTAGAGGAGAATATATTAATCTTTTTCAGAAGACAGTGGAGAGAGAATTAACAAAATTAGCTACCAACTCCCTAAGTAAAAAACAGAATCATTTTAATAATAACCTTACCTTTAAAGAAAAGATCGCTTTGAAACAATTGTCTAGTAATGATTCTATTGTTATTAGACGTTCTGATAAGGGAAGTAGTGTAGTGGTTTTGAATAAGGAGGATTATCACGCTGAAGCCCTTAGGCATTTACAGGATGTGAACACTTATTTTGTGTTGAAGTCTGATGCCACTCAGAGATTTAAAGGGATAGTAATACTTTGTTTTATCTTTATTTTATTTTGTAGGCATTAAAAAAACATGAGGAATGATATAAGTCTTATCTCTCAAACCTTTATGGTTTATGAGATATACACAAGCAAAGTTTCCCCCTCCCGCCCCTTTTACCTACTGTAAACAATCTCTTCTCAGATGTGGAATGGAGTCCATAGACTGGACAGATAACAGAAGGGGACACTCTTATTCCTATGAAAACAATGAAATCCCTGCCCCCCTTGACAAGCTTTTCAGGTTTTTCCCTTATCTTAATTGAATATTGTCCCTCTCTGCAGTCTACCTGGGCACCTCCCTTCTGCTCTAGCTGAACAGTGTGACATCAGTAAAAGGGGAGGGAGAGGGACACTTTGTCATTGAATTACTCTTGAACTACAACTCTGACAGAATTGAAATAACACTCTCCAAAGTCCAAATACTATGATGATTAATTAGAGCTGTTTTTATTATGAAACATTACTATCCCTTTAAAGAGGATCTGAAGTCTGTGATTAGACTGGGTGTTTCTACTGGATGTATCAGCGACAAGTTGGCAGATATTTTACTAGTAGAGGAACCTGTTGTTCCTATTTTTCATAATTTGCCAAAAACACATAAGTCTCTGGTGCATCCGGTGGCCAGACCAATAGTTTCAGGAATTGTGTCATTAAATGAAAATCTCTCTGATTTGGTAGATCAATATCTTCAACCTCTTGTTGTTTCGCTATTTACTTATCTGAGAGATTCATCACATGTTTTGCAAATTATGAATGGTGTAACATGGCGTAGTAACTATGTGTGGTTGACGGTTAACGTTGTTTCTTTATATTCATCTATTCCACATGATAAAGGATTATTTGCTGTGAATTATTTTTTAGATCATGAAAATCAATATTCAGATGACTTGAAGGTATTTCTTAATTCATCTGTTGTATACCGTTTGACACATAACTTTTTTTCTTTGATGGGACTTTCTGTCTCCAGAAGCGTGGCTTCGCAATGGGCGCAAAGTTTGCGCCCTCTTTCGCCAACCTTTATATGGGTTGGTGGGAGCGGTGCCACATTTTTGGGGATAGGAACCCCTATCGAGCATTTATTGTTTCATTTTATCATTACATAGATGATTTAAGATTCATATGGTCTGGAAATTACTCAGTGATTGACCAGTTTATGACATATCTTAATTCTAATGATTGTGGTTTAAAATTCACACATACCACTCATAGAGAGACCATAGATTTTTTGGATTTGACTTTAAGAGGTGATATTACCACAGGAAAAATTTTTCCAATGTTTATAGAAAGCCTTCTTCTGGTGACACTCTTCTGTTGGCTAATAGTTGTCATCTGAACCATCTTATAAGGAATATACCAAAGGGACAGTTCATTCGACTTAAACGTATTTGTTCAACGGAGGAGTGATATCAGGAGCAAGCTACGCTTTTAGCCAATAGGCTGAAAGAAAGAGGATATAGTGATTCTTTAATACAGCAGGCTAGACGGAATGTGGATCCGTTAGATAGACTAAAACTTATACATAAGTCTTTTGATAAGTCGGAAAAACAAAAATCCAGAAAGAATTGTGATGAATTGTGATGATTATAGTCTTGAATATAATAAAGTCTGTTCGGTAATCAGGAATTTATTACCTATATTATGTGAGGACGAACAGTTGAAGCCTATTTTACAACATGGCTGTAGGTATGTCAGTCAGGCTTCTACCTTAGGACGACAATTTTCCCCTAGTTTTTTTGCATGGAAGAAAAACAATGTTGTTAAGAAAAATTGGTTAAAGATTGATGGTTTTTATAAATGTGGGGGAAGATGCCGATGCTATAAATATGCACTTCTTTCAAAAACATTTGATAGTAGTGTAACTCAAAGGCAATATGATATTAGATCTTTTATTAATTGTTCCACCTCATATTTGGTCTACCTGATTACTTGTCAGGAATGTAAACAGCAGTATGTGGGGAGGACTACATGTCCCCTTAAGGAGAGAATCAGGTAGCATCTAAATGCTATAGAAAGGGGTGATGTGAGATCCCCAGTGGCTCGGCATTTTATGGAACATAATTCTAATCTGGACAATTTTGGATTTCAAGGAATTGAAAAAATCGTGAAATCTGCTAGAGGTGGGGATATTTTTTCCACCTTAGCATGTAGCGAAATGTTCTGGATATTTCAGTTAAGAACACGGGCTCCTGTATGTATGAATATAGAATAGGATTTAAGCTATTACTTTTAGTATGCGATTATACCGGGTCACTATTTTCAATATATGTATCTGATCACACATCACCTCTTTTCATGTTCTTTAGTTTCTTTTATATAAGTTGGATATTTTTGATATTATGATTATGTTCTAATGCTCCTTTTAGACTTTTCTTTAGGGACTTGTTGTCCTCCGACACATTGTGGGTGTTTATGTGGAACGGTGTTTGAATCTTCACCTTTAAATAAAGACATATTTAGAATTGTAACAACTATTCAATTTAGGAGATATCATAGTGATATATAACACGGATTTGTGGTTTTGCCATATGTTGTTTAAATAGATTTTTTGTATCAAGGTGGTCTTTCTTCTGAACACACTGTTTTGTTTTAGCATATGCTTTTAATCTAGTTTATGTACTATTTGTGTTTTTTTCACACAATGGAACCTGATAATGGAGGGAGGAGTTTAGTGTATATAAACTCACCTGCATATCCGGTATCCATACCTATGAATAAGGACCTGGGGGTCTGAAACGCGTTAGGTGTGTTCATGTGTTCTGTTTGTTCACCTCAGTACTTCTTTGGAGACAAAATTTTATTGTATTCATAATAAAGGAGGTTTTTTTTACATACTTCGGAAGGAGCAGTGTTGCTGTTTTTCGCATGTTTTCATTTGCATTTTGGAAGTGGACTCTTCTTGATACAGTGCACCTGTTCCTGGCGGAGTTGCTGGAGATGGAGTGATTGTTGCTGGACTGAATTGTTCATGAGCAGGTACCGGTGAGTGAAGCACCCATTTGGAGGTCTGTGTCAGCTTTTTGTATTTTACCTCTTTGTGTGTAGAGCAGTTATAGTTAACAACTGAGCGGTTTACTTTGAATTTTGTTTTTTATAGAGGCATAACATTCTTGTACTGGGAGAAGGGAGACTCAAGTACTTGAGCTAAGGTGCCATTATAAAGAGTGTGCACGGGCTTCTAGTGTATCCTAGGGCAAAAGTGTTATAAACCATGTGTATTTGTTCCCTTAAATGGATAGTAATACTTAAATATTACTAATCCCCATATTTTAGCCATGTTAAAAGAATTTAATAGTCCCCAGGTTCATAACCGTACGCAAAGTTCCCCCTCCCTGAAGTCAGCATTGTACTGACTGCAGGGGAAGCCTGTCGTATGACAGGCTTGTGGCTCTGCAGCAGAGCCGAGATCACGTTAGTAAAAAAGAATTATTTCACTGAAAAGGTCTTCTGCATGTGCTGCAAGCACATGTAGAAGATCGTTTCAGTGAATTAATTATTTTTTTTACTAATGCGATCTCAGCTCTGCTGCAGAGCCACCTGATACAAATAAAACCGGATATCCCTGCAGTCAGTACAACGCTGATTTCAGGGAAGGGGGAGGGAGGGGGGGAACTTTGCATTCGGTTATCTCTCAAACCATAAAGGTTTGAGAGAAGAACCTGGGGACAATTCAATTCTTTTTAACATGGCTACAATATGGGGATTAGTAATATTTAAGTATTACTATCCCTTGAAAGGGATATGAGAGTCCTAAAGGTGAATTTTATCCATTTGTTTTTAATAAATACCCTTTTGATATATTTCAATATTGGCTACATATATTTTATGTAAGTGGCACTCCAATTTTTACAGAGATTTACTATATAAATAAATAATAATAATAATAATAATAATATTAATAAGTATTTTGAAGGTAGACAGAGAAAGGTCATCTGGAGAATATTGTTGACCCCTGTTCTCAGAAACATCCTCTGCTGCACTGGTAATAGCATCCTGAGCACTTTGTGCATACCCTGCTGTTCCTCAAGGGGTTAAGATGTCATGTGCCCCTAGGCAAGACATCTTTAGCTCCCCATGGTCCATCCCTGGCCACACCCCTACTACATCAGTGACCCCTCCCCAGCCCAGTACACTGTTATCTTGCACAAACAATACATTTAATGTATAACAAACAGAACAACCACTAAATTCTTTACAATGCATTGTACACACTCATTCAAACAGCTAATTTAACAAATGCTTTTCAAAAAGGATCGTAAGATATATAAATATATATATTTATGTAAATGAATAATCACATCCATGTTCTCCAGCTCTATTATAGTAGTTTACATTTGCCAAATTATTGTTTAGTTATTTTATTTTACAATCTTGAAGAAGAACAAAACTTTGCTCATAATAACAGTCACTTACCTTATTATGGCCAGATAATCCTAATGGCCCCTATGAATTTTTGCTCTTGTATCTTTGTTCAGGAGATAACATCTTCGGTCTCTCCTGGATGTCATGTCCATTCTGGTGAACATTATAGTTGTTAAAAGGACCACAGGACATCAAACACTGCTCATTGCACATGGTAATCTTAAAGCTTTAATTACCAGAAAATTAAATTAAAGATTTAATTACCAGAAGTGCATTGCTTTGCAGTGTATTACATACAGCTCTAGTCCTTAAAGGGTTAAGTATGTAAAGGACTAGACTGAATAAGGCAGGGACCTCATGAAAATGGGGTCCCCCCCTCCAAGTTTTGTTAGGTAGGTTGTTTAGTAAGTGGGTGAAGGTCCCTTTAAAAAAAATGTAAGGTGCTCCTCAGGTAAGTGAAAAAGGTCTGGAAAATGATTTTCCTGCCATGTAGTTTCACTGGATGAGGAGGATTTACCTCACACCAGGTCGGCTGTTAGGGTATATATAGACCATCGTACACCCCAGAGTCTCACCTGCAACCTTGACAAAAAAGTAATAATAAATAAATAATAAATGTTTAAATAATAAATATTTATAAATTTTTAATGGTGAATAGATGTGTACTAAATGTTAAGATGGTGTCATGTTGTTTCAGCATTGAGGTTTTCAGTTAATTCGTTAAGATAAATCATTTGGTAAGGGCTCCTGGCTGGTAGGAGGAGCTGGTTTTGCGGTTATAGTTAGCTTATAAGGCTGGTATGGCTGGTAAGCTGCTTTATGTATGGTTATTTTCTGGGTTTTAATAGGCTGAGGCCTTTCCACCATTATTCAAGTGGGGTTGAGAAAGTGGTGTGAACCTCCAACGTCCATTCTTATTTACTGCCTGCTTTAATTTGAAAACTGTCAGCAATTACCATGTCTGGCTCCATGGACATGGTATCTTTTTTTTTTTTTTAGGCCATGTAACACTCTGCAAAAAAGAGATGTCTGTAGCATACAGAGGTTAATTCTTTGAGAGGGGTTCACTTTTAAAATATCGCATTTCAAAACATGAGGTTACACGCCGCATTCAGCATGTCACCATGATGAAAAGGGTGAAATGAGAATCTCGCACTGCATAAAAGCACGAGATTCTCATGTCACCTCCTTACACATCGCTCCAGCTCAACCCACACCATCAGGATGATTCATATGTTATAACTCCGTGTTTTAAGCATTGGATTCTTAGAATGATAATAAAATAGTTAGAACTCTCCTGCCCAGCTGATACTACGTCCTATCAAGACCTCTATAGTCAAAAACCAAAAAAGAGACCGTATGCATATGCTCAAAAGAAAAGTTGAGGAGTTTTGGGGCAAATAATTTACACTATATGGGAGAAGTAAAAATTGATTTGAATATGAATTTTAACCCCTTGAATGCTAACGAGGTCTCCAATACATTGCTTTGCAATATGTTGGAGACCTCTCTAGCATTCAAGGGGTTAAAGGGATAGTAATACTTAAAATGTAAAAAAAAAAATATGTTGTAGGGTTTATCCCCCTGAGTAAAACAAGAGTACTCCCACTGCTGAAAGGTGTTTCATTCAAAAGTTATTCATTTTCAAAGTTGAATTTTTAGGTGCAATATCACAGTGGCCTGAAATTGTACAGTGGCGCTGTTGCTACACCATCCTATGGAGATTTATGGTTTCGGGGCCAGAGCTGTCCATAGGATGGTGTAGCAACAGCGCCACTGTACAATTTCAGGCCACTGTGATATTGCACCTACAAAATTCAACTTTGAAAATTAATAACTTTTGAATGAAATACCTTTCAGCAGTGGGAGTACTCTTGTTTTACTCAGGGGGATAAACCCTACAACATATTTTTTTTTACATTTTAAGTATTACTGTCCCTTTAAGAGCCCCATTTAAATCAACGGCAATTTTTGGAATATTTAGTTTTCCCCTATAGTGCAATTGATTTGTGCCAGAACACCTCCACATTTCTTTTTAACATACAGCACTAAGTGTATTTTAACTCTTTGAGTGGCAGAGCATGAGAAAGAGGAAGTTGTGAAGGTGAGCAGCAGGGGAGGGCTGGCAACTTGTGGCCTGGGGAAAAAGTGCAATCAAGTGGCCAATTTCTACTATCATTCCAGCCCACCATTTCAGCCTAAGTGTTACCAAGGAGCTTACAATTAAAAAGACAAAACACAGAAACAGGAGAGCTATACTGTAACTTGAAAACAGCATACAGATCAGAGTCAAAGACATTCAATACTTACTCGGTGCATATAACCGGCTACAATGACCCATAACCGGTTTGTAAAGTCAGCGAGGATTTATGATGCTGGTTCTCCCCGCAACAAAACCCAAAGGACTGGCATCAGATATCCGTGGATATGTTGAATGATGTGATAAAGAACCTTGTACAGCAGACCAGATATAATGAAAGTATAAAATTTATTTAAAAAATATAATTTCATTTATAAATTAAAAAATCCTCAAGTCCTCAACATGTTTTGTGGCAATCTTGCCACTTCATCAGGAGAAATACACTGTAGCGAAGAATATAAACTGGTCTGCTCACAAAACAACGATTTATATACAGGAAATCCAAATGGCAACACATCCCGATTGGCTGATTGAAATTCAAAAAAGCCTGTTAGGATATCACATACCTGAGTTAACTGAATTAACCTGTTCACATCCCGAATCAAGTAAATAGTAAGTGTGAAAATAAAATATACAAATATATAATTAAAAATAAAAATTAAACAACCGTACAAATAGTTCTCAATACATATACAGTTGTACTAAACAAATATTTGATTTATATCACATGAACGAATCATACAAAAGATACATCGGATATATGTGTCAATTTTTTTTTTATTTTTTTATTTTTTATGCACACACTCAGTGTTTACTTAGTAGGGTTATACAAATTAGAGTTACTTATTTATCATTTGGGAGGTGAGACGTTTTGGAAGGATCGAGCGCATAATAGATCGAGATATCTGTGTGGAGGCAGTTTAATATCCTCCACAAGCCTGCTTGGTCATCGGTATTTCACCTATGACATATTTAAAATGTGAATATAATCGTTGATTTTTACAAGCTGTTGTCAATGTTCCAGATGCCTGCACAATAAGTCTCTCCCCTTTTCTTTTTGTTTTTACAATTAAAGATATCCAGTACTAGTGATGTTACTAGCTTACAACTGAAATCGAGCTAAACTAGTGATACCACATAGCTTACAATTAAAACAGGGCTACACTAGAGCTTATAGCGATATCATAGAGCTTACAAGGGAAATAGGTTATGCTACTACTGTAGCTCCATTTGGATTGTAGCTCTGTGGTATAATTTGCGTAGCTCCATTTCGATTCTAATCTCTGTGATGTCACTAGTTGTATATCTCCATTTATAGCATCAAGTGGGAGACTGAATGAGGCAGTGGCCCACCAGTCCAGATATGACTGGCCAAGGGGGCAATTTCCCCTTTGCACCCCAGGTCAGCCCTCCCATGGTGAGCAGTGTAGAATGATAGTATTTGGCACATGGCTATGGAAACCAACTACACTAGAGGAGACAAATTAAAACTGCTGCTGATTAAGCCTGTGAATGCTAGAGAAGTCTCCAAAGTATTGCTGAGCCATGTCATTCAATGTGTTAAAAGCCCCATTTAATCCTTTGAGTGCCAGAGAGGCCACATACAGAAAGAAAAAGATGAGCAATTCTGGAGCAAACCACTGTGAAATGCTTTAAAGTAACAGCCAACCTCCTTTTTCACTTTACATATTCTGCAAGTGTATCATATTTAAAGTCAAACTGCCTATACTTTTTTATTTACTACCCCCCCCCCCCCCATCTGGTTTGCTTTTAAAACATTGCACACAAAACAGCGTGCGACATCCCGGCACTACAAACATGTCACCCTGATTAAAAGGGTGACATGAGAATCTCGCCCTGACAGAAAAACACTAGATTCTCATGTCGCCGGTATTAAATAGAGCAGAATGACAGGGCGGAGTGGAGCATGCAGAAATAAGGGGAGAGAGAGCCTGGAGCAGTGCTGAGCTGCACTCAAGGGGTTAACAATGCAGTTAGCTTTGGCTTGCAAGCACACTTTTTAGACCGTTCCAATGAAGTATTTAGTTCTAAAGAGCGCAATTTTGGCTCTGCTGAAGAGCCTCAGAATTCTGCAGCCGTCAGCTATGCGTTGACTTCAGTGAAACTGTCAGGAAGAGGTAGCTTTATAAAGGTATATCTCTCAAACCAAAAATGTTTGAGAGATAAGCCTTACATCATTTTTTTATATTTGTTTAATGTCTACAAAATGAAGTAAATTTCAAACAAACTATTAATATTCATTTAAACAATGTAGAAAAGCCTGCCTCAATCACATACAAAGCACTGTGTGCTTTAGGAAAACTGCAACATTATATAAATCTCCCTGCTTTCACAGTTCCTGACAGAAAGCTATCTGGAAACAGTGATCTGGGAAGCTCAATGTCAGGGACATAAAAATAGTAAAATATTACAGGCAGACTGATTTTCCATATTAAACACTTGCAGAATAGATGAAGTCAAAAAGGATGTTGACTGTCCTTAATTGGGACTTTTAACCCCATTCACTGCTTTACAATGCACTAAAGACCTCTCCATCATTCAAGTGGTTAAAATTGGATTTTGGGACATTTTTAGTTGTTCCCTATGTAACAATTGGTTTTCTCTAGAATAGCTAATATTCTGCTTTCTAAATAAGGTCCGTAGACCACTGTTAATAATTATTTTGTTTGCAGACATGTTAATGCCTATACATATAGCCTCTGTAGTATGTGTCTTCCATTTTATTTCTCTGCTATAACAACTGAAGGATTAGTGAATCTCTAGAAGTATGGGAAAACAGCTGGAAAACATGACTTGTTTTGATTTGCAGTGTTATATTCTTTTTCCTCATTTAGAAAGACACTTGGGTTTCTGCAGTTTGAATTTATTTTGCACCTGTGCAATATAAATGAGTATTATCTGGAGAAAGCACATATCAGTGTTTTTCAGGAATGTTTCTTAATGAAGAATAATGAATCTTGAATTTGTTTGCCTTCATGATTCACCATCTTATTTTATTTCTGTCTGCCTCTTAACAAAATATATACCCACCATAACAAGTAATAAGATAAGGGATTTATTTTCTGTACTTCCAAACAAGGATAGGATGGTTTTTAATGAGTTCTGAGAATTACAGTGAGGCTTAAGTGATTACTAGGCAGATAGTAAAAAGTAGACCAAAAACATAAAAGCAATTTCTCGTTCATCCAATGTGGAACACAGGAACCATGGGGTAATGTGTCCTCCTTTTTATTTTATATTTCTATCCTGTATTCTATATCTGGGGGTCTCCTGGCTATGGGAGACATGGACAAGTTCAATCCCCCCCAGAGCTTTAGTGCGTCTCCTTGTTAACCATTTGCTGCTCATGTCAGATTATTCTTCATAAGGACTATTCTGGTACTATATATCCTTCTTGTTCTGTCCCAACAAAAAGATGTTTAGTGATTTTGCGGGGGAAATTTTTCCTGGAAGGTAATTGCTCCATTGAGAAAGGGGAACCTGATTTGATTCATCCTTTATCCCTGGGGATTTGTTCAAGGAAGTCTCTAGCTCACCTGCTGAGGGTCTTATTAGGGCAGTGCTGGAGACCCTGAAGGTCTCTGAGGCCTCAGATTCAAGTTCTTCATCCCCTGATTTATTTAAGAGGAGCAAAAGGGATTCCACCATTTTCCCTCCTCATCATTTATTTCATAAGGTAGTTTTGGAGGAATGTAAGACATGTGATAAGGGACTATTCCTTCATAGACACATTTCTCTCTTATATCTCTAATCTTCTGATGCTTATCTCAGTAGGCTACCACCAGCAGTAGACATTCACATTTCTTGCCTTCTTAAGCTTACAGCATTGCCACTTGTGGATGAGACGGCTCTTAAAGATTCTCTTTTAAAGGCAAATTCTTTGACTTATGACCCCATTTTGTGTTCCACCTTTGAGGTTGCTTGGGTGATGAGGGCCAATTCTGTTAGTCTGTCCATGCATAACACCAAAAGAGGATGTTGTTCTGGCTATTTCTAATATACTTAAGGCTAATTTGTATCTTACTGAACGGGTCTTGCCTCTGCTAGGGATGGCCTCTGCACTTCCTTTTGCCACTCATGATACTTTGTAGATAAAGATTTTCCCAGAAGTCACTGGTGTCCCTCACATTCATGTGTAAGTAGTTGTTCAGCCCAGAATTGGAGAAGGTCATTAGCCATGCTGCTGGGGATAAAAGTGCACTATTACCTCATTTCACTCCTGTTGTCTACTCCTACACTGGTCCAGGCATGCCCTACCCCAAAACCCAAATAGTCTTGGACAGACAAAAAGCCTGCCCAAAAGCATCCAGCTGACAACTCTACAACTGCAGGTTTCTCAGGGGTCTGGTCAACCTACAAAAAATCTGAGGTTATCTGCATCTCTTTCACAATATGTGGTCACTTTCTGCGGTGAACCAATGGGTTTTCCATAGACTTCAAGTCCTTTCTTCCACATCACTGCATCATGTCCAGTGTTCCTTGTGATCTGGTGAGGGGCTGTGTAGTTATAGACACAGTTTCTTCCCTGGTGGGCATACATATCTTGGTGTCTATTCCTCCTCAGGAAACAGTCATGGAATTCTATTCCAGCCTTTTCATAGTTCCCAAAAATATGGTTGATTCCATCATATTCTGGACTTACACCCCAGTTCAAGGTGGAGTCTCTGCTCTCCCTCATCGCTGCTATGTGTCTATGAGGGGTTTAACCTCCCTAAACATAAAGTATTCATATCTGCATATTCCCATCCATGCAGATCGTCAGTGCTTCCTCAGGTTTGGTTTTCAAAACTGTCATTTTAAGTTCACCCCCTTCCTTTTAGGCTGGTGTCTGCACCTCAGGTTTTTACAAAGGTCTTGGCAGTCTTGGCTTCCCACATTCATGCTAAAGATTTCTCTTACTCCCTATGTGGACAACCTTTTGTTACAGGCTACTTAAGCTGAGGCTCTGCACCTTTAGATTCAGACTTGTGCATCTATTCTGGAACAATATGGTTGGGTACTCAATTTCAAGAAATCTTCTCTGGTTCTGTCCCAGGTCTTTTTCTTTCTTGGCATGAGATTCAACATTCTTCAGGAATAGGTATTTCTAGCGCAGGGAAAGATTAAGTCTTTGTGCTGGCAGGTGTCTCACTGCTTACTTTCCCATCCACAATGATTTGGGAGTACATGAAGGTGCTTTGGAACTGCAGCAGAAGATTCTCGAGGACTGATCCAGGCAACAATGTCAACTGTCCTATGTCATGTCTCTCTCCATCCAGATGAACTTGGATCTTTGTCGGTGGCTTCAGATGTCCCATCTGTCATTGGGATAGCAACTGATTATTCCGAATTGGGTGATCGTCATGATGGATACCAACCTGACAGGCTGAGGAGCCACTTTGGGCCCTCAGATGGCTCAGGTCCTTTAGACCAAGTCGGAAAATGTTCAGCCCATCAATATTCTGGAACTCAGGGTGATTTGTCTAGCTCTACTGTGTTGGTCTCAGTACCTCCATGTTTCTTGGTGCAAAATCAATCTGGCACTGTGGTGGGGGTGGACTACATCAGTTGCTAAGGAGGGACCAGGAGTGCAGCCGCATGGTCCAAAGCTCAGCTGATTCTCATTTGGAAGGAAGCTCTTGTACAGCCTGTCTGCATGGTTCACATTCCACATTCGTGGTTAAAAGCCCCTTTTAAATCAATGGAACTTAGAGAGCTTTTCTTTGTTCCATTGGTTTGTCCCAGAATTGCACTTCTTTTACTTATTAAATTGCACCTTTAGTCTTGTAATCATTGTCAGACAATAGCATTTGTACCTGTTTTATAATCCTATAATCTGCATTGGTAAACTTTAAAGGGGCAGTGCCTCCAAGGGCTAGATTGAAATAGCTATAACAGCAGGTTTATATGCTATGAGAATGATAGTGCGGCAAGTGTAGTCTATGGCTTATATAGTTTTATGACCCCCAAAGTGGCTGAAAAGAGAAGGAGGCTGTTTATCTCAGCTATGAACTTCTTTTTTATGTTAAACACATTAGTTGTCCTTTAACTGAACTTTAATGCTAAATTGCAACACATCCTGTGACATTGTTAGATTTCTATGGGAAGGTTTCCATACTTCAGTACAACTTTCTCATTTGAACATGTATGTGCTGTAAATTGTAGGGAATTAAATGTTTACTTGCTATAAACTCTTCTGGCAGAGTTATATCTACAGGGTGTATAGTGGGTGCAGCTTTGACAGGGTCCAAGCATCCAAGGGACCCCATTTGTTCTGTATTAACTTGTGAACCACTTGCCATCAGATCAGTTTTCTATCTATATACATGCTCAAGACAATTAGTTAATCATCTGTCTGTTGTATCCATTCTATCTTTTTATCCACTATTGCCTCTATCTGAGTACATAGCATATAGGCTGATCTTTACCATCTCTTCATTGTGATCATTGGTGGGTTCCTTTGAAAACTGATCACTGATCAATTGTATTTCTCTTTATAATTTGCTGATATATCTGGTGATAAGCATTGACCAGATAAAAACCTTCCATTGAAGAATAAGCGAATAGCTAAAACAAGAGGAAATAGTCTGATTTTCTTGAATATTATGCCACTTACAGCTTGGTGAATTCTCCAGAGTGAGGAACTTATAGTAAATACAACTCTTCAGCCCCAGACACATTGTCCTGCATAACAGTGTTAGAACAGGATCATATTTTAAAACGGTAGTCTCCAGGAGTCTGCCAAAGATATATACAATACTATTTTTAACTACTTTTTGAAGGTAAACTTTAAAGGTAAGTATTCTATTAAGCAAATTAAGGGCCAATTATTACTCTAAGTATAGTTTCACATTTACATTGTATTTAGATACATTTTACATGTATTCGTGAGAGTAGTAATTATGCTTTTTCATTAAAAAAAAAAAAAAAAAAAAAAAAGTTGGTTTCTGTGTTACTTATTTTAAAGACCAGGCGGTGTGCACACATTGCATTTTCAATGTGCTAGACATACCTCTGGTCATTAAGGGGTAGCAATAACTCAGATAATTTAAGTTCTCGAATATGCATGAGCACGACCTACACACAAATCTCTTTCATTCTGATTTGTGTTTTTTACATTTATTAGGACCAAATAATAATTGTCATTTTGGAAGGACAGAAAAATTATACATCTCATAATGTTCTCATATGAATATACAGTTGGACAAAATAACAGTTTTAAATAATAAACATGAATATTTAGAAGTTGTTATAGCCTACTAAAGGTTTCAAAAAAATCAGGTACAAAATCAATTAATGCCAAAGAATTGAGAAACTAATAACATTTTAGGCAAATAGTAGAAAAAAGGCAGATGATGCTTCCTTCTGTAGACTTGCAGACCAGATGGGAAATGTCTACTGATGCTATATCTACCAATTAGAAACAGATTTAATTGAATGATGGAACAATGTAGTTTTCAATTTATCAACCATTAGTCTTTTTATTATTAGTTGATATTCTTGTGGCCCACCCTATTTAATTAAATTAAGCTACAATCAATGTTAGTATCCTACTGTCAAAATAAACCAATGACACTGACATACAGTATGCCCTTTTACTGCTAATTCATCTGCTCATTATAGTCTTCTCTGTGTAATGTACCAGTAAAGTGTATGTTGATTAATCTATACACATTAAGCTGTGTGTTTGTGGATTGCTTCTAAATACTTTCCTTTCATATTCCATTTTTTATTTCACTTTTTTACGCCGTTTTATTTCCTGAAGATAGTGGAGGTTATTTTATTCAAATTGCTAAACTCTTCTTATGCTTAAGAAGAGTTTAAGGTGATTGTTATAATAAATAAGTAAAAAATAAATGCTTTACACAAGCAGTTGGAACACTGTATTGATACCTGTTTTACTGTGTGTTCCATTAGTGATCTCATTGCTGGGTACCGATTGCTTGCCCACAATATCATTCCACAATATGCTGATGTCCACACGGGCTGCTATTTATTGGATCATTCCATTGCACAACACAAAGATTCAGCTATGTAAACAACATACACAGTGGTCCCAGAGGCCCTACAGATCATCTCTGCTGCAACTAAGCAATTGCTGCTTGTGTTAACAGTGGCAGAGGAGGCCAGCTTTTCCATTTTGTTGTTGTTAATGCAGTTCTAGCATTACTACACTAATGTTGCCAGTGGTAACAAGATATTCACTTGAGCAGTTAGATAATAGCCCCTATGACTCCATTCTGTGTGGATTGTTTCCCCAACATTTTTTTAACAAATTAAGAGCCACTTTTCCTAGGCACAGTTGCCTTTTAAACGCTACAGCTATAGAAATATGTGACCCTTAATGTGTAGTGAGGTGTCCTTCATACAGCAGTCAGGTATATACAGATACTTATTTTTTCATGTCCACTTAGTTCTGTCTATAATGAGCCACTGGTCTTTCACTGTCTGAAAAACGTGGGGTGTTCCTTTGTAGGATTTCTTATTCTTACTGTAGAAGCATATTAAAGCTGATATACCAGAAGAACTGGAGTATTTCTCTAATAAACTGTACCATAAAGTATATATTAAAAGACCCATTGTTTAGATGCAGATTAAAGAAATAAATACATAAATATATATACTATATATACTCATAAATTAATCTTGCATCCTGTTGCAACAAATGTCTGTGTCGATCCCCACCCCTTAATGGGTGATTTACTTGTAAAATTTGCATAAAACGGAAGTCCTTAATGTCATTTTGATATAAACCAAAATGTCAGGCTACCAGTTGTTGTGCAAGATCTCTTGCATCTAATGATCCTTCAAGTGCCTTTCTTACTGCTGATTTGTGGTTGTTTGTTCTTTCTTTTACTATTGTTGTAGTTTTAATTATGTAATATAGGTTACAGGGACACCGAACCATGTAGATCACATACCAGCTCTCACAGTTCATAAAGTCCTACAATTTGACTAGTTTGCCAGTTCTTGGATTTAAATAAGATCACGCTTACATCTATATACCCCCATGGGACATGTTAACCAATGGCTACCCACATCATATTTATTGACGGGGTCAGCTTTGATCAGTAAATCCCCCAAACTCTTACCTCGTCTGTATCTGAATAGAGGTGGTGCCTGAAACAAAGATACCAATTTCTTGTCACCAATTTTTCTTAACCACCTCTCTGATCTTATGTATATATATATATATATATATATATATATCTGAATGTTTCCTTTTATTAAAAGTATATGTTATCTTTGGCACATCTCTAAACTTTAACCAAGCTGTGGAGTTCTGTGCCTTAGACCCTGCATTTAATGGCATAGTTTAAATCAAAAAGATAAAACGATGGGGAAAACTGCTTATTTAACTCAATGGATCATAGAGAGGTCTCACATTGCAATGGAGGGAGCATGTGACATTATGCTTTGCTAGGATCCAACAGTGGTTTAACAGTGGCCTTGCAGGGCAAAGGGCCCCTGGGGAAAACCAACTGCACCAGAGGGGATGAGCAAAAATGCCCATTGAGTTAATTGGGGCTTTTTTTTTTTACAAACATCTATAATTCATTGAATTACAATGCATTAGAGACCTTCCTGGCATTTAATCCATAATGCTAGGATTTTTTTTTTGTCCCCTGTGGCGTACTTGCGTTGCACTAGAATCGTCTACTTTTCTTTTGAACGTAGTTATACAGCTTCTTTACATAAACTCTTCAGTGCTGAGGCTGTAGAGAAATCCAGCCTAATAACACTGTACTCTTCCCTTTGCCTTGTTCTGCTGTACACCAGGGATGGGCAACATGAGCCTGCCAGACTACAACTCCCATAATTCATTGGCCGGGAGTGATGCGTATTGTAGTCTACCAGCACCTGGAGGGTCTGACATTGTCCATCACTGGCGTACACTTTGTATGAAAAAAGTAGAGGAATTCTGGGGACAAATAAAATTGCCATTGATTTAAAGGGGGATTTTGACCTCTTCAATGATAGATAGGCCTCCAGTGAACAATACATTGAAGATATATCCCTAACATTCAAGGGGTTCAAAGCCCCTTTTAAAATCAGCGGCCATTTTGACATTTTTATTTGCTTTGCCCCAGAATTGCTCTGCTTTACTTTCTGCATGTGGCCAACCCAACTGCATCGTATGGGAAAATACAAAATCCCATTGATTTAAATGGGGAGATTAGAAGATAAGGGGGCAGAGACAATCCTAGGTGAGAGTAAGGTCATTTACGATACATTCTGTAGATTGAAGTTATGGAGTAGAAAGGTAGGAAGATCAGAGAAAAGTCTGGATAACATCAGTGCTTGCATAAGAGTTTTAGTTATGGAAGAACAGGGCAAGGAACAGATTTTTTGTTGAGTTATGTAAGAAAAAGTGGCTAGAATACTGTGACTTGGAAGCACACTACTAGGTGTAATGAAGATTAGCTCAGTTTTAGACATGTTGAGTTTGAGGTGCCTGTGGATCATGCAACCTGAGATAGCAGAAAGGCAATATGTGACTCTCAAATGAACATCAGGAGTCAGCTGAGATGTAGATAAATAAAGCTGGGTGTCATATGCATAGAGGCGATATTTGAGTTGGAAGGAGTTAATAAACTCACCAAATGTTAATGTGATACAAGAGAACAGAAGTGGTCCTAGAACAGACTTTAGAGGCACCACAACAGAGAGGTGGGCAGGAGAAGATGAAGAGGAAGCAATGGAGAACTGAAGGATCAGTTACATGGAGAAGAGGATAGCTCATTCAGAGCTAAATTAAGAATTTGGGGAAGAAGAGCATGATCCCCAATATCCAAAGCAACTGAGAGATTAAGCAGGATATGTAGTGACCTTGAGATTTAGCAATTTGCAGATCATTGGCTACTCTTGTGGGATAACATGAAAGCCAGACTGTAAGGGGTTTAGCAGGTTCTGATTGAAAAGGAAACCAAACAGGTGGGAGTAGGCTATACATTCCAGAAATATAGATGCAAAAGATACTGGTCAATAGCTAAAGGGAGCGGTGTTGTCAAAGATGCTGTTCTTGAGGATGGATATTATTATGTCAGGTTTGTAGGTATCAGGAAAATGTAGCAGAGGCAAAGGAGGTGTTGAAAACTTGTAATAATATAGGGAGTAACATGGGGGAGGGGGACTAGATAATGTGAAAGGGAACTGGATCAAGTGTCTTTATAGTAGAAGGAGAGGAGGAAAGCAGACTTGTCAATTCCTCCTCTATGACTGGTGAGGTGAGAGTCAACTGATGAGGGAGGTAGATCTATCAGTGTCAATAAAACATGAGACAAGGTAACTAGTATTGTTATTCAACCATGGACATGATTCGATTTGCAGGAGGTGTGGAGACAGTGAGGAGCATACAGGTCAAAAGTGGGAGAGTGGATTGAGTTATAGTTTTTAATAATCAGTTTAGGTTATGCTACAA
Source organism: Rhinophrynus dorsalis (assembly GCA_037306005.1). Taxonomy (NCBI): domain Eukaryota; kingdom Metazoa; phylum Chordata; class Amphibia; order Anura; family Rhinophrynidae; genus Rhinophrynus; species Rhinophrynus dorsalis. Next base: position 594,696,587 of record CM074718.1, read on the forward strand.
AAATCCCTCCTCCATGAAGCGTACAGTACCTATACAGTAAACGTGTGTATACTGTAATATGTCTGAAACAGGCCAGAAAATCTTTCTTCAGTAAATAGCTTATAATGTTTCCATTGCCTTCCGAGAATTCAGTGTGACAATATGCAAATTAGAGCACACAGTGCAGGCACTTTAGATTCCAAGCCTGTATAATTATGGGTCCCTTAGCTCATGCATTCTGTTGTAATAGAACTTATACAGTAAAACATTGGCTGGAAATGTATGAGCCACTCAGCCTACCCACAGACACCTGTTTTAATCTAGTGGGTATAGTATATAGTACATTGGTACAAACCTGTGGTCCTTTACATTCCTGTGGTGCAAAAGTAATGCCCTGTTTAAATCCTTCCACATTAGAAGTATCTGGAGAGAGCCATTATGGTATATGGCTGAACCTATTATGTCACTCCATGTTCATGGAATTCAAGGACAACAATTTTGTGCACAATCATGTGCTTTATCGGTATGTAGATTAAACTCCTCAGCCTCCTAATTTGACAGCTAATGGTACAAACCTACTCCCCAGGGACCCTTGAGCATGAGGCTATTGTTATGTGGAATCACAGCATGCACCAGAAATAAAAGAACATGACATTGCCATTTATCTATCTGCCAGCCCAGCAGAATAGATTGATGTTGGAAGATGTGTATGATTTAACTCCTTTCCTACTGAGGTAGGTATGTGTGTATCTTAACCATTAGAATGCCAGGGTTGGATACCTCTCTAGCACTCAGAGGGTTAACCCATGTAGTACTGGATGTAGGTGTGGGTGCTTAACCCTTGTAACGTGGTCAGTTATTCCATGTGCCACATATAGAGACTGGTGTACTAAGAACTAGTGCAATTTTGAGCAAACCAACTAATCCACAGAAGCGATTTTCTTTTTTAATTTCCAAATTTCTATTTTAAATGGGACTTTTAACTCCTTGAATGGTAAATGCTTGAATGCAGTGAGTTGGAGAACACTCAATGGGTTAATACCCCATTTAAATCAAAGGGAATTTTAATTGTCTCCTATGAAACATTTGCTTTCTCCCAGGACTGGTTCAATTCTTCTTAATAAATCAGCCACATAGTGGGGTGAATGTAGGAATTCACCAGCACAGATTCAATGTAGTTAGAATCCAATGCCAATGACTGCACCATAGGTAACATATCAGAGTGTATGATAGCTTTACTGCATACTGACCGCAGCACTTTGCCATCATTAAGACATTAATCCCAGCAAGTCCCCTACGTCTGCCCTTTAGCATTCAAATGAAAATGTCACAAAGAGACACCCTTTCCTGTGTGCCTTGTTTAGCCCTAGGAGTGCCAGAGGTGTGTGCAAAGCATTGCTCCACACATCATGTGTCATTCAAAAGGTTAATATATGCAGTAGAGAAGGAGTAGAGGAAAGAACACCCAAAAGACCCATAGACAGCTTCATTGCTTTCCTCTTGGAGCAAGTGGAATTAATGGAAGAATTTTTGGTAAGTAGCTTAGCAAATTGGCATTAGGTAGGAGGAGAACTAGAAAACTGATTCCAGTCCCTGTGTTTGAGCAGAATAATATACATACATTCTTCCCCCCACTGTGTAAAAAACAAACAACTTCCTGCATCCTGTGTCATTGACGGTGTGGCCCTCTTACAGTTAGGTCTGAGTACCTTGATACGTACCTTCCTAGACTGAAATGCAGATCCAGTATGTTGCACACCCCTCTGGTCCTCATAGATTTAATGAGATACAGGTAAAAGTGCAAGAAGGCTGTGCAACTCAACACATTAATTTTCAGTACTTTAGATGAGTGTCTGATGCTCAAAGAGTTAAGCCATTGTAGAGGGAGGCTACAGGAGGCTGTGTTGGCAGATACTGAATAAGTGGTTTTCAGTCTTTTTATGGTCAAGGCACCCCTGTGCAGTTTGGAATTATCTGGGCACACCTAATATTTTATGACATGTGTTAAGCATATAATGAAGGGTACAAGTGCAAAAATATATATTTATTTTTATGACTCCAATCAGTATAATAATTACTTTTTTTTTACATAACTATACTTTTGAAACTCAACATGTACTTTATTTTAAAGTCTTAATAGAAAACAAGGGGCTCCCTAAGTGGATGTCCGTGGTACCCTGGTTGAGAATCACTGCCATAGATACTTTCAAAAACATATTGGATACCTTTGTAGCTCAGAAAAGTATTGATAATTATGACAGTTGGTCTCAAGGCAGATAGGATGTTGATCCAGGAAGATATCCGACTGCCTTTTGTCATCAGGAAGACATTTTTTAGCTACTTGGAACATAATTGGAAATGGCATCAATGACTTTTTCGCCTTTCTCTGGAATGACAAAAACATCAGTTATATGGCAAAAGTTAAACTTGATGGATGAATTCCTTTTTTGCAACCTCATTTACTATTTTACAAACCAGTATGTCAACATAATTTCTGTTTTTGCCAATGTATAAAATGTAAGACTACAATTTGTGCAACTGAAATATTTGGGGAAGATTGAATATTCACCTAGTGCCTGCTGGTTCCTGTAAATGTAAATTTATAGTAATGATAGACTTTTGTGCCAAAGGAAATTTATAAGACGCTTTATTAGAATAATTTCGATAGACTGTGCATAGATTTCAGAAGTCCAGTTACAGCATCTGGAAGCAATATATATCTGTCTGATAATAAAATATAGGTTCAGTCTCCGCATGGATTTTGGATGATTGGAATATATTAGGAGCTGATTTAACAGAAGATTAAGATGGGAGGTTCAGTGTCTCTATGACAACAGTCAGAACCACTCATGTGAAGGTAAGACATAAAATTAGTAGGAGCAAATATATGATACTAGTTGAACAGACCGTGCACAAAGGCCACAGTGCCAGGCAGCAACGGCCGCAGTGCAGTCATGCACAGAAGAGACTGCCCGTGCCGCGGCTGATAACGGAGCGGGGCGCTCAGAATTCAGACTGTAGTTGAGAGAGAGGAATACGGTCTGAATTCGGGGCGGCCCGCTCTGTTATCAGCCGCTGCGCGGGCAGTCTGTACTGCACATGACTGCAGCTCTTGCAGCCGTCTGTACTGCACATGACATCTTCTGACAAACATACATTAGCGAATTATATAGGATGGGAGATTTGGTTGTTAGATCATTTTCATAATTGAAGGAAAAGGAAAACTGCTGGGATTTGTTTGTGTACCTATCACCCTAAGACAAGATTAATTTGTTTTTACCGACCGTTAAAATCTGCCTATTATATTAGTACATTTTAGTCAAAATGAATAGTTTTTCACCTGTTTGTTTTTTGTCATGTTATGGCATTTTATACTAATGCCTTACACAATATGCAAATTCATTTTGCTCAAGGCCAAACTTATAACTTTCTGTGCTGTTAGATATGTCGCAGTGGACTCTGTCTAGATTAATTCATAGCACAGTGGCCTAGCACATAATCTAATTAGCATAAAGTGCCAGAATATGTGACAAATAAATAAAGATTAGTTTTTCAAAAACTATTTTACAAACGAACAGCTATCACAACATAGAGGTAAGTTTAGTTAAAAATATAACTAAATCTTAAGGTGACGGGTCCAGCAACCCAAAACATAAGTGTTGAAATTGTATTTTAATAAAGCTGATGATGTGATAATTTGCCATTATAACTGTGCGGCATATAATGCTTGTTTGCCTAAACTATTATTAATTTGAATCCATTTTTTGGAAAATTAAATTATTGAGAAAAGCTGTGTTTTAAATGGTACTACAGTTTAAAAAAAAAAGTAATTCTTTATACCTCTCATATAAAGCACAAAGAAAGCTGTGATAAAATGCATAGGGCCATATGTGAAGGGTAATATTAACAATTCTGACGCAAACCAACTACGTTGTGGGTGGGATAAGAATTCCCATTGATTTTAATGAGGATTTTAATTCTGTGAATGCTGGGGAAATCTCCAATACATCACTTCACAATCAATGGATTGAGCACACCAACTGCATTGTATGGGGCAAGTAAAAGTTCTCATTAACTGAAATGGGATTTTTAACCCCTTCAATCTGAGAGATCTCCAATGCATAATGCATTGGACAACTGTCTGACACTCAAAGGATTAAATGCGGCATTTCACTCAGAGAGAGTTTTGGGAATCTACCCAGATTTTGTATAATACTGTAGGTTTTTCCATCTTCAACCCTTTATCTCCTATCTGCCATTTCTAAATAAATTATCTGAATAAGATCAATGTTCTGATCTCTTGTTGGCCCAGGATCCAAATGACCCACTGTGCATCACCTGTAAAGAAAATATGTTAAACATGTTGTTTACTGCCTCGACCATTCCTTCTCTGGCTGCCTCAGTAGCAGCATCAATCTGAAAAGAAAGTGTGGAAAAATCTCATGAACCAAGCCCAATAGTTATAAACATTTTAAAAACCACTCTACATGGAAAAAACTGTAAATGGTGTTAAATCTAAATGAAGAAACAAAAATGATTTCCTTTTAGACCTGATCCTGAGATATTCATGTGCCACCAATACTGAACAAATTGAAGCATAACACATATTCACACTTATTAAGGGTAATCCACCTTCCTTTCCTTAAATGATCTCTTTTGGAAATCCAAAATATCAGCTGTAGCTTACCTTAAGATCACCTATTTGAAAATCTCCCAACACACACTTATTTTGAGAAACTATTTTGCTAATCTGGAAGGCTGCACAAATGCCAAATAAAATTCAACCTTAAATAAGGAAATTTCACACTCAGGTTACAAAACACTGACAGCTTAATAATTAATGCTCTCAACATAGTAGGAAAAGTACACCCTGTCGAATCAACCTAAGATCTGTCCCTAACATAATTTTTTAAAAGCTGTTTACACAAAAAAAGGCCAACATCGTACAAGCATTGCTACTTTAAAAAGAATGATATACCTGCATGTTTACCTTTTATAGACTTTACTGATATCCTTTTTTTATCCTGGTCCAAAATAAAACTAATTTCCAAATGAATAGAAAAAACTGATGGGTTTTCTTAATTTAGAGCTGCAAAGTTAACCCAACAATTCAATTTGAAAGCATCTCTAGCATTTGTAGACAAAGAAGATCAGGTCTCAAAGATGATGAGTGCAAATGCTCCCTCCCTCTTCCATCATTGCTAAAAGACAAGACTTGTCTATCTGTGGGCTAGCTAGAGAGTCTGCAATTGAGTTATGCATCACTGGTATATGTATAGATTTCAACCAGACTTTAATTGTAATGCACAATATGTACTAATCTCCAAAGAATATTAAGAAATGGTGGAGAAGAAGATTACTTCTTATTTATAACCTCTACCACCCCTGAATTACCAGAATAAAATCACAACCTCCTATTACTCAAATTCTCCCACCACAATTAAATGGCAAAAATGGTTGGGAATAGTTCAAAATGCCAGTATATTTTTTCTCATCTTAGAATTTTTTACTTCTTCCAACCAAGACCCCAAACTCCACTTCTAAACCCAACATCACTGGCTGCATCTGTATCCAGATTCCTGTCAAATATACCTGCCATTTAAACACTGGGTCCACAGTCCTAAGTCCTTCTTGATTCCTTCCTACAACCTGATAAGACAATAAGGAGACTTTATTTTTGCAGTTAAGGATAACCCCTTGAAAAAAATACCCATATGGATAGCAATGCAACGAAAACTAAAAGACATAGGTGTGATTGGATATGCTTCAAATGTAACTTTTTTGTCTTTAAAACCAAAAGTGATACCTTCCTTAAACTTCATAGCTTTAACATCAGTCTGAATTGCATTCTATTGGAGATCAATGACAATCCCCCCAAAAAAGATAACTCTATTGTTGGACCCACTGTATTTTTCTGGTACCAAAAGACCCCCCAAATCTCTAGCCAGCCAAGTAAAACTGTCATCAGTCAACTAGGGCAATAAATACATTTTAAAAAATCATCCAAGTAATGTAAAATTTCAGAGGAGCCTACACTGATCTTTAATACCCACTCCAAGAATGATGAAAAGGCCTCAAAATAAGAGCAGGATAAGGAGCACAGCTAAAAAGCATACCTTTACACTGAGACCTCAAAGACCCAAAGCAACCTGAATGCTGCCTACTTGGGTCATAAGGGCACCTTCACCTGTGGATCTGACTATCTCTGTTGCATTAGGGAATCAGTAGTAGGAGACAAAACAGTTCTTTATCCACCTTGTCATACAAGGACTGACCATAGGGAAATAAAACATGGTTAATTAATGTAAAAGAGCCTGGGTCTTTTGAATGGACTATACCCAAAGCTGTGAGCCTGAAATGTTGGAACCCATTTAAAAATTCGGCCTTCATTTTCTCTTTAACATCCTCTGTATACTGTTCCACTGCTTTCAGGCTCTCCATAAAAAGGAATTTAGACTTGTCATGAACTGGGACTCTAAGAACCTTCCTCAATAAGTAATACCTTCTGCCTGCCTGGGCACATTTGTACTTTTATTTACAATTTGTCAACATTTTAAATTGGTCTGCATTGAAACCCCAACAGCAGCCCCTCCTGCCAGTCGTTACTTTAGAATTCTGGCTTTGATATCCGGTCCCAGTACACTGATATAACATAATGCTAATTTAAAGGCCTACATGCTTCATACCATAGCAAAGATTTGTTTGTACTAATATTTTCAACAAAACATTTTCTCGTGTTGAAATTAAGCTAGGTCTGGAAAATTCCTATATGCATCTAAGATAATATCTATGTGTTGAAAAAGGATACATCTCAACTAGTGCTGCAGAAAAAAATACAAAAAGGTTTATAAGCAAATTTTAAATGACCTCATAATAGATATTTTATGGTCATCATTAATTTTTTCTTCACTCTTCTTGAACAAAGATTCCTTTGACGCAGACAATAAGGACAACACTTCCATATCTTCTCCTTAACACTCAATGTCAAATGGAAACCTGAAGGAGTGACTGCTAACTAAATTTAGGCATCTAGGCACAGAAGCATTCCAGGACATACTTGAACATGAGCAATATCTTAACGTGTTTGTGCTGTTAAAAAACATTCTAAATAAATCATTTTGAACAGCATGCATGTAAGAGGCTCTGAGGACGAACAAAAGCACAATGACTTTTTCTATGGCTAGTCACCTCTCAGGAGACTCACATTTTAGCCCTCTAGTTCTATTACACAGTAGAAATTTCCACATATATATTTGACTAATCACACCCAAAAGGGCAGACCAGTTCCAAAATGATGGGCAAGTCCCCTCTTCACAGATTATGTGACAACCAACAACATTATTAGTAGGAGCCAGTATGGTTTTACGAAGAATAGATCATGTTAAACTAATTTACTTGCATTTTATGAAAGAGTACATATTAATTTGGACAAAGGTATTGTTGTTTAAGTAGTACTCTTGGATTTTGCAAATGCCTTTGATACAGTGCCACATAACAGGTTACTGCCTAAATTAAAAGGCTTCAGTTTAGGAGGTGTTTCCTGTGCATGTATAGAGATCTGGTTAAATGATAGAAGTGGTATAAAGTTGTAAGTGGGGTACCACAAGGTTCAGTCCAGTCCCAATGCTTTTAACTTGTTTAATGAACAAGAAGTGGGTATTGGAAGTAGTGTCTCAAGCTTTGATGATGACACTAAATTGTGTAAGGAAATACATACAGAGCAGGATGTTCTTTCTCTGCAGAAAGATTTGGATAAACTGAGTGAATGGGCAGAAAAGTGGCAGATGATGTTTGAGGTAGATAAATGAAAGGTTATGCATTTAGGCTGCAGAAATAAACATGTGCAGTAAATGGGAAACTACCATCCTCTTTAGTGAAAGATTCTGGAGTCTAGATAGACAATAGACTTCACAACAGTGTCAGTGTCACTTTGCCACTGCAAGAGCTAATACAGTATTATCATATATAAAAAAGGGTATAGATGCACGGAATGGGAATATGTCTACCTTTATATAAATCTTTGTTAAGGCTTGATCTGGAATATAGAGTGTTGTGTTTCTAGATGTATTTAAAAATGTAATGGATACCTTTCTAGTTCAGAACAGATATGAGAATTATGACAGTTTGTTTCAAACAGATAATATGTTTATTCAGTGAAATATCTGACTACCATTTGGAATCAGGAAGGAATGTTTGTTACCTGCTTGGGGCTTAATTGGAAATTACTTAAATTTTTTTTTTGTTTTTTTTGCCTTTCTCTGGATCAACAGGGATAATATGGCATGTGCTAAACTTGATGGACACATCTTTTTTCAGCCTCATCAATTATGTTAAAAGCAGTGGCTTGTTTTACATCTAGAAAGTGTACCACGCTAATATATCTATTCGAGATGCAACTCCATTTGCAATTTAAAAACATCAATATTTATTGAACATTTAACATTGATTACACAGATGATATCTTTAATTCATCCAACTTGTATGGGATGTTATAGTGGGCACCTCTCTGCAGACATCTCTTTAAACTTCGATCAACATGTTTCACGTACAAACACGCTTACTCATGACCTACTCAAACTAACAGTGCAAAAGCCAATACATTTGGATATAGCTGTGTCCAATCGCAATCAAAAGTCTCAGACATAGATCACCAGCCTGATTGTGGACTAATTCCCAAAAGTCCATAGAAAAGAGAGTTCAGAATCCTATTTCTCTGTATTTAACCCCTTCTGTACTTACTGAAATAGACCAAAAAACTCCAATACATGTGCGCATATATTCTCTAAAAAAGCCGGTGCATAATAGTAGTCTCCAATAATAATCAGAAAATTAAGGCCCAAATGGGAATGCATTACATAGTAGTCCACACATTAAAAACTTACATATATCCCCTAAATTAATATTTTTATCTGCTGATGAAAATAAGAAAGAGACTATAGTTAACCGTGACTGTTTCTCTGTTCACTGATTTCTTATCAAAATATTTAACCCCTTAACGACATGTGACGTACTATGACCGTCACGGTCCTTGAAATACTCAAGGACCGATGACGGTCATAATACGTCACGTACTTTTTACTTACAGTGCTCTACCGGGAGCGCTGTAAGTAAAAGTAGGGCCTGAAATTGACCGCTCCAACATCGGAGCGATCTCTATCAGGCCCCATAGTGACGGGCCGATACACGTGACAGGTCACATGTACCGGCGCGTCCACGTGGTTCTATGCGGTCCCTATGAGACCGAAACATCCCAGGACCGCCGGTCATTAAGGGGTTAACCAGCATGCTAAATTAAAAACAGAAAATGTACAAAACAAAATAGTGGACCCCCTAAGACGTAACATATATAAATATATATGTGTAAAGGTAATATATTACATCTAAAACAATGTACGTGATGAATGATCCCACACATCATAGATCATTTCAATAACAGAACGCCATACAATGTGTATATTTATGGGTAACATCCAGTCAAAACATTGCTTCATATTGAGGAGAGAGATCACATTCTACTAAAACCCCTAATCCTTTTAACTATGCCAATGATGAAAATGTATAACATTAACCCCTCTCCAATAAAGCAAACGTGTTTTCTCATGCAAGACAGATGTAAATCAATCGTAATAATACCTTAAATAAAAACTATTTTACACTATTATTGATGACTAACCAAGTCTAAATAAATATAAATGTTCTCTGTATGGTTAATTCACAGGTATGTACGTGCTTTCCCATGTTCACATACACTTACCTTTATTATATCATCTGATTGCTTAAAGAAAATCAAAATGTCCTCAAAACATAAATACATCTGCTAAAGAATATTCCATGATTTCCAAAACAGTTGAAAAGTTATTATACACTGTACGCTAGCAAGAAGGTCAGACCCATTAGTGCTATTTTTTAAAGATATATACAATTCTTAGACAAAGCTATACACACATTTCAGGGAACTCATAATTCTCTCTATAGGAAAGCGTTATACAAGTATTCAACTTACCTCCCCTGACCCCTAGAGAGACTCGTTCTATACCTTGAACTACAATATGGTCTATGGTACAGCTACTTGTTGTAAAATGCTCTGCAATAGCGGACCTCATATCACCTGTTCGTATATCACTTAGATATTCATTAATCCTTGTCCTTAAACATCGTATGGTCTTACCAATATATTGTATTTTGCAATTACGACAGGTGATGAGGTATACAATTCCCCTAGATGCACAGTTGATGTAACTTTTCATAGTATACATAACCTGTGTAACATTAGATTTAAAATTTGTGCAACATTTATCCATTTATAGCTGACACAGGGTGTGCTGCAACATCTGTAGTAACCCAGGCTTGTCAGCCAGTTTCTGCCCTGTCTCTTTCTATCATTAATGAGGAGACTAGGCGAAATAAAAGTGGACAAAGTTGGTGCTCTTTTTGAAACAAAACGGAGTCCCTCTGTCACCACTCCTCTTAACATTGGTTCCCCGTTTAAAATGGGGAGATGTTTTTAATGATTTTCTTTATATTCTCAAACTCTAGGCTGTAGGGGGTAGTGAAAATTATCTTATCCTCATATTGATCTCTTTTATGTTTATTATCCTGATCAATATCACCCCTCCATTTATTTTTCTTATACACCAAAAGATCTTCTCTCTTTTTTCCTCTAGCTATATTCAAGGCTGTATCCAGAGTCCATACAGGATAACCTCTATCTAAAAACCTATCACAGAGTTCCTTAGCTTGTAGCTCAAAAATGTCCTCTGCCGTACAGGTTCGTTTGAGTAGGTCATGAGTAAGCGTGTTTGTATACGAAACATGTTGATAGAAGTTTAAAGAGGTGTCTGCAGAGAGGTGCCCACTATACCATCCCATACAAGTTGGATGAATTAAAGGTATCATCTGTGTGATCAATGCTAAATGTTCAATAAATATTGATGTTTTTAAATTGCAAATGGAGTTGCATCTTGAATAGATATATTAGCGTGGTGCACTTTCCAATCTAAGTGCTGATTATACAAAGGGTTTAAGAGGACTCTTTAAAGTTGTACACGCTTAAAGGGACAGTAATACTTAAAATGTAAAAAAAAATATGTTGTAGGGTTTATCCCCCTGAGTAAAACAAGAGTACTCCCACTGCTGAGAGGTCTTTCATTCAAAAGTTATTAATTTTCAAAGTTGAATTTTTTAGGTGCAATATCACAGTGGCCTGAAATTGTACAGTGGCGCTGTTGCTACACCATCCTATGGAGATTTATGGTCAACTGACCAGAGCTGTCCATAGGATCGTGTAGCAACAGCGCCACTGTACAATTTCAGGCCACTGTGATATTGCACCTAAAAAATTCAACTTTGAAAATTAATAACTTTTGAATAAAACACCTCTCAGCAGTGGGAGTACTCTTGTTTTACTCAGGGGGATAAACCCTACAACATATTTTTTTTTACCTTTTAAGTATTACTATCCCTTTAAGAAGAATTAGCAACATCTATGCATTTATGAAGACTGCAGGGTTTCACTGATGTCCGTGAATTACATTTGATCAATACCAACTGTTCACTTTGAAGGCAGGTTGGGGCAGCAGTGTGTTGTGAGTTTTATTCATAATTGTTGTACATATAGTTACTGCTCAGGAGCATCAAGTTTTAGCTCTCTCTAGTACCATAAAAAAGGAGAAATTTCCAGAAGTATATTAGACTTATCCCCCCAAAAGGCCAGTCCAGTGCCAAAGTGATGGGGCAAGTCCTCTCTGAAAGGACGCACCAGCTAACTACAGATGTATTTTTTTTTTTTAAATAATCTTTATTTTGACATGGAAAATACAATACAACATTTCTTTGTACAGTAATGCTTTCCAATACAGAGTGCATTCATACATTTAATACAATAACATTCTTAATACCTGAGATGCAGTGCAGTTTGGCAGCCCACAGGTACATCTGAACTTTATTGTAACATTACTTTATTGAACTCAACACTTGTAGTTTATTTCACTGTATTAAAGGGATAGTAATACTTAAAATGTAAAAAAATATGTTGTAGGGTTTATCCCCCTGAGTAAAACAAGAGTACTCCCACTGCTGAAAGGTGTTTCATTCAAAAGTTATTAATTTTCAAAGTTGAATTTTTTAGGTGCAATATCACAGTGGCCTGATATTGTACAGTGGCGCTGTTGCTACACTAGCCTATGGAGATTTATGGTCCCGGGACCAGAAATAGATGGTCACCATAAATGCTCAGGGTCTTAATATGCCGCTAAAAAGGTAATTTCTATATGATTTGTTAAATACCAACGAAATAGATAAAGGGTTGGTTCAAGAAACTCATTGGAATAAAAACGGTACTGGGTATTGGAAATATAAAAAATTTCCTATAATATTTACTGCAGAATTAAAAGAACAAAAAAAAAAGGGGTGTGGCTATCTTTATTTCTTCTAAGATTAGGTTTGAATATATTTATCATGAAGCTGATGAGAAGGCTAGATATATAATTCTTATAGGTAAAATAAATGGAGTGAGCTATACAATGGTAAATGTATATGCACCTAGTGAACATACGGTATTATTTTTTAGGTCAAATCCCTGGAGGAGGTCCTTCTTTTGAGATCCAACTGAGTACAGGCAGCATCCCTGCCCCATTGCTGCTCCTATCTATGTCTCTTCCTAACCACTTCTTCTTGCAGGTTTCTCATGGATAGTGTTGTATAGGTTGGCTTAGTGCAGGGTTCTCAGAGATAGGTGTTAGATAAGGTGAGTCTAATTTTATTTTTTAGTTGGCTAGATGGCATGTATATGTTTAGCAGTGTTATGAATATTATTATCGCTACTGTTATTTCTCTTATATTAGTATGCACTTTAATAAACTTGTCATTGTGGGTTGGTTGGGGCTTATGGCCAGCCTTACTGATAATTTTGGTCCACATGGGTATGGGTGGGCAGCATAGAACTGACCCAATTGACGTTACATACTCACCTAAGAGTGGCTGACATGGGTTTACGTGCTCACCTGCCCGTACTGGGGAAGGGTGGGCTGGCACATACCACATTGCTTAGGTGGTTTTGAGGGCTGGTCCTAGTCGTAGTTAGCTGTGCCATTGCCTTTTCCCCCCCTCACATAGCTCTTTGGTGGTTATTTGGACTGTAGGTTAACGGAAGTGGGGCTTGAGTCATGGTGGCTAGTATGGTTCGTAGTCATGCACATAATACAAGTCAGGGGGATCAAAATGTCCAAGGTCAAGTTTCCAACTATTTATTGCAATGCCTGCTTCACTGGATGTGTGAGTCATTGTATGTGCATAATATAATATTTTTTCTAATAAGTTTATTCTGCAATAGTGATTCTTTTTAAATCTGCTATACCATGCTTTTGTTACTCACTAAGGAAATGCTTTTTTAGTATAGCTCTGATATTATTGTACAGTACAAAAAGTGCCAGGGTCTCCAGTTTCCTAAGAGGCAAGATTTCATATAACAGCTCCTATTGCCTCTATACATATTTATTTGTAAAATGAATTGGAGTTTGACTGGGGAAGCAATCAGTGTTCAACAATGTTGGCATGATGGCAAGTTCTCAATTAATTTGCCTTTTCAGTAAACAAGGGAAATAAAAAGCCTTTCCAATTGCCTCCCTTGATTGAATCTGATGCTATTAAAATGATAATATTTTAAAATGTATTATTTACACGTTTCTTTGTAGCATGCATGTAGACATTGGGTGATATGCATACTTGGGAACTTTTTCTTCTAGAGTCCCCAGAGGGGGTTCATGTGTTTCCACTGGGCTTAACAATGGGTGGGGCGGGGCTTAATGGAAAGTGAGCAGGAAGTGGGAAGGAAGAGAAGTGGGAAGAACAGGGTGAGAAGGAGGAGAAGTGGATAGAACAGGGTGGGAAGGCGAGTTGTGGGCATGAAGTGGGAGGAACAGGGTGCGAAGGAGGAGAAGTGGATATGAAGTAGGTGGAACAGGGTGAGAAGGAGCAGAAGTGGGCAGAACAGGGTGGGAAGGAAAAGAAGTGGGCAGTCACCGGAGACTCAGCCTTTGTCCCCGGAGACCCAGTAATTCACTGTAAAAAGATAGATCCGGAGCGTTCCCAGGTATGGTCATATACACAAAAAATATCAATGCTGGAGCAAACCAGCTGCACAAATGAGGGCAAATGAAAAACTGTCTTTGATTTAAATGTGGCTTTTAACCCCTTGAATGCATGTGAGGTCTTCAGTGCAATGCAAAGCCATGAGTTGGAGATCTCTCTAACATATGTGGTATTAGAAGTCCAGTTTAAATCAATGGGAGGTTAGGAACATGTTGGTTTCTCCCTTATATTCCAGTTAGTTTGCCCCAGAATTGATCCTGTTTTTTGTTCGCCAAGAGCCATCTGAGTATGTATAGAAAAGTACCAAGCTATGATGAGGTTTAACCCTTTGAGTGCCAGAGGAGTGAGCAATGCATTACAAAGCAATGCATTGCTCACCCCTCTGGCACTCAAAGGGTTAATAACTGTCACAATTTATAGGACCAAAATGTCAATGTTATATATACATTTAGGACAGTGGTTTTCAAACAGGATTCCATGCACCAAGGTAAGATAACAATGGAAGAAACTCTCCAATGCAGTGTCTCTCAACCAGGGTGAAGTGGCACTTCGGTGTGCCACGGATATCCACTTAGGGTGCCCCATTGTATTTATAATGCTTTGACAAAAGTGTGAATGTAGATTTCCAATTGTATATTTAAGGTTATTACTATGCACAATTTTTTTTTTAGTTGTGAGGTCTAACAGTAACACTTTATTTATGTATTTGTAACCTTCATTACACCCTTGACAAATGTTACAAAATAGTAGGGGTGCCCCGAAAATGCCAGACTGCGTGTTAGGTGCGCCTGGAGCAAAAAAAGCTTGAGACCCACTGCTCCAGTGTGATAAACACTCTGACTGCTATCCTATAGAACCTGTACTATATTGTACTATATATACTGTACTGTACCGTATTCATCAACCTAAAGAGGGGCAGTTCTAGGGCAAATCAACTGCATCAACTGGGCATGTTAATAGTCTCCAAAGTTCCATTGATTTAAATGGAGCATTTAACTCTTTGAATGCATTGATGACCTCTCTAACATTCAAGGGGATACAAATAGCTGTAAAATCAAAGAGAGACCACGTAGTTTAAAGAAACACTAACACCTAAAAATGTAATAGGTTGATAAAACTTTAAATATCACACCAGCTACCCTCTATCTACAAAATGAATTATTCTTATTCTACATCCATAAAATATAATCCTGAACTTGCTTTTTAATGCATGTGTAAACTGTCCTAGATATAGAGCGTTGATTTCATATTGTTTGTGCTCTTTGTAATGAGAGATTAGAGCTAAAATCAGTTAAATGTTTGTGCATAGTGACCACTGCTCTTCTATTCAGAAAGGTGATTTTATATCAGCCCATTTACAGACAATCCTGTACAGTCATCTAAAGATTGCTGTGCTACTTAGAGTCAAACTCTCTCTTTTATCCATCCGAACATGCCCACTGCCTTTAAGGTCCACCTACATTATGAGACAAATCACATGATTTGGAGAGTCCCGCCCCCATCACCATTTGTTACTCTGGAGGCTGTAGACATCAGGGTTCCCAGGTATTATTATTATTCTTTATTTATATAGCGCCAACTAATTCCGCAGCGCTGTACAATTGGGTATGCTTGGAGCCTTAGAAAAGGCAGGAATGGCTGCTCCCACAAAGCATATGTAAATGTAGTGTATATTACCCCAGTTCTTTTTAGTTTGTGGTATTCCTTTGAATGGGGCTGATGCTATGCCTTTTCCCCCCTGATTGCATTGCAGTTTACAGTCAATAGACAAATTTTGGATCTTACCTGTGAACAAAATCACATATGCCATACACTGTGTTTCAGCAAACCCTGCAGTTTCAAAAAATATAATTAACTTGTGGATAACCTAGAATCCCCCTCCCCCATTTTTTTAAATAGAAATTCCTATAAAGTGAACGTCCAGTAGTGTATTTTCCTGTGATCCACTAGCTGCTTATGGTTCTATATTTATTAACTAGCCTTTCTAAAATACAATACACCTGCACTTTCAAGAGATACCGTTGGTTTCTGGATATCCTGTAACATGACCAAAACATTTTTCTCAGAAATTGCATTTTTTTTTAAGTTGAAATTCCATTTACCTGAATGACAAATAACTGTCCAGGAGAGTGTTTATGTTCCCAAAACAAATGCTTATGCGTCTGAGTTTATGATTTATTAACTTGCCTTTCTAAAACACCCAAGTTATTTTGTGGATAGGTCCTCCTATAAAATTTAGCAATTAAAAAATGTTTTATTATATTTTTATTTTGCACCAGTCTGCATTTCAGGCACAAAATAACAATAAATTAACCATTTAACCCTACATGTTATTTTCTTTTGTATGAATACTAAATTACAATTTCCTGGATTGGTCATGATCATCTCAATCCCAAGACTACTTTGCTATGAAATTACCAGAACATGGCATTATAGCAAAATAAAAGGGGGAGGGGGTATTTTTTCACATTTACACTCTTTAAAATTAACTGAAATTCTTGAAACCATGGAATATTATATGAGGTTAGGTAGCTAGAAGCCTCATGAATAAAATGGTACCCCATTAGTATGAGCTGACATACCATTAGTGATGCCAGAACCACAAAACCGCTTAGACAACAATCTGCTGGGTTTCTTGCATATTCTATGCCCTACCTGTGTATAAATTTTGCAGTGTACTAGTTTGGAAAGAAGGCAACCCCCTGCATCAAATGAGGGTTAATTTTCCTTTTTGTCCCTAGCCTCTTGCCCACAAATGTTTCCAGAATAAAAATAGGAAAAATATGTATTTTTTTTAATTTCCCCCACTTCAGAGATACTGGCATCCTTCAAAAACTGTTGAATTTCCTACATTATTCAGTATATACTGGCAGCCCCCAAAAACTGGCACCCTATTAATACGATAGGGGTGCTCAAAGAACAAAACCATGTCTACCAAACGTACTTTTTTTTGGGGGGGAGGGGGCTTTAAGCATTTCAATGATCACTAGACTACCCAGCATGTTCTCCATTAAAGAGAAACTTTCATATACATTTTTCAAAGCAACTTGTCTATGTTCACACATTGACAATCTGTGTGGAATCCTCTGGTGCCAAGTGCCAAAACCCTGCATTTGTTTTTTTTTTTAATGTCATGCTGTCCAAATTATTTAACTTTTTCCATTACCGAAGTTCACTCTGTGTAGCACAAGCGGTGCTGCGCGGTTCTTAGTTCCTCCTCTCTCTGCTCACTGACGAATAGCACACTGTGAGAGAGAAGGAACAAAAAAGGGGAACGGATGTCAAGGGAGAGCGCTATCAAGAATCATGTCAACAACATGGCAGCACTCTACCTAAATCACGCCCTCACTAGGTAATAATTCCATATTTGCATTTTTTAGACATTTATACTGTTGTTTCCCTAAAACACTGGATGGAAAACATTGACTGGGGGCAAGTTGTGTAGATGTAATAGTCTGCTTTAATGTGTTTTTTCATGAATGTAGGATAATATCTCTCTTGTCAGTAGGTGAATCAGAAATTATAATGCCAGCTTCATTAACGATAGGTGCATTAAAGCTGAGTTAATTTCAGTAGATGGATAAATGAGAAATGTTTGTGCTGTTCATACTCTATTGGATATCTTAAACTTTTAATGTTAGAGTTACTTGAATGTAGCATGCCTTGTAATTATTTTATTAAACTGAGTTTTAAGTGGTTTTCTTATGTAAAGATTCTTCAGAATCCATTTCGCCCTCAAAGTCAAATTGCAAAGTAAAATGGTCGTTCTTCATGTTTAGGGAATAGGGATCCAGAAAAATCATGTATTTAACCTTAAATGTTAAAAGATGGCAAAAAGTGTGGTTCTCTCATCTGTTTTGAAGTGCCAAAAGTTGACATTTGAAAAGCTTAGTTATCTGTTATAGTAAGCGCTGTAAGGTTGGACAGTTTCCAAGAAGCATTGTTTTCAGGGTTCTGGTAGTTGTCGAATTAGAGAAAGGTATACTTTCTCATTTGTCATGTTCTAGAAGATTCTTTGTTCCACTGCAATATTTATAACTACACCAACTAAAATGACATTGCCCTCTTCATAATTAATGTTGGCATTATAATTGTAAGGAGAGTTCATTGTAAGGGTCCACAAGATTTTTTTCGAGGAGATACGGTTTTATTGGGTTTCTATGGGTTTTTTTTCCTTTGTTATGTTTTCTCTTCTAGATTTTTTTTCCACTCCTGGACATTGTGTTATATCAGTTTTTTTTTATCTTTGTCTATACTTGTAAAGTATTTCTTCAAGTTTGTCATGTGTTTAGTTCTCTTATATCTTTTTTGTTCTTCTACATGTTTTTGGCTGTTAGTTTCCTCTTTCAAATTTTTATTTTGTTTATGATTTTTTCATAGATCCGTTTACGTTGCTGTCCTTTTAGTACATGTGGATGTGCAATGTATTCAGTGCTTGAATTAGAATGGATGGATGTGTCCACTTTTTTGTTCTATGTAAGTTCAACATATGTTTTTGTAAGTTATATATATCTTATGTGATTCTTGGGTTGTCAAATAGTAGAAAGGAGTAAATCATAATGTCCATTATTAATAACTCCTGTATGTAATAAATGTATTGTTTTTGTTGGTGATGTTGCCATTATTTTGATTACATGGTTTTCTTTCTACATTTTGGAGAGTCATACAGACCTGCAGAGTATACAGATGTTTAAGTGCATGTGTTTCTAAATGACATGAATAAATGCCAGATCTGGACATGTATGTGTTATGTTGTTGGACACTGCAACCTGTAAAACATTTTGATAGTGTGATAGAATGTATTTTAAGGGAGGAATTTGCACTGTTTGAAATAGTGTTTTGTCTGGCGTATTAACGTTTAATGTAGTAGTTACATAGATACTTTTACTTGAAGCCTTCGTAAGTCTTGACATTGTATATTCCAAATATGGAAAACATAAAATAAGAAATAATTAAGTTTGATGCATTGTTGATGGCAGAAAGTGAAGTTGCATTATTTTGTATTTAAGCGCATTTACGCAAGGTGATATTGGGCTATGTTAAAGTCATCGTCGGTCAGCATAGACATTTAACAGTGGATGACATCAGCAGTGCAGCTTTGCTGTGTTGATGTTGTCTGTTTGAAAAGTACATAAAGAGGCTGTTGTGTGACTTCTTTATTTTGCAAGAGCAAGCTGTGGCTGTATTAAGTGTTTAAGTGTTGGAGGTTTGAGTAACACAGTGAACAGTAATGTCATAGTGACCTCTGTCACTGAAAGGGTTTATCTTTTAAGGACCAAAGGAGTGTGCAGTGCATTGAAATAACAGAAAGTAATTGGAGTATTGGAGTCCATTGATAAAGAGCATTGTAGTATTGTTTGAAAGCTTTGTAAAGCATTTCTCTGTTGAAGGCATTGCAAAAGAATGCATATGAAAGATCTGTAGCAGTGAAAGAGTTAACAATTACATTTAGGCCTCTGAATACCAGAAGGGTGTCCATCTCACTGCTTTGTGATGTGTTGGTCACTGCTTGGGAATTTAAAGGGATAAGTTGATGCTCAGTGTCTATAATTTTAACTTGGTCAAACTGTACACAATGTATTAAGAACCAGAACGTTAAATTGCTTTATTCAACAAAGTGAGAAATAAAAGATAAACCTGATGTTATAATAGAATACGGTACCCTCTGAAATGCTGGAGTTGTATTCAATGCGTTGATTTGCATTGCACTAGTAACTATAACCCTTTGAGTGCCAGAGGAGTATGCAACGCATTGCAAAGCAATGCATTGCAAACCCCTCTGGCACTCAAAGGGTTAACTCCCAAAATGCTTTGGAGCTCTCTAATGCAATACATTCTACAGTTTAAACCCTGAAATGCTGTTGAGGTCTGGAAGGCCGTTTCTTATAACCATTTTACAGAGTAGATTGAATGAGTTAAAAAAGTTGATGAAATGCTACTATAGTTCTGTTTTTCTACAACGGACTCTTAATTTCCATGAAGAAATAAATAATTTTTATATATCTATGTATACATGGGCCATATGCCTGAGACAACAGTAAACAGTATCCGATTGTTTTGAACAAAACAGCAGATGGTACTTTGTAGTAGTGCAAAATCCACAGTATTGTTCAAAGGTTGTACTGTGCAGTACAGATGTTAAGCCATACACCAAGAGACCAGCATGAAAGCAATTGCACTGGATCTTCACTCCATGTATTGGGTGTAGTCATGAGTTAAGTGTTGACTCCATTCCTCCAATTAACAGTGATTGGCTATTGTTTTCAGTTTGCTTTTGAAGGCTTCTCCTTTGCTTAGTATAGGATACACAAGGCTATTGTAAATAGAAACATAGAATTTGATGGCAGATAAGAACCATTTGGCACATCTAGTCTGCCCATTTTCCTACTGTAAAAATCTCAAATATTTTTTGATCTTTGGTCTTTTCTTATGTTCTGAGTAAGAACGAAAATAGACACACAATCTGAAGATAACTGCATTGTTTGACATATACTACCACTATGAGTAAGCAGTAGGGTCTCTACAATATGCCCCACGTTAAAGTAAAAAAACTGGCGACAGTGGTTATGAAAGCATAGTTTGGTATTCTAACAACTTTGCTGTCAAAAACCACCGCCTTGTAAAATTGTCCAAGGGGCGCAACATTTGCACGCATTGGACACCACGAAAAACTAGTTGAATTTGGAATCCTATTACACTCAGTGGCTCCAACTCACATTAAGGAACGCACTTTTTATAGTGTGGAAACTATGCCATGAAAAGGAGGCGCAGAGTCTCTAACGTGAGGTGAAAACCACTGGTGTGCTAGAAAAGTGATCTCCAGCACACACATGTGCTTAAAAACAAAAGAAGATTAACCCTTTGAGTGCCAGGGGCATTCACAAAGTTAATCTCACTAAAGTTAACACATCTCCTGAAAAATAAAAACTGACCTGTAATGTCCAGTGGGGTCCTCAGCACCCCGGTCAGGTACTGTCCGTCTTCTTGTTGAATCTTCTTTCTTCTCTTCTTTCTAATGTACAATCTGTGTAAAAAACAAAAATCACCCAATGACAGTTGTTGTTTTTTTTTTAATGCCCCCAAGATATGCCACAGTTAACCATTTGAATGCCAGAGGGGTATCCCTTAGGCACTCAAGGGGTTAAAAGAAGTGTGTCATATCTCTTCAAAGTAATATTTTATCATTCTTATGTGGTCAAGATATAAAAGGTTCCATATTATAGAGAAATGTCTGCTGCCACCAGTCACTATTCAAAATGAATGCCAGCCTCCAATTGGATGGAATGTGTGCTTACACACCTCCCAGCTAATCAGCTTTTAGCGGGTTTCGTAATCCCCCCTGCTAGAAGCTGATTGACTGTCTGGAGGCTGGCATTCATTTTGAACAGAGACTGGCCATATAAAAAGCCTGTCCCTGTTCAAAATTCCCTAACTGGGACTCGGGCAACGGCACGGTATGTATAGAGGGGGGGGTGGAGAGTCTGTGACCATATGCATGCCTGCCACAGCTGGCTCTGATGGACATTTCACCACAGTTTGGAACCTTTTTTTTTTATCTTGACTACATAAGAATAACTTATTTTTTTAAAAAGGGAGTGTCAAAATATTACTTTGAAGAGATATGCCACACTTCTTTTAAAACTTTGAATAATGGATAGGTACCCCTTCGGCACTCAAAGGGTTAACTGTGGTATCTCTTTGGGCATTTTTTTAGAATTCAACAAGAAGATTCAACAAGAAGATGGACAGTGGTTGACAGGTAAGCGATACGTTTCTGGGTGGCAGGATAATGCTAAGGGTAGTATTGTTTAAGTGTCATGTTAGGGATACAGTAGGGTTAGTTTGAGGGGAGGGTGACTGTGTTTTGAGCTCACTCCCACTGTGTCAGACAATTAAAATTGGCATTTTTCCTTTGATGTTCCCACAATTCACACTATGTAGCGTGAGTGGTGGGAACAAAAATAAATAACATGCATTTGGCCACAAAGTGGATTTTGGCCACCAGTGCTTGTCGGTTCGTGTACTGGGCCAGCTACAGAATAGTTGCGGTACACAAGTGGGTTCCTTGATCTGTGTTTTTTTGTTTTTTTTTGCCTTACCGGTTGTTTTACTGGTAGTATAGTATCGGTTAAGGGGTGTGTAAGAAGCACAGTACAATGGCAGGAGAAGGCATATGGTTAACCAACTGAATACTACAAATATGTATTCTGCATTGCAAAGATATGTTAGAAATGGTTTTAGCACTGAAGGGGAAAAATAAGTTAAACAAATCAAGTAATGGAAAGGGAAGATGAGCATGAGAATTCATCATGTTTAAACCAAGGAATGCTACAGGCATGTTGCACATTATAAATCAATGTGTTAGACATGGCTTTAACATTCAAAGGGTTACTATGACTGAAAAGTAATGTTAAAGAAAGATGCTTGGAGCTAGAAAGGGAGGAGAATGGTGAGAGTCAGCTGAGGATCATGGAAGCAGAGCAGGGGTATGAAGCAACTGTTAGTGAAACTGAATATACCTAGTAAAACAGACAAATTATAAGGAAGCAGGTAAGACTGTGGACCCAGACAGGTGATTGGCTCAGTATATGGATATTTTGGAAAATGGGTACAGGAAATGGCGGCTATGTATAAAGACAGTCAGGAAGCTATGGGTAAAAGAGAAAGTGAATGTATCAAGCTAGGTGATTGAGAGGTACAGTAAAAGGATAGGCAGATAAGTATCATTGGTGGTTGAGTGGCAGAGGAAGAAGGCGATACATGTGACCAACAGTGGTGGGTGAAGTTTGAAATGAGTTTGGATGGCTGTATCAGTTACATGGGTGGGTGAGTGGCACAGACACGAATGGCTAAGCCTGAACATTTTCTGGTGGGATTGAGAAGTTGGTTGGTTAGGTTAGTAACATGGGTGGGTGAGTGGGACAAAAAGAGGTTGGCAAATATGAACAGTGGTAGGTTACAGTATGAAGTGAAGGTGGGTTTTTGGATGAGTAACATGGGTGAGTGACTGCAACAGTAAGAAGTATGGAAATCTGAACAGTAAAGGGTGTGACTTTGAAGTGAAATTGGGTGGTTGAATCAGTAACATTGGTAGGTAAGTAGTAAAGAAAGGGGTGACTAAGTCTGCACAGTGGTTAGCAGTGGAGGGTTGGAGTGTGAAGTTGGGTGGTTGAGCCACACAGTAATAGGATGGGAGGTTGATTGGTAAAAGGGCATGGTGAGTGAAACAGAAATGAGTGGCTAAGTCTGATCGGTGGTTGAGTAGCACAGTAACAAGACTGGTGGGGGATCAGTAACACGGGCAGGTAAGGGTCACATAAAGAAGTGGCTAAGTGTGAACCATGCTGAGTGAGAGAGTAAAGTGAGAGGGAGTATGCTATATGCTAGTCTGAACAGTGGCAGGGTAGAGTGTCAAGGAGGCAGGGGGCCAAGCTAGAGAAATCTTAGTGCATAGGCTGCATAGAATAACATAAGAACCGGAGAAGTGATATCACTGGAGAAGTAATCTCCACGTTATCACCTCTTTATCATGCCGTAGTGCATAACCCCCAATGTGTACTAACATTCCATAAAACCTGAGAGGCTCAAATTAAACGATGGGGGAGAAACACTAAGCAATGATAAAGAGATGATACAGTGGAGATGACTTTTCCAGTTTATCACTCCCCAGTTCCTATGTTATTCTGTGGTGCTATCACGGTGCCTGTGCTCCTGGCCGCAGGCAGCGACATTATTACTTCCTGGTTTACTACCTCTCTTTTATTGGGTATTTGATCTTGACTCCACCCAGGGCCAGCCTTTATATATCCTGTCATAACTTTACTTGGGCGCCCTTTCGTGGTGTACCTGTTCCTGACGTTAGTTCCTGTTTATGCTCTGCTCGTGTATGACCTAGCCTGTCTGACAACATTTCTGTGCATCCTGATTTGCTGACTCCTGTTGCTGACTGTCCTGGCTGAGAACCCGCTTCGTTGCTGAACTGATCTGGCTTAGAACCCACTCCGTTGCTGAACTGATCTGGCTGAGAACCCGCTCCGTTGCTGATCTGATCTGGCTGAGAACCCGCTTCGTTGATGACTGATCTGGCTGAGTACCCGCTCTGCTGCTGACTTCTGGCTGTGCTACTGGCCTGGCTGATTACCACTTCGTTGCTGAACTGATCTGGCTAAGAACACGCTCCGTTGCTGACTGATCTGGCTGAGAACACGCTCCGTTGCTGATCTGATGTGGCTGAGAACCCGCTCCTTTGCTGACTGATCTGGCTGAGTACCCGCTCTGCTGCTGACTTCTGGCTGTGCTACTGGCCTGGCTGATTACCACTATGCTGCTGACCGATCTGGCTAGCGAACCCACTTTCTACTGTCTAGACTGGTTGCGTTCCCACTGTAGTGGCGCCTCTGCTTATCTTGCCGACCTTAGGCTGAGTACTTGTTGCTGAAGCTGCTTACATTGGTTAACCGCCTCAGGCAGTGTGCACATGCAAAGTACCGGATCAGTGCTGACTAGCTCTGACTGTGTTACTCTGTGATCTATACGTGTCCTCCTCTCCGCTTAGTACTAGCTGGGCTCACTCCCAGTGGGAGTTGCAGATTTTCCTCCGGGCGTATACCTCAGGACCCTCTCTGTGACTAGATCCCCTAGGCAAGGTCACTGCTCGTTTGCTTCCTGTAGTAACCGCAAGGCTCAAGAGCCAGCTGTTGCCTGACATTACCACTGGGACACTGGTTGCCTTCCATGTTGAGTTGCCTTGATTCCACCCCTAGCGTTCTAGGGTCTCTCTTACCAGTATCGGTTGCCTTGGTCATATTGTGACCCTAGGGAGCTAGGGTCTGAGCTGCCTTGTCCTCTACTGGGTTTCATGTGACCCAGGGTGCCTGGGTTTGAGTGCCAGTTACCTTCCTCTAGGCTCCTAGCGTTCTAGGGTCCTGTTGCCAGTGCCGGTGCTATGTAGTCTCCACATACCCCTAATCATCTAGGGTCTTGGTTGCCAGTATCCTTCCATGGGCCTCCAGTCTAATTGGGTTCGAGGATCTGTACCATCTTCTGCCACTCCTGGCCTCCCTTTCTCCCTAGCTGCTACTTTCAGTTCATCTCCACAGAGTGTGCGTTCCCTGCCATCGTGTACTGCACTATTTCTGTACTGTGATTGTGGGCTCTTGTGCTTTACATTTGCTGTTGTACTTTTTCTTAATAAAGTTATTTTAACCTTACTAGTCTGGTCTGAGTGTTCATCTAAAACCGTGACAGGTGCCCATTCACTAAGATCTCCAAAGATGAAGAAATCTTAGTACATAGGCTCCATAGAATAACATAGGAATCGGAGAAGTGATAAACTGGAGAAGTCATCTCCACCGTATCACCTCTTTATCAACGCTTAATGAATCTCCCCCGATATGTTTTTGTGATATTTCATAGTATATGTGTCTTAGAATTAAACCTGCAGTATATCTTATAAAGTAAGACAAACAGATGTCACAGTTATTTATTTAGCATTTATTCATTTATAAAATGTTTTACCAGGAAGAGTACATTCAGATTTCTTTCATTTTCATGTATGTCCTGGACGGCTTCTGCAGTAAAAAGTTACATCTTTACATAAATAGACAAAGAAAATATACACACTCATAAACAAACATGCAAAATACAATTAAACACATACATTTATATACAGTTGATATTGTTTTTTAGATAAAAAGAAGCCTTTCATTTTTGGGATTTTAGACTGGGAGATCTGATTTTTTTTCAGGTAGGTTATTCCAGACTTGCAGAGATTTGAAGGAGAAGGCAGATCAACTGGCCTCTTTCTTGTAGTGTGGTATACTCAGTTGTTAGCAGTGGAGCAGAGGTTATAGTTAGTATGGAGTGTTGGAGAGAGCAATATTGCTTAGGTAATCTGGTAGCTTTCCAAAGAAGTGGTTAGAAACTAGGCAAGAAAGGTGAAGTGCACATCTAAATTTGAGTGTTAGCCAATTTAGTTCTTTAAACATATTATGATGGGTATTATAATTACACTGGATGACAAAGTGGCATAATGAATGTCGAGTTTACCAAGATCGATTTGTGGCACAGAAGCATATACTACATCCCCATCGTCTATGACTATCAGTAACAACTGTTGAACAATGCATTTTCTCAAAAGGGAACTTATACAGGATTTGTTTAACGATTTGAAGACGAAAAGTGAGGTTGGCATCAAGCTACATAACAAGATATTTGTAGGAGCCGATCGGGGCCTATTTACAATTAGACTTTGTTACAATGGTTAAATGAGTATTGTGGAGTTTAAGCAGTTTGTGCTTTGCACCAAATAGTTTTGTGGCCAGTTTATCAGTGTTTGAGATGTCGAAGAAAATACAAGAAAAGGTTAACAGGAGACCCAGTTAGGTTGTATATCTTCATATATATAAATAATAACATAAAATAAATTTGAGAACTTTACACAATACTAGGTATTCACATGCTACTTCACAATAAAGAATTGATTAAAATAATTACACATATTTGGGCAAAAATAAATATAATTTATTTAAGTAAAATATACTATATATAAAGTGTAAACAACAATGATATAAATGAGTGACCAGCAATTGCAATAGATATACAGTAACTCAAACCACAATTATCACAATTAGTATTACCAGCAATTAAAGGGTTAACCACACATAGACATATTCAGAGGTATTAAATAACAATAATTGAACTCAGCAGCATAGAAAATGATAATTGTTCCTTACAATTAATTAAAATACAGTTGGCAGCAGCATATATGAATACATCTGCCCCAAAAACTGTATAAAGTATGCTAATTGAGGTTTAAGGTATGTTGTCAGGTGAGTAAGCTTTAATATTAAGCCAGGTCCTCTGATAATCTCCTTGTATCATATGAAACAGCAATAGAGAAACTAACAGGAATAAAATCCCAGACTTAGATCACTATAATTTCATTATATACCGATTTCAATATGTATACCTCTGAAAAAAACCTATAAATCGCGTTTCTATAGTCAATGATATATTACTCAGAATATATTACTCAGAATCAATTCTAATATATGTCTAGACAGTATAACAAGACTTTATGCAACATATATCATAAACATGACACTAGCAATCTTATGTAACACCTTATAGATTACTCCAAGGGTGAATACACTTATTAATATAGAAAGCCCCACCCAAGATGGCAGCTTTTTTTGTCTAGTGAGAGGTTTTACAAAAAACTTCCTACTGTACAAAAGTTAGACCCAAAAACAAACACATATACAAAGAAATCTAAAGAAACTCCTCAAAATAAATAGACAAATAGCAGTTGAAATGTTAATAAATTAATTCAGAGAATTCCCCAGATCAAATATTAGCTAAAATAACCTTTCCAGAAACACAATATATTATTCTAGAAATATCTAAATTTATATTAACTAATATATCAACAATGCTATATAGATCTAACTGCTAGCAACTATTTTACATTTATCTGGCAAAATATTAACAATTAAATAATCAATTCTGCTTCATTCCAGAATCACTACAACCAATATGGCTTATTATGGCTTATTATAATTTCTAAAAATGGGTGGCCAGTCCACTAAGAAAAATTATAAGAAATTATGTTTCCTCAAATATAGAGTAAATATATATTTGATTCTGATTTTTTGCAGAATTAAAATAAGGAAAAATATAGTTACCATCCAACAAGTGTTTCTTAGGATCTTTTTAGTAGCCAGCAGGAATAGGACACTTCAGCTAAGGCCAAGGTGATCAGGAACTCAGGAGCCAAGAGACTGAACTACCTTAGGCCTTACTATTTTATGATGTAAAATTACTCTTATTAAAAAGCCCCACCAATCTCATCTGATTGGATAAAGATCCATCTCATTATGCAGTGGCATCATCAGTATTATCTGAGTGGACACTCTAAATTTCTAATTTCGAATCATGCATTCTACCAGTAATATCTCTATGAACCTACAAGATGGCACTGCAACACTGTATAAAAATTTGCACCAGTAATGACATCTGATCTGTTTTGTCTTCCAAGTGATATGGTCAAAAGTTCATCATACGTCATATAAACATGTCATCCTACCAGGCTTTCTCACATGGGAGTACACTTTCTCCCCAGACTTTGAGATTTTTAAATAAGATAATAAACCTTCTTTAGACCTTATTGTCTAGAAGATGGGCATAAATTCCCATAATTTTCTTTCTCGGTGTCAAAAATCTCTCCCTCCTGGTGCTTGGGTTTGTGTAGCTTCTTCTTCTTGAAGTAAGAATCCGTTAGATTTTTTGGGATCTTGACACTTGAGATATCAATCTTTGTAGTGGTGGCAATGACAGATTTTAAAACAGACTTTCAGAGAATTTAACTTACAAAAAAAAATTAACCATATCCTTCCAATCATGGCAATGTCTCTGGCAAAGAACAGTTTATTTTTGGCTATCCATCTTTTAACTTCAAAGAAATCATCCTATAACACTGCCTCAAGTTGTGATACAGTTAGATTTTTACAGTAGATTATAATGTAATCTACATACATGTTCACAGAAGATGCTTTGCCAGAATGGGCAGATCGTTTATTAACAGACAAAATAGAAGAAGTCCAAGAACTGAGCCTTGGGGAACCCCATTTATATCTTTGAGCGGAAGGGAAATAATTTCACCAACACAAGATTGTTCCATTGCCTAGTTTTATAGTTGGGGTGAGAATGGTTTTCAGGGTTGTAGATATTTTTAATAACCTTCCAAAAAGTGACCGGTTTTGATATGCTGCTGTTCAAGTTCTGTAAAATATTGAATTTTGGCTAGTTCTGTTTGTTTTGTGCAGGTATTCCGCAATTGTCTGTATAACTCAAGTAAGTCAGCATAGACCCAAGGTAGATGGACCCCTCTTACCCTGACCTTACTTAGTGGGGAATGACTATTACAGACTTGCAAGAACTCAGAGTGAAAAAAGTAAATTGCAGGATCTAAGCCAGGTATTAAAGCGGAACTATCATACAAATAATACTGGCATCCAATATATTTGTAAACTAGCGATTTGCAAATCCTTACTGTCTTTAAAGGCAATATGTCCATGTTATTGCTGATAAATGAGAGGGTAACTGTACACAATGCGTCCGCATTGAATCTATGGTAGGTCCTGACAGGGCAACCCAGAAACGCAGAGGAGTTCCAGGAGTGGAAGAATCGGGTGGCGGATGCAAGAATGCCGCCCGCTGCCACTATTTCAAGGCTGCCTCCACAGAGGGGATCCTGGTTATTAAGGTGGGCTTTAACATTTTTGGAATAATGCAGCATACAAGTGGGCGGTGAGCGCAGGGATGCTGCCTGCTGCCTCCAGATAGGGTGTCAAGGACTTCAGGGGGGTGTAATTACAGAAAGGGGGTGTGGGCAACCACTGATATTGAGGTGGGTGAGACTGTTTTTGGGGGGTAGCGGGAGGGACACGTGGTGCGTATTATACACAGGAATTCATTATTTTAACAAACATCTTGGGTATAATTTACCCCTGCACATTATACACATGCATATTATAGCTGAAATTTTAGGGTAGTTTAAAACACCCTTTAACCATACGTTGCCCAGAGGAACATGGTTTTAAAGCACAAACGTTTATTGTTTGATTAAACATTTTCCATATATGTACAAGATAATGGTGTTAAAAATTTAGAAATAAAAACATAGTTCAAGCGAGAACTAGTAATATTATTCTACCTTGTATCTCGCTCTTACATAAGTTTATGCTTATGTAAGTTCATAAAAAACATCTTTGACTGTAGTCATTCACTATATTCTTTAAAAGGTTAGCAGATCTGTTCAAACTTCTACTATAATTCCCAAGTAGATCCATTCTTAACATAATTAAATTCTCCAGCTAAAACCATTGTATTAAAACCTGAAATAAAAGAGTTAAAGAGATAGTAACACTTAATATTTAGTAACATTTATATTGTAAGGTTTATCCTCCTGAGTACAACAAGGTTACTCCCACTGCTAAGAGGTGTTTTATTAAAAAGATATAGCAGCTCCAAATTGATTTTTTTAGGTGCAGTATCAATATGGCCTGAAATTGTACAGTGGCCTTGTTGATACATCATCCTATTGAATGTTCTGGTCAATTGACCATAATCTTCCATAGGATTGTGTAGCAACAGCACCACTGTAACATTTCAGGCCATTGAGATTCTGCACCTACAAAAATTCACGTTTCGGCTGCCATAACTTTTTAATAAAACACTTCTTAGCAGTGGGAGTACCCTTGTCATACTCAGGAGGATAAACTTACAATATAAAGTTTACTAAATATTAAGTGCTGGACCTATCCCTTTAATAATCTCAAACAGTTCAATAACTTTCTGAGTATATTTTTGTGTAGAGATGTGTATACATGTATAAATAAAATCATAAGACTGCCAATAACTGCAGTCACAAGTAAAGGCTACTCTAGTATTTCTGTCAGTGTTTGACCATGACCACAGAGGGACTATAAGTCTACTCTTTTGCATAGTACCCATAATTCATCATGTATAGAATGTATAGTATATTCTTGTATTCTTACAGAGATAAAACAGTGATATTAAAAGTCACTAAAAGTTAAAAAGTCACTTTCCTCAGCTGACTTCAAACTGAAAAAAATTAAGTAATCCAGGTATAAAGCCATAGTGAGATATAAAGTAGAGTTTGCCTCCATGCCGTTCTCTAAAGATATAAGATACTGGCTCCCGTCTATGCCCAAGGTTTTGGTGAACTGCTGGATCCTATCCTATATAATAATTCGCTAATTCGTGTGTAACGCACGACATGCGCAGTAGACACTGCTGCGCGTGCCGAAGTCATGCGCAGTAGAGACTGCGTGTGACTGCCCCGCGACCGGGTGACAGTGGCACTGTGGCCCGTGTAACGGGCTGTTCAACTAGTAGTCCTATAAGTTCCCATGTCCATGAAATGGGCTGTCCTCTCCAGCAGATGACTCATTGGTGATGTTCTTGATGACTTGAGAGATGTAGCTACCTTTGGATGCCACAGCCACTGGAAGGACTTCCTACTCTCTAGGTTTGTCTCATTCTGATGATCTTGTTTGCGCTTTCTTGACTAGGCTCCAATGGACTTTGGACTTCAAAGGAAATTCTTCACTGGACCAATCAGGAGTTACTGCCTAAAACTCATTGTCTGGATCCTCCCCTTCTTGCTTTTTTTCTCAAATTCCCTCAAACAGTAAATGGCTGTAGCTCTGACACTGGTCTACAGTGGGGCTCACCATCTCTGGCAAGAAGGTGATCCCCTCCAGAACTCATACAGAACCTGGAACCACACCTTCAGCACTACCAGGACCTCAATCTGGGACCACAGGATCATCTAAAGTCATCTTGGGAACATCTGGAACACTGGAAGCAGCAGGACCTCCAGAGATCAAGACACCATATGCACAGTTTCTCCAAGAACAGCATATACTTGAGCAGCTTCAGAGGCCTTTTCCTCTCCTTTTTGTCGATAACAGAATAAAGGTTTCTTGTTCATTTAGGGCAGAAGAAATAGACATGTCTTTCCCCTCAGCGGTAATTACACTCTTAGTTCACATGCAGTCTTTTATAGTATGCATCTGTTCAGCTCTTGCAACACCGATTGTATTTCCATAGTCATAAATCAGGCTGGTAGTAAAATTTCTTTCCCGGAGTAATCTTTTTTAAAAATGACCAAGTATTTCCACTTACTTAACCACAACCCAAACTGGTTTTCACAGTGCATTTTAAACCTTTTTGTGACATCTTCTTGGTGTATGTTGGGGCTGTATTGGTTGCATAGCAAATGGTGGCAGGATTTTTTAGGGTTTATTTTATTTGCTTTAATTATTTTACAGGGATGTAAGGACCAAAGTGTCGCAGTAAACACACACACACAAACACACACATAAAATGTGGGATGAATTATTATTACTTTAGCACTTTCCATCCCAATTTCATCAGGTTGGAAAGACGGGAGGATAGTGTTATCACCCACATTTTTAAAAGGGTAACTTTAACCTTATTTCTGATTTTTTTTTCTTTTTAACTTATTAACCTCTCTGTTGCCAGTGCTTAATTCTAGCTGTCCTGACAACAGAATGGTTAATTATAATTTTAGATTGATTGGCGAGGGTGACTTTTATTTATTTTAATTTTTATTTACATGTTGGTTAACCCCTCTGTGGTTGGGACAGAGATATTTCTGCAATTCTGCAACTGAGGGGTTGAACAAGGCTAGCAGGGATGTAAGGAGACTGTATGGGGATACTGGAGATCAGGCAGGGGATTGGGTGAGCTATCACCCCCAAGCAAATTCCTTTGGGCTTTTGAGTTTTTCAGTTGGGTTATCATGCATGTCTTATACTCTTTATCTGAAATTAACGACAGCACTAACTGGTTTGAAATGCCCTTTATACCTAAATAGTTATAGCCTAATCCTACTTGCATTTGCACTGATCACTGTGTACATTGCTTCTTTAATGTCACAATTTTTTTGATAATTTTGTGTCGATGACAGTAATTCCTGGATTAGTTATGTGATCCTTATAAGCAGAGTAAATACTACTTCACTTTATACATATGGCACAGCAGGGAGAAAAACAGTCCTACCTCATGTTGTGACACCACTGAATAAGATTTTGGTGGAAAAGGATTGCCATATCATTCCTTTAAAACTGGATACATGTAGGCTTTTAGACATTCCAAAAAGCTAATAGTGCATAGACATGATCAGTTTGAAGTACCTGTTGGCATTCCAGTCTGAAATAGCAGGGAGGCTGCTGGACATCCGGAAACAGTTGTGGTGTGCATATATGAAGCTGGGTGTAATCTTCAAGATGATGTAGGTGTCTGAATCTTTAATAAATTCACCAAGTGTTATTAACCTTGAAGCATCCCAACAGTGAGGTGGTCAGGGGGTGATGAAATGGTAGTAACGGAGACACTAAATGATCGATTAGATAGCTAAGAGGATAGACAGTTCAGAGCTAATTTATGAGGAGAGTGTGTTCCATTTTGTCAGTGGCAGCAGAGATCAGGCAGGATATGTGGTGACCTTGAGATTTAGTAATGCACCAATCATTTTGAGAACAGTTTATGTAGACTGGGCAGTGTGAATGCCAGATTTTAATGGGTTTAGCAGCTTATGTGTCTTAAGGAAACCAAAAGGCAGGAGAAGACTAGAGACTCCAAAAACTTGGATGCAAGAGGGAGGAGAGAGACTGGCCAGTAGCTAGAGGGGGAGTTCTTGTCGAGGACAACGGGGGATATTTATAAAGGTGGAGCTAAGCAAAAATAAGCGTTAAAATGTCTGTAACAGAGTGTCCAATATTTATAAACATAATAACTCCAGTTTAATAGAGCGCCGTGTAGTATGTTTTTTTCTAAAATGGAGTAACAACGTTTGTAAAAAGTTGTGCAGCGAATTTATAAAGAAAAGTCGCTATTAGCGACAATTTTGCACCAGAATTTTTACCAGAATCTTAACGCCAGGTATATGCTGTCCTTAAGCATTCCAGGAGTTAAAATCAACATAACTCCATACTTATAAAAATATCTTTAATAATTTATAAATCAGACCTGACATTATCTCCACTTGCCATACTTTTAGGACAGTTCCTTTAAGAGTAATAAGAAAGTTTATATACATCTCCCCCAATGTTCTTGAGGATGGGTGCTACTATAGCATGAAGGGTAATCCAGACGTGGACCCCGTGCTCTCAGTACTTAGGGAATCCAGCTGCACCCTCCTGACGAGGCCCACCAAGGCAGAAATGTACGATGGGGGTTAGCTGGTGTTCCTGTGTAGGGGGGACTTGCCCGTCATTTTGGAACTGGACCACCCTTTTGGGCAGGATTAGTCTAATATATATGTGGAAATGTCTCCTCTGTAATAGCACTAGAGATCTAAAACGTGATGCTTCTGAGAGGTGACTAGTCGCAGAACAGGCCATTGTGCTGTTGTTCGTCTTTAGAAGCCTCTCACATTTTGTATGCTTATAGCATGTTTGTAAGCATCAGAAAAAGTAGAGGAGGCAAAGGAGGAGTTAAATATTTATAATAATATGGGGAGAAATATGAGGGAGAGGAACTGGATAAGGTGAGAGGGAATCTGATCATATTTCTATTACAAAAAAGACTATTTGCAATGTTATCTTGCAAAATCTTACATTTTCAGAGAAAATGATTCAATGAGGAATGTGTAATAATATAAGGAACACACAAAAGCTAAGAAAATGCCTCTCATTGCTTTTGAAGTGCTGTTATCTATGACCTGAATTGAATAAGACTTTAAAGCCAAGTAAATTCCTGAATGTCCAAGACTATGTTTTAGCTAAAATAATATTTCAGTAGCTTTGTATTATCACAGAATACATCATTATTTAGTGCTTGATTTTAGGTAGATTACATCTACCACTGTTCTTCAAACAATGAGAAATTACCCGAATGGAACATTGAGACCTTTGTAGTCAATTAATTACCATAGTGATGGTATGTGTGAAGCTATAAGAGCTATTGGACATTTTATTGGCACATTACTATCCATTATTACACTGTGTGAGAAAGGGGTATTGTAGTAAATAGAAGTGCCGTATTATGTTGGTTATCCAGTGATCTTGGTTCACTGTGAGTTTTATTTAAAGGGATAGTAATGTTTCACAAAAAGCTGCTCCAATTAATCTTCATATTATTTGAGCCATAGAGAGTGTTATTTCAATACTGTCAGAGTTGGAGTTCAAGAGTAACTGAATGATAAATTATCTCCCACCTGCCCCTTTTACCTAGTGTAAGCCACCTCCCTTCAGATATGGAATCTGGTCTCTTGACCGGACAGCTCACAGCGATGAACAATCTTCTTACTGTGAGTATAAGGTAAACCCTTCCCCCCTTGACATGTTTTTCAGGTTTTTCCCTTATGCTCACTGAAGATTGTCCCTCTCTGCGATCCATCTGGACAGTCTTACTGCTCTGAGGTAAGCAGTGTTAAATCAGTAAAAGGGGCGGGAGGGGGATACAACTACAACTCATAGTATGAACTACAACTCTGATAGTACTGAAATAACACTCTCCAAGGCCCAAATACTATGAAGATTAAACGGAGTTGCTTTTTTTGTGAAACATTACTATCCCTTTAAAGCCTGTATAAACATCAGCTTCAGATCTCATATTCTCTAAGCGGTGAAAATGAGTTTATCATGTTAAAGAGGTGCAATTCTGGAAAAAACAATGGCAATTGTTTAACTCCTTAAATGCTAGTGAGATCTCCAGCGCATTTCAGTAACTGTGAGTTTGCTGCATTTTCTGAGATGAGTTGGTGTGCTCCAGAATTGTAACTATTTAGATCTATGAATAAGGTGGAATGTGTTGATACGTGTGCAAAGATGAACAGGAAATGTGTACAAATATGGTCAATTCAAATTCTGCTGTGAGTTTTCTTTATTCTATACTATCATAAATAGTCCATCATTGCCCAGAGTTTGTACCGTTCACACAAATATACACAGACCACCAATAGTATCAGTCTGTTTCAACTCTCTATCTGTTCTAAATCAATCCATCAAGGCTGCCTATGAAATTTTGCAGGGAACCTGAACTGTGCTGGCATCTCTTCCTGTACTGTCTCACTCTTTTTCATTCTCTGTCTCCATCTTGGGGTCTCTATCTTGCTGTGTGCCTTTTACATTCTCTTTCTCTCGGTTTCACTCTCTCGAGTGTCTCAGTGTCTCTCCTTGTCTAACATACTTTCTCTGTCTCCCACTCCCACTGTCTTGCATCCACTTTATGTCTTCTGTACCTTTTTTGCATTCTGTGTCACTCTCCGGTCTTGCGTTATCTTTCTTACTCTCCCTGTCTCACTCTCCATCTGTCTTCTCTGTTTGTCTGTCTTCTCTGTCTAGCTCTCTTACTGTTTTGCCTTCTTAGTGTCACACTCTCTCTCTCTGCTTCACTCTGTCTCTCTCTCTCACTCTCCCTCTGTCTCATGTTCCCTTTCTCCCCCAATCTCACTATCTCTGTCTATCTCATTGGCTTGGATAGACAATTATATTCTGAAGTTAATGCAATACTGGGCTGTTTAATAGAGAGTTAAACTAAATGCCGCACATGGTTCTTATCTATTATCCAGATCTACTTTTCTGTTCCTGTGAATGCGTAAAGTTTTTTTTAATCCCTTTGGTCCCCAATACACTGTGAAGCAATGTGCTGGAGAAAGCTAGCATGCAAGGGGTTAATGAGTCATATGTATAAAAACAATCTGAATTTTTCAAATAGTGAACAAGTTGAATGCATTATTTGAATGGAATACTTTGTGTAGATATAAATAGATACATTTCTGCCTACTTGGAGAATGTAATTGCTTTTTCTTTGTAACTCTCCCCATTGCTATTACTATAGTTGGCAGTAAGCTATACAGCTATTTGGCACTCAAGGAGTTAGCTTGCTTTCTTAAAGAATGGGAAATTAAACAATAAATCCCAGGCTTAATCGTTTACATACAGTGCTGTTTGTCAGTACATTTGTGATTTGGCAGATATTACATTTAGCAATTATGTTAAAAACCTTACCCAGAACAGATTCTTCAAATACCAAAGACCTGTTTATTGGAGGGACAGATGGATATGTGTGCTTAATCATAGTTTGTTGCAATGTCCATTATTCTCACCCACCATTATTTAAATATTATTTATTATATAACATTATTGTTTTAATTATAGATCTCTAGAGCTGTACAAATGGTGAGTAATAAATATTAACAATTTGACATATAAGAGTCAATGTTTGAATCTGCTAGCATAACTTATTTTCTGTACTTATATCTTGGCAGAGAAATTGCATGCCTGCACTTTGGGGTATGTACTAGCAAGTACAATCACTGTAGTGTATACTGGCACATACACTGATCCATCGTTCTGACTTTAATGTGAGCAAGCCCCACTAGATTTTGCAGAAAAATTGACTAATTTTACAGCAATGTCACCTCGTTGGTATTACATGGCCAAAACAAAATGCAGAAGAGCTGAATATCCCAAGATTTTCATAAAACTTCCTGCTCTCCTTCCCTTGGTGCAAGTGGAGTAAATTGGAACATGTTCAGCATAGCTAGATTAGTACATAAGAATTAAGCAAATGCAGCTCCTATTTTAGCTCAGAATCATATTAGTATGTCCAGATTATTGATACAAATTGATACAGATGTTTAGTATTTCTACTTGTGTGTCAGAATTTAGAACAAAGCAGGAATAACTGTCTACTAAACGATTTGATTAATTCATTGATCATCTAAAAGCTGTTGTATTGAAACTCAAGAAATACACAAGAGACACTCAAGATTATGAGCTAGATAGAGTATATACTTGGCATAATGAAAGGGGACCATTCAATTTCCAAGGAAACACACAGCACTACCATTAGCCATACTCCTCATCTTACAGTTCAGACTCAGATGAATGTACACACAGTACAGGAAGTATACATGCCAGCATTGTTTTTTAGGACAACCTAAGGAACCATCTGGTGGGATTCAATGGTAAAGACTGGAACTTAAAAATACATGCATGGCACCAGAGGAACAACTGAGGACAGAGAGGGAAATGCCAAAAATTCTAATTGAAAAAAGGTAGGTGCCAGGCACAAGTACAGCAGGAGCCAGTGATGCATAGATATCAACAGAATCAGCAACAGTAGAGGTAAATTCTCTTGTTTATAATATTTCTTGTAGAGAATTAAGCCCTACTGAGATATATGCTATTAATAAAGGTCTGAATTTTATTCCATTCTACTCCTGAGTTCAGCCTATGTAAGTTCATAAGGTTGATAACACTTGAAACGTGGTTCAGACATAATATGCATTCTGTAACTGACGCCAAGCATGTAATATACGCGGTACCAGACAAAGTGTATAAACATAGCACTTTTTGTTCCATTGCTGAAAAATTATTAATTTTAACGTAAAAAATATTTTGGAACAGTGATAGAGTTAAGAGCCTTCAAACATGATTTGTCTGAACTCAAGGCTGTGGAAGCTTTGGTAATGGAATGACTCTGTTATGATCAAAAAAGCTGATGGGCAGAGCTACAACAATTGTGGACAGGACATCATATTTAGAGGAGGCTTTTTTCTCAGCTGATCCATACTGATCATTATATGATATTGAATTCTGATCCTATCATGGAATTAAAGAAAGAGAATTATGATTTATTTGTAGCATCTATTTGGAAGGAGCCAGAACCCCATGAAACTGCCAGGGAGACCTGTTGTCTTCAGCACTGGGTCATTACTACAGCTACTAGGTATATTCAGTGATTCACATGTACAACCACTGGTATCTGCATGTCTGCTCTTTTGATGTTTGTAGTATTTCATGTCTATACTACATAAAGAAGGTCAGTAATGTGTAGAGAACCTTTAGATCATACATTTGTACAATTTTATTAGGTTGTTGAAGATGGTTTTACACAAAAAATATTTTAGATTTGATAACACTTTCAGTCTCCAGTTCAAGGGAACTAGTTAGGGGACAATTGTGCTATAACGTTAAAATAATTATTTCCAAATTTTGGCCTATTCTTCTGGCCAATCCTGAATTTGGCAGATTGTTCCCATTAGTACAGAAGAGGTAGAAACTTGTGAAAAGTTGGTCAGATCAGCCAACCCAAGGAGGATAAACACATTTTTCCTGTCTACGCCTACTGTTGGCATATTTCCTTACCTAGATTCTGTAGATTGCAGCAATGTGACAAGAGGACAAAGCATTGCGTATTCCACAAAAGATTACATAGTCCAATGTAAAGGGGGTTTTTATGTGCACTAGCTCTGCTGTGGTATATCCTATTAGTTGTTGATGTGGCCTATGTTATGTGGGACAAATCAGCAGGGTTATTACTCTTCATATCAATGACCATAAGAGTTCAATCAGAAATTCTGAGAAAAAGAACTCATAATACCCCTTTGTGGAAACATTTCAGGATGCATTGCCATAAGGTTAAAATGACAGATTTTGTAAGAAGTGAAATATGTTACATGTGGGACTCCACTTGCTAGGAAAATTACCGCAGAGGGACACATCTTGGATGTACAACCTGAACTTTATGTCCATGGTTTTAATAAAAACTATAGTCTCAGATGTTTTCCTAGAGGCTTATGTCTGTTGTAGCAGTGCTGTTTTGTGATCCCCTTTTTTATGCAACTAATATCTATTAAGAAAACTGTATAGTGTTGTATTAGTATTTACATTATGTCAGGTTGTTATTTGATGTACTTACATTATCTATATTTTGTATATAAAGTACGTAATGTATTCTTGGAATTGGGATTTAAATAGCTGCACTGAGTATTTCTCTGTAAGCACCTGACAAAAGGGATTTGTTCCCTGAAATGTCATGCTACTTACACATTTCAGTTTACTTACCAAGTGTCCCTTCTTTAGGAGGGACAGTCCCTCTCTGAGAAACAAATCCCTATGTGCCTTTTTCCACCCTGGTGTCCCTCTTTTTAGGAGATCAGACTGTGTGGTATATATATAAGTGTATTCTATCTGAAAAAGGATATACTAGAACTAGAGAGGGTAAAGCGGAGAGCAACAAAATTAATTAAGGGAATGGAGGACTTGACATATGAGGAACGACTAAACAAACTTGGTTTATTTACTCTAGAGAAAAGACGACTAAGAGGAGACCTTATCACATTGTACAAGTATATGAGAGGTCAATACAAGGATCTCTGCGGTGAGATATTTATTCCAAGGCCTGATCAGATGACCAGGGGACACCCCTTGAGATTAGAGGAAAGGAGGTTTAAACTTAGCAGAGGAAGGGTTTTTTTACGGTAAGGTCTGTCAAATTGTGGAATTCATTGCCCAGGGAGGTAGTTATGGCAGATACAATGGATACATTTAAGAGAAGATTAGATACATTTCTTTCAAAAGGGAACATACAGAGTTATACTGTTTATCAGTAGGCTGATCAGGAAGGTCTGATAGAGACTAATTTAATTGGTAGCAGGAAAGCTATAAAATTCTCAGTTACTGAGGTATGAGGCGAAGGTTGAACTTGATGGACTTGTGTCTTTTTTCAACCTAATTTACTATGTTACATTGTTCCACAGCAATAAAACTCATATTACTGTTTGTTTACACATCAGTATGTGTTTATACATTAGTCTGTGTAAATAAAATATTTTGGTCTTGTCCTAAATCATTTATTCTGTTATACTAAGAGGTGTCAATAGGTCATGACATAACCTAAAAATGCCCATCAGCCTCGCCCTCACCAATACCCTCGAAACCAGAAGTGTCCCTCTTTGGCCATTTGAAATGTTGAAAGGAATGTCAATGTTGGCTATGTTCCATTCAATTTTAAAGGGATAGTAATACTTCGTTTTAACTTTATTTTATTTTGTAGGCATTAAAAAAACATGAATAATGATATAAGTCTTATCTCTCAAACCTTTATGGTTTATGAGATATTCACAAGCAAAGTTTCCCCCTCCCGCCCCTTTTACCTACTGTAAACAATCTCTTCTCAGATGTGGAATGCAGTCCATAGACTGGACAGATAACAGAAGGGGACGCTCTTATTCCTTTGAAAACAATGAAATCCCTGCCCCCCTTGACAAGCTTTTCAGGTTTTTCCGTTATCTTAATTTAAGATTGTCCCTCTCTGCAGTCTACCTGGGCAGCTCCCTTCTGCCCTGGCTGAAAAGTGTTACATCAGTAAAAGGGGCGGGAGGGGGACACTTTGCTTGTGAATATCTCTTAAACCATAAAGGTTTGGGAGATAAGACTTATATCATTATTCATGTTTTTTTAATGCCTACAAAATAAAATAAAGTTAAAACGAAGTATTACTATCCCTTTAAGCTGTGTTCTGTTATTTAATCCTGTGAGTGTCGGGGGGGGGATAAAATGGGGTTTTAGCTTTTAAATCCTAGAAAGATTCAAAGGAATGTTTATCTCTCCTATGGTCTGTCCTAGAATTGCTTCACACACCTTGTGCACATAGCACTTTGTTTTTCCTACTTCATTTCCTATTTGATTTTCTAGCAGGGGACTTGAATGTCTACAACTATAAAAAAGTTAAATAAATAAAAATGCAGGAACATCAGCAATTTATAAGCAATACTGTTTAGGGTGATATTTATTCCTTTGATATTATGATTAATATTATTTATTTATTTTTTTTGCAGCTTGTTTGCAAATCCATTAATCATGCAAATAATTCCAATAGCTCACAAAAGGCAAAAAATGATATGAAAAAATAATTGTAAAGTGTAAAGTACAGATCACAAGCTACGATCGGGAAATTCAACACGTGTCTTCCACATCTACCCTAAAAGTCTGTCTTTTAGTCTCCTGTAATGAATTGTCTCTGTTACATTTTAACTTCTACCAGTGGTTGTCAAACAGAACCCTTTAGTTTAAAACCCTAACCCTAACAACCAAGCCCTGTAATTCCATGAATGCTGTACAGTCTCCAACACATTGATTTGCATTGCACTGGAGACTTCTGTAGCATCAGTGATTTTAACATAGAACTCTCACCTCCCTGAAAGTTACGTCTGTCTAAATTGCCGTCACCAATAAAGCTTTGATACGGGTTTTTTTTTTAACTTCATGGTCACGGAGATAATTGCTGTTAAAGATTTACCCGCTTACGGCACAGCTTGCCCGCTTGCGGCACAGCTTAGTACTTTAGGGCTGTCTATCACCTCCCATCAACCTCCCCTCTTGTGCCTCGATCCCTCCTTCTCCCTCAGTGAGTCCCAAATATTCATGTGACCTGGCTCGTGCTCTTACCAATGCACATCCAGGTCATGGAGGCAAAGTGAGAGCTCTTTTATGCTCTCTCACTATATAACAAGTGCCAGTCCGCTTGCCAAACTAAAAATAGCCCAGGAGACAAGCTAATGTGACGTAAGCAGGTGACTTTTAACTTCAAATATCTCAGTGACCATAAACAATAAAAAAAAACAAACCAATAACTGAAGCTTTATTGCAGACAACAATTTAGATAGACATAAGTTTCAGGGAGATGAGAGTTCCACTTTAAATTGTATCAGTATCACAGAACTTAAAATTACTCTTAATGGCAGAACTTCTAAACCCTAAACGGTACCCACAGGAACTTCCTTTTTTCACTTCCAAACTGAAGATGGTAGGTATCCAGTAGGTGGAGTTTTAGGTCAAGGAGTCCTGTGCGCTTCCTTGTCCAGTTTATTGAACAGTAATGCCAGCCAGCTCCTGAAGGTTCAAGATGTTTCCTGTGAGATGGTTCAGGAGACCTGTGAAATGGGTTTTGACCATGCTACATAGAACATGTCTTATCAACAGCAGAATTTGCAAGGGACTAGAATGGTAAGTTCAGATGGCTGACATTAGCTCAGAGTTTTAAACTCTTTGCCTTTTGGCCAAAAATGAAACAGCTTGCCCCCAATTGTGTTGTTTGAGTAGCAGAATGCACCAGTACTCAAGATGCTGCAACTTGGATGAATTCTGCCATGGGCAAATCCAGGTTGTCCCATGCCAGATCTGCACAGTGGCCTATGGGCTGCCGTGTAGATTGTTCACAAGTGTGATTGTTCATATGCGACCTGCAATAACTGGGAGATCAATGAAGATGTCAGCCCATTATAAATGGCTGATGTCCGTGTGAGCCTTCTAACACACCTCTGCCATACTCCCGTGCATGAGGACTTGTCAAGAAAAGGAGGAGATCGGAAGTTATATAAACCAGGTGGCTTGGCCTGTGCTAAAATAGAGCAA
Organism: Rhinophrynus dorsalis; assembly: GCA_037306005.1. NCBI lineage: Eukaryota > Metazoa > Chordata > Amphibia > Anura > Rhinophrynidae > Rhinophrynus > Rhinophrynus dorsalis. The sequence continues at coordinate 594,739,414 of CM074718.1, forward strand.
AATCATAACATACATATTGTACAGTATGTTACTGAGGATCCACCAGTCCTTTTCGATGTACAAGGTTAATTACCACAAAATCATAATTCAGCATATTGCACTGCCCTTAAATGCTTCACTAAAATAAATTACCATGAAATGAAATGTGATGTACAATAAAATACTACACTTGCTGCCTGTGCATCTCTGTGCAATGAGCTGTAAGTTCTTGGAATTAACTGCTTTCCCAGAAATAGGAAAACAGTTACCCATGATAAGGTATCATTATGTCAGATAATATAAAATGCTTCCCCAGGATGTGGTAATAAGTAGTTTGTCTTTCAAACCAACTACAGTGGTTAACAATATTCTGTGGGACAAAAGAAAAGGGGAGGAATTTGGGAGCAAACCAACTGCACCATGGGGACATAAAAAAAAATAAATCCTCTTTTATTTAACCCCTTGGTGACAAGGCACTTTTTACACGAGGACAAGCAATTTTGGCCCTTTTAGTATGTCTTTGTTGAACCATATTTTCCCTCTAATTCCTTTACTAAACCCACACAGATGATATACTGTTTTTTAATGATAAGTAGAGTTTTCGTTTGAGGCCATATCTATAGGTATAACCGATCATTTAGTTCTATAATAGGATTAAAATTTTAAAATGTTTGGGAAAAAAAGTGCCCTCTGGCACTCAAAAGGTTAAAAAGAGACAGGATAAAAAGTATGAATATTTGTTTACACCTCCCAGTTGTCTCTTTTTAGGGGGTACTGCCCCTCTGAGACACAAAACCCTCCATCCCTCCTTTCCATCTTATTGTCCCTCTTTTTAGGAGATCAGGCTGTGTGATCTCTATATAAGTGTAGCACATTGCTCCAAAGAAATAAAGTTCACATTGATCTTTGTTTAAACTTCAATATATGTGTTTATACATTAGAATGTATAAAAAATACTTTGGTCTTGTTCTAAATTATTTCTTTAGCTACACAAAGAGGTGTCAATAGATCATGAAGGATCCTAAAAATTATGTTAAATGCTGTACCCACCAGCAAACAATAGTGTCCCATCTTTGGCCATTCAAAGCACTGGGAAGCATGTTCTTGGCCTCTCTCTGCCTCAGTGGAGAAGAGATAGGCAGAGAACCATGACAAAAGGCAATGTTTACTTACACTGCCTTTGTCATGTGGCTCCATTTTCAGTAGACCTTTCACCTTAAAAAAAATATACCCTTGGTTTGTGGATATGCCCTAACATGATGGTAAAATGTACCAAGAATGCAAAGAAATTGTTTTGTTTGACCCTTTGAATGCCAGAGAGGTATTCAACAGCATTGTGTTGCAATGCTTTCCATACCTCCCGGGCACTCAAAGCGTTAATGACTGTCCTGGGCTGTATTTTTATCACACTGGGCAACAATGAATATTTGGCGAGTTTAGATATAGAATCACTATACTCTGAGAGAGACAGAAAGACTGAAACTGAGACTGACTGAATTAGAGAGACAGTCTGAAAAAGAGAAAGAGACAGACTAAAAGAGTGAGACAAAGACAGACTAAAGAGATAGGCCTTGATTCAAATCAACCCACTAAAGTAGCCGGTAGAGCAAAAATGGCTAATGGCCCATACACAAAATGTGTCACCAGAGCCATTCAATTACCCTACCAACTAAAATCACAAAGAACACTGGGCCACAGAACCTGACTTTTTTAATAGCGTGAGAATGGGAATATTGTGCAATTTATGTAAAGCCCACAAGCATACAAATCCCTTATAAGCCATTTGAGTGAATGAGCCCATTATGGCATCTTACGCACTTCGCTAACAGTGCATTTCTCTCCCCTGTGCTAAGCATGTTTTATCATGTTTGTTGTTGATTACAATCATTCACTTTTTTTTGTGAACAATACACATGCCATATATTGGTTTTTTGGCAGACCATGTTCTACCCTTAGATACCCTTAACATGTACAAAATAATCTACCCAGAATGTTCAAAATATCTTTTTGACATTGCAAAAAAACTGATATTCCCCTTTTCATTGATAACATCCATGTCATGATCTAATGAAGGAAGGCTCGGGTATGGTCTGTGAGTCCAACCCCTGCCCTCATCCTAACTGCAAAATAAACTGTAACTTTTTTTCACTTATATGCAACTAGTTGGTAGTTATGCCAGTGGTCAAACAATCATTGGCATAAATACCCACTTGTCCGGTTATCACTGGAAAAGGGAAACTCTCCCCATTTTCAGTGGCACAACCCCATTACTGGGTTATTACCTACCTCCAAACACTTCCCGGTCTCTGCTATGTGTGACTTCATCACGTATACGAATGGTGATGTCACCAGAGTGCATAGAGTCCTCCAACAGGACTAACTCTCAGGTTTTACTCAAATTTTGCTATTTTCATGAGTGTGAATGGAAGACTTCCTAATTTTTAGGAATAATATTGAGGACACCTCCCAGATGTTCTTGGTAGCAAAGAACTTTCCCATTTATTAGTGGAGTTTGACTTCTGGTTTGGAAATATCTTGTTTTATTTTTTGATATCAGTAGGAGAGTTATACTGTACAGACAGTGCATGAATAGACACTTTTTATCATATTGTACCTATTCACATGATCATACGCCCATTCATTTTTTATTCCCTGACATCTTATTCACATATTGATGAATACAGGGATTCTGCACTTCTGCTTTGTCGTATAACATGACTCCATAAATTTGGGCCAAAAAGTAGCGCCAAAATAAGTATAAGAGCGTAGGGACTGTACATGCCTTGCTTGTCTGGGACTCCACCATAAGTTTTTTCACAAATCCCAAAAATATCTCAGAATTGGGTAAGAATAACACAATTCTTTATTTTAAAATGTAACAGCAAATGGGGCATTTAAGCACAACCTTACTCTATCTATACCAACCCCGCAAGACCCATCACAAAGTGTCTAAAAACATGTTCCCAGTCCCCACCAAAGTCTAATGGAAAAATCCTTTGGCCACAGGCCTGAGCTCCGTCTTTCATTCTCCTAATGCCAGGGTGACCAATGCAAGCGTGAACGTGACAAAGTGGCAATGAAATGTACAGAGTCACTGATAAAAGGTACCAGATCATATGCACTGGGGTGAACCAGCTGAAAATGAGCTCTGGGGCCCTTAATAATCTACAGCTGATGCACAGTTATTATTTCATAATGACATTCTTATTTTTAAAATGTCTTTCTTGTTAATATATAGTTTAATTGAAAAAGTACTGGCATTTCAGTGCCATTTCCGTCAGTCTACTTTCTCTGCAATAAAACAACATTATTTCATGAAAATTACATTTTGTGTTGGGTTTCCTTTCAGTAGTCTCTCGCCCTGCACCTACTGAGTTTAATGATTTCAGCTTATAGTTATGCACAAAATAATTTTAAAATTCTCCTGAAAGCAGGCTGTGAACTAGTGTGCACGTGTGTTACACCCCCCGGTTCTTAAAAGGCTAACAAGCTTGCTTTACTGTGTGAGGATCAACATTTCATTGAGCTGTATTTATAAATGTAACTTATCAGTCCAAGGGGAAGATTCACTAAGTGGTGATAAAGAGGTGATGAAGTGGAGATGACTTCTCCAGTGATATCACTTCTCCAGTTTCTATGTTATTCTATGGAGCCTATGCACGAAGATCTCCAAAGTTCTAGAAATCTTAGTGAATTGGCTCCATAGTAGAGATGCACCGATACCGATTTTTTAAGACCGAGAACAAGTACCGATACTTTTTTCAAGTACTCACCAATACCAATTACCGATACCTTTTTTGTGCGGTCATTTGCCAGTTTTCTAAGTACCTATATATGCTTTAGGTACTTGGAAAACTGGCAAATGACCGCAAAAAAAGTATTGGTAATTGGTATTGGTGAGCACTTGAAATATACACACACACACACATACATACATTCTCCTCTTTTGACTTTCTCCCCCTCTTGATTCCCACCTTTTGCTTCATTCTACCCCTCTTCAGCCCCCTTATTTTGCCTTGTCTTTTTCTCTCCCTTTCTCCCCCTCCTTCTCCTTGACTCACCCTTTTGCCTCTCTCTCCCTCCTGATCCCCCCTCCTTTTGCCTCTTCTTGGCCCCCCTCCTTTTGCCTCTTTCACCACCTGCTGCCCCATCTTGCCTCCCTTACTCTCCTCTGCCGGGTGCTCACTGTTCTCTCGCGAGCCCCAGCAGAGGTCAGCGTCGGAGCGTTGCCATGGTAACCCACGGCAACGATCCAACGCTACAGGAGTGAGAGAGGTGACCGGGGAGCATTGTGAGCAGCTCCCCAGGCTCCCTCTCTGCAGCAACGACCCTGACACAGGGTATCGGTGCTGGCATCGGCCGCATTTGCGCGAGTACAAGTACTTGCGCAAATGCTGTATCGGCACCGATACCGATACCAGTATCGGTATCGGTGCAACCCTATTCCATAGATTAACATAGGAATTGGAGAACTGATAAACTGGAGAAGTCATCTCCACTTTATCACCGCTTTGTGAATCTCCCCCCAAGATTACATCCAGACACAGAAGAACCCTAACTTCTTTATGTATTATCCTTCAACTAGTGGCTACAGTGCCACTGCATGCCGGTTGCGGAGCAGTCATGCGCAGTAGAGACTGCCCACGCCGTGGCTGATACAGTGCCAGCCGGTCGCGGGGCAGTCATGCGCAGTAGAGACTGCCCGCTCCATGGCTGATACAGAGCTGGACACTCCAAAGATCAGCTGTGGCGCGGGCAGTCTCTACTGCGCATGACTGCGTCGTTACACACGTTTTAGCGAATTATTATATAGGATGTTTTAATTGAGAATACACAGAAAAGGATGCAAAGCTTGGAACCGGACAAATCTATATTTTTGCTCCAGTTCATCACAGACTACAACTACTATTACCCTAAGCTGTCTGCTGCATAAACTGTCAAACGTACATCTAAATGAGGGCTATTTTAACGCAAAAATATTATTTTCTGGGATGATTATGAAGTCCATCTTTCTGCTATTATTAATTAAAAATAAATCTGAGATCTCAGCCTGCCCTGAACCAATTAGTGTTTCAGCTGTAAAGCTAATGACAATTATTGTGCTGTGTAACTAATAAAAGCTTTTAAATGATATGCAAACCTTCTTAATTATAATCTATAAGAAGTTCCACTTAATGTACATGTAATTATGAAAACATTTTTCTTATAATCATTTGCAGAATCTTAGTTCCTCTTCTTATTGCTTTTCTTTTTAGAACGACTAATCTTCAATTCCTGTATAAGCCAAATTCAATTTCCAGATTAGCAGACCTGAGCTGTCATACTGTTTCACAGTTCTTCTCTTCCCCTCTATACTGCACATCAGACTGACGATGCTATTATTGTCTCATCATCAGATGTTCAGTCTAAAAAAAACTCATTCTGGGCTTCTCAAAATTTCAATTTTTTTCTGAGATGTTTTATTTATGAGAATTCAGACATTGCAGACATTTTCTTTGCATACCAAAAGACTGTAAATTGTATGCATTGTATAACCCCTAGATGAGAACAACTACTCCAGTAATTGACACACAGTTAGTTGGTGGCGTCTCTATCATCCATAGGGTTAAATATTTCATAGTTACATAGTTACATAGTAATTTAGGTTGAAAAAAGACTTGCGTCCATCCAGTTCAACCCTTTTCCTATTCCTGTTTACCATCGCTGACCCAAAAGAAGGCATCTGACTCCAAATGGCAATCAGATTTCTCCCTGGATTAACAAGCCCTAACTAAATATTAAACCCAATACTAACGTGCATAGCCCTCTATATTATGCTCTTTTAAATAAGTATCCAGGCCCCTTTTAAAGGCATCTAATGTATTTGATAGCACCACCTCCTCCGGAAGTGCATTCCATACCTTTATTGTCCTTACTGTAAAGAAACCCTTCTGCTGTTGTAGACTAAATCTCCTTTCCTCAAGTCTAAGCGGGTGGCCCCTTGTCCTGTGTACTGTTCTGTTAATGAACAGGTCTTTTGAAAGCCCTTTATATGGGCCTTGAACATATTTATATAGTGTTATCATATCCCCTCTAAGACGCCGTTTCTCTAGTGTGTACAAGTTTAACTTTTTTAGCCTCTCTTCATAACTAAAACATTCCATTCCCCTTACTAGTTTTGTAGCCCTCCTCTGCACTCTCTCTAGTTCCATAATGTCCTTCTTCAGAAAGGGCGCCCAGAATTGAACAGCATATTCTAGGTGGGGTCTTACCATGGACCTGTAAAGAGGCATAATTATATCTTCCTCCCTTGAGTCAATACCCCTTTTAATACATGCCAATATCTTATTGGCCTTTGCAGCTGCCAGCTGGCACTGCATGCTACTGCAAAGTCTATTGTCTACCATTACTCCTAAATCCTTTTCATTAGTAGATTTCCCCAGAGAAACACCATTTAAACTATATGTTGCATTTTTATTATTATACCCAAAATGCATAACTTTACACTTGTCTATATTGAATCTCATTTGCCATTTGCCTGCCCAGTTACTCAATTTGTCCAAGTGCTCTTGTAATGAAGACACATCCAGTTCAGACTTTATTACCTTACTTAATTTTGTGTCATCGGCAAACACTGATACATGGCTTCCTATGCCCTCTGGGAGGTCATTAATAAACAAATTAAAAAGAAGAGGACCCAGGACAGATCCCTGAGGCACTCCACTTATCACGTTTATCCAACTGGAGAACTTGCCATTTACTACCACTCTTTGCATTCTATCTTTCAGCCAGTTTCCAATCCACTCACAAACATTTTCCCCTAGTCCTATTTCATTCAATTTGTGCAGTAACCTCTTGTGTGGAACTGTATCAAATGCCTTGGCAAAGTCTAAATAGATCACGTCAACCGCCGCTCCCTCATCTATATTATTACTTACTTTTTCATAAAATGCGATCAAGTTCGTTTGACAAGACCTATCTTTCACAAAGCCATGTTGGCTATTGCTAATGATATTCCTGTTCCAGCAGAATTCTTGAATATATTCCCTTAGCAACCTTTCAAACAGCTTCCCTACCACAGATGTCAAGCTTACGGGTCTGTAATTTCCTGGCTGGGACTTTGATCCCTTTTAAATATGGGCACCACATCTGCTTTACGCCAATCCATGGGCACCATCCCAGAAATAAAAGAATCCCTGAAAATCAGATATATCGGTCTGGCCAGGGTCTGGCTTAGCTCTTTAAGTACCCGTGGGTGTATACCATCTGGCCCCGGAGCTTTGTCTACCTTGACACCATTCAATTGTTTTAACACTTTTTCTTGTGTTAGCCAGTCCCATGCTTGCTGTGACTGTTCTGTAAAAGTAGTTTGCAGATTCTTGTCCAATGGGTCTTCCTTGGTAAAAACAGAAGAATAGAAATTATTTAAAATATCTGCCTTCTCTCTGTCACCTTTGACCATCTCACCCGTTTCAGCTAACAAGGACCCAACATTATCAGACTTTAATTTTTTGCCATTAATGTATTTAAAGAATTTTTTTGGGTTGCTTTTGCTCTCCTTAGCAATATTTTTTTCATTCTCCAGTCTAGCTAATTTAATAGCCTTTTTACAGGTTTTGTTGACATTTTTGTATTCTGCAAATGCCTCTGCTGATCCCTCAGCTTTGTAGTGTTTAAATGCTGCTTTCTTGTTATTTATTTCATGAATTACTTTACTGGTTAGCCACATTGGTTTCAATTTGCTTCTTTTGTATTTGTTTCCAACAGGGATAAATTTATATGTGTATTTTTGCAATGTTATTTTGAAGGCATTCCACTTACCTTCTGTGCGTTTTCCTGAAAATATTTTATCCCAGTCAACGAGACCAAGGGATGAATTAAACCTGCTAAAGTTGGCCTTTTTAAAATTCAGTGTTTTGGTGGAACTCATATCAACTTGTTTTTTTGAATTAATCTCAAACGATACCATGTTATGGTCACTATTCCCCAAGTGCTCCCTTACTTGGATGTTAGAGATAAGTTCTTCATGGTCAGTTATTACCAAATCCAGACATGCATTCCCTCTGGTTGAGGTCTGCACTAGTTGTGACAAAAAATTGTCATTCAACAAGTTCAGAAACTTGCTGCTTTTAGCAGAGTTAGCTGTTCCATTTTTCCAGTCTATTTCTGGATAATTAAAATCCCCCATAATTATAGTTCTCCCTATTTGGGAAGCCTTTTCTATTTGCATTAATAGCTGTGTTTCTTCAAGGTCACCAATGTTTGGTGGTTTATAACAAATACCCACTAATATTTTCTGGGCAGTTTTATCCCCAGTGACTATTTCAACCCACAGGGATTCCACATGTTCACTACTGTCATCACATATATCTTCCCGCAATTGAGGCAATAATGCTGGTTTGATATACAGACAGACCCCACCACCTCTTTTGCTTGACCTATCTTTTCTAAATAACATGTAGCCCTCTAAATTGATTGACCAATCATGTGTGTCATCCCACCATGTTTCTGTTATGCCTATCAAGTCATAGTTTTCAATTTCAGCTACCAGCTCCAGTTCCCCTATTTTACCAAACTTCTGGCATTTGCAAGCATACAATTTATGCCACTGCTGTGTTCCATTTGTGATTTAATTTTGATGTGGCTTATAGGCTTCTCCCTATCATCTGTACTAACCCCGCCCCCAGATCCTCCCACCTGGTTATTAACTACATCACCTTCCCTTTCTATACTATCTATCCCAGTATTTATTGGCCCCTCCCCCCCCTTCCTAGTTTAAAATCTCCTCCAACCGTCTAGTAATCCTCTCCCCAAGCACTTGAGACCCTCTTGCATTCAGGTGCAATCCATCCCTGCTATAGAGATTGTACCCCAAAGCAAAATCAGCCCAGTGCTCTAAAAACCCAAAGCCCTCCTTCTTACACCAAGACTTCAGCCATGCATTGAGCTCCCTAATCTCCCGCTGTCTCTCTGGCGTAGCGCATGGCACGGGTAGTATCTCTGAGAATACTACCTTGGAGGTCCTGTTCCTAATCTTACTGCCTAAATCCCTAAAATTACCTTTTAGGACTCTCCACCTTCCTCTAACTTTGTCATTGGTACCAATATGCACCAAGACAGCTGGATCCTCTCCAGCCCCTCCCAATAATCTGTCCACCCTGTCTGCAACATGCCGAACCCGGGCACCCGGGAGACAGCAAACCATTCGGTTGCTGCGATCAGAGCCACAGATTACCCTATCTGTTCTCCTAATAATGGAGTCAAATACATGCTGTACTATAGGCCATATGGATAGAGATAAAGAAGAGCAATTCTGGAGCAAACCAATTACACCAATAAAAATTTCCACTGATTGAAATGGAGCATTTAAACGGATACTAATGTTTCACAAAAACAGCAGCTCCAATTAATCTTTGTAGTATTTGAGCCATGGAGAGTGTTATTTCAATACTGTCAGAGTTGTAGTTCAAGAGTAATTGAATGATAAAATATCCCCCTCCCACCTCTTTTATCTAGTGTAAGCCACTTCCCCTCAGATGTGGAATCTGGTCTTGGGACCGGACAGCTCACAGCAAGGGACAATCTTCTTACTGTGAGTATGAGGAAACCCTGCCCACTTGACATGTTTTTCAGGTTTTTCCCACTGAAGATTGTCCCTTTCTGTGATTCATCTGGACAGTCTTGCTGCTCTGAGGTAAGCAGTGTTACATCAGTAAAAGGGACTGGAGGGGGATACTTTATCATTCAATTACTATTGAACTACAACTCTGACAGTATTGAAATAATGCTCTCCATGGCCCAAAACCTATGAAGATTAATAAGAGCAGCTTTCTTTGAGAAACATTACTATCCCTTTAACTCCTTAGATACTAGATAAGTCTCCATTGCAAGAAAATGTATGTTGGGAGAACTAAAAACTTTTCACCTCCTGATTAATAACACCCTGCTGAGAAATTTCTGCAAAAAAAAACAAAAAAAACAAAAACAAATCTCTGCTGTCTATTAACCCTTTGAGTGCCAGAGGGGTACGCAGAGCATTGCGTTGCGTACCCCTCGACACTCAAAGGGTTAAGGGGCAAACTTATAATGGGCTGAGTGTCCCAGAACTATAAGTGCATTCCCCAAACTAAAATTCTGCCTCACAAGACAACCACCTTAGATGTATTTCTTGATCCACTGGTCACACTAAGACAACCCACTTATTCATTCTGTGTGCTAGAACTCTCCTCTTTTTTTAGCCTGGTGGCAAGAGTGAACTGAACAAGAAAGAGTGAAAGTGTCAGAGAAGGCTAACAGTGGAACTTTACTAGTGTTAAACTGATTTGCACTATTTCAGGATTGCGTACCCTAACCAGCCTATGATTGCTCCAGATTACTGTTCCCCTTGACCTTCCCTCTTCTTCAATAGTCTTCTCCCCACTACTTGTTCTTTTTTCCTGTCCTCACTTTCAAAAGAGTTTTTTAAACAACCTCCTTTTATTGTAGTCAAAAACCTTTCCTACAGTCTTAATGGATGCTCCCTTGTTTTTACATCTCAGATGCCCCTAGGCACAACACCCTCTAGTGCCCCTAGCCCTGCCTTTGTTCCACCCACAACCACACCCCTCACTTAGCCGAACCCCTTCACTTAGCCACACCCTCTTTTGTGGACAAGCCCCATTTTCACATTTCACAGCAATTACAAATCTACTTTCTGTTGTTTTGTAAGTTTAGGGTTTAGATTATGCTAGCAGGGTAATGAAAAGAGATTTGTGTGTCGACCCTATCCTTTAAACATTTTTGCTAAGTGCACTTTGGTGTTTAGGTTGAAATTTAAAGCACAGGGTATTGATAGGATTACAACATAATCTTAAATAATCCTTACTGTCATTTACGCAGAAAGGGTGGTAATAACTAAATAAAACCAAACTATGGTAAGAAGTACTGGTCAATTCAGCCAGCAGATGGATCTGAAATATTGATGTTTTAGTCTGTCATGATCTCTTCAAATCTCAGAAGACAACTTGGTATAGGGATGTTAGTTTAATATTCAAACTGAAACTGCCAGATTAACAAAACCCAAAAGTTGTTTTGTGAAATAATTTTTATGTTTATCGTTTCATTTGTCATAAGTATTCAGATTACCAAGAAAACCGGTTACATTGAGGTTGATGTTTTACAAAGGAAACGTCATTGTGGAGGAAACCATTTGCATTATTCGAAACAAATATTTTTTGCCCCAATTGCACAGTAATTTAAATGTGGCTGTTAGCCCCTTGAATGCTAGAAAGGACTCCAGACATTCAAAGAAATATGCTGGAGACCTATCTATCATTCATAGGTTTAGAAGCCCAGTTTATATCAATGGACATTTGTATGTGTCCCCTATGGTCCATTTGTTTTTCCCCAGAATTACTATCACAGTGATGCCCATCATCCTCATCATTAAATCTGAAAAATAAAACCCAACCTGGCTCATAAATAATCATCTGAAAAAGGCAGATAACCTGCTTTAGTGGGTTATTTAGGATGGGGAAAACACGTTTTTATTTTTTATCAAATTCTGAAGGAAGCAACACACATACATACAGTAACAAAGTAACATAGATGCAGAGGCTTAAAAAAAGACATGCAACCATCAAGTCCAGCCCACGCCAAAACACCCCTGTTGATCCAGAGTGAGGCAAAAAAAAACACTGAAGCGATTTCCAGTTAAGCCCCAGGTGGTGTCAGCGTACCACTGCGGCGGCTGCCGACCTCATCATGCATTCAGCGGCTCCAGCCGCATCCTGCTTCTGTCGGCTCGGCCACTTGCTCCCCTTCACGACTCGGCCGCATCCTGTGTTCTGGCGGCTCCTGGGTCTCTTCGCGACTCTGGCCACTTCAGTATTCGGCGTCCCGGCCATGCCGGGTGATGTCATCTATGGGCACAGGTCCAAGGGTATGGACATGCGCTCCCTTTAAAGGGACAGTCACCTGAAGTTACTCCTTCTCTTCCTGTGGCTAGCACTTTATATAATGCCTGGACACAGGGCTCAGTCGCCCTTTCATTGGTGTCCAGTGCAGTTCTATACTTTGGCATTACGTGTATTATCTGGCTATGGCTGACTACACGCTCCGTGTATGACCCCTGGCTTGTCTGACCATCCATTCTGGTGCCGACCTGTGGCTCTGTCTGAATATCCTCTAGTGTGGTTTCCGTGGAGTCAGATATCCAATCTGGTGCGGGCCTGTGGCTCTGGTGGACTTACTCCTAGTTGCCTTCCTATTAGTCTGGCTTCTCCCAGGTGCGGACCTGTGGCATTGCAGACTACTCCTTGTCCCATCGCTGGGACTAATCATAAAGAATCACACAGAAGCAGTCTTCTATTTCTGGTAGTTGTTGCTTGCTCTGTTGTGCGCTTCTCTCTCATACCGTTGATTGTGATATTTCTGTTTCATTGATTGTGCCTAATAAAGTTGGTGTTAACTTTTAGTACTTGTCCTGAGTTTCTTTGCACAAACCGTGACAGGTTAGTAAAAAAAATCCTTCCTGACTGCAAATGGCAGTCATATAGTTCCTTGGATCAACAACCTATGTGCATTGAAGCCACCTGTCATAATTCTCAATATTGTTCTGTGCTTGATAGCTATCCATTGCTTTATTGAAAGCAGTTACAGTATCTACAAGCACAACATCCCAAGTAAAAGAATTCCATAGCTTTACTGCCCTTTCTGTAAAAATATATGCCTTTGTTTTTGTTGAATAGTATATACATGCCTGGTTATTGAGGGGCTTCTGATGCTGTTGTCACAGCCATCCACCTGCCAGTGACTTTTGTTGGTTCGGCCTGGTCACTCACTCGCTGCTACCCACCCTGTGCACAGTGTCACCAGCTACTCTATGTGTGTAGCTGGTTTCTGCAATATATATGCAGCTCGCACAAGCTACTCCGTGATGAAGGGCATAGTGCTCAGCTGTGGTTTAGCATGAGACTTGACATCATGACAATCATGTCACAGCCAAGTAATCAGAACCGGCAGGTCAGGGGAGCAATAAAGAAGCAGTGAGTCACAGGCGGGGAGGATCAGGCAACAGTACAGTCACTAACTTATATTAAAACTAAGTGCCCTTGCAGGTGCACGACACACCATATGTATTTAACTAAATTTACAGGCATCTAAAGTGGGTGGGCCAGTGGGCATGACACGGCAACTGCAAGGTGCCCTTGAAAATCAGGCATCCTAGGCCAGTGCCTAGTCGGCCTACTGACAAATCTGGCCCTGCCCATTTCGATGCCTCTCCTCTAATATAAACAAACTTAATTTTGGCTCGTTACTATAATCTTCCAGTTTCTTTATCAATTTTGATGCAAGTTCAATAATTTATTTTTAATCCTTTCTGGCACTCAAAGGGTTAACTGGTCCCAAAACTGTACTCCATATTGTAGATGAGATATTACAAAGGATTTATGGAGATGTAGAATTATACTCCCATCCGATGTGCCTATGCAGCCCTTTTTATACATGATTGTACCCTCTTGGCTCTTTCAGCAGCTGTGCCACGGTTTTAAAGAACACTCAGACAATTTGGTAAGGTAAAATCAGATTTATTAAGAATAATAAAGAACACAGGATCCCTTCGCAGGTCCAGATCTGGACAGTGCCAAGGCACTTCTCAAATCGGACACAGGTCAGGGTACAAATAAGCAAAACTGGTAATAATATAGATGCAGGAACAGATGACAGGAACCTGGAACTGAACCTCAACAGTACCACCTAGGAAGGGGCCCACGAGCAGAGGTAGGTAATGCAGGGCAGAATCCCCACCAGAAGTTGGGGAAGAGTGAGCAGGCAACCAGAACACTGAGAAGGGACACGGCCCTGGTAACAGGGAAGCACCAAGATTGACAATAGTCTCTCCTGGATAGAGACTAGAGAGACCGGCAATAGGACTGACAGAGTGGACAGGGAAAATCCCTGAAGCCTGACAGTAGAGGAGGCTCAGGCAGACACAGGCACAGGACTAGCCCAGAGGACTAAGGTAGCCACAGGCAATATAGACCGGCACAGGCTATACTCAGGAGATATAGGCAACCGGAGGCCACACTGACAGGTACAGGCTTACTCTCAGGCGGTACAGGTAACCTCAGGCCACACTGACAGGCACGGGCTCTATCTTTTTAGATATAGGTAACCGAAGGCAACACTGACAGGCACAGGATGGAGCGGTAGTCAGCCACAGCCTGGAACTGTACACAGAGAGTGGTAGTGAGCCACAGCCTGGATCGGTACACAGAGAGCGGTAGTCAGCCAAAGCCTGGATAGGTACACAGAGAGCAGTAGTCAGCCAAAGCCTGGATCGGTACACAGAGAACAGTAGTCAGCCACAGCCTGGATCGGTACACAGAGAGCGAGAGCAAGGTCAGGCAAAACCGAATCATACACAGAGCAGGAATCACAGCAACAAACGTCAGGTCAGGAACACCACAAAAGGGCACCACAGGTAGACAGGACTGAGTTTAAAAAGGCAAACACTGTGCTGAGCAGAACCCAGCGGCCAATAAGAACCCAGCAGGCAATAGGCAGGAAGTAGCAATGTCGACAGAACACGAGATCACTGGCACCGTGATAAGCTGGCTGACAGTGCACACTGTTACCAAGTCTATTTTCTAACAGATCTTTCTGTAACAAGAACTCCCCACATAGATTTCCCATTTATTGCACATATAGCCTGCTTGTTTCTGCAACCCAAATGTATAACCTTATGTTTATCACTAACAAATCTTATCTACCACTTTTCTGCCCATTGACTCCATTTATCAAAATCTTTCAATTTGTAATTATATCATCCAATGTGATATATCATCCAATGTGTTAAAAATAAGTAGAGGTTACACTTAGAATAAAATCCCACAAATATGTGTACAAATCTATTGTGTTCATATGGATTATGATTTATGTATTCGACAGCTTAGACGTTTTCTTCTTTGTAGTGAAACCACACGCCTTGATTTGCATTCTGCATTCTCTGCATGTGTTCATTTTCATAATAAAAGTGTAACTCTTTCATATTTAATCTGTTTTGAAAACAGTGAATTAAATCCTATGTGAACAGTTTGCACACACTTTATGATACCAATGGATGTAAAACTATTGCGAGCGGTGGGTGTAATTGTTTGATAAATATTGTAATACGCCTTATGCAGGGAAGCACTTTCATGAATGAAATGTCACTCTGTCATTGAAGGCTAAATTGCTTGTCATAAAGACCTGCAACTCAAGGCAGCATAGTCAACACAAATATTCACTCTGTATAGGAACTATACATAATGCAGTAATGTATGCTTTTATATCCATCGCCGTAGGAGGAAAATGTCAGGTTTTACATCAAGGGTAAAATAAAGTGATAAAGTTTTTTATTGCAGAGCAAGTAATTCAGATAGAGTTAACAGTTCACAGAGAAAGAGACAGTGTGTGTGTATATCTGTGTGTGTGTGTGTGTGTGTATAGAAATGATGGCTCTAAGGACTGGATTTTCCAGTAGGCAGAGTAGGCAAGTGTCTATGGCTCCAAATTTTGACAGGCACATCAGCTATGCTGGCCATACTCACATTCTGAGTTGTGGGTGTGGCCAGCGTAATCTCATTTTCAATGAACCAGTTTATATACTTTTTTACAGGCTATTATTTAACCACTTGGATGCTGGAGAGGTCTCCAACAAATTGTGGAGCAATGCGTTGGAGACTTCTGGAGCAACCAAGGGGTTAAAAGCTTTTCTTTTGCTTCTGTGTTATAGGCCATGGGTATTTTCTGTCAGGTAACAGTGGGTATGCCTGTAGGAGAAATCATGGGAGGAGCTTAGGGCACCTAGGGTGCATTGGCTAGGAGAGCCTGGGATGTAAATCTGGCCCTGATGGCATTCATTGCAGTGAAAAGGGTTAGTGCAGTGTTTCTCAATTTTATTCCTCAGATTACACCAACAATGCAGGTTTTCAGGCTTTCCCTGCTTAATCACAGGTGAGTAATTAGTGGGTCAGTCATTGTGATTGATCCACATGTGATTAACTAGGGATAACTTAACACTGTGTGCCAGAAGGGTACACAGCACATTGCTTTGCAATGTGTTGTTTTCCCCTCTGGCAGTCAAAGGGTTAAAAACATGACCTTTTAGAGTGCCCCGAGGACTGGATTTCAGAATCATGGGGTTAGTGAATTATTACTGCAGATGTAAATGTTTTTGCCCTGTCTTAAACCTTTATCAACACAGACCTGAAACATTGATCTATGCAGTAATGATTCACTAACTTTTTTCACTATTACAAGTCCTACAGAGTGCCATTCTGTTTTTTTTTTTTTTATATTATTCCTCTGTGTTTAGCCATCTAGGTAATAGCTCAGACTGCGAAAAATATCAGCCACTTGAAGACCAGTGGTTTATGACTATTAACCACTTAAGGAACATTCCCGTTAAAGAAACATTAAACAGCTACTGTTAAAGGGATAGTAATACTTAAAATGTAAAAAAAATATGTTATAGGGTTTATCTCCCTGAGTAAAACAAGAGTACTCCCACTGCTGAAAGGTGTTTTATTTTGCTACACCATCCTATGGAGGTCCTAAGGAGATTTATGGTCTACAGACCAGAGCTGTCCATAGGATGGTGTAACAACAGCGCCACTGTACAATTTTAGGCCACTGCGATATTGCACCTAAAAAATTCATCTTTGAGCTGTAATAATTTTTGAATAAAACACCTTTCAGCAGTGAGAGTACCCTTTTTTTTTTACTCAGGTGATAAATACTAAAATATATATATTTTTTACATATTAAGTATTACTGTCCCTTTCAAGGGATAGTAATGTCTCTTGAAAATTCTTTGCTCAAGTCTTCTGTATATTAAAAGGAACATATTGTGCTATGTCTAAGGTCTTACTTCATTGTAGTTCAAAAGTTATAAATCACTGAAGATCCCCCGACCTCCCCTTTTCTGGCCGCCTCCCACGAGATCTGGTTGTGCGACTTGATGGCTGCAGCGAGGGACAAACTACAGTAAGTATAAACAAAGGAGGGCAGGATTTCCCTTTGCTTACAGAAGTTTGTCCCACGATGCAGCTGTCCCGACCAGCCTGCATCTTCTGAGTGATATGGGGAGAAGGGGCGGGCAATGGATCTTCAGTGCTTCATAACATTTGAACTACACAGAAGTAAGCAGTTAGACATAGTGCAATATGTTCCTTTTAATATACCGGAGACTTGGGCAACTAATTGTAAAGAGACATTACTATCACTTTAATAAAAGTTGTAATAAAGCTCAAATGAAACATCTTCGATCTGTGTTTTCTGGAAAAGCCATATATATATATATATATATATATATATATATATACATATATACAAAAAATCAGAGAGAGGAATGCACTCACTGTAAAATGGATAATGCCCCGGGTGCATGTCAATAAATAATACTAATTCATAAGCTTCCAAATGGCTTAGACAGCACTCACAGGGAAACTTTTCTTAGATGAAGAAGTGTTGTTTATTAATTCGATGTTTCGGCCAAAGATTATGGCCTTTTTCAAGAATGAAAAAGGCCATAATCTTTGGCTGAAACGTCGAATTAATAAACAACACTTCTTCATCTAAGAAAAGTTTCCCTGTGAGTGCTGTCTAAGCCATTTGGAAGTTTATGAATATATATATATATATATATATCCCTTTAAGGAACCTTAACTGAACTCCTGATGATGATAAAACACTGCAGTATTTGTGATTTAACCCCTTAAGATCCGTTGACATGCCAGGACCGTCATGGAAAAACTTGTGTTAAAGGGGAAATTTCACCTCTAAAAAACTTTTTGCCAGGTGCTTAACTATAAAAAACTTTTTGCCATGTGCTTAGCTATTAAAATAGTATTAGAAATTGTGTTTAATTTTTCTTGCATTTACATACTTTGTAAGACATGCAGAGTTAAATCTGTGCACTTCCGCATTCTGCTGCACACTGAATCTTCAGCATAGTCACACAGGACTTCCCAGTGCTGTAATTCTCCTCCCACCTCTCTCCCAGCTGTCTCAGGCAGTGCGTTCACGCTTCCCTTCATAGTGGTGTCTATCTTTACAGCAAGCTCTGTTTATCATTATAGTGAGCTTTCAAGCACAGACTGAACTCTGCATATCTTACAAAGTACGTAAATGCAAGAGAAATGAAACATGATTCCTAATACTATTTTAATAGCTAAGCACATGGCAAAAAGTTTTTTAGAGGTGAAAATTCCCCTTTAAGGACTCATGACTGACCTGGCACGTCATGGAATTCAGGGGTCTCCACGCGGCTGCACGTCACTCGGGGATCCCTGAATTCATTTATGGAAAAAAAAAAGCTCCATGGTCCTTAACCCCTTAAGGGGTTAATTATACCTAAAACCAGAATATCTATGTCCAATTTGATTTATCTGTTGAAAAGAAAGGGACCAAGAACATCCTATATAATAAGTTGCTAAGGATGTTTGTCAGAAGCCGTCATGCACAGTAGAGACTGCCTGCGCTGCAGTCGTGTGCAGTACAGACTGCCCTAACGTGCCAAAGCTGATACGGAGCGGGGCGCTCCGAATTCGGACCTGAGTCCTCTCTGCACACCTTCCTGGGACCAAAAGGTGCACAGAGAGGACTCCAGTCTGAATTCGGAGCGCCCTGCTCCATATCAGCCGCAGCATGTTCGGGCAGTCTGTACAGTCTGTACTGTGCATGACTGCAGCGTGAGCAAAGAGGCTCCAGGCACCAGAAGAGGCTGCTGGGTGGCACTGTGGCCCATGTACATGGGCTTTTAAACTAGTGTGTCATAAAAGGCAAAAACAGGTGATAATTTAGTACCTTCTGTTACAGTGGTGAGCAATGAGAAGTCCTCTTGCTGATGTCACTTTGTAACAAACAGGAGATTTTGAAAGCTCTTTCAAAATAATTATCTTTAATGGCCATTTTCTGTTTTAAACGATAGTTTGAGATATCCCATTAAATGTGTCGGTTTATACAAATGAGGTAGTACTGGCTGGCAATGATGGAAACAGTGTGGAGTGTTAGTAATTGCCCTGTCTTAAACCTTTTATCAACACAGACCTGAAACATTAACTGGCTGACAAATTTAACCCTTTGAGTGCCATAGTGTTTTGTATCGCATTGGACACCTCTCTGGCACTCAGAGGATTAACAATTCAAACTATACTTTCAAATAAAAATTGCTAAGATAAATATATGTGATTTCAAAAGTGGTTTCAAAATCATTTGTTACAAAGTTACAAAGTGACATTCCACTTTGAGAGAAGTTTAAATGAATAAGGATTAAAACAGCCTTGTGCCATCCATTTGTTTGAAAAGTTAATAGTTATGGAGAAATTATGCTTTACTAATTTTAAAGCCTGTATACACGGGTCAACAATGGCGGCGCTGCAGTCATGAGCAGTGCTGACTGTCTGAACGAGCATTGGCTGATACGGAGCAGGGAGCTCCGAATTCAGACTGTAGTCTTCTCGGTGCTCCTTCTGGTGCGCAGAGAGGACTCCGGTCTGAATTCGGAGCTCCCCTCCCCTTATTAGCCTCGGGCACTCTGCACTGCACATGACTGCAGCACGCGCAGCCGTCTCTACTGATCATGACGGCTTCTGACAAACATACTTAGCGAATTATAATATAGGATTTGTTGGTAGCTCAGTGTGGCTGTTTGTGCCATTTAGCTTCTGTGCTAGGACAATATTACCATACCCTGTTCTATGAATGAATGTAGGCAGAGGCAACGTACTGGGGACATTTCTAATAACACTGTGAGTGACAAACAGCACTAATTATCGTACTGTGCAGGGAATTAACATAAATTGCCACACTGTGCTATGAATGAGCACAGCCCACATACTGGGGACATTTGTACATGTTTTACATTACTGAAAAACAGAAAGCTTTTGTTAATTAATTTAGGACTCAAACATTTAATCAGTTGTAAAGTGTATTTTGATTTCTCTTTTGGGGTAAAGTATCCTCCCACAAGAAGGCAGAACAATTACATAAAAAGAGCTCTCTGGATACAGGCTAGCGCCCTACTCCATTTTACCCCACCAGACATGCTCAGTTTTAAAAGTGACCTCATTGGAGATGGTCAGGACGAAAAGATTCTCTTAGCTTGCTTTTTTATTTTACAACTTACGTGGGGCTGTTCAATGCCCCATTAGGCATATTCCTATTCCTGGTTCCTCCTAGATAGATATGGACCAGAGAGAAGACTTGCACAGACCCTGGGGTCTGCTTGAGGATGGCTTTCAAAGTTTTACGTAGCCACCCTCCTCTCTTTCCTTTCTGAAGGACTGAAGAGAATTCCAGTTTCAGAGCGGTCTATGGTTTCTTGCTGTCTCTGGTGCTCTGGTATTTCACAGTGTCCCTTATTGATCCAGGGTGGTTTTGGGATGTTTTGTAAGATTTATGTACTTCTGCACTGTTCCAGGCCACAGCTCCTTTTAGAAAAGGGAGCTCATGGCTGCCATCTTGGATGTTGCATAAGTTGTGCACATGCAGTTCCCCTCTGCTCCTGGTGGGCTCCAGATCATGGAAAGGGGCTGTTGGGGCTAAGATTATGCCCATATATGGAGGGAACCCATTAGTGGGTCCCCAGTGCTGCTGTAGAGGAGAATGAGCAGTGGTGGCTGGAGAGCCACCATGCCATTTTACTATAAATGGAAGGAGGTTTTTCCCCATGAGCCCTATTTTGTTCCTGGGCCTCAGGGAAAGGAAGGGGAAGTGCCACAACTCTCCCCTTCCCTGTTTCTTCAGGGAAGCAACCCATGAGGCACCTACCTCATCTGGGTGGTTGAGTCTCCCTCCTGCCACCTTATATTTAACCCTTAACAGGCAGATAAGTGTTTTATCCTTATTTTCTGTCCTGTATTTCTCTCTTTGGTGTGAATTGTTATGCCTAAACACAAGGGAGACATGGGGAAGTCTAAGCTCACCAGGGATTCAGGAGTTTGTTTTGTCTAGTCTTCCCAGAGATTTTGCTACTACATTATGCCCCTCCACGGCAAACTCCCAGCCCCTCTTCCTCTGAACAGGAACCTGCATGGGAAAAAACACTATGGCAAACGTTCCTTCATCTATTAAGGGGATCATTGAGTCCTGGAACCAAGACCACCAAGTTCCCCCCAAAAGACTGTTTCATCCTTTTGAAGGGGGTTATTTTTCTCTGATAGAGGGAGATTCTTGTACCGAGGAAAGGGAATGAACAGGAGGATGGTGTTTCCTCTTTTACCCCATAGGAATTCGCATGAGGAAAACCCTTGGTCCTTTTTTGAGACTCTTTTTCAGGTCGTTTTGGCAACTCTTAAGGCTTTAGATGACTCCGACTCAAGTTCTACTTCACCCGTCATTTTAAAGAGGTGCAGGATGGATGCAGGTCTCTTCTTTCCCTATCACTCCCAGGACAAAGTGGTTACATAGTTACACACTAGTTTAGGTTGAAAAAGATGCTTGCGTCCATCAAGTTCAACGCTTTTACTAGTCTTGTTTACTGCTCTTGAAGAATGGAAATCACCTGGATGTTGAAAACTGGACAGACTGACTGCAGATAGCTGGCTGACTAGAATACTGGACAGGTAGACTGGAGACTGATGCCGGATGTAGAATACTGGGCAGGTAGACTGGTGACTGCTTGGCTGGCTGTAGAATACTGGAGAAGTAGACTGTAGACTACTGAATGGGTGTGAAATACTGTACAGGTAACTGGTGACTGCTTGGCTGATTATAGAACACTGAACCAACTTGGAGACTGAAGGAACAGGATTCCTTTCACATACTGCTATGAAACAAGAGAGGGATAAGAACAGGTACTGCTAGTGCTCTCAACATAATTACAGACAGATGAACTTTGCTACTATAGGGCTGATAAGATGGCATACATCTGAACCATGAGACTGAAGAAGCAGAAGACTCAGCTGGACTGTAGACCGATGAACTAGATGCCACTAGCTTTGATGAAAAGTGTGAAGCCAAAACCAGCAGGTCAGTTGGATAATACAGCCATGTGACAAAGAAACTACACCCTCTTTGAATTCTATGGTTTTACATATCAGGACATAATAATAATCATCTGTTCCTTAGCAGGTCTAAAAATTAGGTAACTGCAACCTCAGATGAACCACAACACATGATATAATACACCATGTCATGATTTATTTAACAAAAACAAAGCCAAAATGGAGAAGCCATGTGTATTAAACTAAGAACACCCTTACTGCTTCCATAGGGATTAAGATGCTAAGAAGCAGGTACTGCTAATCAAATTCCCTTGATTAACTGATCATCAGCAAGTGTGACCACTTCTATAAAAGCCAACGTTTTCGCAGTTTGCTGGTCTGGAGCATTCAGGTGTGTGTTAACACAATGCCAAGGAGGAAAGACATCAGCAATGATCTTAGAGAAGCAATTGTTGCTGCCCATCAATCTGGGAAGGGTTAGACGACCATTTCTAAACAATTTAAAGTCCATCATTCTAAACAATTTAAAGTCCATCCATTCAAAAGTGGAAAACATTCAAGACAGTTGCCAAACTTCCCAGGAGTGGATGTCCCAGCAAATTCACCCCAGACCGTGCAATACTCAGAGAAATTGCAAAAAGAAAAAACAAGTTACACATCCAACTCTACAGGTCTCAGTTAGCATGTTAAATGTTAAAGTTCATGACAGTAAAATTAGAAAAAAGACTGAACAAGTATGGTTTGTTTGGAAGGGTTGCCAGGAGAAAGCCTCTTCTCTCTAAAAAGAAAATGGCAGCAAGGCTTAGGTTTGCATAGTTGCATCTGAACAAACCACAAGACTTCTGGAACAATGTCCTTTGGACAGACGAGACCAAAGTGGAGATCCTTGGCCATAATGCACAGCTCCATGTTTGGTGAAAACCAAACACAGCATATCAGCTCAAACACCTCATACCAACTATCAAGCACGGTGGTGAAGGGTGATGATTTGGGCTTGTTTTGCAGCCACAGGACCTGGGAAACTTGCAGTAATTGAGTCAACCATGAACTCCTCTGTATACCAAAGTATTTGTGCTCCATTATAGCTGCCATGTGTCCAGGGGAGTTTTTATGTTCTCTAGACATAGAAGACAATTGACCGCATCCCCTTTCATGCAGATCATTAGCATTTCCTTTGCTTTGATGTTCAGGACCAACATTTTCAGTTCACTGCCCTACCCTTTGTGCTAGTGTCTGCTCAGTGGGTCTTCACAGAGTTTATGCCATC
The DNA here is from genome assembly GCA_037306005.1 of Rhinophrynus dorsalis. NCBI lineage: Eukaryota > Metazoa > Chordata > Amphibia > Anura > Rhinophrynidae > Rhinophrynus > Rhinophrynus dorsalis. The sequence goes on from CM074718.1 coordinate 594,762,610, forward strand.
TCTGTCTGCCCACTTTCATTAAATCAGGATTTCTCCTACTCAGATTCTCTTACTCAGTATTTATATGACCTTTTGCTAAAGGCTTCTTCAACAGAGGCTTTGTGTCTTCATCTCTAGATGTGTGTGTCCATATTGGAGCTGCATGGATGTGTGATCAATTTCAAGGAATCCTTGTTCTTGTTGTTCTTGACATGAGATTTGACATCCTTCAGGAATGTGTCTTTCTGCCAGAAGACCAGATTTGGTTGCTGGCTTAGCAGATGTTTCAAGGCTTATTTTGCACGTGAACGACGGTGTGTAAATACATGATAGTACTGAGGCATCTGGTCTCTACCTTGGAGGTAGTTATTTTTGCCTGGTTACAAACTTGGAAACTGCAGCTAGAGTTCCTCATAAACTGTCCCAGACAGCAGTATCCTCTTTCCAGTGTCATGTCTCTCTCCAGCCAGACAAAGTCAGATCTTCTTTGGTGGCTTCAGGTCTCGACTCTAGGTCGACCATTGGTCATCCTACATTGGTCTGTGGTCATGACAGATGCCAGCTTAAATGTCTGGGGAGCCTAGTTTGGCTCCCAGGTAGCTCAGGTCTTTTGGTTTGAGAGCAAGAGTTTTATACCCATGAATTTACTGGAGCTTCAGGTGATTCACTTTGCTCTTCTGCATTGGTTTCAGCTTGTCAGGCGTCTTCTGGTGCGGTTTCAGTCAGACAGTGCAACAGCGGTGACTTTTGTCTACGGCCAAGGAGGAACCAGATGTATAGCTTGTTCTTCAGAAGTTTGCCTGATTCTCACTTTGGTTGAAACTTATGTTCTGGCTGTCTCAGGTGTGCACATTCCAGGAGTAGGCAGTGTCATGGCAGACTTCTCAGCTATTTGTGTCTGGATCCCTGGAATTGGGAACTCAACCAGATGGTGTTCAGCTTAAAAGTTAAGATATTGGGTCTTCCGTTTGTGGTTCGGGAACCACAAGGTTCCTCTGTTTTGCTCCAGAACCTGGGACCCCTCTCTGTCTCAGTGGATGCGATGGGCATATGGTGTATGTGTTTCTTCCTTTCCCTCTTATTCCCTGGGTATTGAGGAATGTCAAGATTGAGCAGAAGAATGTAATACTGATTGTAACATAGTGGTCTTGTTGGGCATTGTTTTCATATCTTCTCACTTTGTCCATTGCCTAGCTGCTTTACCTTTCACTTCATCCAGATCTTTTGACTCTGAGTCCTTGCCCAGAGGTGGTTTTGATGGCTTGTCTCTTGAAGCCAGCATTCTGAGGAGGAAGGGTTTCTTTGATTCTGGCAACTCTATTATGATAAAGGTGAAAAAGCTGGTTTTATCCAAAGGTTAGCATATCATATACAAGTGGTATGAGTACCAGGGATTGTGGCCAAATCATCTATTTTGGCCTTTCTTCAAGGAAGGCCTTCAGAAAGGACTTAGTCTTAGTTCTGTCAAGGTCCAGATTTCATCTCTATCTGTTCTATTTCAGAGGCTTATTGCATAATTGCCAGATGTGCAAACCTGTCTACAAGGGGTGGCTCATGCCTCCCAGTTTATCAGAATCCCACTCTCCCAACGTACATGAATTTGGTCCTGGCAGTTCTTTAGAATGCTCATTTCCAGCCTCTCTCTTCTGTTTCCCTTCATTTAGTGACTCTTAAGACTGCTTTTCTGCTTCAGATTGTGTCTGTTTGAGACATGGCCAAGCTAAAGGCATTGTCCTGCAAACCCCCTTTCTGATCTTTCATTCTGATAGTGTTGTTTTTACAAACCTCCATTAAGTATCTCCACAATGTGGTTTCCTAATTTCACATTAACTAGGAAATTGTTATTGCTTGGATGTTGTTAAATGTCTGGAACACTATGTTCATCACATCATCCTTTCCAAAAATCAGACTGACTATTTGTTATTCCTGAGGGCACACATGTCGGCTAAGCATCATCTAAGGTGAAGGCAGCTTCTTGGATTAAGGTCAACCATTCGTCAGACCTGTGTCCTTAAGAAAAAGCCTGTGCTCTTTAAGGTTATTGCTCATTCCAGAGTTGTGGGTGCTTCCTGAGTCTACAAGAACCAGGCCTCTGTGGAGCAGTTGTGCAAGGTGAAGACACGGTCATCACTTCACACATTTCCTAAACAATACAGATTAAATGTTCTGGCTTTGGATGAAGACAGTTTTGGAAAGAAGGTCCTGCAGGCCATAGTACCAGTGTAGACATCCTACTTGTCTTTCTTCTAGTAACCTTTTTTCTGTTACTTGTTTTGATGTGTAGGTGTCCATTGACACCTGAGGTTCATATATCTTTATTGTTTGTATCTATTGAGACAGGTTTCTGCTTTTTTTCTTTACCTCCCCAGAATCTTTTTGGGATAGCGTTGGTGTATCCCCATGGTTTCTGTGTTCCACAATGGATGAAAGAGAAAACTTTTTTTGTGTCCTTACTGATAAATATTTTTCTCTTGGTCCATGAGGAACACAGGGCATCCCATCTGGAGAAAAAACATTTTGTTTGACTTCTGGGAAGGGATGTCCTTTGGGTTCTCTGATACAGATGACCACGTTCCTGTCCTAGTTCCTTTTTACAGTCTTTGCTGTTCATTAAAATGGAGTATGTTTGGTGGGAGTAAAATGGAGTATGAAGGGAGTTTCCAGTGAGTTATTTATATGTAAGTGATCTACCTATCAGCAGAAGGATACCTTTCCCTATGGTTCGTGTGTTCCACATGAACTAAGAGATAGTCCATGTGGACTAAGAACAAAAAAAAAAAATCCCTGATAATAAACTTCAAAAACTCAGACAACCATTAACTAGAAGTCTAAAAATAGATAATAGAATTTGAATTGCATTGTATATGAAATATATGCTATACTGATTTTTGTGTTCCTTTTCAACAGGTATTGTTTACTAAATTGCAGAAAGAGACATCATGGAGGAAGTAGTGGAGGTTACAACTGAAGGAAACTCTCTCATTAAAGCGGTATACCAAAGTCGCCTGCGTCTCACGAGATTGTTGTTAGAAGGAGGAGCATACATTAATGAAAGCAATGATCGTGGAGAAACCCCACTAATGATTGCTTGTAAAACCAAGCATGTAGACCACCAAAGTGTCAGCAAAGTCAAAATGATAAAATATTTACTGGAAAACAATGCTGATCCTAATATCCAGGATAAATTTGGCAAAACTGCCTTGATGCATGCATGCTTGGAGAATGCAGGGGCAGAGATTGTCTCTTTACTTCTGGAGAGCGGAGCTGACCCCAGCCTCCAGGATCATACAGGTTTCTCTGCCTTGGTGTATGCAGTGAACTCCGAGGACAAAGAAACTCTTAGAATTCTACTGAATGCCTGTAAGGCAAAAGGCAAAGAGGTAATCATCATCACAACTGACAAGTCTGCATCTGGACGGCAGACTACAAGGCAGTACTTAAATGTGCCACCATCCCCAGGCATCGAAGGATGCAATTCTCCCAGCCCATGTACATCACCCTCAGAAATTGAGCTAAAAACATCACCCACACCAATGTCAAATGCTTTTGAAACTGAAAAGGAGCTGTTTAGCTTTAAAGAGGCAGAGCATTCTGGTGGATTCAAAGGTTCATCTGAGCCAGGCTCTCCTACAAAAAAGCCTAATTTAATGCACGTTGGTGCCAAGCTGCCTCTCCTCCAGAGACTACACTCGGAGCCCTGGTTGAAGATACCACCTTCTCTGCTACACCAACAAAAGGTTACCTCACTGCAAGAAGAACTGCAAGATATCACTCCAGAGGAAGAGCTGTCTCTTCAAATGAATGGCCTGGCATTTTCCAAACGATACTTCACCCGACACCAGAGCATTGATGTGAAAGATGCTACTCACTTGTTAAAAACATTTGATTCTGGGGGCCCAAGAAAACTATCATATGATGAAATCCACCAACATTCAATTTATACAGAACCTGCCCCAAATAAGTCAGAAATTCCAGTAGATCAGGATCAAGATTCTATGCACTCAATGTCTGTGTCAAGTTTAAGAAGTATAGTTCAAAGACGAAATTTAGGTGCAAATCACTACAGTTCAGATTCCCAGCTGACAAGTCGAGTAGGCCCAGTAACTACAGAGGATAGTAAATCTCTTCTGGAAAAGAAGAAAATGTTTTCTCCTCCATCCCTGCTGTCAGGTTCAAGAGAGTCTCTGGAGAGTGTGTCTGTAACACCGCTGTGCAGAAGGAATCATGCCATCTTAGAGAGAAGAGGCTCAGGGGCACTGCTGTTAGATCACATTGCCCAGACCAGGCCAGGATTCCTCCCACCCTTGAATGTGAACCCTCATCCACCTATCCCAGATATTAGTGGCCATAGTAAAATTAGTAATGTAATTTCTACAGGAACAAAGACACTGATTCCATCAGCTCCTCTCTTCCCAAAGGAATCAAAGAGCAAGAAAATGCTGCTACGGAGGCATTCAATGCACACCGAACAGATTAAACAGCTAGTAAACTTTGAAGAGATTTTTGGCTAATGTAAGAATTCAAAATATTTAGTTTTGAAATTGTCTTACAAGGTCTATCCAGTTGCACCTCGTACGCAAATGCTTAAGACCTTTTCTGTAAAGAAAACCGATCCGTTCAGCTTATGCTGGATAAATTATTCAAAGTGCTTGTTATTTAGCAGTAATTACCGTTTTCTCTACAATATAAATGAATTGCTGCTCCACATTTGTAGTTTTAATTAGATTACACCAGACCACAAAGAATGTTTGGGAAGGATGAAATACTGAGTGACTCAGAGTCTGCTGCCAACCAGGACAAGCAAATTTATGTAAAGCATTAAACACAACACCAGGCACTTCAGCATGGACTGAAAATCCTAAAGGGACTAGAATATGTACAAATCGTGTTTGCTTTTTAAGCAAACGACAATGTGAATAATGTCTCTTGCACTTGTTACATTTAGAAATTCCACTTGTTCTAAGGTGATTTCTAGGATTTTGAATTTATTGTGTTAAATCTATCTGGATGTATCTCATACACATGAAACATCTTTGTTGTGGGACAACTGAAAACTTTATGTAAAAATGGGATATTGTTATCTCCTGCACAAGAAAATATAGTATTTGTTGAAAGAAACCAAGGCATATTGCTTTATCCATCTATATATATATATATATATATATATATATATATATATATATATATATATATATAATGGAAGTACTTGGGAACATTAAAATCTCTGTTTTGATGATGGAGTATATAGTGAGGGAAACAGCTGCATACCATATGCTTGGAAACACATATTTAATTTTGTGTAGCAATTTTCTACTAGTAAACTTTCAGTAGTGTAACTGATGATTAGACAGTGGTAACAGATTTTCCAGAAGGGGGACCTGAGCACTTGACGTCACAAAGACAACTTCTTCACGTGTCATCAGTGCCTTGATCTCAATTAAATGAGCTATAGATTCATCTAGTCTGTTTGTGTGCACCAACTAGACCAATGAGTCGATATTGTTGCACTAAAATTAACTGTTGATAATACAGACTGACCATAATGGGAGCGGTGCCCTTCAATGTAAAATTATAAGGGCTCTTTTTATGCTATAGAATACCACCATGCACAGCATATACCATTGTAGACTCCTTTACAGGAGTGTTTTATAAAATTTATGATAAATTCGTGCTGTGAACATGAAATGTGCTTGTTCTTGTTACCTGCACTGCCAGTAAATCTCACATCTTTGTGTTCTTGTTGTGCTATAGTTTATTGGCCTATCCAGCTGCACACTCCGCAATGGAAAGTAAACCAAAGAGCATAAGGCTGGTCAAAATCTTACTCTATAATACCAAATACCTGACCATTTAAAACAGGGATGGGCACCATTGGTTCTGTAACTGATTTTGCTGACTAAGAATGATGGGACGAGGAGTTGCAATACAATAACAGTATGAGGCTCACAGAAGGCCTTCTCCTGAATTAATGGCTTTAGTTACTGCTGAAACAAAATTAATACTGTGAGGTGCAGTAAAAACTGCTGCAGATTGTGCTTAAGAGCACTTGCATGAGGCTGGAATTACAGAGATAACATTTGATTTTTCTTTTTTCTTGGAAATAGCGATATTTTTCTAAACAGGGTTTGTGAAGGGATATGTGAAATATGAGGTTAATTGTCCACCATGTGGGTTTTATTGCAAAATAAATATAACTAGGATACTTAAAGTAGACCTGTTACCTTAAGATACATTTAATGAATGTTTAGAGAATTACAAACTGCATAAATGTTATGCTGTGCATTTGTTTGAACTAGAAAGAGATTTTGAGAAATTAACATAGGTTTTTAGGTGGTACTATGTTACCACACACACACTGTGCTATGAACGAATTTAGGCAGAGCTCACACACTGGGACCTTTTCTAACAGCACTGCGAGTGTTATGTTTAGCCTTGAACATAACTAACTAATATAAAGTGCTAGGTGCCATCAAAATATAAAGGATAATTTCCCCAAAACTATTTATTTCACAAAAAAATGGTTAGCACAACATATAGCATATATTAATAATCTGTTAAAAAAATACAAACTTGTCGTAGCGTGTCAGGACAACTTTAACAACAGGGGAAAAACAGTGGTGAAAGTGAAGTGTGATTTCCAATGTGTTGATAAATTCTGACAGTGCCAAATGTCATTGAACTTCATAAATGAATGATAATCTCTATTATTTTCCTTTTAGCCATTCCAAATGATTGATCATTTGAAGGATGAATTATGCTTATGCGATGTGTCAATTTTCTTGTGATATGCACAAGTCACATGTTGGCATAAAGTAGAGACTACTGATCTAAATTTGTGAAAACTTGTTATCAATATCCTGATTAATAATATATTCTGACTTATTTTATTCAAAGGTCAATATGAACATTATTTAATTTATTATTGTTTTAGAATGTGTAAATTGCAAATTGAGAGCTGTGAACTGTGCAATGATAGAAGTAATGAAAAGGAAATCATTACTAATGGCTGCTTTACAGAGATATATTTGAGAGGTACTTAAATGAATAGGTAATTACTGCAAGATGGTCATTAATTGACATACTTTTATGTACATTAACAGGAGAACCTTTAAAGCTCTCTTTGATGTGAACACATGTTCTTTTAGTGTATTATGAGGAAAAAACATAGATTGTGATGTTTTTGTAAGAAAAAAAATGAAGTTTATTATATGTGATATAGAGTAATAGACAAAATATTTAGAATCTGTGTATCAATATATGGTTCTTTTTTATAATATATATATTATATATATATATATACAGTGGGGAAAAAAAGTATTTAGTCAGCCACCAATTGTGCAAGTTCTCCCACTTAAAAAGATGAGAGGTCTGTAATTTTCATCATAGGTACACTTTAACTATGAGAGACAGAATGAGACAAAAAAATCCATAAAATCACATTGTCTGATTTTTAAAGAATTTATTTGCAAATTATGGTGGAAAATAAGTATTTGGTCAATAACAAAGGTTCATATCAATACTTTGTTATATACCCTTTGTTGGCAATGACAGAGGTCAAATGTTTTCTGTAAGTCTTTACAAGGTTTTCACACACTGTTGCTGGTATTTTGGACCATTCCTCCATGCAGATCTCCTCTAGAGCAGTGATGTTTTGGGGCTGTCGCTGGGCAACACGGACTTTCAACTCCCTCCAAAGGTTTTCTATGGGGTTGAGACTTGGAGACTGGCTAGGCCACTCCAGGACCTTGAAATGCTTCTTACGAAGCCACTCCTTCGTTGCCCGGGCGTGTGTTTGGGATCATTGTCATGCTGAAAGACCCAGCCACGTTTCATCTTCAATGCCCTTGCTGATGGAAGGAGGTTTTCACTCAAAATCTCATGATACATGGCCCCATTCATTCTTTCCTTTACACGGATCAGTCGTCCTGGTCCCTTTGCAGAAAAACAGCCCCAAAGCATGATGTTTCCACCCCCATGCTTCACCGTAGGTATGGTGTTCTTTATATGCAACTCAGCATTCTTTCTCCTCCAAACACGACAAGTTGAGTTTTTACCAAAAAGTTCTACTTTGGTTTCATCTGACCATATGACATTCGCCCACTCCTCTTCTGGATCATCCAAATGCTCTCTAGCAAACTTCAGACGGGCCCGGACATGTACTGGATTAAGCAGGGGGACACGTCTGGCACTGCATGATTTGAGTCCCTGGCGGCGTAGTGTGTTACTGATGGTAGCCTTTGTTACTCTGGTCCCAGCTCTCTGCAGGTCATTCACTAGGTCCCCCTGTATGGTTCTGAGATTTTTGATCACCGTTCTTGTGATCATTTTGACACCACAGGGTGAGATCTTGCGTGGAGCCCCAGATCGAGGGAGATTATCAGTGGTCTTGTTTGTCTTCCATTTTCGAATAATTGCTCCCACAGTTGATTTCTTCACACCAAGCTGCTTGCCTATTGCAGATTCAGTCTTCCCAGCCTGGTGTAGGTCTACAATTTTGTTTCTGGTGTCCTTCGACAGCTCTTTGGTTTTGGCCATAGTGGAGTTTGGAGTGTGACTGTTTGAGGTTGTGGACAGGTATCTTTTATACTGATAACAAGTTCAAACAGGTGCCATTAATACAGGTAACGAGTGGAGGACAGAGGAGACTCTTAAAAAAGAAGTTACAGGTCTGTGAGAGCCAGAATCTTGTAGGTGTTTGTAGGTGACCAAATACTTATTTTACTGCGGAATTTACCAATGAATTCATTAGAAATCCTACAATGTGATTTCCTGTATTCTTTCCCCCCATTCTGTCTCTCATAGTTGAAGTGTACCTATGATGAATATGACAGACCTCTCTCATCTTTTTAAGTGGGAGAATTTGCACAATTGGTGGCTGACTAAATACTTTTTTGCTCCACTGTATATACACACACACACTACCGGTCAAAAGTATTTGAACACTCCCATTTTTCCAGTTTTTATTGAAATTTACACAGCTCAAGTCCAGTGGATAACTTAAAATGGTATAAAGATAAGCGGTAAACTGCCAGAGGTGAAAAAAAAATGTAGGTTACCAAAAACTGAAAAATAATGTATATTTCAGAGTTATACAAAAAGGCCTTTTTAGGGAAGAAGTAATGGGTTAACAACTCAAAGCTGTTCTGCAGCAATGTAAGTAAATTAATCCTTGAAAGTTCATGCTAATAATGCCTACAGGTGTCCCAACTTTTGTTGATTACTTACAAGCCCTCTGTCCATATAAAAGCAGTGTTGGAACAGTATTGTACTGCAGGAAGTATTATATTGATCTCGAAATGGCGAAAAAAAGGCAATTAACAAAAGAAGGCAGACAGACCATTATAACCCTTAAAATTGTAGGTCTTTCCATTAGTGAAATTGCAAAGAAAGCCAGTGAGTACAGTTTCCTACACCATCAAAAGAAACTTGGAAACTGGAGGAAACTCTGACAGAAAGAGGTCTGACAGACCCAGAGCCACAACAAAATCAAATGAAAAGTTTCTGAGAGTCAACAGCCTGCGTGACAGGTGGCTCACAGCACAACAGCTTCAATCACAGCTTAACACCGATCGAAGTAAGCAAGTGTTAGTTTCAACTGTGAAGAGAAGACTTCGAGCTGCAGGTTTAAATGGTGAGTAAGTAAGTAAGTAAGTAAGAAAGCCATTGCTAAGAAAGCATAATAAGAAAAAGAGGCTTGCCTGGACCATGAAGCACCTCCAGTGGATTACTGAAGACTGGAAGAAGTTCTTATGGACCGATGAATCTGAGATCTTCGGTTCATCACGCAGGGGTTTTGTATGCCATTGAGTAGGCGAAAGGATGGTTCCTCGGTGTGACCCCAACTGTAAAACATGGAGGAGGAAGCATGATGGTCTGGGGCTCTTTTGCTGGATCCAGAGTTGGCGACTTGCACAGAGCGAGTGGCGCCCTTAACCAATACTCCTACCACAACATTTTGTAGCACCATGCAATATCCTCTGGTACACACCTAGTTGGTATGGGGTTCATCCTACAGCAAGATAATGACCCAAAACATACCTCCAGGCTGTGTCAGGACTACCTTAGAAGAAAATAATAAGACGGTAGACTTCAAATCATGGAATGACCAGCACAGTCTCCAGACTTAAACCGTATCAAGCTGGTTTGGGATGAACTGGACAGAAGAGTGAAAGCAAAGCAACCGACAAATGCAACACATTTGTGGGAACTTCTGCAACAGTGTTCGAAAGAACTTTCAGAACAATGTTTGATTTCCGCTGTAGAAAGAATGCCACGAGTGTGTTCGGATGTAAAATCTGCAAATGGTGGCTACTTTGATGAGTCAAAAATTTAGATTACATTTTGTTAAGGAAAATGGTTTCATGATTTCTTTTTAATGTTGAAAAGTTTGGGGTCACTTAGAAATATCCTAGTTTTTTAAAGAAATGCAAATCTTGTCCATTACAATAATATCAAATGGATCACAAATAGAGTGCAGACATTGTTAATCTTCTAAATGACTATTGTAGCTGGAAAAGGCTGATTTTTCATGGAATATCTATATTTGCTGCAAATGGAGGATTCTTTGATGAAAGCAAAGTTTGAAGGACACAATTATAATTTAAATTAAATATCTTTAATTTTAACCTTGTCAGCATCTTCACTGTATTTCATATTCATTTTGCATCTTATTTGATGCGTGTTTTCATGAAAAACAAGGGAATTTCTGAAGTGACCCCAAACTTTTGAATGGTAGTGTATATATATTTCATTTATTGATAGGCGTATAACTTCTGACAAACTGTTAAATATAGGTGATATATAATTTTCCCTACATTAAATGTAAGAAACTGAATTGTTCTATGTCAATATAGCCTGTGGATACAAGAGAAATGTAATTTTGAACTGTTATTGTTTATTACTATTTTCTTATTTTGTGTAAAGAGGATTTTGGTCTTACCTGTTAAATCCTTTACTCTTAGTCCATACAGGTTACTGGTAACTCTGGGTAGGCGATCCACCCCTTTAAGTAAGCAGGATCCGTTCTAGAATTGTATGCAGGGGGTGGAGCCTACCTTCCCTCCTTGGATGCAGCTAGCCAACCAGCTCCAGAAAGATTTGAGACTCTAACTATTGACTATATAGTAGAAGGGAAAGAAGACTCCTGTGAGCATGACCCCGAAGGACCCCCACAATCTGCCACAGGAGAGCCAAGCATGGTCCCTTGACAGGATGGGAGACCAGTAACCTGTATGGACTGAGAGAAAATGATTTAACAGGTAAGACTAAAATCCTCTTTTCTCTGTCCTCCAATACAGGTTACTGGTAACTCTGGGATGTCCAACCATTGAGTTTCCTAGAGGTGGGAAGTAAGACACTGACCAGACACAAGGCCCCCAAAGTCACCAGAGCAGATATGAACCACTGAACTGGAGCCAAAGGGGCTCAAAAGTGAAGGAAGCACCAAGAACTGAAGAAAATCCTAGACAGGATTTTCCTCCCAAAGCTGGCGTCAGCCGATGCCAGTACATCAACACAGTAATGCTTCAAAAAGGTGTGCACAGACGACCAAGTGTCAGCCTTACACAACTGATCAGCAGAGGCCTGATTCTTGTAAGCCCAAGAGGCCCCAGTAGATTGAGTAGAATGAGTCTTATGAATAGTGGATTTGATCCAAGAAGCAATAGTCACCTTGGATGTAGGTCTTCCTGTCCTAGGACCCTCCAGAATGACAAACAACGCGTCCGATTGTCTGATAGACTCAGTGCGATGTACATAAAACTTGAGACAATGCACCATGTCTAACCAGTGGCGATCCCTCTCCTCGTCAGAGGTGGGGTCAGGGCAGAAAGAGGGCACCACAATATCCTGATTGATGTGGAACTCCAAAACCACCTTCGGGAGAAACTCCTGAGAGGTGCGAAGCACCTCCTTATCCTTATGAAACACCAAATAGGGTGGTTTACAGGACAGAGCATGTAACTCTGCGACAGGGCGGACAGACACAATCACCAGGAGAAAGGCCAATTTCACCATCAACAGGCGTAGAGGAATAGTAGCCAAAGACTCAAATGGAGGGCGCTGAAGAACGACCAAAACCAAGTTAAGATCCCATGGAGGAGCAGGAATCTTGAAGGCAGGACGCGTATGAGCAACGCCCTGGAATAAAACCTTGCCATCAGGAAGAATGGCAATGTGCCTCTGAAAGAAAACAGAGAGAGCAGATGTCTGAACTTTACGGGAACTCAAACTGAGGCCCTTATCCACACTGTCCTGCAAAAAAGGCCAGGACCGTAGGCAGATCAAATTCCTGAGACAGGTTCTTGTCAGCACACCAAGATAGGAAGGACGACCAGACACGATGGTAGATCTTGGAAGAAACAGGTTTGTGGGCACTAAGCATAGTGTCCACCACACCAGAAGAAAACCCTTTCTTCCTCAATATTGTAACCCTGTAGAAGAAGATCCAGACAGGAAGGGAGCCGGAATGACTCTGCCACTGACAGATCCAGAAGCTCCGGAAACCAAGCCTGGCGAGGCCAGTACGGAGCAATCAGAATGACTGGATAACGTTCCAGTCTTAATTTCCGTAACACCCTGTGTAACAAGGGGAGGGGAGGAAAGATGTAGGTCAGAGGGAATAACCAAGGAATGGACATTGCATCCACCGCCAGAGCTAGAGGGTCCCTCCATCGAGAGCAGAACCTCGGAACCTTCCTGTTGTGTCTTGTCGCCATCAGGTCGATGTAAGGAAGACACCATTTCTGAACAATGAGGGTGAACACCTCTGGGTGCAGCTCCCACTCTCCGCTGTCCACTGTGTGTCGACTGAGGAAGTCTGCCATGACTTTGTCTAGACCAGCAATGTGCACTGCGGATATGGCAGGAACGTGATCTTCTGCCCTGACTGGACAGTCTTCCAGCTGAGATGTCCAATGACGAAGGGCATGAAATATCGCCCAAAGCTCCAACACGTTGATGGGAAGTAGAGATTCTTCCGGAGACCACCGACCCTGTGCACTCAGGCGACCCAGGACCGCTCCCCATCCGGAGAGGCTGGCATCCGTCATCACCATGATCCAGAAGGAAACTAGGAAGGACTTGCCCTTCAGCAGATTGGAGAGGTCGAGCCACCAGGACAAACTCAGCTCCACATGAAGAGGAAGTGACACCGACGTCTTCAGAAGGTCCAGCCGACCCCTGCACACCTGGATCACAAACCACTGGAGTTCCCTGGTGTGTGCCATGGCGAACAGTACCGCCTCTATGGTGGAAATGAATTTCCCCACGAGAGATAACAGCTTCTTGGCTGGAACTGGCTCCTGAGCCAATATCGCAGAAACCCTGTGGGCAATCTGGTGAGCCACCTTGTCCGTGAGAAAGACCATGTTCTTCTGGGTATCGAAGAGGTCTGATTTGTCCAAGTTGATGATCCACCCGTGATGGGTGAGAGCCTGAATGCATTGCTGAACCTGTTGATGAAGACGTTCCGCAGAAGAGGCTTTCAGAAGCAGGTCGTCCATGTATGTAACTCTGATGCCGTCTCGGTGGAGGACGGACACTAAGGCTCCCAGGAAACGGTTGAAGACCTGAGGAGATGTCATCAGACCAAATGGAAGAGCTGAGAACTGAAAATGTCCCCGGCCGCAAGCAAACTGGAGGTACTGCCGGCTCTCTGGATGAATGGCAATGTGTAAGTATGTGTCCTGAAGATCCAGAGAAGCAAGGAATCTGTTAAGACTCCTGGTGATAATGAATCCGGGTCACAAAGGAATTGAGATCCTTCAAGTCCAAAATGGGACGACACCCGCCGTCCTTCTTGGAGACCACAAAGAGGTTTGAGTAAAAACCCATACCTATGTCCTGAACTGGAACCGGCTCTAGAACGTCCTTGTCCAGAAGAGCCTGAACAGCACTGTCAAACAGATGGCGTTTCTCTGCGCCCTGAGGCATTTGAGAAGGAAGAAAGTGAAAGGGAGGAAGAGAATCGAAAGGGATCCTGTACCCTTCCGTCACCACCTGCAAAACCCATGGGTCCGACACTGAATCCTCCCAAATGCTGTGATAGTGATGCAGATGACCACCCACAGCAGAGTGCGGACGTGGGTTCGGTGAGTCATGCCAAAGAAGGCTTGGAAGCCTTGGGCTTGGTTCGCCGGACGTGTCTCATTCTGAAAGGAACGAAAATACGGGTTACTCTTAAGCGGTGTTTTCTTGCTAGGAACTAAGGGTAGAATTGTACTCTTACCCCCTGTAGCCTCACTGATCAGATCCTTGAGATCTGGCCCAAATAAAGAAGTGCCTTGAAAAGGCAAGGAGAGCAGTGTTTTCTTAGAAGCAGTATCAGCAGACCACATCTTGAGCCAAAGAGCCCGTCTGGCAACCACAGACATGGTGGAAACCCTAGCCATCAAACAGATGGCATCAAATAGGGCAGCAGAAACATAGTGCTGTGCCTCAGAAATGTTGGCAAGGAGGAGCAACTTATCTGAAGTAGGAGCACCCTGACGGACAGCAAGAGTGAGCTGTTCAGTCCAGACCGCAACGGCCCGGTTCACCCATGCTGCTGCGAATGCTGGATGCATGGCAGAACCAACAGTGGCAAAGATGGACTTGAGGGAGACCTCAAGTTTCTTGTCAGTCCAGTCCTTTAGAGCAGATGCATCAGACACTGGCAAGGCAGTAGACTTGGATAGCCTGGAGATAGGAGCATCCACTTTGGGAGGATGAACACACCGAGCAAGCGCTGGCTCAGAAAAGGGATAAAGCTTAGCAACTTTCTTGGAGACAGAAGGCTTTCTGTCCGGAGACTTCCACTCTTCAGACACAAGGTGCTCAAGAGTGGGGTTAGGTGGAAATCAAGTAAGGGGCTTTTTAGGCTCTTGAAACACATCAGAGGGGTCAGAAGGAACCGCCTGAACTAAGGGAATGTTAAGAATATTCAAGACAACCCTGATCAGACCCTAAACGGAGGGCTCAGGATTAGCCTCAAAAGGATCCCCAAAAAACTGAGGGGAGCCCAGAGCAGAACATTCCTCAACATCTGAATCCACCAGGAGTTCCTCTTCAGAGGAATCTGACACGTCAGGTACTCCCTGAGGTTTGGGCAGGGAATACTTGACGGAGGAGGGGGTCTGCCAAGAATGGAAGACCCCCTGTAACTGGGATGGAAAGAGTTGCAAAGTGGACCTGAGGTCCATAGTAGCAGCCTTGAACTCTTGCACCCAAACTGCCTCTAATGCATGGCTGGAGGTCCCTGGGAGACTCTCAGGGACATAAGAACATGCTGGGCATAAATGACCTGAGAATTCTCTAGGTAACACTGAATGACAGGAAGAGCAATGCACAATAGGGGATACAGAGACCCCAGCATCCTTAGTCTTAGGTCTGGCCCCAAGCTCCAATGGTATAGACATTCTCACAGTGTCAATAACCTTATTGTATAAGAAATCACCCAATTATAGTGTGTCTGATTAAAGTTTCACCCCAGAAATTATTAAAATAGACTTATCTGGCAGGCAAAGGGTTAATTAGCAAAGGAGAGAAGGAGAGTCCAAGCCCTGCGTAGGATAAACGCTCTGGAAAGATCACAAAATTGCTGCCGCAGAGGGAGCCAATCAGAAACGAGCGCGCAAAGCAATCGCTCATAGGAAATTTATTTTTCCCAGAAAAGTACCCCAAACAGTGCCTGAAGCCCCCTGAGTCCCCCAACACACTAGAAACATTAACCGGATGATAGAGCAGACAAATAAAATAAGCCATCGTTGAAGTCGCTAGGTTAAACGGTTGCAGAGACCCAACAGACATACAGATAGACCCAGTGAGTGCTGGAGTGTGCAAATGAAAAACCCCTGTGCAGAGGGGCACTGTGGGACATGTGGACCTGCAGCACTCAAAGAGTTACTCACCTTTCTTGCAGATCTTCTGTCTTCAGATTACCATGTTTACAGAAGAAGCCTCAGTGGGCGACTCCTGAGGAAAGAACTTGCAGCCAAAATTCCCCCCCCTAGGGCTTAAGGTCCACAAAAAGTACCTGGTCACTGAGCTAGCGACATCTAAGGGCATTGTCAGTTATGGTAATCCGCCTAATGGTGGTATTCCATTACTAACAGAAAAATAAAAAACTTCTAAAGCTATAGCAGAACTGTTCTCTTGCCTGTGTTAACTTCACCAAGGAACAAATCTTTCTGGAGCTGGTTGGCTAGCTGCAGCCAAGGAGGGAAGGTAGGCTCCACCCCCTGCATACAATTCTAGAATTGTTCCTGCCTACTTAAAGGGGAGGATCACCAGGCACGTGCACACATAGACACCAAGGAGGGCTTAACAAAAGAAAATAAATAATTATGAGAAGTGCCCTTTTTTTCATTTGAGCCCCTGCCCCCCAAAATGTCTGTGCACGGCCCTGAGGATCACCTACCCAGAGTTACCAGTAACCTGTATTGGACGACAGAGAAATCAGATTATCCAAAATTATACTTATTTTAGCTATTAAGGACCAGAAGAGTGTGTAATGTATTGATTAGCAAACTGCATTTCACCCTCTCTGGTCATTATAGAGTTAAAGACAGTTATGCTTAAAGTTGCATTGTTTCACTAGTAGACTTGAAAAGCACTTTAATATAGTTATTTAAAATATCAGATTTGTAATTAGTTTTCTGATCTGCAGTGAAATTATGAAAGGCCTTGATATGGGCCTTGAAATCCACTAGTCATGTCATTTTTTTGCTGCTTAGGGATTTAGAGCCGTATTCAGGAAGGTTAAGCTGTGCAGTACTGGAGCAAACCAACTGCGCCAAAGGGGATGAATAAACATTCCCCAAGTTCTCATTGATTTAAATGATGATCTGACTCCTAGAGAGATCTTCAATGCAATGCTTAGCAAAGCATTGGAGATCTCTGTAGGATTCAAGGGGGGAGATGCACTAAGGTGTGATAGGAAGGTGGTAAAGTGGAGATGACTTCTCCAGTGATATCACATCTCCAGTTCCTATGTTATTCTATGTAGCCAATGCACAAGGATTTTTTCAGCTGTGGAGATCTTGTTGCATAGGCTTTATAGAATATCATAGGGACTGAAGAGGAGAGATTCACTCAGCGGAGATAAAGCTGAGATGACTTCTCCAGTTTATCACTTCTCCAATTCCTATGTTATTCTATGGAACCAACACTAAAATCTCAAAATTTGAAGACTCTTAGTGCATAGGCTCCATAGAATAACATAGGAATTGGAGAAGTGATATGACTGGAAGTCATCTCTACTTTATCACCTCTTTATCCCCACTTAGTGAATCTCCCCCCCTTCAGTCACTATGTTTTTCTATAGGGCCTATGCAACAAGATCTCCAAAGTTGAAAAAACCTTAGTGCATTGGCTCCATAGAAAAACATAGGATTTGGAGAAGTGATATCACTGGAGAAGTCATATCCACTTTATCACCTCTTTATCACACCTTGGTACATAAACACTAACCTGCTAAAAGCACAGTTTCAATCAATTTGTAATGGTCCTCAGTGATGTAACTGGTTTGCTCCAGAATTGATTACCTTTAACTTCCTTAATACAACAGCCATTTGATGCAAAATTTCACACTGGTACTTAAAAGTAATGTAAATGTCTAAATAACTACAGATATTGTAACTACGTGCTGACTATATATAGTTAACATGTCAAAAGTTTATGAAATAGCAATGTTTAATTTAACTTCTGCTATTTTAGCACTGTGTGTGTAGTAATTTATTTTCTTTTGTTTTTGCATAATTCTGGATAGTGGCCTTGAATCAACTATTTTCATTTTTCTACTTTCCACTTTCTGTGATATGAGTACCCTCTACCTGTAACGTGTATCGAGTCACTGATTCAAATGAAACGGCAGAGGTGCAAAATGATTGTCCCGTGTGTATAAGGACACAATGGAGCAATTCTGGGGCAAACCATCTGCGCTATAGTGACAAATGAAAATTCACATTGAGGCTTTTAACCCTTTGAAGGTTAGGGATATATCTAACACAGACCTGTTTAGCATTCAAAAGCCCTATTTTGATTAGAAACCTAGAATTTGACAGCAGATAAGAGCCATTCAGCCCATCAAGTCTGCCCATTTTTCCTGCTGTATAAACCACAAACCTTACTTGGTCCTTGGTCTTGTCATGTTCAGGACAGCCTTATGCCTATCCCATGCATGCATAAATTCCCTCAGTATATTGACCTCTACCACTTCTGCTGGTAGGCTAGTCCACTTACTACCCTCTCACTGAAGTAAATATTTCTTACATTTCATCTAAGTCTCTGTCCCTCTAGTTTTAACTATGACCTCTTGTCCGTAACACTTCTACTCCTTTGAAATGTACTTTCCTCCTGTATTTTGTTGAATCCCTTCATGTATTTGCATGTTTCTATCATATCCCCTCTCTCTCTTCAAGGATTATTGAGGATTTTTTGGAATGTTTATTTGTACTCTGTGGTGCAGTTAGTTTGCCTCAGACTTGCTTTATTGCCTTTATACATATGGGCCTGTGTACGTTTCTTGTTTTTTTTTTGTCTCTGTTCGGCTAAACTGCACTGAAATAGAGAGTGAGGCACATACTCACCATTCTTATGATCCTTCACAGGCCGGCTCAGACTTGTTACTAACTGCAGACAGTGGGAGCACACATCACTAAAAGTAGAAGGAAAGGTATATATTATATTAGCCATACCTGGGAACTTCCTCATCTCGAGCTCCCGGAAAGGGCTCATAAGCTGCTGATCAAGAAGACGTAAATTATTCTATTCACATCATAAAGAGGGTGTACCTTAATTGGGTGGATGGGACTTATAATCCTTATGTCATATAGTGGGTGGAACAGCGTGAGAAGGAGCGGAAGTAGGCCGGAGAATCCGCCTGTCCCCGAATTAACTGTAAAAAACTGAGTCTACAGGGGAGGATTAGAGTTCCCAGGTATGTAAATAGGTTATTCAAGGCAAGTACACAGAATTAAAGAAAAAAAATAAGCAGATAAATAAATGTACACTACTAAAGTAAAGCATTATTTTTCTTTAAATCGTAGTATGACTCATTTTTTATGTACCCCTTTTAAGTACTGTTATGAACAGAATTTTATTACAGTAAAAGTAGGCATTAAAGGAACATTAAAACCTAAGCATGAAGCATGGTTTTATACCCTTAAATACTCTATACTTTATGTATCATTTGTAAAATTTCACTGTTGTCTAAGACTTTAACATTTTATTTTACCTATGCTCTAAAGGAGCAGCCATTCCTTTCTTTGCAATGCTACCATTTGTTTGTCCAGGATTATATGTAAATGGCCTGATAAAAGAATAGCCTTTCTGAATACAAGAGCAATGGGCACTAATAACAATCAGCTAACTGACCTTAACTCTTAACTCTCAACACAAACAACATTAAATACATGTTCTCTGAACAGGACACTTTACACATGCATTTAAAAGCAAGTTTTAGATTGTATTTTAGGGATGTAATATATGAATTAATGTTTATATATTCTGGCTGATATTTAACTCTTTGAGTGCCAGAGAGACTCAGTTATCTAATGCATTGCATCTTTGGCTTCAAATGTTAAGGTTATATCAACCTATTTCCTTTTTTGGTGTTAATAGCCCTTTAAAAGCACATGATTGAATTGTGGGTAAAACGTCTTACACCCTTTTTTTTTTTTTTTTGTCAGCCTAGGATGTAGTGGTGTTCAATACAATTTTCCAATGCATATCCAGTTTTAAGCTGTGTACAGTATTGCCGGATCAAGTTTCAACATCTGCATAAATATAAATGTCAATTATATTTAGCTTCAACCAAGTAGTTTTGAAATGGCAGAACAAGAGGGTCTAGCACTAATCTGGATTTGGATGTTCTGATATAGAACATTTAATTTTATTTTCACTTTCAATATGAATATTTTTAAGTGATGTTTGTAATTTATGTGATACAGTACATTACAAAATAAAGAAATACTCAACATAGCCCCACAATATTTCAACTGGAGAAATACATTCATAGAAAGCTCTGGTTTCTGTAGTTCAGGGGTTTACATTAAAGCAGAACTTCCACTCAAAGTGCCCCCCAAATGATTATGCACATAATGATAAAATAAGTCTGGTGTTATTGAGAAATCCAATTTGTTCCGAGAAGCACAGGCAGACATCTTGTTGTAGCGGCATCTCTTTTTCCTGCACAGTTAGTCCCTTCCTGTACCTTAAGGTACAATGCAACTCCCACTCACCATTCCTAGAGGATAATGGGACGGACAGCGCAGGCGCACAGATGTTTCATACTTTTGCATTCTCTAGGAGAGGTGAATCACTGACAAACAGTTCTCAACAGAATGTGATAGAAACTGCTGAGTCATGCTGTCTGAACTACCAGGAAGTAAACGCACAGTAAATTCACCTCCTGATTATTTGAACTGTTAGAACATTTGAATAAAACAACTGACAGCGGCGGGACTAGCCTTGATTTACTCAGCAGGAAAAGCTTTTTTTAACACAGGACACTATACCTGCACTAGAAAACCCTGCCTCCACTGCAGCAATGATTTCTGCATGGATAGTGTTATACTGAGGAGATGCACTAAAGTGTGAGACAACTTCATCTGTGATATCACTTCTCCAGTTCCTATGTTATTCTGTAGAGGCTATGCACTAAAATATCCACAGTTGGAGAAATCTTAGCACATTGGCTCCAAAGAATAACATAACAGATGGAGAAGTGATATCACTGGATAAGTCATCCCTGCTTTATCCCTCCTTAGTGCATAACCCTCAGTTGTATCACTAGCTCTGCTTTCACAGTCCCTGACAGAAAGCTTTCCAGGGAGTTCAATGTCAGACACATGAAAATACATAAAAAATATGTGAAGATGAAAAAATAGAATACAAATTATTATATTCTTGCCTAGGCATTGTGGCTGTATTTTTAATGTTTTAAATTAAATCTGATGCCATTAAACAACTTGTCCACCATCATTTCACCACACACAGTTCCTGAACAAGGGCAGGATTCCAGTTCCCTTGTTGCTTTTAGATGATTTGTTATAACACAAACCGGCCAACATATATTGTGAGTATAACTTTTAATAATAATTAAGATATTATGTAAAATATGGATTTATATTGAGAGCGACCCGCAAAAATATAGGGGGGAGATTTATAAAAGTGTTCTTGTTCGTTTTTGTGAACAGATCCTTAAAATGTCCCTATTCTTTATTACAAGTGTCGGTATTTATAAAGTATTCTAGATACATTTATAAATATAGTGACATTAAAGAATAAGAACAGGTCAGACATGGCCTTACATATTTGGCAAAAAATCTCTCTCTAAATTGTTGCAAATAGTGACATTTCTTTATAAATTCACTGTGCCACTTTTACAAACTTCCTTACTCCATTTTTTTTCGTAAACTGTCCTTAGTGCTTTTATAACTACCAGAGACAATCTTACAGCCATTTTAACTTTTCTTTTCCACAAACTCCATTTTTATAACTCTCCCCCATAGTTCTTTTCATGTGTTTGGTGCTCTTTCTATTTTTCTGAGGTGGATACAACATGACTAAGTCGGGAGATGCTGTGTTTCTGAGTTACCTATATGTGTGGAGACAGTAAAATATCCTCCATGAGTGTTTGCCACTGGGAAGATCCTATTAGTGGCTATTAAAAAATGCAACTATATTTTGTATATATTTTGTATCATCTGGATATTATTACTCTATGAGGTGCTCCCCCTCTCTCTTCCCTATAGAATAAAAAGTGTAGCCAATTTAAATTTACATATCATGCACTTGTATAATATGTAACGTCAAAAAGGAGATCAACTGTCACCTAAATAACATACTCAGATTTATTATTAGACTGCAAGTATTATAGATTTATATGATTCGTATCTCTGTCTTGCTTCCCCCTAAATCCTATATTTTACTTTTTAGATTTTACAATGATGTAGAGTTGAAGTTAACAACCTATGTTTAACTGCCCAGGAGGGACTCAAATTATAATAAGGCGATACACAGGGCCAGTGTAATGTATGGGCGTACCTGGTGTTCAATTGTTTAATTGTGTAATCGTTTGGGGATGAGGGAGGCTGATGGTGAACAACATATTGTGTATTATTACCCATGAATTTTAAAGGCCTAGCCTACTCAGCTTAAACCCTTTTATGTTAGGAGTGTCTCCAACTAGGGTTGCCACCTTTTCTTCAAAAAAATACCGGCCATAGCATTCCCTCAATAGACTTAACATTGCACAGAAGCCAATTTTTTATCGGCCTGCTGGTAAAATACTGGCTGGGTGGCAACCCTATCTCCAACACATTGCAAATCCAAGGTATTAAACAGATCCTCAAAAATGTATTTGAGGCCGCTTTCCATAATTTTGCCAGGAGCCTCAGAACAACCAGTGACACACATACTTATTACATTACACTTAAAAAGTATTGATAAAGGCTTTATCATGTGTTTTAGGAAGACTGAGGTTGGGAATGGGAAGTGTAACCCTTTACAAAACAACACTTTGTTCTGCCCTGTGATACTCTAGGAGATAAAGCATATAGAACGGGGTTGAACTGCTTATTGGAAGGAACAAGAATTACTCATCGGTTCTTATGTTGGTTCTGTTTATGAACCCATCACTAGGACTGAAGATTCTTATTTTCTTTTTTGAAAGACACAATTATCACTGAAGGGAAAATGTATATTTAACTCTATTTTAATCAAATACTTTAGCATTAATTGTATTTATTTTTAATGTTATTCAAATCTGTGAACATGTATTACTTCAATAATGTATTGGTTATTTTATCTGTGATGTGATTACCTTCTAGATTTGTGTTCCCCCATTACTGGCCAGAGGTGTGTGTGTGTGTGTGTGTGTATGTAATTTCTTGTAAAGCAATAAGCTGCATGCTCTTCTAATCCTTAAGCCTTTGACTGCCATAGGGGTATGCAACGCATTGCAGAGCAATACGCTGCTTACCTCTCTGGCACTCAACAGGTTAAAGGGTAAATGTACAACTGGTGGTAAAAATCTAAATATGTTTACTTCCTTTGTTAACCCCTTGGATACTATTAATATCTTCAATGCGTTGCCTAGCAGTGCATTAGCAATGGCTAGCATCTAAAGGGTTAAGCCAAAATGTTGAACTGTATAGATATACAAAAAATTACTTATTTTCAGTTGTAAACTTGAGTTTCTGCAACAGTTTGCAAAGACATCCATGTGTCCTAGACATCCTATATAATAATTTGTTAAGGATGTTTGTCAGAGGCCGTCATGAGCAGTAGAGACGGCTGTGCGCACTGCAGTCATGTGCTATACAGACTGCCCGCATCGCAGCTGATATGGAGAGGGGCGCTCCGAATTCAGACCGGAGTCCTCTCTGCCTAAGGTCTGAATTCGGAGCACCCCGCTCTGTATCAACCACGGCGCCAGAAGTCAGTACTGAGCATGACTGCAGTGCCGCCATTGTTGGCCCATGTACACGGACTTTAAAACTAGTATATATATATATATATATATATTTGTTCAGCCATTTACTTGCAAATTTCCAGACTACAATATTGTGTTGAGACACAGAGCAACAAAAGATCTAGACCAGGGTAATCAGCTGTACTACCTGGCTGGTTGATGATGATGGGCACTGAAGTCCCCAACAACTTGAGGTCCGTGATTAACCCTTATGTAGATCATTCAAGTTTTGACTGAAAATGTAAACTGTGTTGTATTAAAATCTAGGGCACTTGTAATTAACCCCTTGGAGATTAGAAGTCTGAAATGTATCAAAAATGTTAATATTTTGCAAATTCAGTTGCCCTCTTTAGAGAAGACAGAAACCTCCATGATGTGCTCAGAATAATAATAAAGATTATCTGTTGATCTTGCGGTGACAGATAAATTGTTACATTCATCAGTGAGGATTAGAAATCACAGTGGTGAACTGAAAGCCAGACTATTTTGTTTGTGAGTGTCTATTCTTTGCTGACCATGATACCTTTTATTAAGCCTATAACGGTTCCATAGACAAATTAAACACTGAACGGTACATGTGCTGCCTCAGCTGGGACTACTGTTCTCACCTCGCTTGTTGCTTAGTCACCAAAATAGCTGCATTTCGTGCTTCTGTCTCACATATACAGAATGGTAAGGATCACAATATCTGAAGACAATACAAAAAGAATTGCATTTATTCCCCAGACATACTTGGCTTTATTCAGGAAACTAGAGCAGAGCAATTTTGGGGCAACGAACTGTACCATTGGGGACAAATAAAAATTCTCCTAATTTTCATTGATTTAAAGTGATCACTTTACCCTTGTAATGCTAGAGAAGTCTCAATGCATTACTTCACCCATTCCCTGTCTTCTTAAAAGGGAACTACACATATGGGATAGAGTGGTTCTTAAAGGGATAGTAATACTTCGTTTTATCTTTACTTTATTTTGTAGGCATTAAAAAAACATGAAGAACGATATAAGTCTTATCTCTCAAACCTTTATGGTTTAAGAGATATTCACAAGCAAAGTATCCCCCCCCCCCGTTCAGCCAAAGCAGAAGGGAGGTGCCCAGGTAGACTGCAGAGAGGGACAATCTTCAATTAAGATAAGGGAAAAAGCTGAAAAACTTGTCAAGGGGGGAAGGGCTTTCATTCTTTTCATACAAAGAAGCTTGTCCCCTGCTGTTATCTGTCTGGTCTTACAACCGCTCCGTATCAACCTCAGCGCTTACAAACAGAGATGGCTTACACTAGGAAAAAGGGGCGGGAAGGGGAAACTTTGCTTGTGAATATCTCTTAAACCATAAAGGTCTGAGAGATAAGACTTATATCATTCTTCATGTTTTTTTAATGCCTACAAAATAAAATAAAGTTAAAACAAAGTATTACTATCCCTTTAAGCCAACCTGTTCAGAGGCATCAGTGCAGACATCTTACCAAAGAGACATCTGTGAGTCTGCTCTGTCCATCCTGGTCTCCTCTTGGATTGGTGAGGAGGAGTTGCATTGTAACACATGGTACAGGAAGGGACTGATCAGAGCCGGATCACAGGCAAGGCGCACAAGGCGCCTGCCTAGGGCCCGGCCAAATGAGGGGGGCCCGGAAACCTCAACCTCATCCTCTGTGTCATGTCTACACACTTCGCATCTCTTGCTGCCACGGCCCACTGCAAGCCAGCGTTTACTCCCCAGTCGAAATGCGGAAGATGTGGCAGTGGCGTCACGTGACGTCGACGTTGTGAACGCCTGCACGGGCTAAGGAGGCGGGCCGGCGGCATTACCAGCTACGCACAAAGTTTGCAGTGTGCGTAGCAGGGTATTGGCTGTGGCTGGGTCTGGCTGGACTGTCTCGGCCTCTCACGGACAGTGGCTCACATGAGGGCAGCCAAGGAATTGGTGGTAGAAGGAGCCTGGAGGACTGAGGAGGAAAAGTCAAGCAGCAGAGCTGAGAGGCATGTGTATAATTATCATATATAAATATAGTTATACCATATTTCACAGATTCCATGGTGAATAACATTGATAAGTATACCAGAATAAAGAGGTTAGGGGAAGAGCACTATAATCAAACATGTAAACAATTAATGTAATAAATTTATTTAGCCCATATAATGAATATATATGAAAGAAGATACCTTCTATTTATAATAAAAACAATCTTAAAACCAGTAATAAAAAAATAATGATATAAAGTGATTCTAATGGTAATGCTATAAATCTAAATTCAGGTTAATGCTGATTTAACCTGAATTTAGATTTATAGCATTACCATTAGAATCACTTTATATTACTGTTTTTTTTATTACTGGTTTTAAGATTGTCTTTATTATAAATAGAAGCTACCTTTCATAAATATTCATTATATGGGCTAAATAAATGTATTACATTTATTGTTTATATGTTTGATTATTTCAGACTATAGTGCTCTTCCCCTAACCTGTTTATTCAGGTATACTTCAAGTACTGTGAAGAATAACAAAAAAAATAAAAATGCGTGTGACCACAAGAGGGTGTGGTTAATGGAGGGGTGTAGCTAAGTGAGGAGAGTGGTTGGGTTGGGGCAAAGGCTAGGCTAGGGGCGCCAGAGGGTGTTGTGCCTAGGGGCACCTGAGATGTAAATCCGGCCCTGCCTGCACGCATGTCCACAGTCCCTGTATGCTTCCTGTGTGACAGACAGCATGCGAGGAGTCCTAGCATGCCATCTGTCACACAGGAAGCATGTGTGTGTGCTGTCTCCGGCCCAAAAAAAAAAAAATGCTCTAACCCTCTGGCGCACTGATTGACAGATGAGGAGCGGGAGCAGCAGAAGCAACAACCAAACGCACTTGGTGAGTCTCAGTAGACTGGCCACACAGGAATGAGGATATTTGCAAGTCCAAATAAGGTGCTATATATATATATATATATATATATATATATATATATATAATAAATGGAGATACACTTATATATACTATATATAAAAGAGGAAGAAATACAACTAGGGATACTATCATGATCTGATTGATTGGAGCGACCTGCTTTAATCCCTCACTGTATTAGAGACTCTTTCCCTGCCAGGAGGTTTGCAAGGACACTAAAATTAACTTATTTATTAGTAATAGTTAAAAAGAAAAAACCTAAATTTAAAAACATAACAAAGGAACCACTCGAATTGTAGATTACCTGTGTATAAATTGGTGCTCTACTACAGAACAAAGCACCCTGATTTCTATACTTTAGGATTTTTCTTTTTAACTATTACTAATAAATAAAAGTTAATTTTAGTGTCCTTGCAAACCTCCTGGCACTGAATGAGTCTCTAATACAGTACGTTATTAACACAGATCGCTCCAATCGATTGGATAATGATAGTATCCCTAGTTATACTGTAAGTCTTCTTCTTCTAATCTAGTGTATAATTTTGAGACTTGCAGTGCATTATTTTTCTAAGTGGAATTACTAGAGAGACCTTATTTAGATAGTGTATAAATAAAAGAAGCCAGTATAGTATTAGTATGGTCTGGGGGGGGGGGTAGGGGGGCCCCAATTTGGGTTCCTGCCTAGGGCCCCATACAGTCTTAATCCGGCTCTGGGACTGATAGCGAAGGCACACAGATGTCTGTACAGCAAGATGCCTACCAGTGAGTTTTCGAACAAGTTGGATTTCTGAATAATGCCGGACTTTTTCAGGATAATACAAGTATCGATAAGCGTAACGCTATGTGAATAATGATTTGGGGGGCACTTTGATTTGAAAGAAAGTTCCGCTTTAACTCTTGCAGTGCCAGAGGGGTACGCAACGCATTGCAGTACCCCACTTCCACTAAAAGGTTAACTAGCCCAATAGAAAGACTTACTTAGGTAGGAATCCTTCATACAGTAGTCAGGTATGTATATTATATCGTCACGTATATCAATTATAGCACAGTACAGCAGTAACTCTAGATAAACAATCCATGAAAATGTGCCAAAAACAGTATTGCATACAGTAACAACAGTAACATCCTATATTATAATTCACTAGGATGTTTGTCAGAAGCCGTCATGAGCAGTAGAGACTGTCATGCGCAGTACTGACTGCCCAAACACGCCACGGCTGATACGGAGGGTGGTGCTCCGAATTCAGACCAGAGACTTCTCTGCTCACCTTCCAGGGACCGCTTGGTCCCAGGAAGGTGCACAGAAAAAATTACAGTCTGAATTCAGAGCGCCCCGCTCCGTATCAACCTCAGCGCTTTCGGGCAGTCAGTACTGTGCATGACTGCAGCGCCGCCAGAAAGAACAGAGGCTCCGGCCACCAGCGAGGTTGCTGGGTGGCACTGTGGCCCGTGTACACAGGCTTTAAAAGTAGTATCTGAATAGTCCACTAGCACTCAAGGTGTTGGAAACAACTAAGGACTGTAAAGTGCAACCTTCTTAGTGGTAGCACATTGTTTTGGTAATGGGTTAAGCAATAACAACCAATAAAGTAGCACTGGTCATCCAATCAATTCAAATAAAAGGAAGAATGAGAGATCATGTGAAATAAAATGTCAAATCAAATGAATGGACATCTAACACCTTGGTTGATATAGCCACCCAAAATGAATGATCATTAATTCTCCAGTATATGAAATAGAATACAAGGATAACAGCATATACAGAAATATATTTACAATTAGACGATATGAGGTGTGATGAGACAAAGCGTACAAGAGTGCCAGTGTGGATCAGGACTTTAGCACCTTATCGGAATACTTATTTAATGGTCTAAATATATAATTGGAGCTTTATTGGAAATGTTTTTTTTTTCTGCCTTTCTCTGGATCAACTAGGGTGATTTGGCATGGGCTAAACTTGACGGATGCATGTCTTTTTTCTGTATTATCAACTAAGTTACTAAATAATTTAAAAAAGTGTAAACAGATATATCTCACTTCTATAAGAAGGATCCCTACCTATGTTATTCCTATAGGTATAGTCCCATCTGCAAAATTCAGAATGATTTAATCCTTAGAAGAGCCTTATAGCCTTATATCCATCACAGAAGTTCTTAATGTCCTTTAACTGTAATAGCCCCTACCATTTTCCCCAGAGACTATTACATAAATCTATAACCCTTACTAAACAATGGTACAATTTCCTTCCTGAAACAACCTTTTATTATTCACAATAAAATTAATTGAGTGGATTGAATGACTTTATTGGTTAACCCTTTAACAAAGTAATGTTCTGTCACTTTTCTGTCCTTAGGGGTTTGTAATATTTTGAGCGCTAGTGGATGATTCAGTTATGTTTTATGTTATATCTTAAAATTTCAATTAAAATATTTTACAGAAAGACAGATACATGGAAGTTCTATACTGTATATATACTGTGTAATGATTTTTGTGATTAAAGTGGAACTACCACCCATGTTAAACTTTGTGCCAAATAATTACCCATCTAGCGACTAGCTGCTCAATAGTGCTAGTCGCCAGAATTATTACCTGGTTAATGAGAATTATACACTGCTCCCGGACTGACAGACAGGAAAGAGTGCAGACATCTTTCCATAGTGACGTCTGCACGCTTACGCTGTCAGTCCCTTTTGGAGCGGAACGACTCCTAGCAATGCCTCCTAGAGCAAGCTGGGACTGACAGCGCAGGCGTCACTATGGAAATATGTCTGCACTCTTTCCTGCTTGTCAGTCCGGGAGCAGTGTATAATTCTCAGTAACCAAGTAATCATTTTGGCGACTAATTATTTGGCACAAAGTTTAACATGGGTGGTAGTTCCGTTTTAAATACTTTTCTCCTAGTCTATGTGGAACACAGGAACCATGGTGAAGTCCTCTCCTTCAGGAAGGCAGGGAACTTAAACAAAATAGCTCTCTGAGGCAGAGACTCCTATCCTGCACCACTTCACAGAGCCCAGACAGGCTCAGTTTGAACGTATAGCAAAGCTGAAATGAAAGAAACAGCAGTGGAATAAAGCAGGGATCCCTAAACAGAGAACCAAAGAGGACCTCCCTGACCTTGACTCGAACCAGTGGTTTTTTTCTCTGTGGGAAGTCCCATGTGTCATTTGGAGAAAGAGAAAATAATTTGTAGGAAAGTACACAAACATCACCTTTTTCTTACTTTCTATGTGGAATACAGGACCCATGGTGATATACCAAAGCACCCACTAAGATTCCAGGGAGGGAAAGGGAAAAATGCCTTAAAGGGATAGTAATACTTCGTTTTATCTTTATTTTATTTTGTAGGCTTTAAACAAACATGAAGAAAGATATAAGTCTTATCTCTCAAACCTTTAAGGTTTGAGAGATATTCACAAGCAAAGTTTCCCCCTCCCGCCCCTTTTACCTAGTGTAAGCCATCTCTTCTCAGATGTGGAATGCAGTCCATAGACCAGACAGATAACAGCAAGGGACAATATTCTTACTATCAGAACAATGAAAGCCCTGCCCCCCTTGACAAGCTTTTGAGCTTTTTCCCTAATCTTAATTGAAGATTGTCCCTCTCTGCAGTCTACCTGGGCACCTCCCTTCTGCTCTGGCTGAGCAATGTTACATCAGTAAAAGGGGCGGGAGGGGGATACTTTGTCATTGAATTACTCTTGAACTACAAATCTGACAGGATTGAAATAACACTCTCCAAAGTCCAAATACTATGATGATTAATTAGAGCTGCTTTTATTATGAAACATTACTATCCCTTTAAGACACAGAGCAGTTCTAAGAGAGACAAACTGGTACAATATGAACCTCATGTGTTCATGGACACTGTAAGCCAAAGAACAGGAACAAACATGTTACTGATCAAAGCAAAACCAAGAAGGACACCTACACAGACATAACAGCCTGTAGGACCTTCCAGCCAAAACTGGCTACAGCCAAAGCAATCACATTAACAAGGTAGTGTTTGAAAGGACAACTACATTCCTGCCTTACGCAACTGCTCAGCAGGGGCCTGCTTTTCATAATTCCAAGATGCCCCCACTGACCTGGTGGAATGCACAGTAACCCGAATGGGAACTGTTCTTCCTTAGGACATACCAGAGGCCACCTAGCCAATGGTTGCCTTAATTTCCTGGTAGCAGTATGCAAGTACAATAAAAGTGCTAAAAAAGCCTTAAAAATACTTATCTGACTGCAAGGGGTTAATGTCACAAGCAGTAGGCAGGAACCAGCCTCATCTTTGCTAGGAGAATCCAAAAAAAGAAGAGGGTTCATCAAGGACCACCTCTTCCCCTTCAAAAAAATCCCCGGGAGATTGTGCTTCTGAGAAGTGTAGTTTGCCAGAAATAAAAATGCACTATGGCTCTCCAGCCATCATTAAATGCCCCCCTCCTCATATTGGTAGGGGCCCCACAGGGCTCCAGTAGTGAGTAGTAGAGTTTACAATCAGGTTCCGACAGTGATTAGTAAAGTTTACAATCACCCATTAACCTCCTTGCTGTTTCTAGAACCCACTCTGAGGCATGAGAAATCCCGGCATAGTGTTCTATGTTCCATGCAATATGGCCGCCATGCATGTGAGTTCTTAAAGGCCCCACAACCCGAAAAGGAAAAAAGTCAAACAAAAGCAATCCAAGTTAAGAAAACTTTCTAGAAACCATGAAATAAGTATGCACCACTACCAACAAGAGACTTTATCTAATAGAAGATAAAGATCCCATAAACAGGTCATGCAGTGGTTAAAAACACACTAGTGCTAGAACGTAAGAGCATAGAAGTGCTACATAATGTATGGATGTGCTGCCTAAGCAAGCCCACAAATGCAGTGTACTGCTGGCTATTAAACCTCATAAAAAATGTGGCTGCCAGATAAAAAAAATTGGAATCTTCACCTCAGCCTTAAATGTAGGACATAGAAGCCAAGAAGAAAGTATACAAGATAAATAAGTCTGATAATTGCCTAAACAGGGCAAGTTGGCAAATAAGGATTTATTCATGAATCTAAAGAGGTGCAATTCTGGAGCAAAACTATTGCACCATTAGGAGGAAATAACATCCCAAAAATGCCCAAAATTCCCATTGATTTAAATGGGACTTTGAATCCCTTGAACATGAAGCAGTGCATTGGAGATGTCAACATCAATCAAATAGTAAAAAGCTCCATTTAATTCAATGGGACTTGATATTTCTCCCTTATGGTACATTTGGTGTTCTCCATAACTGCACCTATTTCACTTGATAAATAAGGTTCTTATCTGCTGTCAAAGTTAATTTCTTGATGTGCAGAAGTCAAAATCAGATGCTATTTCTCTGTAGCTTTTGGGCAATTTGACATATTCTGTTAACCCTTTGAGTGCCAGAGGGGTATGCAAAGCAATGTGTTGCAAACCCCTTTGGCACTCAAAGGGTTAAACTATTTTACAAAAAAATTAGGCTATCAGCGGAAGTTATCTTGCTTAATTCAGCAGATAAAGTCCTAATATTTTAATAATAAATAAATATTTGAATAATAAATTTGAAGTCCTTTGCTACTAGCCAGACCTGAAAAGTTACTCACTACTGCAAGACATAACATACCAACCAGGACTGAATTTCTACTCACCATGGCTAAATTTTCACTCACCATTGGCTAGTGGAAATTTTGAGCCCTGTTCTATATTATATATTTTTTTCACAATGAAACTTTTAGAGGACATGTCTCCTTTCAAAACCCTTCACTCAGTGGAAGCCTCCATCTTGAAAAGATTTGCATGATTATTCTGCCAATTTATTCCACCCCTCTAGTGGCATAAGAAGGTGGAGAGAAGAAATCCTTCTACATATGAGCAGGGCCGGACTGGGAATAAAAACCAGCCCTGGAAAAAATTGCTTACCAGCCCCATAGCATTGCATCATTATACCAGCCAAATAGCACTGTGTCATTACACCAGCTCCCTGTGTCACTTTAGTCTCTCCTCCCAACCCCGTGTCACTCTTAGCACCCCCAGCCCCAGTGTCACTCTTAGCCACCCAGCCCTCTATGTCACTTTAGTCTCTCCTCCCAACCCCGTTTCACTGTTAGTCCCACTAGCCCCCTGTGTCACTCTTAGTTCCCCCCATCCCACTGTGTCACTCAGCGCCCCCAGCCACCATGTCACTTTTGTCCCTCCTCCTCCTAACCCCCTGGCCCTGTGACTGTGTCATCTATTATGCCACCACCGCCTAGTAAAAACAGGAGGATTATTACTTGCCTCAGTGCTGCTGGAAACACTTGACTAAGTTGACTCTGTGTCTGCTGACTCTGCTCAGTGCTGCTCCCGCTCAGACTCAGCTCAGCCTCTGTAGTGCTTAAGCCTTAGGGGGCGGGCGGCCGTCCGAACCGGTGCGCAGACACAGTGCTCTTCTATCTTCACACGTCGCTGCGTCTGACATCACTGGGTCTAGACCTGGCCTGCCTCCACTGAGTCCACTCTAAGTTCTGTACCGTGTCATTAGGGTTGCCACCTTTTCCTCAAAAAAATACTGGCCATAGTTGTGGGTCGGTGAGGGCAGAGCCACAAAAGGGGCAGAAACACTCTCAGATTAAACACACACTGTCTTTCTCTCTCTCTCAGTATAAGCACATTCACTCTCTCTCAGACCAAGCAAACACTCACTCTCTCAGACCAAGAACACACGTCTCCATGACTAAGCACTCTCTCTCTCTCTCTGACTAAGCACACTCTCTCTCTCACACACAGACTAAGCACACACACTCTCTCGTACAGACTAAGTACTCACTTTCTCTCTCAGTATAAGCACACTCACTCTATCTCAGACCAAGCAAACACTCACTCTCTCAGACCAAGCGCGCACACACACTCTCTCTCTCTGACTAAGCACACTCTCTCTCTCTCACACAGACTAAGCACACTCACTCTCTCATACAGACTAAGTACACTCACTTTCTCTGTCAGTATAAGCACACTCACTCTATCTCATACCAAGCAAACACTCACTCTCTCAGACCAAGTGCACACTCTCTCTCTCTCAGACCAAGCACACACTCTCTCTCTCTCTCAGACTAAGCATAGTTTCTCTCTGACTAAGCACACTCTCTCTCTCTCTAAGCACACTCACCCTCTCTCACACAGACTAAGCACACTCTCTCTCTCACACAGACTACGCACACTATCTTTCTCTCTCTCAGTCTAAGCACACTCACTCTCTCTCAGACCAAGCTCACGCTCACTCTCTCAGAACAAGCACACACGCTCTCTCTCTCAGACTAAGCACACACTCTCTCTCTCAGACTAAGCACACACTCTCTCAGACTAAGCACCCTCTCTCAGACTAAGCACTCTCTCTCTCTCTCTCAGACTAAGCACTCTCTCAGATTAAGCTCTCCCAGGCCAGGATCAGTTTGGTATCTGCCCCCCCCCCACCTCCATCACACATGCTGACTCTCCTATAACGATCTTCTCCTTATTCATGGGAGTCTTCACGGTAACCCGGATCTGTCCAGCCTGAGGACAGCACAGTGGCTCTGATCTGCCATATGGCAGGACATTCTTCCTCTCTTACTGTGATTGGCTGGGCCTGAAGTCAATCCCCTTGTTGATAGGATACCTCAAACCTATTTGGTCTTCCTTTCTACAACCCCCACACCCATGAGCTCTGGTAGGATATGAGGTAGAGTTCTGCCACCCTGACTGGCATGGTTATAGCATGGCATTTCTATACATATAGATAGATCCTTAAAGGGTTAACCCTTTGACTGTCAGAGATGTATCCATACCTTTCTGGCTTTCAAAGGGGTAAAGGTTCAGATAATCCAGACATGCACAAGTGCGTTTACAGAGAGAAACAATGTGACAGGGGCCGCTGCCCTAGAGCTTACAATCTAAAGTAAATAAGGGAGGTATACTAAGGGTTAAGAATACTATGTAGGGGTTCAGGTCAGGTTAGGATAAAACATAAATTATAAGTACCATGGCTGTATTTATACACACAAATTATATATTTATATACACTCTGTGACTAGCCCAGACCTAGCAAGTACAGGAGAGGGTTAGCTGCAGTACCAGAAGCAGCCCAGTGATCGACGTTGCTCAGTGCTAAAAGGGGCCCTGGGCATGAGGACTGATATCAGTGTCCAGTGCCAGTTTGGAACAATGAACCTTTTCAGTGCCAGATGGGTGACCAATGCATTGTTTTGCAATCACTGGCACTGATGGGTTATTTTGCAACCCAGACCAGAAGCTGCCAGTTTGCCCACAATATACATGGCACAGTCCAAACCTCTAAAGTGTTTCTTATCCGGGCCACATGGTTCTACCCCACTAGTGCCCCCTGGGGCCCCAGATCTCACTCACTTGGCATGGAAAACTCAGCACTTTGCCACCGTCATAAAGTTTTTTTCCCTGTCTCATCCCACCCACGGGCACCAGACATGTGGGCTGGAGGGCTAGTGAGGAGGGGGCTGGGGGAGGAGAGAGAGATGGGGGTTGCTAAAGAGCGATAAATTGTTTACACTGCAAACAAAAAGCCACACTTGACCAGAGGGGAGAAATGTGGGCAGGACGTCATCCAGGAGAGGGGGGCAGACATGGGCTGGGGGAGCGACACCCAAGGGGAGGAGGGGGAACACATAGACTGGGGGAGAGACACCCATGGTGAGGAGATGGGTACACAAAGACTGGGGGGGAGACATACCCATGGGGAGGAGATTGGTACACATAGACTGGGGGGAAAACACCCAATGGGAGGAAGGGGTGAACATAGACTAGGGGAGAGACACCCTTGATGAGGAGAGGGATACACATAGACTGGGACCTTAGTACACTATGTCATATAGCAACAAAGGTCTGACGGGTAATGGACCAAACACATTCTGGGATGGATTCCACTTGATACTACACACCCAAAAAGAAGACCAAAGACAAGATGGGTTTATGAAATTACCAAATTTGTTGGTGCACAATGGCAGCCAAAAGCACAGGATTGGAGACTTGCTGAGGAGGCCTTCATCTTGCAGTGGATTGTCAATGGCTGAAAATTATGATATATATATATAACATTGGAAATGACCATTGTCTGGTGAGTGCAAAACTCAAAATTGATGCGGCTGATACAGAGCTGGGCGCTCCGAAGGAGCGTTCAGCTCTGTATCAGCCGAGGCGCGGGCAGTCTCCACTGCGTGTGACTGCCCCGCGATCGGCTGCCAGAGGCTCTGTATCAGCTGAGGCGTGGGAGACCCGCGACCAGCTGCAAGAGGCACTGTGGCCCGTGTAACGGGCTGTTCAACTAGTATAGCAATAAAACCCCAAAATTAAATGAATACGTATGCAATTATGAAAAGAAAAAAAATCCCTGAAGAGCACAATATGCTCTGAAACGTGCTGCTTGCTGTGTGGCCACTCTTTCGTATACATTTTAACAAAACTTTTTGAATTAATCAACCTTCCAATGACCACCTCTGTTGAGAAGTTGCCTGAATAGGGATGCGATACCTCTGTTCCTGTATGTCACTTTGTCTTATAAACAAGCCAGACAACAATCATTGTGAGCATCATTTACTGTTCATATTGTGTTGCTGGAGATTTGTATTTAACTAGACAGCCCCCATTTTTTTTATGCTTCTTCTGTTGCTGGTTTGAATTATCTGTGTAGAGGCAGTATAATACCCTCCATATGCAAATTTGCTACTGTTCGAAACATTACAGTGGCTATATGTGAATATCAGGAGGTCCTTTTTGTTTGTACCTTATAGTTATTTGGATGTTATTACTCTATGATACATCCTTTTCCAGATAATAGGTCACCTAGAAGAGAACTGCATCTCCAGCATAAATCATATTCAGAAGTGGCTAACCTAACTGGGTCCAACACCAGCAAATCATTATTTTGTAATTAAATTCCACAAACTCCAGGGGATGGCTGGCAACTTGTGGCCCAGGGGGCAAATTCAGTCAAGTGGCCCATTTCTGTATTGCTCAAGCCCACTGTCCCAGCCCACCCCCTTTCGTTAATTTTAAAATTGGCATTAATGTTGTGAAGTAAGGCAACTGATGCCACATAGCTTATGGCTGAAATGAGGCTACACTAGTGCACTCCTACAAAGTTTACAATTTAAGTAATGCTACACTAGTTATACTATAGAGCTTACAAGGGAATGGGTTATGCTACTAGTTCAATCCAATTTCTACTGGTAAAAAAAAAAAAAAATAGCAGACTGTAGTTTTGCAAGCACTGTAAACCATCAAATAACTTGTGCTGTGAACTGCTAATGTGAGATTATAAAAATGACAATGGGCAGTTATATTTCACTCATTGAGAACAATGGAACAGCTCTACCCATTTGCAATTCATTTCTGTACTGTGAGTGATAATGCATGGTAAACAGATACATTTACCGTTGGAAATTCTGCACCTACTTTTCTTGGCATACAGTATACAGCGAAGGAAAAAAAAAACAATCAAACAACACAAAGCAGGGAACAAACAGCTCAAACAACACTTCGGACATAACACAATGACAATGACATTGCCTGGACAACACCTAAATGAACATCTTACATCCTCAAACGTATTGTATTGACAGTGAGACCACTCAGAGAGATTACAAGCATTATGTTTCCACTGAAATACAAGCCCAGACTTCGGAGAAGGGGGCATGTAAAGGAGCCCCAGGTGCCCCCAAGCACACCTGCACACATTCCACTTGTTACAAACACTGATGCTCCAGCTGGCTAGCCACACAGAAATCCATCTCCACCTGGAGTACTCAGTCGGCACAAAAGGATCCCCCACCGCCTCAGTTTCCACAGGAAATTGAGAAACAGCACAGGGAGGATAGACGACCGAAAAGATTCAGGCGTCTCGCAATTCAGAATGGCAGAGGATGAAGTGAGGGAACACTACGGCTTGAAGTCATGCAGCATTATCGACCTATATGAGGTGATGAAAGATGACGTTGACCCCATATTCGGCGTCAGACATGCCCTATCTGGTATGTAGAATCTATTGTGTGGCATACAATTCATGGCAAGTGGATCTTTCCATTCTACAGAGGGATATGTTTCTGGGATGTCCCAGGCTACATGTTCCAGGGTGTTGTCTCAAGTGTTGGCAGCCCTGAAGAGGAAGGCCAGGAGATAAATCCACTTCCCTTCCACCCAGATGAAATATTCACGTGTCAAGCAGAAGTTCTAGACAATGGGAGGCATACCCATAGTCATGTGGGTCATCAATTGCACGCATGTGCGCATGAGAAATGCTATGCGTGAGGGACACCTCTACATCATTCACAAAAATTTCCACTCCATCAAAGAACAGATGACATGTAAAGACACCAACCAACCTGTCCTGGCAGTTGTCATGACTCCTACATCCTCAGGCATTCCTCTGTCTACCTGGACCTTGAGAATAGGACCTCTCCTGGAGGATGGCTGTTGGGTGAGTCACCAGTTTACACATAAATATACAGGGGCACTCACATGATTAATTAAACCTCAGCTTAGCATGGTCATGACACACAAGAAGCATGTCCCCAATACACAACATCATCTACATAACCATGTGGACTTTGTATCATGATGTCACTTCTTTTCCACAGGGGATGCTGGATATGGGTATAAACCATGGCTCCTCACACTTGTCCATAATCCACAAATACCTGCACAGGACCACTACAATGAGGCTCAAGTCAGGACCAGGAATGCTACTGAATGCACCTTTGGCCTCCTCAAAACCAGATATCAGTGCTTGGATAACTCAGGAAGAGCTCTTCAGTATGCATCAGGGAAAGCCTGTGATATCATACTAGCGTGTGCCATACTCCAAAATATCGCATTCAACACATGTGTAGTTGAGTATCTGGATCCAGAACCCATTGCTGAGGTGCCTGTTCCCCTGCCTGAGGATAAGGAACCCCTGGGAGGGGCAAAGACATGAGATAAGCTCATCAGGGATTTCTTTACTTGTGAGTACAAAACATGAATCAAACACAATGCATGTATGACCACAAATAGGCATGGGGAATGTGTGGAAACACATGATATCATTCACTCCACAGGAGATTCAAATGACCCTACAGACATTAAATTGCCTGCTTCAACATCATAACAACATAGCTGGGATTGTAATGAACACATGCAGCTGACATGCCAGGTTTGGGTCTAATGGAAGTTGTGAATTCAGCTAACATCTGGAATTCCATGCGGGCATGATGACATTGCCACTGCAGGGATATCAACTATCCCCTGCAAACACTGGTACACCCAATTGCCTATACCTGAGGTTATCTAACAGCAAACAATCAGATTTGGAGTTGAACATATTCACATCAAGCATATAACTCTTGGAGCGTTAGAGTGGTATTCAAAATGCCGCTCTGACATTCCAGGTGTTATAGGAGTATGAGAGGTATTATGAAAACAAATTTGTGATGCCTAATGTAGATTAATAGGGATGGATTTTCTGTGTTAGCTATTGCATAGTAGTAACTAATTGAGAGGGAGGCTGGCAGGCCCAGCATGGTGACTTGTGTCTGTGTGTGTGCAGCACAATGTCAGTGGCCAGTTCCTGTTTCATGAAGGTTAGTTCATATACTAGGTTATGTATTGCTATAATGTCCCATTCACATATTCATATGGCTGGTGAGCATCCCCTCATTCTTAACCCTATGAGTTTGGGTATGAGAATCTCACCCGCAACAAAAGGGTGAGATTGTCATAATGCACCTGCATTTGAGCGCAGCATCATTCCATTAGCATACCTTCAGGATTTAAGCTTCTCTCCATCCTGCCTTTGATCGGCTCCCTGCTCCTGGTTTCTCCATCCTGCCTTTGATCAGCTGCCTGCTTCTGATTAGTGCTTTACCCATAGATTTTACCAGCCATGAAAAGGACTTTTTTGGTCACCAGCCCTGAAGAGGATTATTGTTTATCACACCTGGTACCACATTTATATTAGGCACAAACATTATTAATTATAGCTATAAAAAAATCTTGAAAGTGGAAAGGTGAATTGTACATACACACAGGTGCACAATTCACCCCTACACTACTTACATATAA
The DNA here is from genome assembly GCA_037306005.1 of Rhinophrynus dorsalis. Lineage (NCBI taxonomy): Eukaryota > Metazoa > Chordata > Amphibia > Anura > Rhinophrynidae > Rhinophrynus > Rhinophrynus dorsalis. Next base: position 594,802,008 of record CM074718.1, read on the forward strand.
TGCTTCAATGAATTGTGTCCCTTTGTCTTTGCATACACAATTAACCTTTCCATCTTCACTACTGGAGGAACATTGTAGGCTGCAGACCAGCAGGGCAGGGCACACAGCACTAATCTCAGGAGCAGGCAGCTGATCAAAGGCAAGATGGAGAGAAGGGAGTACACCGATTAAGTGGCTTAAGTCCTAAAGGTATGTTAATGAAATTGTACAAAGAGCTCAAATGCAGGTGCAACATGAGAATCTTGCCCTTTTGATGCGGGCGAGATTCTCATGTCGCCCTTTTCATCCCCACGACATGTTTATTGCGCCATTTACCTGCTCGCACAATTGTGTGCATTTTGATACTGAACCATGAGTTCCAAGCAAAGCAATGGGATTTATACCCCTCTGGAACTGAAAAGGTTAATAGGATAATGATGGTTAATCCTTTGAGTACCAGACAGTTACGCAGTGCAGTTCTAACTCCTGTCATTCCTTCCCACAGGCATCCGTGGCATGACTCATCATGGAACAGAGGAATGTCCAATTTACCCTGGTGAAATGCTGACACTACTTTTATATAGTGCTCCTCTTGCTACTCCCTAGTGCTACTGTCTATTAATACCGTATGGCATCATGTCATGTTATAGACATGAGTCATATTGTGGGACTTGATGAGGACACATCTGTCACTACACAATGGAACAAAGGAGATACATGAGCAAGCCTCAATGAGCCATTGCTATGTGTTTGCCTGACACAAAGTTGCTGTATCAGAGGTCAGCCACATGGTGATGAGCAATGTGTTGAGAACCCGCACAAAATCCATATGTTTTTTCCAAACTGAAAGGACATCATCTGAAATCCACACATGTCCCTTGTTTGGAATATTGGACACATGATATGCTCCTCCTCATCGTAGTGTAACTTAGAAGGTGGAGATTGCTCAACAGTTTGACCAGTTCATCTGTCAGAAAAACATGTGGCTCTTGCATATGTCCAACCAGCCTTTACTTTACAATGCAAGAGGGTTACACAACGCATGTATGTGTGATGCATTGGGTTTCACACTGGCATCCTAGGAGTCCTCTAAGACTCCTTCACCACCCACAAGCACACTCCTGATGAACACACACCCTAGGGGATGCACACCAGAATTCCTTACTGACAAATGGCAGCCATATTTCCCTGGAACAACATCCTGTCTGCTTGGAAGCCAGTTGTCATGATTTTCAGAATTGTTCTGTGGTACATATGTATCCATTACATTTTTGAAAGCAATTATAGTATCTGTAAGCACAGCATCCCAAGGCAAATAATTCCATAACTTTACTGCCCTTACTGTAAATGATCCCTTCTTTGTTTTAGTCGAAAGTTCCTTTCCTGTAGTCTTAATGGATTACATCTTATTCTTCATTCAGCTCTTTGAGTAAATAGTTCCTTGGAGAGTTCTTTGTAGTGATCTCAAATATATGTGTGTAACTAGTAATCATATCACCCCTTAGATGTCTCTCCTCTAATGTAAGCAATCCCAATTTGGCTAGTCTCTATAATTCAGATCCTCTAATCCCTTTTCAGTTTTATTAGATGTTAGTTTTCTTCTTTCCTACATATAGAAAAGGGGATTTTTGTGTATGTACTGGTAAATCCTTTTGTATTTGTGGTACACAGTAACCACAGAGAAATGGAGATTTCCTGAAAGGAAGGTCTACTTCTCTGTAGACATTTCTATCTGGACGTTTACATTCCTCCATGTTTCCTGTATTCCACAATGGATGAAAGAGAAAGGGAGATAAAAGAAGGCTTGAATGAAATGTAAGTGGGTCCTAAATATCTAACTATATTTGGGGGCTTGTGTTCTTAAAGGGATAGTAATACTTAAAATGTAAAAAAAAATATGTTGTAGGGTTTATCCCCCTGAGTAAAACAAAAGTACTCCCAATGCTGAAAGGTGTTTCATTCAAAAGTTATTAATTTTAAAAGTTAAATTTTTTAGGTGCAATATCACAGTGGCCTGAAATTGTACAGTGGCGCTGTTGCTACACGATCCTATGGAGATTTATGGTCAATTGACCAGAGCTGTCCATAGGATCATGTAGCAACAGCGCCACTGTACAATTTCAGGCCACTGTGATATTGCACCTAAAAAATTCAACTTTGAAAATTAATAACTTTTGAATGAAACACCTTTCAGCAGTGGGAGTTCCCTTGTTTTACTCAGGGGGATAAACCCTACAACATATTTTTTTTTACATTTTAAGTATTACTATCCCTTTAAAGCTGCCCTGTACCCAAGAATTGCTCTTTTTAGCGTCCTGAATATGGCCCATAGTAACGTCCTAGTTTGTATTACGGTACTTCTGTGGAGGCTGCTCAAGCCAACCGCAGCTTTTATCCAGCTGCTCCGGCTGCATTGTTTGGTGGCTCAGCCACTTCCTGCTTCTGGGCGCTGGTGCCTTCCCCCATTTCAGAGGCTGGATGAGGTCATCATGGCACATGTCCAAGAGCATGGACGTGCGCTCCATTTAAAGGGGCAGCTGTGCAATTGTTGGCTCCTCCTCTTCCTGGCTGTATGGTACTTGTACTGCCTGGACACTATGCTCAGTCGCCTTTCGTGGTGTCCAGTGCAGTTTGGCTTGAGTTGTGTATTACCTGGTTTGTCTGACTACCTGTTCTGGTGCCGACCTCTGGCTGTGTCTGACTACTCGCCTTGTGCTTGATCCCAGCTCAGTCGGGTAGACTACCTCCTCTGTGTATGACCTCTGGCCTGGCTGACTATCCATTCTGGTGCTGACCTGTGGCTCTGTCTGACTACCCGCTCTGTGTATGACCCTGGCTAGTCCGATAACCAATCTGGTGCAGACCTGCGGCTCTGGTTGACTATCTGTTCAGTGTATGACCCGGCTTGTCTAACTAACCACCTTGGTGTTACCTGGGGCTCTGTCCACTGCGTTCCCAGCATACCAACGCTTCATTGGATATCCTTTATGGTGCTATCAACGGCTCTGGCAGACTTCTCCTTGCTCCCGTCGATCAACTGGTGCCTTCAGGTGCGGATAAGTGGCACAGTTAGTTCTTCCTCAGGGATGTGGACTGTGCAGGTGCGGACCTGTTGTAGACTGCTCAGGTGCGGACCTGAGGCTGCCTATTTCCTCCCTATTGCCTATAGGGGTCCAGTTCTGTACCCTCATGAAGCTGCGCTATCCTTCTTGAAGTTGCCGAAGATTGTTTTGTGTACATACTGTTGCCAAATATTCCTTTATGTTGTGTATCTTAATAAAGATTGTGTTACCTACATTACTGGTACAGTTCTCGTCCTTACTAAACGTGACACTTTGTCACTTCATGCAAGGTGCAATTGACTGAATCATGCAGACATGGTTAGGATAACGCAGGCCTACAAAGATAGTAGAAATGAAAATTCCTGTGTTTCCAGCTGGTACCGAATCCCATGCTTATTTCAGGCCTTCGTTTTGCAGGTGCAGAGATAATATCAAGCAGGTTAAATGGAACAGTAAGTAAAGAAACAAATATATTCCATCTACACAAAGAATCTGGGATTGAGACAGCTGGTTTGGGGATTTTTAATAGCCCAAGGATAATTGCTTTTTAAAGATCAGTTTCTATGCAACAGAATTTCTTATGACTAGAAAACTGCATTTTAATGAACAAAAAGCAAGGTAAAAGCACATTTGGCTGCCTAGTGAAATAAAGAATGCTTGATAATGTATCAAAAAAGAAAGAACATGGAAATCAGTTCATTATAATTATCAGGATCCATAAAAGAAATAATTTTTGCTATGTATATTTATTTTTTATGATAGTCATAATTGTTATTTTATAGTTATGTTTCAGGTTGTTCACTAAAAGTACAACAGTGGATTTTATTAACTAGAAAACTTACAGCGGTAGGAACATTAGGGGATCATTTACTAAAAACCATTGTACCAGAATGCAACATAATTTAGTATGGATGGAGAACAGCATTTTTATTTGTCCCGTATGGTGCAGTTGGTCTGCTCCTGAATTATTCTTTTTCATCTTAGTACGGTAGATTCTGTGCACATAGGACTAATACACACCGACACATACTCATGCATCCTGACTCACAGGTGCACAAAGATGGTATACCAGCATGCCTGTTCATTAAACTGATTTCTTAGTGGACTGCTGGGTTATTGCAAACCCGCTTATAACTGTAGTGTGCAGAGCTTGGCAGTATCTTCAGGGTAGGCTATACAATACAAAACACACTTCTCTCTATCTACCCTTACTAGGTAACTTGCACTTTCAAGATGGGACCCCTGGATTCAAACTATAGGCTAGCAATCAACTAGAAATAGTAGGGGATATAAATGATCCAGTGACCAAAATAGTTTTCACCTTTCAGGACTTAAAATCCAAATATGATCCCTCCAACACGCACTTCTTTTTATACTTGCAGGCAAGACATGATACCCACACTACCATCAGACAGTCCTCCATGGACGACATGCCTACTGCCCTTGATCACTATATTACAGCCACAACTCACCTTAAATGCAATACATCTCACCTTTATAAACTAATTAAGTCTGAACTATACACATTTACCCAAGACTCCATTCTGACTGGACTTAGTAACTGGTTAGAGCTGCTCCTGGGCACCATGATGGAGTCCTTCCATCAGGGATTCCCTCATAGGCTTAAAGCAAATTCTTCTGCCTATTTTCACAGAACCCCATATAAACTGTTTAATTACCCATATGTTCCACCAGTGAAAGTGAAAGGAATGGGAATCAAACCCCAAGGGAAAGGTCTGAAATATCACGCCATTGATGCAGATTTATACCATAACTTACAGACATGTCTCTTTATAAACAATATTTGGACTTCTGACATCTTTTGCCATCAAACTAGTGAAATCCCAGATACTCTGTTTACTGGGAATTTTCCATGATCACTATCCTCTCTCCAAATACTAAAAACACTTATTTCATATTATAATGCTCACAGTCATCCAAATGATTCTCTGAAATTTAAATGTAAAAATAATTTGCATTAATGTATAACTTGTTATGCATTTTGTATTCAGCCTTCATTTTAAGTATGCCTGAAGAAGAGATATGAAGTGTCTTGAAAGCTTGCATTCTAGAGCTACTCAGTTAGCCAATATCATTTTTACTCTACCAGTCTTCTCCCATCATTTAGGTACTCAAAGGGTTCATGTTTTAAACACTGTACAGAGAACTCAACACTTCTGTATATTTTATTATATCCTATATAATAAAACTATTTAAAGGGTACTATTTGCATATACTTTTTAAGAATCACATTAATCACATGCCAAAATTATGTTTTGCAGACACAGGCCACATCTACTTCCTATTGAAAAAACACACGCTATATATTGGGTGTAGAGTTTTTCCCAGTAGATAATTTACTCCCCTTTGACCAATATATGTGCCATTGCAAAGAGGGAATCTCAAGGTCCATATCAGAGTGGTCCTGCCCACAGACAGTCCAGCACTGAAATGTCAGTCAAATCCTCTCTGCACGAGAGAAACAGTACAACCACAGCTGTATGTTCACCTGTGTGGGCCTCATCAATGGGGTGTAGCTTATTCCTTCTAGGCATATGGAGAGCAAGGGCCCAGACCTGTGATACCCTTTCACTTAGGGAGACTAGAAAACAAAGTGTGACAAATACATAATGAGGCCAAACAAAATGAAGTGTTTTGTTCTAAGGTATGATAGCCTCTCAGGTCCTGCTCATGTCACTTTTTTTGCTCTCAAATGCCATTGCAGAGAGGAAAGTTCCATATCCATATAACACTGGTCCCATCCAGTGACAGTCCAGCTCTGAACTGCCAGACAAATCCTCTATGCACAAGAGAAAGAGTACAAGTCCAGACATACGTTTTGGCCTATGTGGACCTCACCAGTGGGATGTAGCTCATTTTCTTTAGACACATGGAGAGCTAGGCACTCCCAAGTGCCATTGTAGAGAAGAAAGTCCCATATCCATATAAGACTGGTGCCACCCAGAGAAAATCCAGCTCCAAAATGTCAGGCAAATCCTCTCTGCACAATGGAAACATCACAACCATATACATACATTTTGGACTATGTGTGCCTCATCAGTTGTGTGCACGATTCCCCCTAAGCACATGGAGAGCAATGGCCCATGTATGGGATATCCTTCCACTTAGAGTGACTAGAAAATAGAGTGTAACAAACACACACTGAGACCAAACAAAATTAAGTGTTTTGTTCTAAGGCATGGCAGCCTTTCAGATGCTGTTGACTCATGATTTTCACTCCGATGTGCCATTGCAGAGAGGAATCGTACATATCCATATCAGACTGGTCCCCCCACAGATAGTCCAGTTCGCGAGAGAAACAGCACAAATATTTCAGCCTATGTGGGCCTCGTCAGTGGGGTGCTGCTGATTCCCTCTAGGCACACCGAGAGCAAGGGCCTATGTCTTCCTGGACATAACATTAAAGACTGAATGAAGATGTTGTGCCTTATGCACAAAACTAAAAAAGCTACAATTACCGTTCAAACTAAACTACACCATAAGGGAGAAATAAAACTTTCAAACTTTACCACTGATTTAAATGGAACTTTAAACCCCTTGAATCCTAGACAGTTCTCCAACGCATTGTGAAACAATGCATTTGAGACCTCTCTAGAATTCAAGGTGTTAAAGCTCCCACTTAAATCAGTGGAAAGCTTTAGTTGTCCCCTGTGATGCAAATGGTCTGCTCTAGAATTGCACCTCTTTCCTTTTGTGCATAAAGTCTGTTATCTCTTGAACAAAGGCAAACTTTATAGGGATCATTAGGATTTTTTGGCCATAGTAAGGTATGTGCCGTCTGTTGTTATTATTAGGAGACGTTAGTTCTCCTTTAACCTCTTGGTGACCAAGGCTTTTTTATACTAGAGGACCATAGAAATTTTTTAGTATGTGTTTGTTCTACCATTCCTTTAGTATACCCACATAAATTATATACCTTTTAATGGATAAATAGGTCTTTCTTTTTTATATGTATAATCTATGATTTGATTTGATTATAACTTTAAAAATGGGGGGGAAATAAAAAATTAAATATTTTATAGGTTTACTTATGATGCTTTTTCCTCGTTTAGCACATTTCTAACTAGTTAAAAGGTATGAATGTTGATTCATACCTCTCAAATGTCTATTTTTAGGGGGGTACTGTGCCACTGAGGAAAAAAATGATTTTATGTAAATTAAATATTTTCCTCCAAAACAAGCTCTACCACCAGTCCTGCCCCAGCACCATAATTTAATTCATGAGAGCTGTGTTCTCTGCTTATCTCTTCCTCTCAATCACAGTGAGGAGGAGAGAGGCAGAGAACATTGACAAAGGCACTGTATATATTTACATTGCCTTTGTCATGTGGCTCCACCAGAGCATGTGATCTCTGTAGTAGCGATCATGTGCAGAGCCACTGGGGAAAGGCTCAAACTGACTGCTCCTGCCCTGGAGCAGTCCGTTACAGCCTCCCTGCAATGAGGGCTCCCTGCGATCATTAACCCATGACTTGCCAGGACCATCACTGGTGTTCAAAGGACAGTCCTGGCACTGAACTGGTTCTTAAGTGGTTAAATAGCCAACACTAATTTATATAGTAAGGCTTTAGACTTTAGGCCAACAAATGAGTGAAGTTATCATTACTTCTATCTAACTATAGATGACAATTATATTCCTGCCACACTAGAAATGTCTAAAACATTGTTGGAAAAATATATTAATGCAGAGTATTAGATGAAATGGAGTTGCAATCAATTCATTAGTAAGCATTACACAAAAACTAGTAACTGTGGTTACTGCCTATGCAAATGGAAATACATTTATCTGTAACGGATCTTATAATATCTTGCAAAAAATAAATAAAGAAATAAATAATGTTTTATTGTCTGGGTGAGTCATGAGCTGACTGAGTAATTTAACCCCAGTGTTGCTGGAGGTAAGTAGTGCTAGTGCTGGGGTATGTGAAGGTGTGAGTGTGTGTGTTAACCCTGGGTGCATGCACTACTGAAGGTAGGGTAGTTTATGTGTTTTAACCCATTGTAGTACTGAATGAGAGAGCTGTATGAATGATAAAACAAACTGTAGTGACGGAAGAAGGACATACCAGCCAACTGTCCCTAATTCCAGGGGCAGTCCCTAGTTCTGGTTCCCTATTCTTGGATCTTGTTTTCCCAATTTTTGTCCCTTAAAATTTACTCAACCCATATTCTTTGTGGTGGTTATAAACCCTTCATGTGCCAGACGGCTACCCAACCTATTGCTTTGCAATGCATTGGATACCTCTCTAGCACTTAAAGGGATAAGAGTGTAATAGGTTCTAAGCTTCCCTGCATGTTAATATTCAGTATTTATATGATTTCATGTAGTATTTGGTATTGGTCATGTTTATGTTGCTGTGATATCACCCTATGCAGTACTATGGACCTCTGTCATGTGACTACTGCAAGGGAGAAAGGTTTCCCTGGAATCTTTTTTTTAGTATTGGCAAGTATGGAATTTCCACTGTGCTAGAATGGAATGCATACCTGCCTAACGTCCCTGATTCTAAGGACCGTTCTGGTTTTAGTTTCCTGTCCCTTGATCATGGTGTCCCTGTTTTTAGCATTTCATTTCAACCCCGTATTCTATGTGCATTTAATTAAAAATTCTAAAATGCTTATTTATATGATTTCATGTAATATTTAGGTGTCGTTAGTGAAGTTGTTTGTTCTACACAGATTTCTGTTGATTTCACGCTGCCTGGTACTATAGACTCTAATGATGCTGTCAAGTGACTACTCAGGGCAAAACTGTCACTGGAAATCTTTCTGAAATGCTGGCAAATATGGAAGGGAGATGTGTGTTTTAACGTGTTGTAGTACCAGAGGTAGGATGGTATGTGTTTTAAGCGTTTGTTATACTGAAATAGGATTGATTTTATCCCCTGAATCGCAGGCAATAGGTAGAGATGTGTTCTAACACTTTGTGGTACAGTCAGTAAGGAGGTGTTATATAGCACTAGAGGTAGAGGTGTCTTAACTTCCTATAGGGTTAGATGTGTGTTTTAGCCATGCCATACATGAAGGTAATTATGAGAGTGTCACATCTACCATAGCATTAGGGATACGTGACTGAGAATCCACAATGTTGGTACATTGACAAACAACCACTGTCACTTCTCCCCTCCAAAACAACTCCCCAGGAAAGAAATAATACCAGGAGCAGAGCCACAGATATTTGGAGCACCTCAGTTCTTTTCATGACTGCAGCCGGTAAACAGCCAGTCCCCGTTAAAATATTTCCCATCATCTTCCCTCTGGATGGGAGGTGCAGTTACACAGGCAGTGAATGTGCCTTGGAGAACCTCACCTCCTAGACAATCACTGACAAGAAGGGGTCACTCATTCAAAAGCCATGACTTCTTCTTATAGTTACTAATTTGCTGACAGGTGAGGGTACTCTATAGAAATATAGAATTTGACAGCATATAAGAACCATTCAGCCCATATAGTCTGCCCATTTTTTGTACTGAAAAAACCTCAAACCTTACTTGGATCTTGGTCTTGTCTTAGTTCAGTACGGCCTTATGCCTATCCCATGCATGCTTAAATTCCCTCGCTATAATAACATCCACAACTTCTGCTTGTAATCTATTCCACTTATCTACCCCTCTCAGTAACGTAAAACTTTTTTTACATTAAATCTAAACCTCTGACCCTCTAGTTTTAGGCTATGACCCCTTGCCTTATACTTTCTACTCCTTTGAAATTTTCTTCCCTACCTTTATGTATTGTAATTTTCTATCACACCCCCTCTCTGTCTCTTCTCACCTCCAAGTTAAACATGTTCACATATTTTAGTCTTTCCTGATAGAAATATAGGTATGCCCAGTGCCCTGCACAACCTCACTTCACAGCCAATGAGAGAATGGGAACTACATTTAAACAGGGATTGGCTGTATGTATTTTCCGTTTCCTGGACAACACTCCAGGCATGAATGGGGGTGGGGGGCTTTTAACAGCATTAGTGGGATTTTAGAGTTTGTTTTGTCAATTTTTTTTTTACTTGAGGATCAGATCCTGGTACCCCTTTCTTGGGCAGTAAATCAATATGGGGTCCCCAGAAAGCATGCTTATTTACTTTGTTGAATTTAATTTTTTATATGAATTAGTATGCAGTATATGTTTTCCTTGCAATCGTAATGTAAAAAGTGGGGTGAATGTTACGTTAATATAATATTTCATACTATAATTATTATTTTTTCAAAAATAATCTTTGCAATGCATTGCAGAGCAATGCAATGCAAGGCTTGAAAGAGGCATGTGTAAGCAAATGGAAGATGGTTTCATGTAGCTGGGCACACAGGAGGGGGGGTCACAGCCTTTTGCAGCCAAGGAGGCCTTTTTCTCAGCCTTGGCAATCCTGATCTGCCGAGCCTGGGAAAGCCTCTCTGACCACAAAAGGGAGCACTGAAAAGGTGACTCTGCTATAATCCTATAGCAGAATGGCCATTTATAATGCACTTTTGGCCATTTTCAGAAGATATCGCAAATTTCCAGATTTGGGTAAGTACTGGCTATAATGTGGTGACAAGGGTGGTAAAAGGGCTTAATAACAGCCTTTACCACTTTTGCTAGGTAAATTCCATTCATCTGTAATGGAATCTCTTCCATAGTTATATGAGTTTGCTCATCAGCCAAAATCACCTAACAAAGATTGAATGACCATGCTCTGCTAGGTGTCAGCCTCAACCATAGGTCTAATTGATCACACTGCATTGAGTCCTTGCCAGATTCAGCCTCGACCAAACTTTGGTCAACTATGCTCTTTCCATCTTGTCAAGTTCTCCACACCTGCACAATTCTGCCTTAGCCTAAGGACAGTTTAAACGCCCTTCTTTTCATCCAGTGTAGTCTGTTGTTCCTGTTGATTTGCGGTTTGGTCTGCTTCCTGGTTTGTCCAAGCCATTATTCCAGTTCGTTACTACCTACATCAACCAAGTTAGAGGCCTATCTAATGTTTCTGTTCAATCATGCAGTGCTGCCCCTAGTTTTATCATTCTAGGAGAAGATGTAAATCTACTTCCATCTCTAGCATCTTTACTACCATCTCTGCAAGTTCCTGATCTGCTTCCCAGGTTCTTAGGTCTTTGAATAGTATTCCTCTTCTGCCCTGTTTTCTTCTGGGTCTGCAGCGTGACAGCTGCCTCACTGCTGCTTACCTCTCCCTATCAGTTCAATTTTGCATTAAATGGTTCTTTGATTTTTGAGGCTTACAATGCATGTTTATGTTGACTAATGATATGCTAGAGGTTGGACCAAATAGGTTAAATGTATGCCCAACCAACACTCCTATCCAGTGGTATTTCAGGCAAGTTGAAGCACAGATATAGTGTGAAACTGTCATTTGTGTGTCTATGCTGAATGTGTTTATGCTACATTTTCACTGTTTGCTCTGCTACCCAGTGCCACATTTTTAACTTTTATATAAAAGCATTGTGTTTTACGTGCAACTGCTTGCCTACTTATTTCCTTTGGGGACTCCTTGGCAGCACACCAGGAGAGAGCCCCTCCTCCCATTCAGAACAGGTGCTAAATAAAACTTATAAATACCTCTCTACCCTCCACCATCATCCTCAGTGTTCATCTGTCCTTCCATTCTGGTGATGGTGCTCCTGTTTGTTATGAAGGTCGCAGCTGGGTGGGGTGGCTCCACTGGCTCCTGGCATGAGCCTTTGTGGCCATTCCAGGAGGAATGACTGCTTATTCCTCTTGGCCATGTTCCCCACTCATCTTTCTTAAGGCCTCCATCGAGACTTCTATAAGAAATTTTCAGGCAGTACCTGCTGCCTTGGCAGAGTCCAGCCACATAGTTTTCTATGCATTACATTCGTGTAAAACATGATTGTGGTAGACATCTTGTCACCAGTCTGTACTTTCCACAGACTGGAAATTGCTTGCTTTCACATGCCAGAGAGGGTGAGCTCCTCTCTGGCACATTTTTTAAAGCTATTTATGGGTGATTTTGGCCACCAAGGTTTACCTCCAGGCCACCTCCAGAGGTATACAGAATTTCCAGGCCAGCTCCAATGTATATCTGTCTACCTGACAGAAAGAGTTTTCTTCCTTATTAGGTTTCTTTGTGATTTTTAGGAGGTGTAAGGCTTTTGCAGTTTTTTCATGTTATGTTGCATTACTGTTTTTATTTTTTTCACAGATGGATTCTGTTGTGGCATTATGTCTTCTGTGTATGTCACCCCTAGCAGAGGGTTACCTTAAGAAGCTTTGCCCAGCCTGACTTCATGATATTAATTCACCTGCGGTTGCCCTGCCTTCCCTTGTTTTGGCCATAATGCCCTCTGATTTTTCATCTGTTATCCCTTTTCATTTCCATAGTAAGAGAAAAGTGGAAGTCAGTGAAGGCAGAGGAAGAAATGGCAGGTTCATAGGAGACCGGTGGATGTTGCTGATTCCAATTCCGATTCTTCTTAGGAGGGAGGTAGGGAGAATTCTTATATATTTCCAGTAGAGTTTGTGTCCATGCCCGAGACCTTTATGATAACGATGCTCCTAGATCATAGTAATATAGTTGATGAGGCTGAAAAAATACATGCATCCATCAAGTCCAGCCCATGCCAAAAACAGCCCTGTTTATCCAGAAGAAGGCAAGAAAAATCCCTCTGAAGCCATTTCCAATTTAGCCTCAAGTTGGTAAAACAAATTCCTTCCTGACTCCAAATGGCAGTCAGATAGTTCCCTAGATCAACAACCTATCCACATCAGATGCAGATGATGTATATATGGGCTTCTAGAAAAAACATAAGGAGTTTCCAGTTCATGATGTGGTGGCTAATGTCATCAGGAAGGTGATAACCAGGAGAAGCTCCTTTCCTTTCCTAGTGTCACAGTTCCCAGGAATAAAGCAGGAGTCAGTACGGTAAAGTAAAACAATCTTTTATTAGAATAATCACAGTAATGAACGTAAACAGATAACACACAGAGGGTGATCAAAGAGGCAAGCACTTTATCAGAAATAGGAGTCCTCCAATAGATCCAACACACTGTCCGAGACTAGGCCTCAGCCCACTGGAGCCTCGAGGTAATTCAGAAAACCCAAAGGACTAGCACTGACCCAGCCTGCAGTCAATTTAAGAGTCTGATAGAGCGACAGGTCCGCACTAGGATGGGTGTCTGTGGAGCGGGGACCCACACACAGAGCCCCCTAGTCAGCACCAGAAAGGATAGTCATTCAAGCCGGGTCATACACGAAGCGGGTAGTCAGGTTTGCACCTGAAGCGTTGGTATGCTGGAAAAGCAGTGGACAGAGCCCCAGGTCAACACCAGAGTGGGCAGTCAGACAAGCCAGGTCATACACAGAGCGGGTAGGCAGCCAGAGCCACAGGTTTGCATCAGAAAGGATGTCTAAGCCAAATCGGAACGCACAAGGAGAATGGTCAGACAGAGCCACAGGTCAACACCAGAATGGATGGACAGACAGGCGGGGTCATACACAGTTCAGGAAGTCAGCCAGAGCCACAGGTCTGCACCAGATTGGGTGTCCACTACACAATGGGAGCAGGCAAAATAGTAGTCAGACAGAGCCACAGGTCAGCACCAGAATGGATGGTCAGACAAGCCAGGTAATACACACAGCCCAAGGGAAACAGAACTGTATTGTACAACAACACAAGGGCAACTGAGTCAGGACTCAGTCAGCCCTTTAAACCACTCCTCAGGAAGTAGATAGGAGGAGACTACAGGAAGCAAACACATAAAACAGAGGCCTGCTGCATGCTTGAAGCCTCGCACCTGCAGATGACGCTGAAACCAAGGTAAGCTGTAACACCTAGGAAGTTTCTTTTTTACTCTAAGGATACCCTCTTTTTGGCACCCAGTTCCCAAGGTTGATGTTCAATTGGCAAGGCTGTCTAAGAAGACAACCATTCCAGTGGAAGACAGCTCTGGGTTTAGGCATTCTATTGATAGGAAATTTGATATGTCCCAACTCAGATGTTATGAGTCCAGTGTGTGTCTGCTTTCTGCCTTGGAGTAGCTACCACCTGTGTTTCTAGGGCTTCTTCAGTTTGAGGAAGATATTATTAATAAGGTGCCTAGGGAGGAATTGTTAAAATCGATTTCTTCTCTTCACCTGGAGTCAGATTTCTTGTGTGATACTTCTATGGAAAGTGTCCGTATAGCGGCTAGGTCTTTGGTGCTTGCTTCTGAGAGGCTTGGGCCTTATGGATGAGACAATGTGTGGCAGATGTCTCTTCTAAGAATGGGTTTTATACCATGCCCTTTGAGGGGGTCTTCTTGTTTGGTAAGGAGTTACATCCTCTGTTGTGTTCTCTTTCAGAGGATAAAAGTGATCTGCCTCAAGATCGAAGAGTCTGTGCTTGGATCTCTTTCTTTCATCCATTCAATGCTAGCAAGAAATCCTCAAATGGCAAGAGGCCGGCAACCAAGCCCTATTATGCCAAGGGTTGCAGATCTCCAAGAAGATCTTCACAGGATCCTTCACCCAAGAGGTTCTGATGCCAGGTGGGTAGTACCATTGGGAGGAAGGCTTTACACATTTTCTTTCCCAATGGCAAAGCATCAGGATTGTAGACAACATTCATCAAGGTTTCAAGATATGATTATTTTCTCCTCCTCCTCTGTTACAAAGGTTCCAGTTTTTCCTCCAAACAGGGCCTCTTTTACTTGCCTAATCCATCAGCTGGTTTAAGAAGAGGTGTTTCATCCTGTCAGAAATACCTACGGGTAATGATAAGACAAGGCTCACTCATCAAACATTTTTAGTTTATTGCCCTTCCATTTGGTATGTCATCTGAAAAAAGGTCTGAGTTCAAGTAATAGTAAGGTATACGTTGCTGCCTTAGGACATTTCCTGGGATGATCATTTGTAGACAATGTCCAAATTAGGAGATTTTTGAGATCCACATTAATCCTGAGACAGAAATCTGTGCTGCATTTTTCTCCTATGGATCTCAATCTGGTCCTGGAGGCTGTGCTTCAGAGTCCATTTGAACCACTGGAGTCTTCACCCTTGAGGATTTTGTCTTTCAAGACAGCTCTATTGCTGGCTCACACTTCTGCAAGGAGGACTGGGAAGCTCCAAGCCCTTTCCATCAAGGAACCTTTTTCTGATTTTCAAACCAAATGCAGCGATTTTGAGGATTCCTCCAGAATTAATTCCCAAGGTTCACTTTGCCTTTCACAAAGATCAAGAGGTATGTTTACCTACTTTTTTCCAATTCCTGCATCAGAGGAAAAGAGGCTTTTACACTATCTGAATATCAAGCATTGTCTTCAGGTTTATCTGAACAGAACTAAGCCCTTTAGATTACCTACCCATTGTGAGATGGATTACATGAACCATTCAGGAAGCTTATAAGGTCCACAATTTGTATCAATGGATACATCTGTAGTAATCAAAGCTTATTCTACCACAGCTTTTTCAGCATCTTAGGCAGAAAAGGTGAATGTATCTTTGAAGCAGATTTGTAGAGCTAATACCTGGCAGAGTATTCATACTTTTACATCTCACTATCGTCTGGATCATCAGTCTGCTGAGGAGACTGGGTTTGAACATAAGGTCCTGGAATCAGTTGGTAGCACTCCCTACATTTAGCTTTTTTTTCTCTCTCTCTCTTTCTCTGTTTGTGTTGCCAAGTAGACCCCCAAAGGAAAGAGGGAATTTTCTTACTTGTCAATTTAATTTCCTTCAGGTCTCCGTAGGCAGAAAACATACTTCCATCCCTATATTTTTTGTTGCACTAAAATATTTTTGCTCCGCTCTGTTCATTATTGATGGGTTGGTGGAGGGAGGGGCTATTTATAAGATGTATTTAGCACCTGTCCTGATTGGGAGGCGGGGTTCTCTTTCTCCTGGTGTCCTGCCTATAAAGACCTGAAGGAAAAGGAATTCTCTACTATGTTTATGTGGTAATAGCACCTTGGGGTTGCATTATTGTTGCTGTTTGTGATGAAGAAGAGGGAAGAGAACCCTGACACTGGATAGAGATGGCCAAGGAGCAAATTACCACCTTTCTTCGGATAGGATTGAATTGTATATCCAGAAAGTTATCTGGTATATTCTTATCTCTGTTGTGCTTGAGTGCAGTATCCATTTTTATTTTACTCATGTAATGCACATAAACAACATTTAGGATTATGCCCATCAGTTAACAGAGATTCCTACAGAAAAAATATGTTACCTATTAATCCAACAGCTTTATGCACTATACTGAATGAAGTGTAAGCACAAAATATCCAGAAGCAGCTTTATACTCCATAAGAAAGAAAATCACTGCTCTGAGAATGAATGGCTTTCAAATAAAATGCAGCAATTTTGATATATTTTCTTTATAGCTAAATAACTCTTGGCTTGAATGTTATTGTGTTCGAATGTCCTAGTAATCTATAAACACTAGTAATAGTATTCTACATGTAAATCACTCAGATTAGAAGACTGTTTAACCTTTTGAGTGCCAGGAGTTGTGCAATTCATTGCAGAGGAATGCATATCTCCAGCATTCTTTTGCTTATTAGCTGTTCATATAGATATTACAGAACACTCGAGGAACAAAGAAAGGATTTATCGTCTATCAGGCAGCAGCTATTTTATGTATAATGTTCCATTTACAAAGTCAATTATGCTGTTTTATCCCCTGATATAAATGCATCCAGCATCCAAGGGAGGGGTGGGAGGGGGGATAGCTGGCGAACGTGATCATTTTTATTTTTTGGTAAGGTTTTTTTGTTTGATTTTTATAAATACAAGCACGAGTAAAGTACTACGAAGGAAGATTTGAGTGACATTTAAAGGAGAAATGGTTTCATGATGATTCATTCAGAAGTTTTAAAGCTCAACCTTTTTTATTAATCTAAACTGAAAACTTCTATCGCTGCGACAAACAAGAACAGTAGCACAGAAGACCCTTCTGGATTTAGTATTCATCTGACCCATGGTGCACTTTTTAAGAAAAATACTCATTTTTCAGAGGCATTACAGCCATTTCTTGCCATTCAAGCTTGCTCTGGTGCCTGCTCCTATTATTCCTCAGGCAATGCCACTCTGACTTCAATCGTATCTGAATCTGGGGTCTTCACAGTCTCAGGTGATTCACACAATTCCCCGTTTTGGCTGCAATGCCTCCAAAACACCTCTAATAAGGGTATCTACAAGTAGGAAAAATAATAAAATATCCCCCAAAAAAGCCAAGTGTTATACATATAACAATTTATGCAACATTACACTATGCCAACATGCTGTTATAACAAATACTATAACACATTATTAAAGTGATAATAATGTTTCACAAAAATAAAAAAACAGCTCCAATTAATCTTCATAGTATTGTGGACCATGGAAAGTGTTACTTCAGTACTGTTCGAGTTGTAGTTCAAGAGTAATTGAATAATAAAATATGCCCCTCCCACCCCTTTTACCTATTGTAAGCCGTCTCCTGGCTTCTTGACCGGACAGGTCACAGCAAGGGACAATCTTCTTACTGTGACAGGTTTTCCTTATGCTCACTGAAGATTGTCCCTTGCTGCAATCCATCCGGACAGTCTTGCTGCTCTGAGGTGAGCAGTGTTACATCAGTAAAAGGGGTGGGAGAGGGATACTTTATCATTCAATGACTCTTGAACTACAATTCGGACAGTACTGAAATAACGATCTGCACGGCCAAATACTATGAAGATTAATCAGAGCTGCTTTTTTTTGTGAAACATTACTATCCTTTTAATACACCTTCAATACAAAGAAGTACAAAACACGGTATCTGTAATGAAAAACAACAGCCAATGCACAATCACTCAAGAGGACGCCCCAATATGCACACATTCAACTCACTCCCTCATGATGCAACACTGCACATCATGCCACTCCCGTGTGCCTATAGTGTATTGCCTATAGCCTTTTCCATTTTACGTTGGGCCTACACCATTTGCACATACCCTTTTCATATCGAGTACAGGGTATTGCTATTGCTGTATGTTTCAGAAACAGCATGAGTCAGCAACTGTGTGACTCCGTGTTTCAACAACAGTGTATGTCAGCCAGAATGTTTCTGACCAACCGCAGATGTGACCCACAGTGTGCTTATGGCGTCTAGCATTTGTTATATTGTATTTTACCTATACCACTTACCCTATACCATATACTGTTTGGCGTATTGCTTTTGACCTATCGCCGGTAATGTTTGCAGTATACCATTTGCCCTATGGCATATGGAGTTTGCCTATACCATAAGGCACATACTCTACTATAGCCTATCACACATACCATTTGCATTATTGTGTTTGCCCTATAGTGTTTAATGGAGCGAGTTTACCCTTTGTCCATTTTTTTTTTAACCAGGAAGAATACAATGAGATTATCTCTCATTTTCAAGTATGTCCTGGACTCATTTTATCTACCTCAGAAGGGTGAAAGGCTGAGTAGACCCTTGCCGGGACTAGAACCTGCCACCTTGTGGCTTGAACAGATTCTACAGCTGGTGCATTAACCAACTGAGCCATCTCTCTGGCTATAACATTTCCTCTGGCATTTCCTGTATACAGTTTGGCGTATACTGCTTTGCATATAGTGTTCTGCGTTGTACCTATAGCATTTGTAGTATATCGTTCTACCACTAACATTTTACCTATAGTGCTGAGTGTATAGTGTTCTCCATATACCATTTTGCCTTTAACATTTTATCTATTATGTGTGTGTGTTTATATATACATATCCTATATAATAATTCACTAAATCATGTGTAACGCCCGACATGCGCAGTACACACTGCTGCGCGCGCTGCAGTCATGCGCAGTAGAGACTGCACGCGCCGCAGCTGATACAGAGCTGGGCGCTCCGAAGGAGCGTCCAGCTCTGTATCAGCCGCAGCGCGGGCAGTCTCCACTGCGCGTGACTTCCCCGCAGTGGCACTGTGGCCCGTGTAACGGGCTGTTCAACTAGTATATATATATATATATATATATATATATATATATATATATATATATATATATATTGTGTTCTGTGTGTGTCTCTTCATTCTAGAATCATGCATCTTCTTGCACACATTTGTACATCACTCCTGTCAAAATCACGCCCCGAGGGTTGTAACAATACAACAGCCACGGTCAATAATAAAACAATTACTACTTTAATGACTGACTTGGAGGATTTTCACTGGTTACCCTGTAAACTCAAATGCCTTTCCCTCTATAGCATATGGTGTTTCATCTATGGCATAGAGAGTTTCACATATGGCGTATAGTGTTTCACTTATGCCATATAGTGTTTGACATAAGACGTATGCCTTTTCACATAATGCATACAGAGATTGCCGTATGGCCAAAAACATTTGCAATATGGCATTTGCCTATGACATATACTGTAGTGCCTACAGTACGTAACATTTTTACCATTGCCTATAGCGTTGTGCCTCTTGCTACCATTTAGTGTATATCCATGAGTGTGTATTGCATTCTGCATATAGCATTTTGTGTGTGTCTGTATATACTGTGTATGTGTATTGTGTGTGTGCATGCGTGTATGCTTTTGTTCATTGTAGCCCATGCATCTCCTTCCACAGATTTTTACAGGAATGGACAGGGGGGATATGCCCTCCTACCTATGCCTGTCAGAAGCATCAGGACACATAATAATAATAATTTGTGATTTTTATAGAGCTTTTCTCCCTGTGAGACTCAAAGCGCTTTACAAATATATAAACAGACATAAAAATTAAGAGTTCCTTATGGTCAGATGAGTTGACTTAATGCCTGATAAAAGAGATGGGTCTTTAGCTTTTTTTTTTTAGTATGTAATGATGGTGCCTCTCTGATTGAGGACGGTAAAGAGTTCCAGAATGTCGGGGCAGTGTGGCTGAATGCCCAGGAACCTGAGGTTGTCTTTATTCTGGGCACTGACAGCAGGGATCTGTTGGCTGACCGCAGTGAGCGGGATTGAATATAGGGTGTCAGGAGCTCTTTCAGGTACTGTGGGCCTTGATTATTTAAGGCTTTGAAGGTCAGCAGGCCAATTTTAAAATATGTTCGCCATTTAATTGGAAGCCAATGCAGCGAGTGGAGAACAGGTGTTATGTGACATGAGCGAGTTTGATTGGTAAGTAGTCTGGCTGCTGCATTTTGTACTGTCTGTAGGCGATGGAGTTCTTTTTCTGGGAGGCCCAAGTAAAGTGCATTACAGTAATCTAGACAAGAGGACACAAATGCATGGAATAATGTTGGCATATCATCCGGTGGAATTAAGTGTTGTGTCCTGGCTATGTTTCTCAGATGAAAGAAGGCAGATTTTATTACGGAAGAAATCTGCTGTTTAAGTGACAGTCCAGAGTCAATAATCACTCCTAGATTTCGTACCTCTGTTGAACTAATGGGTTCAGAGCCTCCAAATTCCAGGCCAGTTGGGTGATCATGAGATATTCTTGTTGCCCGGGGTCCACTTACCAAGAGTAACTCTGTTTTGTCAGGGTTCACTTTTAGCCAACTAGCATTCATCCACTCTATGAGGTCTGCTAAGCAACTGTTGATGAGGCATGTTGGGTCTTTAGTATCTGGAGCAAAGGAGAAGTAGAGTTGTGTGTCATCTGCATAGCAATGATATCTTAGGATATGTCATCTGATGATGTCCCTCAGTGGTAGCAAGTAAATTGTGAATAGCATGGGAGACAAGATAGAACCTTATGGAACTCCGCAGACTAATTCAGTTGGTGAAGATGAGCAAGATCCTGATGTTACTCTCTCCTCAGTGAGGAAATATTTAAACCAGTTTAGAACTGTGCCTCCTACACCACAGATATGCTGCAAGCGCTCTATTAAAATCCCATGGTCAATGGTGTCAAATGCAGCTGAGAGATCCAGGAGGATTAGTATGGAGTAATCACCTTTGTCTCTCGACATAAGGAGATCATTTAGCACTCGGACTACCGCTGTTTCCGTGCTGTGGCAGCATCTGAAACCTGACTGGAAAGGATCAAAGATGTTATAGCTTGATAGATGGGCCTCCAGCTGATTTGCTACTACTTTTTCAATGATTTTCCCCAGAAATGGAAGGTTGGATACTGGTCTGTAATTTGTTACGTAGTTGGGTCTAATGAAGGTTTCTTTAGGAGGGGTTTTACCACTGCTTCTTTTAGAGGATCTGGGAAGTTTCCAGTTTTTAGTGAACACTGCACTATATTTGTGAGGGCTGAAGCGAGTGTTTCCGTGCATGCAGATATAAGATGAGTTGGGGCAGGGTCTAAGTTACATGTAGTGGTATGCAACTTTTGCATGGTTCTTCTAGATCCACTTTTGTAAAAGTAGGCCATAAGTTGGGGGAATCTGGCGTTCCACTGTAGTGGTTCTGGTGGGTAACTGGCTGGCCTGCAGTGATAGAGGCTCAGATGGAGGAAATCTTGTCTGTGAAAAAGGTCGCAAATCGCTTGACAAAAATGATGATTTTTTTCTGAATTATCTTAAATTGATATTCATTGAGGTGTTTGGTAAGAGCATCTTTGTCCTCTGGGTCATATGTCCTGCCACCTTCTCTCAAGTTTATAGCCTGTTCTCTTAATTTCTCTGATGGTGCTATCAAACCAAGGTGCATTGTTGTGAGTTTTGATAGTGTGTATGCATGTTGGTGCAATGCTTTCTAGGGTGTCTCTCATGGTTTTGTTGTACAGTTGGACTAAGGAGCTGGGGTCTTCACAAGTGCTCATCAGTTCACTTAGAGCCACATTTGATGTTACATCCAATGGTGTCACCCCTTTTAATGAGCAGTGTTTGACCAGGTTCTGAGGCTGGGGTCTGGCTGATTGTGATACAATGGAAAAGTGTATGGAGTGGTGGCCCGACCATACAACTGGATTTACAGATACTGGTGACACTTCTAGTGCAGACTGGAACACTAGATTGTGTATGACCTTTTCTGTGGGTCGAAGTGGCAATGATTTGTATGAACCCGAATACACTTATCAGGCTGAGGAGATCCTGCGCAAGCTGGGATAGTGTGTCATCAATCCAAGTGTTGAAGTCTCCCAATGTAAGCCATCTAAGGTGTTCAAGGATTAAGCCAGTAAAAAGGTCTGAGAATTCTTGAAGGAACCTCTTCCCATCTCCTGGGGGTCTGTATATTAAAAGTATCTGAAATCCTCTATCTATTGAGATGCTAGCAGCTATGTATTCAAAAGATTGGGGTGTGTGTACTGATATTGGCCTGAGGTTTAAGGATGATTTGGCACAAATCATTACTCCACCTCCCTTTTGCTCTTTTTTCAGGCAGTGAAACACCGCATAATTGCCTGGAACAGCGGCTTCTAGGATAGGCCCCGCATTGTTATCTAGCCACGATTCTGTAATGCACGCTAATTCGCATGTTTCAATAAGGTCAGAGATTATAGCTGTTTTGTTCTTTATTGATCTGGCATTGCATAGGATTGATCTGATAGGACAGTTTTGGGGTTCTATGTTCTTGCTCTGTACTTTGGAAACAATGTGTCTTCTTATAGGGATCACACAAAGAGATTTCCTTGATTTGATTGTGTGCTTTTTGTGGCTTCTGGGTTGAATTACTTCAATTGGGTTTGCGGGAAAACAAAGTGGTGGAGTGGCTATGGTAGTATCAGGAGATTGAACTTTAAGTTTTGATTTTCCACCACAGCAGCCTCTGTGAGTGCCTTTAAAGATGCCAAGCGATTTTAGGGTAACCAATTGCGAGGGACTGAGTGGAGAGACTGCTTTTTGGGGTTGTAAGGAATACAGATATGAGGCAGTATAGTTGATCATTCCCTCAGCAGTGAAGGGGTAAAATAGACTGAGTTTTACAGGGATGTCAGCTGTGGGGGGTGATCACATTGTCCTGTTTTGTAGGATGCAGACCAGTGTGAGGTGTGGAATTTTGCACTTCAGGATGTTTTGTGGATAACAGATAAGAAAGCGTGCATACAGGTCAGATTGCAATATTCAAAACCAGTGTGTTTCAGTGAAATATACAGTTGATTTTTTTTTTTTTTATTGTTTGTTTTTCGTCATTAAGTTTTCTGAGTGTGTAGAAATTAAATCTGAGTATTGCTGAATGAATGATCAAATCCAAAACCCAATTAACAACTGGAGGTGAATATAGGCCATAGTTCCCACAGCACTGATAGGGATAACATAGCCTCTAAGTTTTGCAGGCATGTCAGCTGTGGGTGATGGTCACATTGTCTTGTACTATAGGATGAGGGCCAGTGTGAGGTGTGGAATTTTGCACTTCAGACTGCTTTGTAGATAACAAGGATAAGAAAGCATGCCTGCAGGTCAGATTACAGGAATTCAAAACCAGTATGCTTCAGTGAAATATATATATATTTTTTTCATCAATAAGTTTTCTGAGTGTCTAAAAATGAAATCTTATGATTGCTGAATGGATGAACAAATCCAAAACCCAAATAACAACTGGATGTGAGTCAGTTTTATAATTTCAATGTACCTTGTTTGTGGTGTTCAGGTGAAGGTATCTCTTCTTAGCAGTAAGAGGGTACAGGGGAAGTATATTTCAATCCGCTGTGTATCTCAGCGTAGTAATGACATCTGACGAACTTTGGTACATCCAGGTATGTGGGATGTGCTGTCGAGATTGGTCCTTGGAATATATCAGTGAATGTTTAAGAGAAAGCATGTGTGAGCGACAAAGTGTGTGACCCACAGCGTGTGATCAAAAGAGTGTCAGCTTATGTGTTTTCTGTCTATTGCCTATAGTGTTTTGCCTATACTATACTGCACATAGTTTATTGCCTAATATCATTCTCCCTATTGCCTTTTGCGTACAGCTTTTGCCTATTGAATTTTACATACAGCAATTTGCCTTATGTGTTTCCCATATATCATTTTTCCTATTGCATAAAACGGTTATCCTATTACATATACCACTTGCCTATAACGTCTTCAATATACTATTTGCCCTATAGCGTTTTCACTTTGCAGTACTGTGTATAACGTTTCACATATTGTGTTTGCTCTGTTACTTATACTGTTTTGTCTATACACCATATTAAATACAATAACACACATACATTGACATTAGGTCCTGATTTACAGAGTCCACCTTGAAGTGGTAAGCAGGCTACAAATGAATTTGAACCTTCCCACTAATTTTGACAAATACATATGCATTTGTCTAAGACACCCCTTCCTCATTACCTAAACAAAAAAAATACAAAGAAAAAAATGACATCCACAACATATTATAGACAGGTAACACCATCTCAGCATTGCTAGTTAATATATAAGAGGATTTCAGTTTCCTTCTGTTAATTCTCTTGGTCCATGTGGAACATGGAAACCATGAGGTAAAGTCTCCTCCTCCAGGGCAGGGCACTTCAAAAAATGGTCTCTGAGGTGGTGACTCCTCTCTTCCACTTTACCCCAACTTGCTAAGGTCGGTTTTAACATATAGGAAAGCCAAGAGAAAAACAACAGAGGTGGAAGAAGAAAAGGGAATCCCCTGAACAGAGAACTCAAGAGCACTCTCTTGCCTGGGAACTCAAACTAGTGTTCAACATGGACTAAGAGAAAAAGATTTTTTGGTAAGTATACTAAAAATTCCCTTTTCTGTGTTGTCCGATGTACAACAAAGGAACCACAGGGATATATCAAATATATCCATCAAGATTCCAGGGAGGGAAAATAAAAAAACACTGCATCACAGACCAGTATTCACAAGGCCAAACTGCTACAACATGAACCTCAGGACTCAACAGACACCAGACTAGCAAACCAAATACCAGGATGCAAACAGGAAATCAACAGGGTTCTGATCTCAGAAAAAGAAGCCCTTTAAGACCTTCCAGGCAAAGCTGGCTTCTGCTGAATCCAGCTAATTTACATGGTAGTTTTTGACAAGAGTTTGTAGACCATGACACCGCCTTTCACAACTGCTCGGCAGTAGCAGTGGCCCCAAGATGCATTCACCAAACATGACCTGAAAGGGTGCATATTTTTCCTGAAGACATACACCTGGCGAATGGTTGTCTTAAAGTATCTGTGTCACCTATGGACAACATCCCATAAATACTTAGGAGACATATCCAATACCATGAAAACAATATTTATTTTAAGTTTTAATTTTCTTTTAATTTAACTTACAAAGTCTGTGCTGCAGCCACTTCCATTTTGACTGCGGGTCACTGCGGTTACAGAGCTCTGCCTCTGCTCTCCTCCCTCCTCCGATGACAGAGGCTTCTGTCTGTAAGCTGGAACGGTCTCATTAGCAGAGATCGATATCTAGCCAATGAGACCGCTTCAGCTTACTGACAGAAGCCTCCGTCATCAGAGGAAGGAGGAGAGCAGAGGCAGAGCGTCGTGCTGCAGTCTATACGGAACTGGCTGCAGCCCATACATTTGAAAGTTAAATTTAAATGAAATTAAAACTTAAAATAAAAAATAAATAACGTTTTCATGGTATTGGATATGTCTCCTCCCTATTTATAGGATGTTGTCCATAGGTGACACATCCACGTTAAAGGGATAGTAATACTTAAAATGTAAAAAAAAATTGTTGTAGGATTTATCCCCCTGAGTAAAACAAGGGTAATCCCACTGTTGAAAGGTGTTTTATTCAAAGTTATTACAGCTCAAAGCTGAATTTTTAAGGTGCAGTATAACAATGGCCTGAAATTGTACAGTGGCGCTGTTGCTACACCATCCTATGGACAGCTCTGGTCCTGGGACCATAAATCTCCATGGGATGGTGTAGCAACAGCTCCACTGTACAATTTCAGGCCATTGTTATACTGCATCTTAAAAATTCAGCTTTGAGCTGTAATAACTTTGAATAAAACACCTTTCAACAGTGGGATTACCCTTGTTTTACTCAGGGGGATAAACCCTACAACATTTTTTTTTACATTTTAAGTATTACTATCCCTTTAATACAGGAAGCAACTATAGCCTTGGAAGCAGCCTGGCCCATAAGGGGCTTTCAGAAATGACAAAAAGCGAATCAGATTTCCAAAAAGGCTTAGGGAGGCTTTCAGACAAAGGCTGAAGTTCGGTTATTCAGCGAACACACACAGCCAGAAGAAAATGGTCTTGATCGTAAAAACACACAGAAAAACTGAAGCTAGAGGTTCAAAAGGAGCACTCCTAATACCAGGTTCAAATCCCACAGATAGGCTGGATCCTGAAATACAGGGTAGGCATGAACTATGTCATGGAAGAGAATGGAAAGAGACAAAATCTGATCCTTGACGGAACTAAGACTAAGCCTTTTCTCAACATTATGTTGCATGGTAGTGGAACTTTTCACTTTTTTCTGCATGCCTATGCTGCATATGCTTCACTGATGCAAATGTGCCAATGTACTTCCCCTTTTCACTGTGCATTCCCACTGGGTGAACAGGGCATTTGCAGTATCCTGAACTGTTCCCGACACCCACTACTTTGGTGCAGGAGGGGAACTCTGAGTCTGACCCTGCTCCTTATAAATACTGGGGACTAACTCTCATTTTCCAACTCCACAGTCACCGTGGCAACCACATCTTCCTGCCTACTCACAGCCAGAACCTTCCCCTCTTCCTGACCACTCATAGGAACCTGGCCCTCTTCTTGTCCACTTACAGACAGAACCTGCCCCCTCACATGAACCTGCACCTCTTTTCCTCCCCACTCACAGGAACCTCCACTATAACTGATAAGGTATGATATATTAATTAAACTTTGATGCTTATGCAAAAATACCTTCCATTAGTACTTTCATGTTCATATTTAATTGTTTCTGAAAACAGAACAGCCCACTCACAATTTTTAAATGTGTTCTATTCTCAAGGTCATTATGACTTATGTTTGCAGCAAAAAGTACCAATCATAGTTAATATCTAGCTGCCTTGGTTTTTTTAACTTTGCAGTTTAAATCTGTAAATCACTAAAGGAAAAATCCTCTGTATTATGTTTAATAATAAACCTTCATTATTCCTTTAACAGGAAATCAACAAACAAAAACTAAAAGGAGTTATATAGATTCAATCAATTTATTCTAAACTTCAAAAGCTCTAGTACATTTTGGACTCTATAGTAATGTTGTCTTTCCCTGTTTTATTTTTGACTAGTTTTAAAGCCCGTATACACAGGCCAGCACTTGCCGTGCTGCGGTCATGCACAGTACTGACTGCCCGAACGCGTCGTAGCTGATACGGAGTGGGCACTCCGAATTCAGACCATAGTCCTCTCTGCGCACCGGGAGGACTCCAGTCTGAATTCGGAGCACCCCACTCCGTATAAGCCACTGAGTGGGCAGTCTGTACTGTGCATGATGGCAGCGGACACAGCCGTCTCTACTGCGCATGACGGCTTCTGACAAACATACTTAGTGAATTATAATATAGGATGAGGCTGACAAAAAAAAAAAAAAAAGAGCTATATCCATCAAGTCTAGCCATATCACTCCTGTTGATCCAGAGGATCGGTATTGAAGCCATTTCCAATTAAGCCCCAATGTGGGTAAAAATGTCTCCCTGACTCTGAAAGGCAGTAAGACCTTGAATATATTTTAAAATTTGCACTGACATTGAATATATTTGTAAATGGTAATTATATCACCCATTTGATATCTCTTCTGTACTGTAAAAAACACAGTTTAGATAGAATTGCTTCATAACTCATATCCTCCAATCCCTTTATTAGCTTTGTTGCACATATCTGCACTTTTTCCAGTTCAATAATATGCTTTTTAATAACTTGTTCCCAATACTGTACTCCATATTCTAAATGAGGCCTTAGAAAGGATTTATATAGAGAAGTGATTCTCAAGCAGAGTGCCATGGCATTTTGGTGTGCCACGGGCATCCACTCAGGGTGCCCCATCTTTTCTATAAAAACGTTGCTATAATGTGAATACTGAATTTCAGTTATTTCTGGAAATGTTTCTGCATGATATGTTTTACGTTATTATGATTGTAAGACCTAAAAAGAGCTGTATATTTATGCATTTGTATCATCCATTACTTGCCTGACAAATGAGCTATAAAAAGTTAGGTGTGCCCCGAAAATTCCAGACTGCATGTTATGGGTGCCTTTAACAAAAAAAACGTTGAGAGTCACTGATATAGAGGAAGAAATATATTCCTATTCCATGCACCTATACCTCCTTTTCCTCTTACATCCAATATGGAACACAGAAACCATGGGGTTAAAGTGTTAGTAATGTCTAAAAAAAAAAGTTTTTTGCATTTAGAAGAGCTTAAAAAGCTGAGCTAAATGCAAAAAAACGTATCTCTCAAACCGCTATGGTTTAAGAGATACAGGCGTTTAAAGTTTGATCTCTCCTACTGACAGCTGTAAAGCTGTCAGCAGGATATCCGTGTCGGTCGACACGGAGGCGCTTGAGAAGTGCTGAGATCTCGTTACTTACAAGGAATCCCTTCATTGGAATGGTCTAAAACGTGTGCCTGGTGTTCAAGCACACGTTTTAGACTAAATTCTAAATGCAAAAAACTTTTTTTTAGACGTTACTAACACTGTAACCTCCCTCCTCCAAAAGTGCAGGGCTCCCTCTTCCAGCCCAACCCCCCACCTTAAATTCAGATTCATACGCTCTACAAAGCAGAAAGGAGGTGCAATGACATTTCTCTTAGATTTTAGGTTATTTTATTGTTTTTTACTGAGATATGGGGCTGCATAATCCCACATTACTTGTTCCCTGGAGTTGGATTGCCCAGTTCACAGGTTTTCTATGGACCATTTCCCTGTGGAGGCTGGCTTTATGACAAGTCTGTTCCTCATGGCCGAACCTGTCTGAGGCTCTGCTCTATTTATATGGGAGCCTCAGGACAGAAGATTGCCGAGTAACTCTTCGAGTGCCATGGTCCTATTTTAAGTTCCAGTATGTTCACTTGCAGAGGTGGCTGCATTACTTTTTCTTCCCAAACTATCCCTTTCAGTGTCAGTTAGTTCATTGGTATTGTTTCTGTTTCTAGGGTTGCCAGAGTCACCTCAGTCTTTATTAATTTCTTTTTTCTTGTGTTCCATGTGGTTTTTGGAACGTTTAAACTTGTTTTACAGAACTTCAATTTTTGGTCCATGGCCCCTTTAAGAATGGTAGCCCATGCCACGGCTATCTTTGCTGTATACATTTCATTGGGAAAACATGTGTGGGACATAGCTCTGCACCCATTTATGTTACATGGGTCAGCGTTGGCTCTCTCTTTTCCTCTGATCATGTATCAAACAATCAGCATACTGACTGTCCAGTAATATGTAATTAGCCACACATTACTTGGTTAAAGCAATGGGACAAAAAAATACATTTTCCAGAATCTGTTTGTTTGGCTTACTTCCAATTGGTTGGTGCCTTTTTGACTGCCATCTTATTTCTCTGCTACACAGAGGTGATTCTCCTGCTCTCTGTCTGCAGTTTAAACCTTTTCATGCCAGACAAGTACTTTCTGGGTCTTCCTGGGGCTTTGTATTAGACATGTGTTACTTTGAACTCGTTTATATTTTGTTTTAGCTACTTTCTCTGCACATGTTTTACCCAAAGGGGCATATGGGGAAAACCAAGAATTCAGAGACTACTCTAACACCCACACCCCCAACTCATTGTTCCTCATGCCATGCTGGGTTTCCAAGAGAATATTCTGGGTCCCTATGTCCTTCTTGTACTGTGACACCCAACTACAAACCCAAGGCCACCCAACACTGATCAAAAGCCAGCTTGAGTTAAAACTCTGTAGAATCCATTCTATAATGCATTCAGTGAGTCCTCCATTCGTGCCACCCATGCCAACCATCAAGCACGCTGATCCTATTTTTAGAGGACATTCCCAAGTAGCTGGGGAGTCATCTGATGAATAGAGGAACAGGATCTGGACTCTTCCTTGTCATTTGGGGATCCTTATGAGGCTGACCTGTCCCCTCTGTGGAGGGGCTCATTAGGCACCCTTCAGGTCTCTGAGACCTCTGATGTGCACACGTGAAGTACCGGAGCAGTGTTCATAGCACTGACTGAGTTACTCTGATCTCTCTGTGTCTACCTCCTTACAGTGCTGGGCTCACTCCCTTTGGGAGTTGCAGTTATCACAGGGCGTTACCTATTGACCCTTGCTTGCCTGGACGGTCCAGGTATAGTAATGCATATTCCACTCTGCAGTAGCCTTGGGCTCAAGAGCCAGCGTTGCACTCCACCATCCTCTGTGGAGGGGACACTGGTTGCCTATATATACATTCATACTGTGTTACGATCCACCCCTAGAGTTCTAGGGTCTGCTTGAGAGTTGTCTCGGTCTATCGGCACCCAGTGCCAGGGTCAGTGCTGCCCAGGCATCTGGGTTGTGCCAGCAGTGTTGCCTTGCTCCTTTGGGCTCCGTTCCTCCCAGGCGTCTGGGTTGTGCCAGTCGTTTCCTCCTGGAGCATCTGTGCCAAGCTCCTGTGGTCAGTTCTCGGACTGTGTTGCCTGCTGCCTGTCCGGTTCCAATCAGAACCTTCGTTACCAGTAATTGTTACCATTCGTACAATTGTTCCTATCACTGTCCTACTGTTCCTGTATTACCTGCCTATATTTCTATACTGTTGGTGTGGGCCTAAAGGCCTAATTACGTGTGTAACTTTATATCAATAAATTCATTTTAACCCTACCAGTCTGGTCTGAGTGTTCATCAAAAACCGTGACAGTACAAAAGGGCCAATGACCTCAGATGGTTCTGGTGAAGGTAGCTCGGTGAATATCCATTGGAGAATGGATATGTACGAACAACATCTTGATCAGTTGTCAGTGGCGGTGCAAACGATTTTAGAGCTGACCGAGCACTTGGACAGACCAGTACCAGCCTCGGTGGCCACCCCGGTTCAGGCACCGTTGGCCCAGATGCTAAATGGTAACCAGCAATATAAAGGGCTATCTGCTACAGCACCACTAACACTAAGACAAGATGGAGAACCTTCCCTATACCGGGGTTTTCTCAATCAGTTGGAAATATTTTTGGAACTAGCCCCTCAAGCCTTTCCGTCTGAAAGAAGTAAAATTGGGTTTATGATATTGCTACTAACAGGCAGAGCCTTAGCCTGGGCAAACCCTATATGGGAGACAGCAAAGCCTATCACTGCCAATTTCAGTGAATTTGTGAGGGCCTTTCGTAGCGTGTTTGAGGTTCCTGGGCGCAATATCTCAGCTGCTAACAAATTATGTGCATCCAACAGGGCAGTCCTTCTGTGGCTGATTACTCCATAGAATTTCTCACTTTGGTGGCCGAGGTTGCATGGAACAATGAGGACCTTGTAGCGGCATTTTCACAGGGTCTACATGATCGCATTAAGGATGAGATTGTAGCTCGAGAGTTGCCTGTCACGCTGGACAAATTCATAGAATTTGTAAACCTTATTGATACGCGAATCAGGGAGCGGACACAGAATAGAGACTGCAAGCCAAGGGCTTCTGCAGGGCAGTGGCACAAGAATGAACTCCCTCCCTTGCCTCCCTCTCCTCCCTTGCCTCCTGGGCAAAATGAATTAATGGAACCTATGCAGGTTGGGTTTACAAAATTAACCAGAGAGGAACGGTCTTTCCGCCATAAGAATGGGCTGTGCCTTTATTGTGGCAAAGGAGGGCACTTGCTGCGTAATTGTCCCACAAGGCTGGAAAACGCAAGCACCTAGGTTTCCTAAGGGGACAGGTCCTAGGTGGCATTCAGCAGTCCCCAGACGAGGTGCCTTCCAAACCAGTGGTCGATGTGATAATTTCCGGTGCCAGACTCTCCTTTACCGCATCTGCTCTGATTGACTCTGGAGCAGCTGGATATTTTATGGATAAAGAATTTGCCGAATCTCATAACATTCCTTTGGTCGAGTTGGTCTTGTATAGTAGTCTATTTAGACGACATTTTAATTTATTCCTCTGATTTGGAGACTCATCGTATTCATGTGGCCACGGTACTTCAGAAACTCATGGAGAATAAATTATTTTGTAAAATTGACAAATGTGAATTTCATAAGTCTATGGTGCCCTTCCTGGGTTACGTCATTTCCAAACAGGGCATTTCCATGGACAAAGAAAAGCTGTCTGCGGTGCTGCATTGGCCATGGCCCAAGGGTCTCAAGGCCATTCAGAGGTTTCTTGGCTTTGCCAATTATTATCGTAAAGTTATCTGTGACTTCTCTATCATTGTCAAGCCTCTCAAGTATTTGACGCACAAAGGGGCCAAGGCGTCCGAGTGGTCAAAGGAGGCTGAAGAGGCCTTTGAGGCATTGAAGGCGGCATTTGCTTCAGCACCGGTTCTGGTCCATCCTAAGGTTGACCTACCATATATTCTGGAGGTAGATGTTTCTGATACTGAAGTGGGTGCTGTACGGTCCCAAAAGTCTGAGCCTGGTCAGGTACCCAAGCCATGTGGGTTCTTTTCGAAAAAACTGACCAAGGCACAATCTGTATACGAGATTGAGGATCGTGAATTATTGGCAATTATCCTGGCTCTACGTGAATGGCGTCACCTGTTGGAGGGCACCGGGGCCCCAATTCTGAGTCTGACTGACCACAAAAATCTATTATATTTATAGGAAGCTAAAAGACTGTTGCCAAGACAAGCGAGATGGGCACTCTTCCTTTCCCGGTTCAATTTTGTGGTATCCTATTTACCTGGTTCCAAGAACGTGCGGGCCGATGCTTTGTCCAGACAGCATGGGCCTGAAATTGAAGCTGATGTACAGCCTGTACCCATTATATCTCTACTTACTGAATTTTGGCTACCCTGCGGACGAGCATCACTTCGCCTCTGGGTCAGGAGATTATGGTTACTCAGAATGAATCCCCTCTGGAAAAACCCATGGGCAAATGTTTTGTAGCTGAAGCCGAACCTGTCTGAGGCTCTGCTCTACTTATATGGGAGCCTCAGGACAGAAGATTGCCGAGTAACTCTTCGAGTGCCATGGTCCTATTTTAAGTTCCAGTATGTTCACTTGCAGAGGTGGCTGCATTACTTTTTCTTCCCAAACTATCCCTTTCAGTGTCAGTTAGTTCATTGGTATTGTTTCTGTTTCTAGGGTTGCCAGAGTCACCTCAGTCTTTATTAATTTCTTTTTTCTTGTGTTCCATGTGGTTTTTGGAACGTTTAAACTTGTTTTACAGAACTTCAATTTTTGGTCCATGGCCCCTTTAAGAATGGTAGCCCATGCCACGGCTATCTTTGCTGTATACATTTCATTGGGAAAACATGTGTGGGACATAGCTCTGCACCCATTTATGTTACATGGGTCAGCGTTGGCTCTCTCTTTTCCTCTGATCATGTATCAAACAATCAGCATACTGACTGTCCAGTAATATGTAATTAGCCACACATTACTTGGTTAAAGCAATGGGACAAAAAAATACATTTTCCAGAATCTGTTTGTTTAGCTTACTTCCAATTGGTTGGTGCCTTTTTGACTGCCATCTTATTTCTCTGCTACACAGAGGTGATTCTCCTGCTCTCTGTCTGCAGTTTAAACCTTTTCATGCCAGACAAGTACTTTCTGGGTCTTCCTGGGGCTTTGTATTAGACATGTGTTACTTTGAACTCGTTTATATTTTGTTTTAGCTACTTTCTCTGCACATGTTTTACCCAAAGGGGCATATGGGGAAAACCAAGAATTCAGAGACTACTCTAACACCCACACCCCCAACTCATTGTTCCTCATGCCATGCTGGGTTTTCCAAGAGAATATTCTGGGTCCCTATGTCCTTCTTGTACTGTGACACCCAACTACAAACCCAAGGCCACCCAACACTGATCAAAAGCCAGCTTGAGTTAAAACTCTGTAGAATCCATTCTATAATGCATTCAGTGAGTCCTCCATTCGTGCCACCCATGCCAACCATCAAGCACGCTGATCCTATTTTTAGAGGACATTCCCAAGTAGCTGGGGAGTCATCTGATGAATAGAGGAACAGGATCTGGACTCTTCCTTGTCATTTGGGGATCCTTATGAGGCTGACCTGTCCCCTCTGTGGAGGGGCTCATTAGGCACCCTTCAGGTCTCTGAGACCTCTGATGTGCACACGTGAAGTACCGGAGCAGTGTTCATAGCACTGACTGAGTTACTCTGATCTCTCTGTGTCTACCTCCTTACAGTGCTGGGCTCACTCCCTTTGGGAGTTGCAGTTATCACAGGGCGTTACCTATTGACCCTTGCTTGCCTGGACGGTCCAGGTATAGTAATGCATATTCCACTCTGCAGTAGCCTTGGGCTCAAGAGCCAGCGTTGCACTCCACCATCCTCTGTGGAGGGGACACTGGTTGCCTATATATACATTCATACTGTGTTACGATCCACCCCTAGAGTTCTAGGGTCTGCTTGAGAGTTGTCTCGGTCTATCGGCACCCAGTGCCAGGGTCAGTGCTGCCCAGGCATCTGGGTTGTGCCAGCAGTGTTGCCTTGCTCCTTTGGGCTCCGTTCCTCCCAGGCGTCTGGGTTGTGCCAGTCATTTCCTCCTGGAGCATCTGTGCCAAGCTCCTGTGGTCAGTTCTCGGACTGTGTTGCCTGCTGCCTGTCCGGTTCCAATCAGAACCTTCGTTACCAGTAATTGTTACCATTCGTACAATTGTTCCTATCACTGTCCTACTGTTCCTGTATTACCTGCCTATATTTCTATACTGTTGGTGTGGGCCTAAAGGCCTAATTACGTGTGTAACTTTATATCAATAAATTCATTTTAACCCTACCAGTCTGGTCTGAGTGTTCATCAAAAACCGTGACAGTACAAAAGGGCCAATGACCTCAGATGGTTCTGGTGAAGGTAGCTCGGTGAATATCCATTGGAGAATGGATATGTACGAACAACATCTTGATCAGTTGCCAGTGGCGGTGCAAACGATTTTAGAGCTGACCGAGCACTTGGACAGACCAGTACCAGCCTCGGTGGCCACCCCGGTTCAGGCACCGACGGTCCAGATGCTAAATGGTAACCAGCAATATAAAGGGCTATCTGCTACAACACCACTAACACTAAGACAAGATGGAGAACCTTCCCTATACCGAAGTTTTCTCAATCAGTTGGAAATATTTTTGGAACTAGCCCCTCAAGCCTTTCCGTCTGAAAGAAGTAAAATTGGGTTTATGATATTGCTACTAACAGGTAGAGCCTTAGCCTGGGCAAACCCTATATGGGAGACAGCAAAGCCTATCACTGCCAATTTCAGTGAATTTGTGAGGGCCTTTCGTAGCGTGTTTGAGGTTCCTGGGCGCAATATCTCAGCTGCTAACAAATTATGTGCATCCAACAGGGCAGTCCTTCTGTGGCTGATTACTCCATAGAATTTCGCATCTTGGTGGCCGAGGTTGCATGGAACAATGAGGACCTTGTAGCAGCATTTTCACAGGGTCTACATGATCGCATTAAGGATGAGATTGTAGCTCGAGAGTTGCCTGTCACGCTGGACAAATTCATAGAATTTGTAAACCTTATTGATACGCGAATCAGGGAGCGGACACAGAATAGAGACCGCTAGCCAAGGGCTTCTGCAGGGCAGTGGCACAAGAATGAACTCCCTCCCTTGCCTCCCTCTCCTCCCTTGCCTCCTGGGCAAAATGAATTAATGGAACCTATGCAGGTTAGGTTTACAAAATTAACCAGAGAGGAACGGTCTTTCCGCCATAAGAATGGGCTGTGCCTTTATTGTGGCAAAGGAGGGCACTTGCTGCGTAATTGTCCCACAAGGCCAGAAAACGCAAGCACCTAGGTTTCCTAAGGGGACAGGTCCTAGGTGGCATTCAGCAGTCCCCAGACGAGGTGCCTTCCAAACCAGTGGTCGATGTGATAATTTCCGGTGCCAGACTCTCCTTTACCGCATCTGCTCTGATTGACTCTGGAGCAGCTGGATATTTTATGGATAAAGAATTTGCCGAATCTCATAACATTCCTTTGGTCGAGTTGGTGAACCCTATGCTAATTGAGGCTATTGATGGGCGACCTTTGGTGCCTCCCCAGGTCACCCACGAGACTTGCTATCACGGTGCCCGTGATTCGTGCTGTTCTGTGTCTGTCACTTGCTGAGTATTCCTGATTGGCTGTCTGCTATTAGCCCTCCTCATACAGCCTTTTTAAACCCAGGTTGAGCACTTCCAGGTTGCCCTTTCGTGGTGTTTCTGACTTCACTTGGCCTGATCTGCATGTCAGGCTTCTGGGTCTGCTGTTCCTGCGTTCCGGTGTTTCTATGTTCCTGTATGCTAGTGTTCCGGTGTTCCTGCGTTCCAGCACCTAGCGGTTTAATCTTACTGAGTTCCTGAGTCTCCTGCCTGCCCGCCTCTCCAGCCAGGTTCGCTCATCACCGGCTGTTCCGGTCATCTGTCAGTGCATCAGTCTCGCCCCGGTGGACTCCCCGTTGGAGTGTAGGGCTCCTGCTCTAGCCCCGTCACTCCGGCGACATTGTTCTTCTCGCTGCTGCTTATACACTGTTGGTTCCAGCGTGCGGACGCTGGTTTACTCCATTTAACCTGGTTGCGATATACTTTGTTGGTCCCAGCGTGAGGACGCTGGTTTACTCCATTAAACCTGGTTGCAATATACAATGTTGGTTTCAGAGTGAGGACGCTGGTTTACTCCATTAAACCTGGTGGCGACAGTTACTGTTGGTCCCAGCGTGAGGACGCTGGTTTACTCCATTAAACCTGGTGGCGACATTTACTGTTGGTCCCAGCGTGAGGACGCTGGTTTACTCCATTAAACCTGGTGGCGACATTTACTGTTGGTCCCAGCGTGAGGACGCTGGTTTACACCATTAACCTGGTTGCAATATACCTTGTTGGTTCCAGTGTGCGGACGCTGGTTGACTCCATTAAACCTGGTTGTGATATACACTATTGGTTCCAGCGTGCGGACGCTGGTCTACTCCATTAAACCTGGTGGCGACATTTACTGTTGGTCCCAGCGTGAGGACACTGGTTTACTCCATTTACCTGGTTGAGATATACCTTGCTGGTTCCAGCGTGCGGACGCTGGTTTACTCCATTAAACCTGGTTGTGATATACACTGTTGGTCCCAGCGTGCGGACACTGGTTTACTCCATTTACCTGGTTGAGATATACCTTGCTGGTTTCAGCGTGCGGACGCTGGTTTACTCCATTAAACCTGGTTGCGATATACACTGTTGGTTCCAGCGTGCGGAAGCTGGTTTACTCCATTAACCTAGTGGCGACATCTACCATTGGTCCCAACGTGCGGACGTTGGTTTGCTCCTGAACTATCCAGTACTGAGGCCAGGTCGCTGTCCACTCCTATGCAGTCGTCTGATTTTCCCTGGCAATAGACTTCTGCTGAGTAAGACCATAGTTTCCATTCCTCTCTGCTGTCATAGTCATCTGACAGCTGGTCTACTCGCTCAGGCTGCCCTGTCCGGTATTGGTAAGGCCGGTAGAACCTTTGTACGTTACCATCCTTTAGGTTGCCTTACCCGGTATTGGCAGGGCCGGTAGAGCCTACTACAGTGTTACGCGGGCTGCCCTGCCCGGTATTGGTAAGGCCGGTAGAACCTTGTACATTACGATCTTTAAGGTTGCCTTACCCAGTATTGGCAGGGCCGGTAGAGCCTACACTCAGTACTCCTTAGGGCTGCCTTGCCCGGTATTGGTAAGGTCGGTAGAACCGGTATATGTCATCTCACGGTTGCCTTACCCGGTATAGGCAAGGCCGGTAGAGCCTGTCATTGCTACTGTCACTTGGGTTGCCTTGCCCGGTATATTAGGCAAGGCCGGTAGAACCTATTATATGGATTATTATTGTTGTATTGTTATGTATGTTTACCCTATGGGAATTGCCTTAACTTTTCAATAAAGGTACGTTTTTACCAAACCTTACGTCTGAGAGTCTTCAAAAACCGTGACACTTGCCCACTCTCAGTGCTAACGGGAGCACTACATTGTGAGACTTTGTTGTTTCAGATTTTTCTGTAACCCCATTATGCGGTTATTTTAGGGTTTACATGGTTACAAACCCATAACCCTAGAATTAATTGGGCTTTTTGCGAGATTATGGCCTGGTCTGATTATTGTATGAGTCATTGTTTACAACGACCTACCAGGATTATGTGTACCTCTCCCTCCCTACCGCATGAATACCAGTCCTTCAGCGATGTTTTTAGCAAGGGAGAGGCTAGCACTTTGCCACCATATCGGGCATACGATTGTGCTATTAATACTGTGCCTGGTACACTGCCCCCCAGGGGTAGAACTTATCCTCTCTCTTGCGAGGAAAACAGGTCCATGGAAGAATACATTGCTGACGCCTTGGCTCGGGGCATTATTCGTAAGTCATCCTCGCCTGCGGGGGATGGATTTTTTTTTCGTTAAGAAGTCTGGTGAATTACAGCCTTGCATCAATTATAGAGGGCTCAATAAGCTTATGATTAAAAGTGCTTATCCGATTCCACTCATCACCGAGCTGTTTGACCAGCTGAAGGGCGCTACCATCTTCACAAAACTGGATTTAAGGGCTGCTTATAATCTAGTTCGTATTAAAGAAGGTGATGAGTGGAAAACCATGTTTAATACGCGTACTGGGCATTACGAATACCTAGTAATGCCATTTGGGCTGTGCAATGCCCCAGCTGTGTTCCAAGATTTGATTAATGATGTTCTCCGAGATCTGCTTCAGTCTTGTATAGTAGTCTATTTAGACAACATTTTAATTTATTCCTCTGATTTGGAGACTCATCGTATTCATGTGGCCACGGTACTTCAGAAACTCATGGAGAATAAATTATTTTGTAAAATTGACAAATGTGAATTTCATAAGTCTATGGTGCCCTTCCTGGGTTACGTCATTTCCAAACAGGGCATTTCCATGGACAAAGAAAAGCTGTCTGCGGTGCTGCACTGGCCATGGCCCAAGGGTCTCAAGGCCATTCAGAGGTTTCTTGGCTTTGCCAATTATTATCGTAAAGTTATCTGTGACTTCTCTATCATTGTCAAGCCTCTCAAGTATTTGACGCACAAAGGGGCCAAGGTGTCCGAGTGGTCAAAGGAGGCTGAAGAGGCCTTTGAGGCATTGAAGGCGGCATTTGCTTCAGCACCGGTTCTGATCCATCCTAAGGTTGACCTACCATATATTCTGGAGGTAGATGTTTCTGATACTGAAGTGGGTGCTGTACGGTCCCAAAAGTCTGAGCCTGGTCAGGTACCCAAGCCATGTGGGTTCTTTTCGAAAAAACTGACCAAGGCACAATGTATACGAGATTGGGGATCGTGAATTATTGGTAATTATCCTGGCTCTACGTGAATGGCGTCACCTGTTGGAGGGCACCGGGGCCCCAATTCTGAGTTTGACTGACCACAAAAATCTATTATATTTATAGGAAGCTAAAAGACTGTTGCCAAGACAAGCGAGATGGGCACTCTTCCTTTCCCGGTTCAATTTTGTGGTATCCTATTTACCTGGTTCCAAGAACGTGCGGGCCGATGCTTTGTCCAGACAGCATGGGCCTGAAATTGAAGCTGATGTACAGCCTGTACCCATTATATCTCTACTTACTGAATTTTGGCTACCATGCGGACGAGCATCACTTCGCCTCTGGGTCAGGAGATTATGGCTACTCAGAATGAATCCCCTCTGGAAAAACCCATGGGCAAATGTTTTGTAGCTGAAGCCTTTCGGACCAAATTATTGGAGACCTACCATGTGACTCAAGTAGCAGGACATGTAGGCAGAAATCAATTGTTCTGGTCTTTGTCGCATATATTTTGGTGGCCCACTGTCACGGTTTATTATGACTCTCAGACACAAGTTTTAGGTAAAAATCAATTTTATTGAAATAATAAATTGATAACGTAGGATGGCAATCACATACATACAGATATATTCAGAATATAACAAGACAGAAGGCAGACTCTACCGGTCCTGTCAATATACCGGACAGGACAGTCTGAAGTAATAGAATGTTAGGCTCTACCGGCCTTGCCAATACCGGGTAAGGCAACCTGCAGATGGAATCGCATAACGGTTCTACCGGCCTTACCAAATTACCGGGCAAGGCAGCCTCAATAGATTCATAATGTAGGCTCTAACGGCCCTGCCAATACCGGGTAAGGCAACCTCAGATGGAATGTGGCAAAAGGTTCTACCGGCCTTACCAATACCAGGCAGGGCAGCCCAGAGATAGTAGCAGCAGTCAGATGGTAATGGCAAATTGACAGGATCGTAAGCAACCCAGTGTACACACACTGAGACTAACAGGGGAATCGTAAAGCCGCAAGGTTTTGGAGCAAACCAGCGTCCGTACGCTGGGACCAACACTGAATTGTATAGCCGATAGGCTTTGGAGCAAACCAGTGACCGCACACTGGTGTAACAAGCGAGTTAGTATAGCCGTAAGGCTTAGGAGCAAACCAGCGTCCGCACGCTGGGACCAACACAGAATTGTATAGCCGATAGGCTTTGGAGCAAACCAGTGACCGCACACTGGTGTAACAAGCGAGTTTGTCTAGCCGCAAGGCTTAGGAGCAAACCAGCGTCCGCACGCTGGGACCAACACAGAACCGTATAGCCGATAGGCTGTGGAGCAAACCAGTGACCGCACACTGGAGTAACAAGCAATGTCGCCGATGCGACCAGGCAGGAGGTCGCCAGGATACAGGAGACAGGCGATGCGATGACAGGAACCAGCAACGATCAGTCAGGTCAGGAAACAGCAGAGAAGAAGTTCAGCAGGAACTGCAACACCAGAGACTAGGCCGGAACCAGGACTGGAAGTACTCAGCATGCAGGAAACACTGGAACAGTAGAGATCAGGAACTCAGGAACACATGAGATCAGGAACTCAGGAACACTGGAACAGAGGCCCAGCTATCACTGGCATAGTGATAGCAAGAAGGTCAGAAACAACACGAAAGGGCACTCAAAGGGTGCCCAATCCAGGTTTAAATAGGCAATAAGAGGCGGGCTATCTGCAGACAGCCAATAGAAGCCCCCTACTGGTGACAGACAAGGAACTGCAGCAATCACGGGCACCGTGATAGTACCCCCCTTTCAAAGACCCCCTCTCCTAGAATAGGGTTTAGGTTTCTGTGGGTAATTGGCATGAAAGGCCCTAGCTAGCCTAGGTGCATGAAGGTCCTTACTATCTACCCATGATCGATCCTCAGGACCGTACCCTTTCCAATGTACCAGG